>CM052704.1:58564603-58600117 GCA_028551405.1 Uromys caudimaculatus
AAAAAATAAATTAAAAAAAAAAAAAGAAAGAAGGAAGGAAGGAAGGAAGGAAGGAAGGAAGGAAGGAAGGAAGGAAAGAAGGAAGGAAATACAGAGAACAAAGAAAAAGAAATGGGGCACCTGAGTCCAAGCCAGCCAGCCCATAATCTTCAACATTATTCACCATGAAAAGTTTCACAAGTCTACTTCAGAGTCCCTTTTTAGAAAATACTGCTAGCAGCAAGTTAGGGACAGATATTGAAGATCCCAAGTTTGAACTTATTTTAATTAGTTGCTTTATTATAGAAGACAATTCAGTACTGTGTTTTCTAGTTTCATGTCAACTTGACATAAGCTAGATTTATCTGAAGGGAGGGATCCTTAAGAAAAAGTCTCTGTAAAATCTAGCTGTAGAGTATTTTCTCATAAGGGATTAGTGGGTAAGGATCCAGCCCATTGTTGTGGTGCCATCTGTGAGCCGGTGATCCTGAGTTCTATTGGAAAGTAGACTGAACAAGCCATGATAGGAAAGCCAGTGGCCAACACCCTCCATGGCCTCTGCATCAGCTCCTGCCTTCAGGTTCCTGCTCTGCATGAGTTCCTGCCCTCTGTACTTTTGGTAATGAACTGTTTTATGGGACTGAGAGTGAAATAAACCCTTTCCTTTCCCAGTTGCTTTTTCTCATCTCACTAGGACAAACAGACCTCATATCTGCCTAAGCATGCATACTACTTGTTAATATCCAAGTTAATATCTTACGTCTTCCCATTGAACACTTTTGCTGACAGTTTAGCTTTCAGAATTGTTTTTTCAGTTTGTTTTGCTTTATTGTTTATCTTCCAACCTGATTATGAATTAACCACCCCAAATGATGCTGCTTTCATGCATGGGTTCAGAACTGTGCTCTGTTCTCATTGGCCATCTTTGCTTACTGTTCTGTCCACTCATTCTGCTAGTTGCCAACTTTCTTCTGAGACTTCCCTCACTGGAACCTTTGTATTTCTCATTATCTCTGCCAGAGTTGACTTTTCCTAATTCCTCCTCCACTTTACTGCTTCTCATCACTATACCTCAGATAGGACCTCACCTCCATCTAAGTCCTCTCCTTACCCAGCCTACCTATTATGGTATCTATTGCTTATTGCTCCATCATATCCCCCTGGTAGTCTCTTCTGTTGATTTTTTAGTTGATTGCTGATTCTTTGCTGATGGAGGTCCCATGAGAGCAATCATCTTGTCTCCAAAACCATCTTTCATGGTAGAGAGAGTTATAGCTCTAGGCCAGTAAGTATAAGCCATTGTTGCCATTACAAAACATTGCCAAATGCTGTTCCTACTCTACAGAGAGGCAACTAAAGTTCAGTTCCCTTCCATGTTCATCATGTTGTTTAGAATGATACTCTGGCTTTTCTAGAAAGGAGATGCACAAAAAAGTGGAAATGGGAGAACAAAACTCTAGTCACACTGCTTGGTATCTCAAATGAGCTCCATGTCCTCTGATCTAGACTTTACCACATAGAGGATATTCTTGAAAGAAAATTAAAATACAATAAAATCCACACTCCTTCAGCTTTCTGGGGTCAATTTGATTTTATAAGGTCAAGAATTTTCATTTCAGATCAATTTTCTCAGAGTTTGAAGTCAGAATCATATCCAAATCTTTTTGAATCCAAGGTGCTTTTCAGCCTTGGGAATTACAAACATTGCAAAAGAAGATAAAATTCTTTAAGCACTATCAGATTACTAAAATAATACGACTGGCAGGGCCAAAAGTGGCTTGTATACATTGAACTCAATCCTTCTTATTCACAGATCTTTACTTATGAATTTTCTGCACATGAAATATACTTGCGACTACCAAGTCAGTACTTATAAGCATATCATGGCTGTTGACAAATAAAGAGAATACTGAGTTGCAACCCATGTTACCAGATGAACAAGGGATACTCTACTTTTGTAACTGAGCTCTCCCACCAAAAACAAGTGTCCTGTAGAAATCTATCAGGCACTGCCCTTCTTGCTCTCTGATACACTTCTGTGGAGATTTTGCTTTTTCCATAATGTTCAACTACAAGAGGGAAGTCCTCTGCTGAGCACAAGAAGGCAGGGATGTGTCTTATAAAAGCAAATGATGCATAGTTGACTTGAATTTCCTTCAGCCCTTTCTTACAGGGAATTTGGAAGCTAAGCAAGCCTTCAAGAATCAACTGTGTATATTTTGGTTTGGGGTGGGAGGGTTGAGACAAGGTTTTTCTGTGTGGCCCTGGCTGTCCTGAAACTAGCATTGTAGAGCACACTGGCCTCAGACTTATAGATACACCTGCCTCTGCCTCCTGAATGCTGGGGTAAAAGATGTGTGCCACCATGCTAGTCTATATATATTTAGACTATATGAACAAATATATAGAATATATATATGGAATATATATATATATATATATATATATATATATATTTCCTTCATCAATTGGTTTTATTTGCTATTCCATACATTTGTTTGATCATTGCTCCAGTATCTGCTAAATTCCAGATTTAATTTGTTGTAATTTTAAAATTGAAATTCTAAAAGTAAAACTTATAAGTATCTTTATATGGAAAATTTAAAGATCACACCACAGACATGAAATATCCTACACATTTGCAAACACAAACACACAAAAATAAAGCAATGTTGCCAGCATATAGTCTTCCAACAGAGTTTGAAAACAAATATCAAAAGTAGTAAGTATATTATTTTATAGTACTATTTCACAAAAATAAAGAAAAGTAACAAACTGAAGAAAAGATACCAAAAGAATTAAATGAAAATAGAAATGTGTAATGCACCCACAGAATATCCCTTATCATTTTCCATATTTTTCTTGCTTTCCTGTGCTGAGATCTAGACCTTTCCAAGAACCGTGCATGTGTATGATATTTTATGTTTAGAATATACCTTTTGAATTTTAATATAAAGATACTTATAAGTTTTATTTTTAGAACTTAGTTTTGAAATTAAGACAGGATACATGTTTGTAATTTAACAGATACTGGAACAATGGTCAAAAAATATTAAATATTAAATACAAATGATTTAAGGTTAAGCTGTTGCTTTCTGGATTGTTCTCATTATCAGTCACATATTTGATATGTCTTTGTATAGGGCAAGTGCATTTCCTGTATTTGATCATTATGTCCTCTAAGATGAACCTTTCCTTTCTCCTTTTAAATGTTTATTTTGACTGCAGTAGAACCATTTGAGCGTAGACCAGCTACCTATCAATTTACACTATATCTTTAAATATTTTTACTACCATAAAATAGAATAACTTCTGTTACATTCATTTGCTTTTCTACATAGAAATTTAACCTATTCTAATTCTGGATTAAGGATTATAATTAAATAAGCTTAGTCATCTGATTGTTTTTTCCACTTCACAGTCATCAGCGACTACCTATGCCAAGCTTCTGTGGGTTCTTGCAATAGGATCGTCTCTTTATTGGGGTTATGACATTGATCATCCCTCATAAGAGAAGCTTCTTGTAGGAGATGTTAATTAACACAGAGACCCCCAAATGCCCCATGTGGAGAGAGTGAGAGAGTTTGGAATGTTCAGCCTTGAATGGGATGTCAATATCAAACACCTTTCCCTAAGGCCTAGGGATCTCTGTGGGAAAGGGCATAGAAAAAATGTATGAGCCCAAAGTAATGGACAATTTTAAGGAGACAGCATTTTCCCAGCTCCAACAGGACTGATGCATGTATGAATGAAGCATCACTTGTAAAAACATGATATCTTTGCCAGGCAGTGGTGGTGCATGCTTTAACCCCAGTGTTCAGGAGGCAGAGGCAAGTAGATCTCTATGAATTCAAGGCCAGCCTGGTCTATAAAGGCAGTTCCAGGACAGCCAGGGCTACAACCTTGTCTCAAAAAACCACAAAACAACAACAACAACAAAAAACAAAGAAATGCGTATTCTTCATATGCAGTCACACACCTATGCCCGTAGCACTTCAGAGGCTAAAAGCAGAGAAGTGGGATTTCTAGGTCAGCCTGGGCTACATAGCAAGTTCTAGGACAATGTGAGCTATATAGTAAGACCCTGTCTCTACAACTGAGAGACAAGAACAACAAAGAATAAAGTTTTTGTTCTTCCAGAGAGTTTCTATGGGTTTTTTGTACTTTATAATGATTTTATTTATATACAAATAATGGATAACATTCCATTCATGAACTCCATTTTCCAAAAACAATTAAGGACTATTTTTGTCCCCTTAAAGGAATCTATGCAATACATTTTAAAAGGAGGCATGATTCTCCTGTTTCTAGATTCTTGCTGGGCTGAAGGAAAGGAAAGTTTGTTGGGCCACAAGTCACAACTTGGAACTGAGTATTCACCAAAGCAGAAACCATGAGGTAGTATTCCAGCAAAGTTTACTCAGCATCCCTCTCCGATACCCCTAGCTGCACATCAGAATGGTGGCAGCAGCTCAGACAGCCCACCATAATTCAGCTGCCTTAAATACAGCCATCACACCACTAAACAGAACTACTAAATCAAAATAGAAGAGATTGAATCTGCTATGAGAAATGTTAGTACCTTTCAATAACTCCAACTTCAATGACCCTAATAAACAGACTATCCTGTTACAAGAACTCACATGAGCTGGGCATAGGTAGTCAATGATGACTATGAAGGGGATAAAACAATCAGATGACTAAGCCTATATAATTATAATCCTTAATCCAGAACAATAAATACCTAGAAATATATTTTAAAATAATAGTGGTAGATATCCAGTACAAAATGAACTCATTGATATTTTTGTAGAGATTTTTGTGTGTGTGTGTGTGTGTTTTGTTTGGGAAATTTCATTTTACTGGACTTTTGCTTATATTATGGTTTCTGGCTTCATGATTTTTATAGATATTGTTTGTGTGTGTGTGTGTGTGTGTGTGTGTGTGTGTGTTTATTATACTTTCTTTTTTTGTTGTTCTTGATTTTTTTTCTTATTCTCATTTGTTTGGGAGTGAGTATATGTGTCTGCCTGTTTGGCTGGTTGTTTTTTGCCTAAAGAAAGAGAGAAAGAAGGTGATATGTTGTTGGTGGGGAGATGGGCAGAATCTGGGAGAAGTCAAGGGAGAAGAAACCTTGATTATAATATGTTTTTTGAAAATATGATTTTCAATTTAAAGAAAAAGAGAGAACTTAATTAAAAATACTTGTAGAAGCATCAGTGGTAGGAGAGGCCCTTGGGCCTGAGGTTGTTTGATGCCCCAGTGTAGGGGAATGCCAGGGCAGAGGACAGGAGTGCGTGGGTGGGGGAGCACCCTCATAGAGGCAGGGGGAGGGGGAATGGGATAGGGGTGGCTGAAGGGGAGACCTGGAAAGGGGAAAACATTTGAAATGTAAATAAAGAAAATATCCAATCCAAAAATAAAAATTCTGTGAGAGAGATCTATTTTTTAATTAATATTTTCATTGATGTGCAAAATAAAAGGTTTCTTATGTATTTTTATAAAAAAAATACTTGCGGAAATAAATAATATAACTTAGGCCTGAATAATTTGCTTCAAATTAGAACATAATTGATGTAGGGAAAAAATTGAAATGTCTTCTAGGAAATAAAAATATGAATGTTTAAGAAGAAAATATTGACATCATGAGAAAGATATTCAATCGCTGATCCCATTAAAATAATATATGTATATAATACATTTGGTAGAGTGTAAGTAGACATATACATATATAAAATTATTTTAAACATATGTATTGTGATAAATAAAATTGAGTTAAAGCATACTAAAGGTGAGTAACACAGAGACCATGTCACCCATAGATAGCTATTCAGGCATCTGGGCTTCATAAGATAAAAATAATGAAGACATTTGACAATTTCAAACATTAGGAAGAAAATGCTGGAAATCCAAAAATATTGCAATATTTATCTCTACAGTGAATAATAACCATATTAAATATATATATATATAATACTGCTATCTTAGCCTTTGAGTAAACCTATAGATAAGCTATGAATATATTGAACTGAATAATCATAAATGTAAAGTAATGTATTCTCAAGCTTTACCCCAAAATCCTATCAACTCAATACACTATTATAAGGCAACTCTAAAAGAAGAAATATCATCTCCAGTACATTCCTATAAACTGTCATGACAAACAGCAGGCATGACAATATCACTGCGTTATTATTAAAAGCCAGTTAACTACTAGGTAGGATTTTCTGTTGTCTCTGGTGTCATCTGAAGTCTTAAATAATTGTAGATTTCAGGGAGAATAAAATATCTACAACTAAACTAAATCTATGCATCTTTGAAGTAATAATATTCAAAAAGTACTGTCGCTTTAAATCAAAGGAAAAGTAGTGAGCCCGGTGACAACAAATGAAAAGATTTTTATTGACTGGAGTTGATATCTGCTGTGGACATCGCTGGCAGTCACAGGCACAGAACTCCCTTCTGGATGCAATGCTCACCAGTCTTCTTCCCACACTTGGATTTGCCCAGCTGAGTTAATCAATGATAGGTCAGCTAAAGTGGTGTGGTCCTTAGTAGAGGAAAGCAGCAAAGTACTGGACATGAAGCCACCCTAGTCCCACCTATCCATACTACCTTAAATAACTAAATGTAAACAATTTAATAAAAAAATTTCAAAATCATTAGTGAAAATTAGAGACTTTAATAAAATATTTTATTAAACACTAATGTGCACTAAGCAAGAAAAATCATTTCATAAATTAATATGGGGATTATTAAATATCAAATATATAAAAGATTCACATGTTTTAACAGTGATATTGAACAAAGACATGATAGTCTAGTTGCTTCATGGTCTGTTTGCTGGTCGTATTAGAAACTGACAAGAGTTCTCTGAGTAATAATCAGAACTCTTTAACTAAACATTTTGTGTCTTTTGCCCCAGTAACAATGATACACTTATCAGAGTTAGGAAAATATAGAATTTTAATTTGCAACAATATTTTATAATAGATTAAATGAGATTCTAAAATGTTTGAAAATAAAGATAGTATATATTTAATTCCTTGGTCAAAATAAATATTATGAATTAATAAAAGTTGAATTTGCAAATAGCTTTAATGTCACAAGCTATTTACATATAAAAATAAGTACAAAAATATCTGGGAAAGTTTTATTAATAGTAATAATAATTATGTTTTAGGTAAAATTACACATTTTTTTTCTAGGTTGCCAACTTTTCTGCTTTAAGATTTTATAGTTTACTAGTTATAATTAGTTTAGGAATAACATTTCAATCAGAGCTACAGAAGGTTTTTACAGCAATTTTGGAATAATCAGTGCTGGAGAGAGGACTCAGCAGATAAAGGCCATGGTTGCTCATCCAGGGAACCTGGGTTTGATTCCCAGTACCCATCTGGCAGCTCTCAACTCTCTGTAGCTCCAGTTCTGGTGGATCTGACACTTTTGATCTCAATATGCACCAGGAACATAACTGGTGCACAGACAAGCACATAGGCAAAACACCCATACACATAAAATAAATTAAATCTGAAAAATGGTTTTAATTGAATAATCTCACTGGGTTGTGAAAGAAATGGAATTAGGTTGTTCATAAATTTTTTTTTTCAAATTTTTGTGTTGAAACTCTGCTGCTAAAAGGATATTTTTCTCTTCCTCCAGGAAAAAAAAAAATCCTTTCTAACTCCATGAAAATATATACTCAAATATAAAGAGATGACTACAGCCTTGTAGAAAATGAATATAGTATATTGCTTTAACTTGCACTGAAAGATAAAAATAACTTTCCATTTTAATGCCCATAGAAAGGTAGTTCAAAAACCTCACACCCAGACCCTTGCTCACCTTCATCCTTAGCACCAAGACCATGTGACATTCACAGTTCCATAAAATAAAGTGGTTAAAGATTTACAGGTTTCTCTTATATTAGACCCAAACTACACTGTCCTTGCCAGGTACTATAAAATAACCTGAAGATTTTTATGGCCGCATGTAACACTTTCGCATTTTCGTTAGCGATGCAGTTGAAGTTTCACATCTCAGCCATATAGCTTCGCATTGGGATGTTTTAGAGAATGATGGTTTCAAGACAAGAGGGAAAGGGAACCTCACACTGGCTGATAGAACCATGAGTATCTGAGATGATTTCCACTCATTTTCGCACATATGGACTACGCTCCTTAAAGATTACATTGTGAGCACATGCAGATTGCTACACTGAATTAACTTCAAAGTGATGTTCAGAAACCAAGTCATAATCACAACCCATTACTTACACTTGATATGGCTAAGGGAATATGCAAAACCGAGAACCCATTTAAGTAGTAAATGCTGTGACTTGAGCCAAAAAAAATAATAAAATCTTCTATTTATCCCTCTAGGCTCCACTAATGTTCAAATTGTGACACACTCTTTTATTGATCTGAGACCTTGCAACATAAAAGCCCAATTTATGATAACTGCACTCCTCAGGAAACAAATATCTTGCATAACTTTACATTCATTTGACTGTAATGGAGTTCTGATTTCTTTTTTTTGGGGGGGGGTCAGTGCAAATTCTTTGCTTTTAACTCTTTGAGGAACTATTTATTTGAAAAGTATATCTGATAGATTTCAAGTCAAGAAAATAAAATAGAATTTTATATACTTGACAATTGTCTATATGAAATGAAAAAATGAAGCTGCATTCCTGGGATTTCTATGCATAATAAATAAATTGATTTACTTTGAAACAAAAAAATCAAAATTTGGAGGCTATGAAGTAAAAGCACAAGAAGCTTATATGTTTACATAACTACAAGTAGTAAAACCCTCTTTACTTCGTGCTCTCAAAGCATGAAAAGCACACATAGTAAAAGAATTTCTAAATTTGAATATATACAATATAAAATAATTTACTCATAAAAATGTGAACTGAGTTCATGATTCGTGAGCAGTTTTAAAAGACAGAGAACTAGTCAAGTGTGGTGGCTCATGCCTTTAACCCATGCACCAGGGAGGCAGAGGCGCGGGGATCTCTGTGACTTCAAGGCTAGCCTGGTCTACAAATCGAATACAGGACAGCCAGGATTTTGTTACACAGGGAATCCCTGTCATGAAAAATAAACAACCAAATAAATAGACAAACAAAAAATCAGAGAACTAGACAAAAGGACCGCAAAGGTGGGTGGAAATGTATATAACTTTCATCTACCAATAAATATAAAATGTACATGACATACACTAAACAAAACTATGATAAAAATGTACATGCTTTATTTATGGACACACATGTACATACATACACAAACATACAGTAATACAAATGGTGTCTTCTTGCCTAAAATTTACATAAGATATATTGTAGCAAAAGTTTAAAAGGTTTAAATCAAGCACTAAGAGGCAGGAGGCAGTACCAGAAAGATATACTAAACATATCCTAAATAGGATTATAAAATTATGTCTTTTTAGACACCTAGAAAAATTGTAATTGCTACTACTATTTGTCTGCAATTTATTATGTTTGTAACTGTTTACTCTATAATCCTATATAAAGATAATTAAAAGAGACAGTGAAGGAGAGAATACAGGTTA
This sequence comes from Uromys caudimaculatus, assembly GCA_028551405.1. Lineage (NCBI taxonomy): Eukaryota > Metazoa > Chordata > Mammalia > Rodentia > Muridae > Uromys > Uromys caudimaculatus. The sequence continues at coordinate 58,574,156 of CM052704.1, forward strand.
GTGATTGACACTAGCTTAGTGTGTGCATAGCTCTGGGTTCTGCCTGCAGCATATATAAAAGATGTGCATTTAAATACCAAGACAGGAAATGAAGAAAAGAATCATCAACAAAATTCAGGATGGATAGCAGCCTACTGAGCAGTAAGTGCGAGGAAGACAAGCTATGCTAGCAATAAAGAGTTCTGACTTATGTTAAGGAAGAGGTGATCAAAATAAACAACTATATTGTTCTCCCATTTCTAGAAGCTTCTGATAAGCAATTATCTCAGACAAATGGGTGGGGTGAATGGCAGAATTAATACTGATTACATTCCCTTTGCAGCATTTTGAAATTCTATGTAACTTTGAAGATAAATTTCCATATAATATTTTAATTGAGTATTTAATATATGCATATAAACTATATGATCATAGTCACTCCCCACGTCTCTCTCAATTCCTCACCCACAGATTCTACCTACCACTGTTTGGGTCTCTTGGTTCTTTTGTTTATGTTTTCATGGAGATTTGACATTTCAGTTTGCATTAGTCTTATAGGTCCTCTTGCCCCTATCTTACTTAAATTCTGTCTCTTTCTGTCTCTGTCTGTGTTTGTCTCTGTGTCTCTGTGTCTCTCTCTTCTATCTCTGTCTGTCTCTCTGTCTCTGTCTCTGTCTGTCTGTCTGTCTCTCTCTCTCTCTCCCTCTCTCTCTCCTTCTCTCCCCCTTACTACCCTTATGCTCATGCGGATAAAGCCAACCACTGGAATGTGTTATCTACCAGGAGCCACCACATCCTTATCCTTAAAGAAACTGAATCTCATTTCTCTAGAAAACAAGCACAGCTCGGCAGCAATCCCATCAATTCCAGAACACACTGTTTATCTCCAATTTGCTTCTTCTCCCCAGTATCCTACAAGTCTTGTTATAAATGCCTTTACAGCGAAAATTCAAAACATCCGTATAGCTTAAATTTTAACTCACCCCAAACAACAACATATTATTTCAAATCATGGCTTAGTTTCTTTTTATTTTTTGTTATACATAAAAGCTACATTAATTTTTTGAGACAATCATGATTTTTACACCAGGAATTTTTAGATTGCTGTATGATCAATGTTTGGATTATGTAACATTTGTTTTAGAACTAAGTTTATGATGGTAGAATGTTTGTGTTCCTTAGATTATTCAGAATAGTTATTTACATTAACATTTGAAAATATGCTATAACCCTTACCATTGTAAAACTTACAGCATGATTATTAAGCACTGAACTAAGCTAGTTTCTATAAAAATTAAATTTGTTTATTTACATTCATTTATTTAAAGATCAGCAAACAAGCCTGTCTGCAGTAATTCAAAGTGTATTGAAGAGATCGTGGCAATCAAAGGAAAATAAAAACACACAAAATAAATTGCAAATTGTTGCTTCAAACATGAATCAAAATATTTTTTAAAGATCTGTAATTAATGTTATAGTTATCAAAAACAGATTTCTCAATTGGAAAACTTTTTTGTTTCCAACAATATGTGCAAAGTTAGTATTTAAAGCAATGACTTTTCATCTTCAAAATCATTTTCATGTTTTCTTCAAAAGATTGTTAGTTCCACTTTTAAGATACTTTGATTCACTTCTCCATCCAAGGCATAACATAAAATTTATAAATGAACTAGAAACAATAACTAAACAATCTAATATAATACTGTCTAGTTGGTATAGAATAAATAGTAACTTCTTTTGCCATAGACATTTGAACCCCCAATAATTTCCAGTATATGAACCTCTCTGTTTTTTATTTTAATTTTTTGATACTTTATTTACATTTCAAATGTTTCCCCCCTACCAGGTCTCATTATTGTCACTTTTGACATTACTGAAGTAAGCAGCATAGAACAGATATCCACAAAACGTTTAATGAAGACAAACAGAAAAATCCTGTCATGGCTTTTGGTGCATACAAGGTTGATTTGCCACTCAGCAGACCAGTACTTCTCTTTTATGCCCTGCATTTTGCCCCAACTTTGATTCTAAACTCATGATGTATAACTTTCCTTATAAATATATGGATTTGTCTTAACAGAGTAGATATGTTCCAAATTCTTGCTACACTACATTAGAGTGCTATGACTACTGATTATAACATAAAGTAACATCAAACTGAGGCAGTGATAATTCTAGAAACATCAGAAAGCTTACATAGTATTCTACTACTTTCACTCATTACTGTCACTAAGCTTCCATCAGATGTCTATATTCCATAAAACAAGTAGAGTAGTTACTTTAATTATTTTTAAACATTCCACACATCTTAGCAGATGAGAAACAGGCAAATAAAGCCCATTAATCCACACTGTCAAAAGAATATGACAATGGATTCACTAGCCAACAACAACCTATAGACTGCTGATTCCCAAGAAAGCTCAAAATGAAACTGGCTTGTGTCTATTGCCTTTCTGTTAATGGGGACCTAACATCTTCACTGTTGGGTCTTAAATACGTTAATGGTTGAAGGGTAAATGAATAGTGCAAACCTATGATTTAACTTATGCACCATTTTCAGCTCTTCCTACTTATCTGTTGAAATGTAAAAAGAGCTGTGGGTGAGGGAGATTCCAAAATTATTCCAGAAAATACACACTAAACACTTTTCTAAAAATGATGAGAAAATATAATCGTTACTTCTGGTATACTGACTCACTTGTAACAAATTCATCTGGACATTCATTTTATCACTCAGTACCTCTAATTGTATTATCAAGTATGACAAGGAAAGTGAACCTTATCTTACACAGAATAAATGTCATGTATTGCACTATGAAACTGCTAATTATTTTCAATCCTATTTTTACCTGAATTCAAATCTTTGACTCTGCAGACTGCCTTTCATTTATATAAATATAATTTAATTAATTAAACAAGAGAAAGATTGGGAAGCTATAATGTGCTTGATTCTGTAAAGTGTTGAGACATCTTAATCTTAGGATAGAAAGGTATACTAAAGAAAATAGTTTTCAACATTCTGAGGTGTGATACTCACCAAAGGGATGGATGCAGTCCTACTCAATGTCAGGAACTCTAATTTGATGGTCACTCACATCTAATTGTAATCTATACTGTATTTGAAGTAGTCCCTGTGATTTATTTCGCTAGTCTCTTTGTCACTAAGTAGCATTTGTTCTGCTTGGGTATATAAGCTCTACAAAAAGATACTAATAGGACATTATGTGCCTTTGCTTTTCTTATCCAGTCATCATCAAAGATATCCACTAAAGGAAGTAATAATAAAAGTTTGCTATTTTGTACATATGTGTGGCCAAGTTTATCCCCCCATGTCTTATGACTGTATCTTCAAGCAATCCTGTAAAGGATGGTAGCCTTCTACAAAACTGAGAACTGAGAGACTGGAAAGCAACTTCTCAGTGTCCACACCCAGCCACAGGTCTGGAATGTAGTCCCAAGACTACCTGGGCACAAGAGTTGTGGGTTCCAGGAATTCACGGTGTTTGTTTCTTAATTTTCACAGAAGAAACCCTCCTTTGATCTACACTAAGATGTTAACATTTGACTTACTTCTTTCTAAGATAGAAACTTCAAGATTTTATGAACTTTTTCTGCAAAGTATTTATGTTCTTTGCAGAAAAAGTCCATAAAATCTTGAAGTTTCTATCTTAGAAAATGTTTGAATTATGGTCCTTAACCCTAAAACAGTCTCTCTGTATGTAAAATATCAATGGCCTGTAAACTAATGGCTAAAACACTGTAAAAGAATGAATTAAACTATAAAATTTGAAAGACCTAAGATTTTAAAAAGCAATCTTCCCCATCTTTCATATAAATCGAAGCAAGACTGAAGTTCAACATTTCACCAATATAAAATACATTTCACAAAAGAAGATAATGTGAGTCAAAAATGTGATATAATGCAAATATGTGTTAAGAAAAACTGACAAATCTCACTCAGTGTCCCTGTGTCTCTATGTCTTTGTGTCTGTCTCTGTCTCTATGTCTCTCTCCTCCCTTCCTCCCTTCTTCCCTCTCTCTCTCTGTCTCTCTGTCTCTGTCTCTGTCTCTCTCTCTCTCTCTCTCTCTCTCTCTCTCTCTCTCTCTCTCACACACACACACACACACACACACACAAATATATCTCTAAACATATGACTTTCCTTAGCCAAAGTCTCACATACAAATGAAGTGCCGTTATAAAAATTATTTCTGTGTTATCTGGATTACTGCAAATGAATAGCCCCATTAAACACATGCAATTCACAACAAACAGCAGACACAAATCTCTTGATAATTATGTCTTCATTGTTTCAAATTAGCACCATGAAAGTCTATTTAACAATGTCTTCAAACAGATTGACCAAATTTTCCCCATAATGCAATCTTATATTTCATGATCAAATTTTTTATTATATTATCCTAAGAACTTTCTTTCAGATAACTCTCTTAAAGTTAGTTTTGTCTGTAGCAGCTGAAGGTGATCTTAACCCTACTATGGGAGAGGCTGAATCAAGAAGATCCCAAGTTTGAGGTGCGAAAATATTTGAGAATTATCAATAATTCTAAAAAATATTCTCAAGAGTTACTAGAATTTCAAGTTTTAGAGATAATAAAATGAATTTCCATTTAAAATATTTCCATTGTTAATTTTATAATTACTTAAAATTTAAAATATGTCTGTTTATTTAATAGCCAGATTGTTGTTGCTATTGTTGTTGTTGTTGTTGTGTGTGTGTGTGTGTGAATGTTAAATAAACAGAAATGCCTCAATAGTGTTGACATAAACTGCTCCTTGATCTTCTGAAATAAGCCCACTGACATTTGTCAAGCAGATGGGAAATTGCTGCACCTGATGATCCCATGGGGCCACAGTCTAGCTATGATACCTTCCAAAACATTTCTGTCACTGTTTCATCTTCTGTTTTCAAAGGTGGCTTTTTTCTCTCTTCCTAGAATGATAAAACACCTCAGTGTTGTGCTTGGACAAAGGAATATACACACTGCCTTCTTACCTTATTTCCCTCTACACACAGTAAATCATTTCTATAACATATAAAATTAATCTTACAATAAGAATTCAATCATTTGTAAAAGCTCTATGCCAGTACATATGCTTCACTCTGGAAAAGACCAAAGTGAAGCAAACATCAAACCAAAGTAATGGTTGAGGAAGAAAAAGAAGGAGAAAATTCGAAAGTTAATTCTTACAGCTCTGACCAAGTTCCAGAACCTGAGATTTGTCCCTTTGTTCTCCAGGGTCTATGTTCTTGCACTTTACATATGGCATTTACAATATACATCAGAGACTATTTTCATTGATCTCAAGATATTTGTTTTAGCATGACGATACTACTCACACATAAGAAACGAAACCTATAAAATCCCATTGCTGACATTGTCACTGCAGCAACTGGGCTGATGTTAGAGGAACGCAAGTGGAGGCTAAATCAGACACAAAACTCTTACTGAGGCTTACCATCAGCCATAAAAGACTAATGGGCTAGCACAAACTTTTCTGATATCAAGTTATATAACCCAAACGTCAGTGTTGAACATGGAAATGAATAATTTAGTCTACATTCTATGAATAAAGAATTATACAAGACACACATGTATTTTATTAGAGCCAATAGATGGTCTTGGGTTATATAAATATATTTGTTCCCTGTCTATCAGTAGAATCTGGGTATTTAGAAAACTAGACTAAAGTACTTCTGATGCAGGGATATTCTCTTAGGCTTAATAACCTTCATCAGAGTAACAGATTCAGAGGGACACAAAAGTAAATGGCAGACGTTTGGAATTAATTTCACATGAGGGGTAGGGAGCATCATAGCACTAAGATGCCCTATTCACATCACTTTAGATAGACAAAAATTCAGGACACACCTCAGTCCAACCTAGATTTTATTATATTTTGAATACTGAAATAACTACCAAAAAACCCAGAGAATTCAGCACTAAGTTGATTTACAAAAATAAAAAAGTAAATTTCTGAAGAAGTCTCAAAATATTAAAATTAATAAAACAATATGTGGCTTTGGATGTAGAAATGAATTTTATATGTCTAAGATATAGATAAATCAAAATAACATAAGAAATTCTTTACTTAATTTCTTTCTAAAATCAGCCTGGTATTTCACAACGCTCCTGGTTCTATTCCCTTGAAGACTATTATAAACTTCAACATATTAAATCTTGCAACTATTTTTAGCCTTAATCTGAAAGTTAGAAGTAAGCACTTTAGACTGTTTATCCAATTAATAGACTAATGTGAAAAATGAAATATAATAATAAGTTAATATACCCCAAAGAATTATTAATATAGTAAAAAGACAGAGCAAAATTACTAGAGAATAACATAAAGATAAGCTATATGCACAGAAGAAAACAAAAGGGCATGCATGCCAAGTAATCACAACACACACACATACACAGAGACACACACATGCACATGCATACACATGTGGGAATGAGCACACAATGCTAATAGAGTAATTGGTCCCAAACAGAAAACTATGCCCCTCATTTCAAGATATTCTCTGAAGAATACAAATATTTAATTCTGGACATCTCACTTAATTTTTTTTCACTAAAATAATGAATGCAAAAAAAATTCTTTGTGACATCTTAGCAGACTAGCACTGTAGAGTTACTGGAAGGATAGAAGAAAACATGCATTTTCTTCAAAATTGGTAAATATCGTTTCAAAGAAAATTTACATGTATACAAAATTTTAAATCATGATTGGTTTTGAAATACCAACAGTGAGCTCAAAAGTTCATTTTCCAATTTCATGGCAGGGTCACAACATTATAAACGGTTTGATAATTATTACACTCACTTGAGATAATCTCAGAAATTCTGACTAAAAATTGCCATTTAGAGAGTTTTATTCTTTCAATAGGATCCATAAAATCTTCAGTAGAATCCAGTTTTTTACAAAGGGAAGTGGAGTGGAATAGTTTTCTCAGAGACCAATAAACCCGAGTAAACGTTTGTCTCTAATGCAAGATTAAAAGATGAGAAAAAAAGAATAGTACCTCATTTCACTTTTGTTGTTAACATGTGATAGAATGTGCTCTGTGATTAACTATGTCTATTGACTTTTCTTACAGTGTCTGAAATATTGGAATAATTAGCAAACAGCTGCTCCTTTCCTTACATTTGTCAAGATTACACATAGTTTGAAACTTTTGAAGGGATATTCCCTAGATGTGGAGAGACCCGAGAGCTCCTGAATCAGCATCCAGTTGTCACAGTGTCACAGTGCAGTAACCTGCCCCTTTACAGACTTGCTGTGAAACAAAATATCCTCCAGACAGAAGCTACTAGATATCAAATAGCAGGCAAATGCATGTGCATGCTATAGTTTCAAGTCATGATTTTTATTCATTCCAAAATATAATTATTTTAACCTATTACAACCTAATTTTTGTTCTGTGTTCTTCAGTTTTCTTGAAATTCCTTTAATAAGTAAAGGACAGAATTTTCAGTACAAATAATTCAATAATAAATTACTTATTTTGATATAAATGAGCTATTTATTTCCTCTAATGTTTTAGTTGAATATAATAATATTTAAAAGGTGTTTCCTTCATATCATGATTTTTTTGTAACATCATCCAAGTTTTTTTTTTAAATCTTGTATATTATAATTAGTAGCAGCAGTTTTAGTATATTTCTCAAGGAAAAAAGCTATATGTGATGGACTAAGCAATCAATTACTATGTAACTCTATAATTAAAACCATAGATACACACATATGCCCTAAACACACAGGATTCCTTCTATGTACAGTGTACCAAAGGCTATCAAGCATTAAATAATTTGATGAACACAGATACACAATTTCAATAATTCAGTCCTAAAATCCAGTGATAGGAAAGATACCTCAGAACTATTACTTGGTAAAAATTAAGGCTTAAAATCTGATAAACATACACACACACGTGTGTGTGTGTGAATTCTCTCTTTTAATGGATTTTTATATGTCATGCAATTCATAAATGTGTTTGTGATCAAGTATGCAAAAATATGTAGAAATTTCTAATTAAAAAATAAATTCTCAAACAATCTGTTTCTTAAAGTATTTACTGAATGTTATTTCCAAACATAGCATTGTAGTTAATTCTTTGAAATTATATATAATTTACATTTTTTCCATTTCTCCAAATAAATTTATTTCTGAGGTCTTAGAAGATATTCAAAGTGTGCAGCAGTTTGATGGGGCACAATCTTTTCTCCAACATCTCCATCTACTGGCTCAGAGAAAAAATAAAATTTTAATCGCTAAATCACATAACTTTTAATGTTTTATAATTTATGTATCATTATAGAACTAAAATATAAAATGTTAAATTACTATTAGCTAGATAAATGCTTATTTATCACAACAATCCATTAGAATAAATAGAAACAGATTCATATGAGCAAATTTAATATTTGTTCTTTAATCCCCAAATCCTAAAAGATCAAATACTCATAATTAGAAAGTTCCACTTTAAATGTTTTTCTAATTAGTGTCATATTAAATTTTATTAAATCATTTATAGAATGTAGTAATTAATATTTTTGCTATAATCCCCTCTTGGTTTTGTTAGCTAACTTTACAGTGTGTATAGAAACACAAATATCAACTTATTATTTCTCAAAATTTGAGATTTTTCTGTTACTATGATGAATTACTCAAGAAATGCTAGAGTGCTTTTCCATACTCATGCTAAACTACCCTCAGACAAGACCTCAGAGACTGCTCCTTATGAAAAGTACAGTATTTCCAAGTCATTCAAAACCATTAGAAAGACCACTGAAGTAGATGATCAGAAAGCAATTGTGATTGGGAGCATATTCATTTATTCTCTGACAATTCGAAGGTACTGGGGAAATGGTACTGGATGGATGGATGGATGGGTGGGTGGTTGGGTGGATGAGTGGGTGAATGAAAGATTGGATTCCGAAGTCCCTCACTGCTTTCAACTCCGGCTAAAATGATAGTCTCAATTTTCTCTCTTCTTTTAGCTTTTAAATTTTTTTTCAAAATAAAGGCTTGTTTAAACATCCATTTGAAAAATTAACCAAAAAGAAAGGAAAGTAGGGAGCAAGAGGGCAGTGGGGGGAGGAGTAGAACTCAAAAAAAAAAAAAAAAAGAACAAGGCAGAAGAATAAAATAAAGCAAGAAACGTATTGGAAATCTGTCTTTGTCTTCTCTGGTATCCATGGAAACAAATGGGAACAAGCAGGTACTTTCATCACCCCATTGTGACTGAAAAGGTGTGGGAGCTGAGTGCAGCAGAGCACATTCTATATCAGAATAAAATGACTTCCTTTCATTTAACTCTTGCACCATTCGGTAGACACACGTAGACAGTTAACTCTATGTCAGCCTCCGTGTTCCCGAATAGGAGCATCCATCTCACAAATACAGTTAAATTACCAAGCAGATCCATTCCTCTGTCAAAATCATATCCCTTAATTCTAAAGCTTTGCTATCTTAACAAGTACATCTAATATTCTTTTTATGTGCACTGATTAAGATAAAGAATAAGCTCCTTCAGAAGCAGCAATTAGTAATTTATATAACTCAACATTGTCATTACAGGAGACCTCCTTAGGTTTCCGGAGAAAATGGGGGAAAGACATTTTGATCTTATTTGTCAATGTACTTAATGCTGTATCCTTTCTATGAAAGATGACTAAATACAGCAAGGAAACCAATGATCTATTTGCATGGAGTAAAATCCAGAGGAGAGTCTAAATTACCATGTTTTCCTTCATGCATGGGCCAACATAGACTTTTATTTCTTTAACCTGGAAGTTGTGGTTATTTGCTTGTGCTTCACACATATGCTTGCTTTCCTCCTTTCTCCTTTCTTCCCTTTAAAGGGTTAAATCAATTGTACCATTTCTACTGTTGAACATTCAAAAGGGACAAAATAAATAAAAAGTATAAAGTGACTTTTCACCACCTGCCAATGTAGACTCTAGAAAGTTCTGTTTTCAGAACCTCATTTCTGTAACTGTGCCATATCAGTTGCCTGTAGCAGTCAGTAAGCTTACAGCATTGGAGTTCCAAAATCAAGATCCTGGATTCTCCTGGGGCATTGTTTTGCTTGTTTCCTCTGGGTACATTGGTGCCTGGTATACTGCTCTGTGGATGGGGTAGTTTTATGATCTGGGAATGTACATTTTAAAATCTTTGCTTCAGTGATTTTTTTTAAAGAAAAAATTTATTTTAAAAAAATGAAGACTTGAATATACTGAGTTTTAGAACTATGGTCAGATATAGGGAGTTCAGTATTTAAAAGAAAACAATGTATTTGTTCCATATGTACATACTTTCACCATATAGCTTATTTCAATACTATTTCTACTAGAAATAAACCCATTCAACAACATTGGCTTGAGAATGCATGCCACACAAGCTACAATCTCTGAACCTTAAAGAGCCCCAAAACGGTGACTCAACACCTGTTGGAATAGAGAAACATTCGTTTAGTTTGGTGGAGATATTTGTTCATTTCCCAGGAAGCTCATGTCATTATTTTTACCAACAATCAACTTCTTGATTTTTAAATGTTTTCAAAATGTCTCAATATTTCAGAATCTTTGTACAACCTCACTTTGCAACCCATTGTGCCACTGCATTTGTATGGGTAAAATTCAACACAAGTTGCGTGTCAAACTGCAACTCACAAGAAAAGCAAACTTGGTAGCTCAGGAATAGCCTAATTCAGTAGGTAAATAGGACAATTACAGTCGCCTTTCACATCTAACTAAAACATTTTTTGTGTCTGTTATGTAATAAAATGTATTGTATTGAGAGACTTTTCTATGATATTCTATTACATTTTAAATTTTTATTTCTTTATTTATTTGGAGGGGGCATGTGGAAGTCAGAGGACAATATTCAGGTGTCAGTTCTCTCCTTCTGGTCTCAGGATTCCCTGGAGTAATCTCAGGTCTGTCAGGTTTGAAGAAAATGCTCTTACCCACTGAGCCATCTGGTGCCTCTTCTGTGAGGAATTTCTCTGTGTATCTCTAGCTCTGTCTATTTCTATCTGACTCCATTTCCTCAATATTAGTATATTAAGAGAACTATCCTTCTTAAAAGGTTCCTTCAGAAAAACTAGAATTCTGGTCATATAAATGACCAGAACCACATTATCATCTTATGCATTTCTTCATTTATTTGTTTGAGGACAGGATTTGCGACCTGGCCTGCTGTTATCTCTGGTGTTACAGAACTAAAGCACAGAATACATGACAGGGTTTGGGGGTGGGGGGCGTGGGTGGGATGGCAACCGGTTATGGGAACGCTGCCTTAGGCATTTCCTCTGGTGATTTTCCGCTCTGTTACAGGGGAACCAAAGTGGGAGGTAAACCACCTGCAAATCTTCCCCCAAATTGTTATCTATGGCATGGAAGCTGAGGACACCAAGGCAGGAAACATCTGTCAGCCTGGAGGCCGGAAATGGTAGCAGCTGGGAGCGCGCAGGATGCTGCCTCAGCGCCGGGACCTGGTCGCCGGCCTCCGGCGACCTCGCACTTGTCCAGCAACTGGACACCAGTCATTCTGCCCAAAGCCTTGCCAGAGCGTCCTCATGAGTTGCAGATCACTACGCAGAGGCCAGGGGCTGATACTGAAAACTGTAAAGACTAAAATGGCTGGTCTGCGACTTCTTCAGATTTCAAAACTCAGCCGGATGTAATCGCGTCCGAGTCATCCTCGCTCTCCAGTCGCCTTTGCCTGAGCCTGCGACCCTGGAACAAAGCACGCGCGGCCAGCGAACACTCGGGCCATCCTCGCCTCCACTTGGGCGTAGCTTCAGGGAGCTGAGAATGCACCTAGCTTCTGGTCCTCGCCTTCCTCATCCCTGTTCTGCTGGCGACCAGGCTGAGGTTTATAACTGGTAGGCATTCCCATCAACACCCGCATCCCCCCCCCCTCCCCGCTGCCCGCATCCTCAGCCCTTCGGGGTCTCCATTCTCTTAGCATCCCTTCCATGCCTGCTCACACTAGCCAGTCAGGGCCTGCGTCAGTCTCGTGCCCGCGCCCCTCGGGTGGGCATTATGTAACAGCCCCGGGCCCAACTCCACAACCATTGCAATAACTTGTCCCGTGCGATAGAACGGCGTGGGGCTTGCAGGGACTGCAGGTCGAAGCTGCCCTGACAGGCTATAGGACTAAGGCATGAGATCTGTCCAACAGTCCCACAGCGAGCCCTGGGGAACAGCGTGCTCTCTTTTGGTAGAGTGCCAATAGGCGCGCAAGAGGGAGGGGGTTGGGAGAGCCTCTTTGGAGGCGCCAGAATCAAGCAAGAACCCCCTGAATTCGAAAGACCAGTCCAAGTCCAACCCCTACCCTAGATTCTAGGGTGCACATACTGGCACACTGTTCAGGGCCTTTTGTCCCCACTTCGCCGCCCGCCGGCCAGTGGGGGGTCCCAAAGATTACAGCAACCTTCTCTCTGTACCCTCACACGCACGCGCGTGTGCAGTCACTCCCACCCACACATGACAGGCCAGTAAAACACACGCGCGCGCGCGCGCACACACACACACACACACACACACACACACACACACACACACACCATTCTTCACTGGCATTCACAGGCTTGATTTCCCTGTGCAGCACTGGAAAGACATGAATATTCATTACTTACAAGCATTGGTGACTGCGAAACTGTTGGCTACCTCCAAATTATCGATATGGGGTGTCAGTCTGAACTCCGAAGTGGAAAACTGAACCATCCCTACCCGAAATGCACTGTATTCTTGATCAGCGCCCCTTGGAAATAACCCCCCTGCAAAGAATAAACAGCAAGCGAGAGAACGTTGTCAGAGCCCTGGAGAGATAAGAGTGGGATGCTAGCACCCAACAGCCCCAGAGTCTCTTATTCACACTAACCGCTGGAACAAACATAATCAGTGAGTTGGGCAGCAAGGGTCGGACATCCAAAAGGTGCCCAACGGTCTAAGGCAAGAAGGAGAGCCTAAAGACCAAAAATGTTCTCCTTTTTAATCTCAAGCTTTGCGTTCATACTCCCAAAAATCTGAACACACTAGGAGATGCCTTCAAGGCAGAAGTAATGCAGTTCTCGGGTCAGAAATGAACAGATTCTTTCCCCTCTATTGTGTCAAACGGCATAGTCATTTCTTTTTGCTTCAGCCTAAGAAAATCATGTATATTCTAGGTAGTTTAAATCTGGAATGCAGTCAAGGTATGACATAAGTCTACATGACATGAATTAATTTGCTCACTGTGAACAAAGATTACCACCAAATTATGCACAATTAAAAGGCATAACACAAAAGGTACCTACCTATCTGTATGCTGTTGGAAGAGACACCAAAAATCAGTCCCCATAAAACAGGAGAAAGGAGGACAGAAATATGCATAATCTTTTGCATTTCCAAGAAAAGTAGAGCATCCACAAAATAACCCCTCGTTTCCCTTTCCTCCTCTTCCTTCTTTGATCGTTCTCCTCAGCAAATTAGATCGTCTGCATTTTGAGGTCGAAATTTAGCGAGGAGTTGCTAAAATCACGAAGGGAAGGCAGAAGAATCCTTATTTCCCAGGTCTAGCTGGTGGCTGTTGATGCCTTGTGTCCTGTCCCTGCTCCCGAAGTCCTGAGGACTGGCTGAATGCAGTTTTTGGCTGAACTGCCGCTGTGGTCCCGGTGTCTGGGAATATCAGCACCCTCCCATGCACTCACACAATCACCCTCTCTCGAGCTCTCTTCTCCCTCTCTCCTCTCTCACACGCGCGCGCACACACATACACACACATACACACACACACGCACACACACAGGAAAGTCACAGAGAGGGGCAGGCAGTACCGGGCGCGCGTGCGCGACTCGAGGCAGGCAGCGAGCTCGCGCACCCACCCCTCCCCCGCACAGCGCCCCGCACCCCGCACAGCCCTGGCAGCTTCTGCGCGGTGCCGAGAAACCGCGGCTCAGAGCCGGGCAGCCTGGTGCCTCTTAGAGACCTCCAGTCTTGCGCATCCGATTTTAGCACCGAGGACAGCGCTTTGGTCCACGCTCTGGACTGAGGTTGCGAGGTTTATACTGTAGCTGCAGAGATGCTCCAGCCAGATTCAAATGCTGCAAAACTGATTTCCGGTTGCTATGCCTAGGAAGCCGAACTGCTAATTGCTGTTGGCCGTGGATCTTTCTTCCGTAGGGCCCTGTTGTTTTACATTAAGCACAACGAATATGATTTGATTAGCAGTATCTACACTCTGCCTTCTGCCTCACCTGACCCAGCTAAAAAGCAAACAAAATACTCCCTGAAGGGACAACTCCCCAAATTGTGAACTTTAGCTTCCTATGATGCAAACATAATCCCGGGGAAACCCAAAATTCTATCCTTAACTACAAAAGATGGGGGTAACTGGATTGAACCTTTGAAGGACTTTGTGTAGGAATCCATCTTTAGAGTATGCTGCTCCTTTGGGTTGTAGTTCGATTTGTTCAAGCCACACTGCCTGTGGATTGCTCTTGTACTACAGTGCAGACTCCCTCCTGCCGTACGGTCATGTAGACTTGGCTCTTAGATGTCCTTTTTTTTTTTTTTTTTTTAATATGGATTGAAAGGAACTGTAGGTTTCTGGGTGGAAAAAAATAGACCAATGTAGTCTAGAAAGATTGTATCACTTTATAATCTTTCCAGACTCTTAGTTACAAACCAGATACCCCATTACATTATGGCCTTAAGTTTCAAAAATAATCACTGCCTCAAGGAAGTAGGTTACCTCATTACATCGAGCCTGCTTGAGTATCTGGAATATAACAAATACGTTAGAAATTAGACTTTGTGAGAAGGGGCTTGGTAAAGAGTACTGATGATTGTATATGCCTGTGACATTCATGTTCAATGTTCTACTTCATGCCAAGCCATCTCTATATACCTGCTGTGACAATTCTCTCTACAGCCTCAGAAATTCTTTACCTAACTGTATGTTTTTGTTTTAAACAGAGAAATGAAAGAAGTCTCAGTTCAAAGATCCGTTGCCAGGAGCCAGGAGATTGAAGCTGACAGCATCAAAGGGAGAATTGGCTGATGGCCCAAGTGTATAAGAGCACTCCATGGTTATACCTTATGGAGAAAATGTGACTTTAATCTCACACATGATGGCTTCCTTTTTCATCATCTTAAATCATACTTCTTTTGCCTTAGTCACATTGGGTCTAAAATTCCCCCATTTATTAAAACATTTTAAAATACATATTCCTCATAAAAATGAGAAGGAATAAACAAAAGCAAAAAACAAAGTAATACCTGTGGCTCCTAAATATTGTAAGCTTGTGATTTCAAGTCAGGATCTCCCCTCACCGTGTGTGTGTGTGTGTGTGTGTGTGTGTGTGTGTGTGTTCCTAAGGCAAGAATGCAGAACATATGTATAATGTACTAAGGTTATAAGCTTACATATTCTGGGCAAAAATACCTTCTTTTTTATAACCAGTCATTTATTTCACCTGTGAATCAAAAACTCCACAATAACTATTAAGCAGGTCCTCTAAATAGAAACATACAGAGCCTTGTAGAAAATCAATAAGAATACAATTATAAGCAAAACAAGAATTATAAAAACCCCAAGAGTGGTTTGAAGCTTATGAATATCAACATCTAAAGGGATCAGATCAACACATACAGCAAACAAAGTGTCTCCTCAGTAACATTCTATTTTTACTTGCTATTCAATTTTCTACCAGAGCATCTTCAGTCTCATCCCAAGTGCTTTGAGATGATAGTTGGAGATAAAGGGACAGGAGTTTGATTATGGAAAAAATAATGTGTGATACTTAATGTGTCTGGCAAGCAGATTAAAATTTGAAAGAAAGGGACGTTTCAAAAGCGGCTTTCATTTTAACCTATTTGAAATTCAAGGGCAGATATCAACTCAAAATTGTCTGGATTTCATCCTTGAAGAACATGAATTTGCTGAATCATAGTGCTTTATCCCCAGGGAATATATACAGCCTTATCAAATATTACTTCCTGTTAGTAAATTGTAATTGCACATCAAATCTATAAAATTTTATTAGGCATTTTTGCAGTACAGTTGATTCTCTAGCAATCTACGTTCAAAATTTAGGTAAACATTTGATTTCACACAGCTAGAAACATTTCATGAAGCTTTTCAATGCACCACATTAGGTAGTAAATATTCCTTTCACCACAGAATGCTGTCTAATTAAGTATAATGAAGTTAAACTGAATGGAGTAAATGGTTATACAATAAATAGAAAACTATTGGTGTTTGGTTTTCATATACCTAAAGATCACCCTTTAAATCCACAAAGCTTCATGTTTCTTGAATACTTATCTTAAACTTATCAATAACGAAATCTATTTTGAATGTTACAAACTTGAATAGAAAAATAGGTTCTAAGGACCAAGTTGCTGTTTTCTGCCCTCTGCTGTTCATTTCAGGAAACTATACAGCCCTTAAGCATTCTTTCAGATGCAAGAAAATATCAACAATTCCAGATACAGCAATATTATCTTTCTCATTGATTGTTTCAGTGGTTGGTCGCTGCTGTTATTTTTAGTATGTACTTATATTGAAATATAATTTGTATGATGATAAGTGTTAGATATAAATTTGCTCATTCTTAGTCCACCTTTATTTCAATTATAATTTCTTTTAATTTTTAAAGTAAATTTTCACAACCTATTTAACAAATTTAAATATTTGTCAAGTCTCCAAATTTTTGTATTCATATTCCATAATTAAAATAATTTGCATAGAGAAATTTTGTCATGTGTGGTGAATGGAGTGGTGGTAATTTTGAACAGACTTGAAACAAACTTCTGGAAGCATACCTAGTCAAAACGGTACTATTAACTCAGGTGTTATAGCTCATACTGATAAAGTCTGACCAAGCAGAAGCCATCACAATCCTGAAAGACTTGGTTGCAGTTCAGCAAAAGATTGGAGATGACCAAAGCAACAGTTCCTGCAGACAGAACAAAGTTCCAGCGTTCTAATCATGAGACCCGATTTCCTAAAACTCCAGAAAAAAGTGAAGAAGAGTTGTGAAGATCTAAATTTAAAGAAAAATACATTTTGAGATTCTCAATTTAAAAAAAAAAACTATACATTAAGCTAAACATTAACATTGAGGGAATAGTGTTCATATTATAGTTTTGTCAGAATTTTAAATTATTGAATCAGAATATCAAATTCAAGGCCCATGGATACATATCTAAAACTAGTATTCATAAGCATTATAAATGTGTATATATAAATATATGTAGGTGTATGTCTTTATATACATATGATATTTGAAGTATAGAGTCATAAAATAGAAAACATGGTATTCATTTTACGTTTGAAGGATTTGATGACATCAATTTCAATTTTGGCATCTATAGATAGCAAGGGATTACAGTATTTATCTATTATGCTTGGTGTTGTAAATTATGAGATTAAGATCATGTGATGAAGAAATGACAAATCTGGAAGTCAGGCAAATTATCAGTGAAATATAAGGATGGTAGTTATAGATCAACTTGGTTTTCAGCTTGACACATACAGGAAGAAGAAACTTCAATTGAACAATTAATTTCATTGGACTGATCTCTGGGTACGTATATGAGGGCATTCCCTTAAATGTTGATTGATACAGGAGGCCCTAGGACACTGCAATATCTGGGCAGGTGGGCCTGGGCTGTTAAAGAAAGGTTGCTGAGCAGGCCAGGGAACAAACCCAGGAAGTAGTGTTCCTATGCCATTTTCTACTTCAAGCACCTGCCTTGAAATCCTCTCATGGCTTTCTTCAATGATGGGTCATAACCTGTAAGCTGAAATAAGCCCTTTTCTCTCCAAGTGGATTTTGTTTGCTACAGCAACAGAAAGCAAAGTAAAACAGTGGGCGAATATCTCTAATGCCAACTGTATCTTGGATTTCAAAGGAAGAAACATGTTATCAAAGGCTCACACCTGGACTGAGTCAAGCAGGGCTTAGCTAAGAAAAGGCTAGCATTTTGCCCAGGAAGGCAATTCATAGAAAGCCAATGACATCAGCAAATCATGGGCACATGCTGAGAATTACAAGAAGTTCAGTGTTTCTAGGAGAGGGAACATAAGGAAAAGATTGGTGGCAGAAACAAACATGACTATGGCTTAAATTATATGCAGTATATAAATATATGTATATAAAATATACATACTTTTGCTTTATCTTACAGGGGAAAGGGACATTTTTATAGATCACATGGAGATAAATGTCGTAAGATTTGGTTTTTAGGCTATTTTGGAAGCAGTGTTTAAGTGGGAGCATACGGAAAGTAGGAAGATACAATGTGAGTCTGTGTTTCAGAAGGGGTTACAAGGGCCTGAACTAATGGAGCCCCAATAGAGACAGGGCAAAAATGTTGGATTGGAAACTATTTAAGATAGACCTTTATTACGACTTGAAAGTGGACTGGCATGTGATGGAACCAAAGGAGATGGAGAGACAAAGTTGACTTTCTCAGAAGGAGACAGTGACAGGAAGTGCATCATCTCACCAGGAATTTTTGGAGAATCCTGAAAATCTGAAATGTACAAAGGAAAGGGATGCTTTCTGTGGCCCTGAATCAGTTACAGGATGTCAGAATCACAGCAGCAGTGTTAGATACGGACACTGATTTTGCTATTCAGGGAAGAGACATCATTTGGAAAGTTAACTTTGAGATTCATTCCTTTATAGTGTTTCATGTGGTAGTTTCTACTTATTGAAAAAAATGTCCAAATAAAACAAAATAAATGAATAATAATTATATTATGAATATAAAAATGAGGTATCTGGAGCTTAAAATAAGACTTTTTATTGATATACAGTCATTTTCTTTCTCTTTTTTTCAATATAAATCTAGTGTTATAACCTTGAACATTGGTGCACCAAACAGTTTCCAATTTTTGGTTCTTTAAAATCAGATGTTAATGATGCTTGTGAGGGCTAGGGAGATGACTCAGCAGCTAAGAGTACACACTACTCTTGAAAAAGACCTAAGTTCAGATCTCAGCACTCACATTAACCGACTCACAACTGCCCATCTCCAGTTCAAGAGAATCAGCTGTTTCATCTGGCACCTGTACTCAAGAGAACACTCCGCTATACACACTAAAACATGTTTAAAATATTTTAAAAATAACTAGTAAAAAGAGAATATTCGTGAAGCAATCAGAACACAATAGTCTGGTAGCTAATATTCCCAATCTGAAAAGGCCTAAAATCACCTAGAACACAGATCTGTGGGTTTCTCTCGGAGATGGTGTCTAGATTGAGTGAATTAAGGTGGGAAGACATACCTTAAATGTCCCTAGTTCCAATTCATGGGCTGTAATTACATATTATATAAATATTAAAAAGCGAGGTGAACGTAAGCATACATCCCTCTCTCCTTCCTGACTGTAAATACAATGCGACTAGCTGTCATAAGCTCCAGTGTCCATGACTTCCCCATCGTGATGAACTGGAATATTAAACTGTGAGCCAAAACAATGCCTCCTTCATTTCTTAGGTTGCTTTTGCCATATTCTTTGTCCTTATGTTATGAAAGTATTCTACATGAAGTCATTTAAAGTTTGGTGTTTTATAAAAAGCTTTGCTCAAGCCAAAGAAGACATTTTTTTTTTAATCTCCTTGTATTATTCATCTTGACCTGAGAGTTCAGAATGGTTTTCAAAAATTTTGTTTCAAAAGGTTATCAATGTAAATAAAGTTGTAATCAAATTATTCAGTCAAGGTTTGTCATTCCACCATCATTCCATAAAACATCTTTATAGGACTAATACCTTGACTTTCAGTCAACATGTGACAATGGAGATGAGAGTAGAATTACTTGACAAAGTATTTGATAGAACTCAAGCAGAGTTTTTCATAAAATATAAATGTAAAAAAATGAGGTAGGGATTAAAATAGCATAAAATCTATTTGTGACCAATTCTATGTCTATCATGATTAAAAAATTAAATCAATAATCACAGAGGATAACGTTAGCAAAATGGTGAAAGAAAATGCTTTGTTTCCTCAGCTGATCAGACAATTCACAGGTTATTTTCCTTGGTGAGCAATTTAAAAATATGTATGAGTACAGAAGCATCCACACTGAAATCAAGTAGCATCACATACAGCATGCACCATTGAATCTTGAGTAAAACCTTAACCCTAGATTCCTGCAGGGAAAGAAAGGATTGGACCACATATACAGTTTTTCCAGGTGCTCCTTAGATGATTGGCTTAAGTTGTGAAGTACTAATATGGGCTAAGCTAGAGTCTTTGAAATGTTGGTGAACAAAGACAATAGTATAATCTAGTTTGAAACTTAATACAGGCAGGACTTGAGGCAGGGATACTCCTCTCATTTATGGGGATAGAATATTTATCCAACATTCCAACCCCAACAGTTGTTATGTAGGCAACAGCTTTCCCCTCACATGTGGGTGAGCAGATGATACAGAAAGAATATAAGAGGTTTGTGACTTCTAAGGTCAAAGTTCAGAGTAACAAAGAATTTTAAAGCTCATAGAATCAACAAATCTTAGAGCTCAACAAAACAATAAATGAACTGTAAGGAGCCAGTGGAGAGGTAAAACACTGAACCGTCCAGGAAAGGGATATGCTGCTTCAGAGGGCATTTCAAATTACCTATCAGAGGGCAAAAAATGCAGAAGAGCATCAGAAGATGAGGATAGGTTAATACCTCACAGGAAAGAAGGAAGAGGACTGACTGTAGCAGCCACACAAGAGAAGTGAAGGAAAACTTAAACCAGGAAGTCTATTGTGGAACACAGTAGTTAAAACTTCCCAGGTCTCAGGAAAGAGACTGAGATTCAAATACAAAAAGATCAAGATAGCATGAATAAAAGAATATTTTTTTTAAAAGCATGGTAGATCCAAATTCTCAAAAAACAGAGAAAAGGTGAAAGTTCAGAACCAAACAAAATAGATAAATAAGATAAAATAAAATAACCTGCTAGGTACAAGGAACTCTACAATACCATCAGTGTATTTTCAGCAGAGGCATTACAGCTGTAAACAAGTGGAATGATATCCTCAAAGAAATAAAAGAAGAAAAAAAAAAAAACAATCAACCACTGCTATACCCAGCAAGTCTATATCTCATTATGGAGATGATTTTTCTTCCTTGGGGAGGGGGAACAAGCTGGGAGATTGCAATATTGCAATATTAGACTTACCTCTTAAATTGGCAATATAACTCTTCAATTTGGACGCACTAACCCCTAAATAGCAATGAGAATGCATGTCGTTGGTGAAGGTGAATATGTAGATACATACATAATATTCTTATAAAGGTGATGTAGCTTTTAACCCAGATATAGAGGGCAAAAACTAAAGATAATAAATATGCTGATATTTTCCCAGCATCAATGCAGATTTTGACATCAGCACTATGAGATAGGAAGAGATACAAGTGCAGCTTGATGGGTAATTCTCATTGTTATCAACTTAGTATGCACAAAATGCATTGGATAATTTTTCAATTCTCATGATAACCGCAAAGAAAATACTTATAGAAATTCCAAAGAAGGAAATGAATTACTAGCCAAAGAATACCAATCAACTAAGCATAGACGAAAATAAAGAGAGAGATACTTTTTTAAAAATCTGAAAGATGTATAAAAATACTACAAAATATAAACAACAAACTTCCCTAGGGGAATGTCTCTTTAAATGTAAATACTGTATACTTATTAATTGAAAGGGACAGAATGGCTGAATGTATTAAAGTATTTATGTCCTCCAAATACTTTATACTTAAGACCACAGAGAGGGCGAAAGTGAAAGATGTGAAAATGAAGATAGAGAAGGAAGAGGAGGAGGAAGAGAAAGAAGAGGGAAGAGGATCGGGGAAGGAAGGGGAAGGGGAAGGGGAAGGGCAGGAACAGAGATGGGGAGAAGGAGGAAATGAACAGTGGTGGTAATTAGAAAGAACTTCTGGCACCCCTGAATACTGTCAACAGGAAAGTAAAATGATACTGGCCATATGAGCAATAGTATGGAACTTTCTCCATACTACATACAAAAATAGAGCAATCCCTCCTTTGAATCTATATCCAGAAAAATCTGAGTATCTGAAAGAGCTAAAAACACTCTATGTTTACTATAGTTACATTGACAATAGGCAAGTTATAGGGATAATAAAACAAAATAAATTAGAGATGAATATGAAATAGTATGGGTGCCATTAAGAAGATGAAAAAAAAGAATGCTAAATGCAAAAAAAAAAAAAAAAAGGGGGGGGGGCTGGCTATTGAGGACAAATACTGCCTTCTTCCACCGATCTGAGGTTCTCTCAAATAATCAAGCATACAGAAGCACAGAGTAAAATGGTCTACCACAGAAGCTCAGGGGCGTGGCCAACTGAGATTCTACTTAATAATTGTGCAGTTTCAATTGTGCAAGGTAAGTAGTTCTGGAAATAGGCTTGCAATTTTGTGCCTTGAGTTAATGATACTGGGTTGTATAACTTACAAAATCAAAAGAGGTATATCTCCTTTGTTCCTATCACAGTGTATACTTTAGAATTATTTTGAAAGCTGCTTCCTTCAAACACACACAGTACTTAACCTCCCCCTACATCCATACTTCAGCATCTAAGCGCAACAGGCTTTTTGGGTGTGTATAACACAAGCCCCGTTATTTCTGTAGCAGGTGAGCTTTTGGGTTTTTTGTGTGTTTTTGCAGCTTTTCTTGCTGTTTTCTTCTGTTTGGTTTTATTTGTTTTTATGCTGGCATGCTGGTTTTGAATGTCCTGGCTTCCAAGTGTTTCCCTCTGATTTTACATTTCATAGCCACCACTACTCTACCCTCAGTCAGAGAGCAGTCACACAGCTGCCAGAGGCACTGTTGACTTGTTTCAAGAGGAGCTTGAGATGCCCAGCCTGAAAAAGGGCAGTGACCTTCCACAGCATCTAGAATGCAGCCAAGGATGGAGGCACTCCATCCTTCCAGTGCACTGTTCTGAAATCTTAAGAACAGGGAGCAGAACTTTTTCTAGCAGACTATCTTACATAACATTGAGTGACATCATTTCCCTTATTCCAAAACTGTCATGTTATATTTATCAAAGAGAGATCACATGGGTACGAATCCAAAATTCAACTTTTTTCCTGATGTTAGCAACCATTGTTTCAGGATACTTTCTGGTGTGGTATGAACAACAAATCATTTTCAGGTCTGCCATTCCATACAATTGATTGTTCTCTATGATAGAGCAACACATGGCAGCAAGAAGAGGGTTTTTTTTTCAATAAACTTTGTCTCCTGGTGAGAGTTAAGGATAGCAAAGGGTCACGTGGACAATAAAAAGTTCTGTAGATACCAATGTGAAGTCTGCAAAGAGTATTGAGCATTGTAAAGGCACATCATGGTTCAGAGTGAGTTTATCCCTTGAGGAATAAGCTTGTCCCATCCAGGTAGAGCTTTCTCCACCTGACAAGAGCACCCATGGGCTTTCACAAAGAAGTCCTGGTCTGTGTCATTTCTACAGTGAGTGCTCAGAGGCGACTGCTGTCAGTTTGATTTTGATGTCAAGAGCCAACTTGTGATAACACAGCCACTTTGTATATGGACTCAGACAGAAAATAATATCATGACTGGGAAGGCTTAACAGGCATACTCACATAGTCTTGTTCACCTGATTAGTGATGTGTACAGATTTGGTGGCCACAGATACCTTCCTCTGTCTCTGTATTTCTCTCTGTTTCTATCTCTCTTTCTCTCCCCCCTTTCTCCTCTCTCTCCTTATCTATATCCCTCTATCTCCTCTTTCTCCTCCTCCTCTCTGCCCCTTCTGCCCCCTGTCTCTCCATATATATCACAGTTTCTCTCCCTCTCTTCTTCCTCTTTCTCTCCCTCCCTTCTCTGTTCACTACCTCCCCCTCCACCTTTTTCCTTCCTCCCTGCCTCGTTTTCTATCTTCCTTAAATTCTCCCTCACTCTTACTCTCTCATTCTTCTGCTGCTTCTTCTCTTCATGTCTCCCCCCCCCCTTTCTCCATCTCATGATCTTCTCTTCTTCCCTGTACTTGGCAGCTGAAGCACCTTCCAGTCTGTACACCAGGAGGCAGTGTTTCCAGTCTCAGGCTCTGCTTTCATTCTATGATAGGATGAAAAGTATGGCATACCATTATGATGCTGGCCAACATCTTTCACATTAATTTCCAGGTGAAGTTTTGTGTAGATGTCATCTACTTTGAACTACTAGTAACATGAAAATAATGAACATGATCATTGGTACACAACTCTAACCTGACCTATCAGGAAACCAGTACTACTCTGTGGAGTGAGGTATGTGAGAGAGAGTAAACCTGCAGGAAAAGTCACTGTGGAAATCTCAGCTGCCTTCTCATGAGATTTATTTTTGCCACACATGCATGCTGATATTGAGTTCCGCATATATGACTTACATTTTACAGGCATACTTCTGTGCATGTCCAATTTTATGGTCCGGTAAATATAGTGATACCTGTTTTCTATGCATCAAAGATCATTTTGCAGAATCCTTTGGTATCATGATAGAAGAGCTCAGTATACAATAAGGTCCAGAGGCAAATCAGAAGCCACTTTTGAAATGGATTCATGTTGCCAGTTGAGAAGTGGCAGTTTTTTACATCAAATCCTGGGCAGCTTATCCAATCTTTATTTTTCTCCCCATATATAATATTAGCATCTCTGATATTATATGTGGGATATGTGATATCCCACATATTTCCAAAATCATTATGTCTAAGGGATCTGAAAAATAGCACCACCTTAAATTCCATCCTAACTAAACACTACATTCTTCTGCTTTGGATTTAAATGTCAGCCTTACAGTATGTGTCTAAGCAACCAAACATGATATTTATATATATAGTTTGCAAAGTGAAAAAGGCCTGCTGCAAATTTCTTCTTTCCATATTGGCTCATGTCAGACGCAGCTGGGTTCAGCTCTCCCTGACTTCTACTATGCTCTATCACATATATTATTATGAAGGCATCTAGGAGGACTCCGACCTCTTGTACATCTGTCCAAATTATCATGGTATCATCAAAACAATTTACTGACTTAACTCTGTGCCATATGGACATCCAGATCAATCTTTCATTCCTCTCTTTGTGCATGAATAAGATTGTCAGGAGGGAGAAGCATTCGAGAGGGGAAGACTTGATCATCTCTTGAACAACAATTGCTTCATGTGCTGCTTCTGTTTAATTTATTTGTTTGTTTGATTAATTGATTTTTCAAGTAAGAGGGTTTTTTTTTTTTTCATAACGCTAAAAGACTAATTTCTGCTTCCACAAGAATTTGAGGGGATTCAGAGTTCCAGGGTGCTCAAAATCATCCAGGTCTTTATAAATATTTTTATTCTATCTATCCTAGTTCCACTCCTGAACATCACCACAATTAAACTAGAAATATGTAGCAAAACATTTGATTGGTACCGCAAACCTTGCATACCTAAAGTCAGAATTTTTACTGCCCACATACCACAAATTCCTTGGTTCAACAGGACAGGAATGAACAGTTCCTAATGGTGTGTGCGAAAGTTTTAACTTCTCATTTCTGTGACTGGATCATCAGACCAAAAAAGAAAATGTTTAACAGCATCAATATTTGAATCCATTACTGCTTTTGTAACAATTACAAACTGTGTAATGTCTCTCCGGTGTTTCTATATTCCATGTCAGCAGAAATGAACATGTACCCTAGTCTCCCTAATGCCAGCACCTCACATTAATAAATACTACTCCCTACACCTCCTTCCTGCAAAAGCTCATCCCTTGGCATTTAAATACAGGAACAACCGGATCCTGACTTCTATCATGAAGTTTCATTTCTAAGAGCTACTAAAGTACCAACTGTCCTATATTTGGCTTAGTGGAGAAAATAGACAGCACATTCCTGCAGGATGATCTGAACATATTATACTTACAAATGTTCTTGGATTGAGGAAGTCCATTGAGGGAGT
>CM052704.1:58600617-58676084 GCA_028551405.1 Uromys caudimaculatus
AGGTGGGAATATGGGAATGGGTGGGCAGATAGGTGGGAGGAGGAATTCCCTCACAGAGGGGGGAGGGGGAGGGGATAGGGGGTTTCCAAAGAGGAGACCCAGAAAAGGGGAAACATCGGAAATGTAAATAAAGTATTAAAAAAAAAAAAAAAAAAAGAACACATAATTTTAAGTTGGATATTGTTTTCCAAATATTTCGGTCCTTTTGGTCAGCAGTTTACATATAATGCTTATGGTTTAAAAGGTTTAATTTTTTTTGAGCTAGTTGATCCATATAGGCCAGGCTGACCTCAAACTTATAATCCTTCTACCTTAGGACTCTGGAATAACAGGCAGGCATCACCACTCCAAAAGAAAATAATTACTTTAGATAAAAATGGCATTTACCATTTAATAAAAGTAAGAAATACCAAAGATTAAAAGACTCTTGTTGTTTTGAGTTGGCACTTTGCATAATTATTTTAAAATATTGAAACAAACATATAAACCATACATAAGTGAACTAATTATAAATGGAAGGATAACGTTATGTTCTACTGCCACAAAGTTAAAAAATAATAGTCATTCTAACTGGAAAAACAAATGTGTTTCAAACACTAAAATATCTATTCAACAAGATTTCCATACAATAGTCTTAAATTGTGGCGTAAAAGGGGATTCACAAGCATCTTACGTTACATGAGAAAGCTGTTCTGCTCATATTATGAATTGTACCCAATGCTGTCTCAGGGAGATTAGAGAGGTGATAACATGAACACAGAACAGAAGCAGTGAGTGGGTAGGAATGGGAGCAATGACGTCAGAAACAAAACGTGCAGCTCTCTAGTTTTAACTTCATTAAAAACAAAGCAATATAGTATATTGCTCACGGGTCTTATAAGATGAAGGGGAAAGGTTAATAAAGTCCCCTCTTGTCTATGCTGGCACCCAGTTAAACTTCCTCCCCTAATAACAAAACCATATGCTCTTAACCAATGACCATGTGCAATATTTCAACAGTATAACTTTTCATAATAACAGGAACTACTTTGTACTTACAAGTGATAGATTTAAAAGACTCACAGTCTCCCTAAATATGATGCTTGTTTATAATAATAATATCATTTTGTAACACTATCATTTATTCATTCACCTACTGCATATGAAATGAAGAACAAAACATATGTACCTATAAGCATTTATACACATTTGTATATTTACATATATTTACATATGTACATGAAGCTTCTCTAATCATTATATATATGTGTGTGTGTGTGCGCGCGTGTGTGTGTATAGTATTCATAGTATCTTAGTGTATATACTATATATATAGTAGTACACAATCACTATACATTAGTATAATTTAAAATAAAAATGTACATTCCCCCTCATTATGTTTAAAGATAGCCTGACTAAATGCCATAGTCCGTGTGTTTTAAAGCAGGGTTCCACCATATACTTTCATAAAGGTCCTCACTAGGGGACTTCACGAGCTGTCGATGCATCTAGTCGTAAAATATATGTTGAATATTACAGTGATTTGCTTCATAAACTTTTATTAGAAACATTTCTTGATCCTTTTGATCTTTCTCTAGTCTGTTATATTTATGAGAAGCAGGTGGGGAGCTAATTGATATAAATGTGCATTGGGAAATTTCAATTTACTTTCCATTTCCTGTGTCATTTTCTTTCATTATTCACTTAGGCACCCAATTTAAGTACTTTCATTTTGTGTTCCCATATTCCTCACCTTCACTATCGGTTAGTCATGGAAAAACATAATTTCAGAAAAGTTAATGCCAATTCAGAATTCCTTTACAAATTAGTTTTGTCAATATTATGTGTAAATGTAAATATATGTATATGTCTACATAATTTTATACAAATCTGCATGTTTATCATCACATGTACTTTGAAATATTTGATTATACAAAGTTTCACAAATATCTAAATACAGCATGTTTTACTTCTGATTTATATAAATATTGAAAAGAATATGAAACATGGTAAATGTCCAAAGTATGTTAGCCACAAACTTGCTGTCACTGTTGTCTTCAGCTACTAGAATTGTAAGGTCTTATTTATAATTGATCAAAAAATACCTCTATGCCCTTCATGGACTCTAGGGTTGTCCTTGAAATTATTTCTTCGCAGCACATTTTCTAATTCCCATCTAAGAAATACTCAACTTTCACTTTTCACTATCTAAATTCAATAACTACTTACTATTGTATTTATGATGTATCTTATTATTTACTATAAAGACTCCCCATAAAAGTATATAATCTCATCAATTTATCTGATAGTCAACAACAGATGCTTAATTTAAGTTTACCACAAAATTTCCTAATCTTGTGCTTTATTTACATTAGGACTGTGAATATGAAACTCTTCCCTCTCTCAATTTAATGTATTTTGCCTTGATGGTGACATCATAATAGTAGACTTTTTACATAATAGAAATGCTTCCAAAAACATAAACTTAGCTCATCTACTTCTAGATAACTTTGTCATGACTTGTTTTCCAGAGCAGAATTGTAAGCAGCTTCCAAGTTAATGCCATAATCAAATTTCTGTATTATTTAACTTTCGATTGTTCAGGGAAATGTCTTAATGCTGCTGAACCCCCTCAGTGACATAAGCTGATGGTGCAGATGCCGAGGCTGAACTCTGTATACTATGAGAGCAGATGAGTGACTTTTGAAGTTCTTCAAAAGTTTGTTGTAGTTTAATGACTGAGGTTACTTTGCTTTGCCTTTCATATCTTGTGACCTAGACAAACAACACGATACAAGGAATATTCACTGATGACCAATTTTCTCTCACTCTTATTCCTTCTCATGTACCACAAAGATCAATGCTTTGGAAATTACCAAGACAGTCTAATTCTCATCTAAATAAAACAGTTCACAAGACAACAGATGAATAAAGATAGATTATACTGTGCTATATTCAATGCTTAGTTCCAAAGATAATCTTGCCAAAACTTGGCAACGTTTAAGAAAACTATTATTTGAAAAAGTTTGTGTTACTGTAATGAAGTATTGACAGCCTCTTACCAACAGAATTACATAGAGAAAACTCCATCTATTTCATAATTATAAGATCAAATATCTTAAATGAATATGTTATGTAAAAGATTTTAACACATGGTTATGAGTATACATTTCTTACATTTATCTTATTTTTAATAATTTTTCTTTCATTAGTCCATAATTACTGCTAAAACAAAACTTTGAAACCTGGGTGGTTTGTTTTCTTTTCTAAAACATCACTTACCAGTGCCTTTATAGTATTTTGTACAGTTTCCATATTCAATATCCTCCTTTTTAATATCAAATTGAGGTAAAGCAATTTTTTCCAACTGAACAGGATCTCCTGACTGCCAGATAAATCTCAAATCATCGGTTGTATAACCAACTACAATAAGTAAATAAATACATTAGATTAAAATATGCTTATCAATTCTTTCTTGTTATTTTAAAAATCTGTATTAAACACAGAGAAGGTAAGCTAGGATGACATTATGTTATGAATTTGTAATTAAAAATTCACAGTAGTTTAATCTTTGACCAT
Source organism: Uromys caudimaculatus (assembly GCA_028551405.1). Taxonomy (NCBI): domain Eukaryota; kingdom Metazoa; phylum Chordata; class Mammalia; order Rodentia; family Muridae; genus Uromys; species Uromys caudimaculatus. The sequence goes on from CM052704.1 coordinate 58,604,176, forward strand.
ACACAAAATATCAGCACAAGAATAATATGCCATCATCATAAAGAAAGAATATGTTAAATAATCATCAAAATCAGATACAATCCTAGATCACCAATTATAGAAAATATCTTCTGCATCCCTATCAATAAAAACAGTGACAATGAGATTGTCAAAGCTCTCTCATATTTCTATTTATAATCATGTACTATGTACCTAAATTTTTAAAACCGGTATGATTTTAAATAAGTCATTGCCAGGTTCCTGGAAGGAACATCATCATGACAGTTTACTGCAGTAAGACTGCAGTCCTAATGGTCATCATCATAGTATCATTAAAGTAACCAGGAGTTAATGGCCTAGAATTAGGAAATGTGGCATCAACTCAGAACTACACCCTGGAATAACCTAAAAAAGAATCACAAAGACCATTGGTTTCTAAAATCCTACACAGTGTATTAAAAGAGTATAGTGAGTAAATATGGACTTATTTAAATCTGATATATATATGTGTATGGTACTAAAACATTGCATAGACTACAAAAACATAATCTCATTGTTAGAAAGCAATAAATATCATTAAAAATTAGAATTCATTTTAGTACATTAAAAACCAAGAAAACCACTAAATATCATATATTCTAATAAACATACATAGTATATTTTTCAAGACTGTTATTACTCATAAAAATAGACTAATCTTTAAGCATCTACACTCAAGATCCTTTATGACATCAGTCTTCATTTTTCAAGATTTATGGCTTTTTTATTTTCTAAAGATAATTATCATAGAAAATTAATGAATCTGTTTTATGGAAATTTCAGGTAATAGCGTTTAGTACATCTTTTATAAACTGAAAAACACAATCATAGGGACATAAAATATACACTTGTAAAAAATAATTTTTCTATTCTTCCATAGAAAATGAATACTGCTTGGGATTACATATATTTCAATGTTTTCCATTTTTTACTCTGAGACTATTAACACAGAGAAATTAATTTTTAGAAGACCATAATTTCCTATATATTTTCCACATTGCCAATCCAAGTAAGGTTAGTCTTCAGAATAAGGAGTATACAGACCAACATCAACTCTTTAAAAAGCCGGCTATAACAGAAAGCTCTGTCTTCTCCAAGATTATTCTATGCAGTATGATGTTAGTATGGTCAAAAAAGCATTATGGTTTTCACAGTTATATAACACAATAATAGAATATATTATTTAGATCTAAACATTTTATTCCACAAATCATTTATAGCCTCATTTACATACAGCTCTCAAGTTGCATCTTGCAGCGTTGTGTGTCCATGGGAAACAGAGTTAAGTCCAAAGGACATGAAAGAGTAATAGACAACCTGAAGGCAAGAACAGAATAATTAGAATCATTGAGTATACATTTCAGTGGTCCACTGACTTGAAAAGGAAAATATAAATACTCAAGAACTAAATACAATGGAGTACCTCATGCTCACAAGGACATCTCCATCCCGAAAAATAAACAACAGGATATTTTCTTGGGTTACATCATGAAAATTAGCACTTTTTTCATTTGCAAAAAATAAATCAGGCTTCCACAAGCACTTATACATCGTGGGATCAACTGTCAGTGCATCTGAGCCTCTGAAGTCACTAGGAAGCTTGAGCCTGGGGTCGTTCCATTTCTGTCTCAAGAAAATGTTAACTCTATAGTCCTGGGGGAGGGAAGAGCATATTTAATTGATATTTTTAACTGCTTAAAAATACAATAAATGCATGCATGACATGTGTGTTTTCTATAGACCTTTTTAACAATAAAAGTATGTTTACTGCTAGAGCAACAAACAAATAATTCCACATGGCTTGGTGATAGCATCATCTAAACATGAAATCTTCTAAAGATGCCAATCACTTTTCCTACCCCCAAAGAAGGATGAAATTAATAGAAAACAGAGGGAAAACATTTTTATTTGTCTTTTGTTAAATAGAAAAGCAATCAATAAGATGATAAATGTAAGTGCACACACACACACACACACACACACACACACACACACAAATGCACACACACTCCTCTATATACTCCATTGTGTCTTAGTGATTGGTTTCAAGACTCCATGTGAATGTCAGAATCTTTTTATAAAATGGCTTAGAATTTGCAAATAGCCTATTTAATCCTGTATACATTTAAACCATTAGTTATAACACCTAAATCTATGTGAATGCTGAAGGAAAAGTTGTTACAAAGAATTGTTTATGGGAGAGTAAAAAGAAAGGGAAGTCTGTACATGTCCAGATCTAAATCCAAACATGTTCAGTGTAATTTGCATTTTTGTTCAAAAATCCATTTGCACATGAATGAACACATATATACAACTCAAATTTAGAGAACTGATATGTATTCTTGTGATGTTTAGAGAAAATCTATTCATAGCCATCAAACATGTCAGTTATATATTCTTATGTTTAAAGAAAATCTATTCATAGCCATTCAAACACACGAGTTAGCACAAAGCCTGAGGCATATAATAAAATGAGTTTTGGACTATGTGAAACATACCAAAATGGATGCAAAATTTAAAAAATGTTATGCTATACTTAATTTATTTTAGTTCTTAGTTCAAAAACCTTAATTTCACACAATTATAAGAACCAATTATGGCAACATTTTCTGCTAAAAATATATGAACCCAAAAACATGATTGCCAAAAATGTTTTATGTTTGCCAATAAATATGGATCTCTGGTCAGACATGGTGGTGTAATCCCAGAGACAGAGGCAAATTGAGTTGTTTTACATAGTGAATTCTAGGCTAGCCAGTGCTATAGAATGAGACCCTATTTCAAAGAAGACAGGGGGAAGGGGAAAAAGTGGAGAAGACACATTCTGGCACAAACTGAATCTTCAGTACACACCAAAATGCAGTGTTGATGACTTTCACTTTGTTCACTATACACAAACTGTATACAAAAAAGTATTCAAGCATAAATTATATTGGGTTTCAGGACTTTTATAGTCAATAATCCAAAGTTCACATATAATCCCTTCAAAGCCTTTTGGACAATGAATTAAATAATAAAATTAAACTCTGAGTCCAAGTCAGTAGACACAAAGAAATGGTAGGTCACTTTTTATTAAAAACTAAAACCAATACCTCTCTATGAGGTATTAATATATAGCTTTACATATGTATAAATGTTTTAAAGCAACTGTAAACAGGGGTTCCAGAAGGGGGAAAAACGGGAAATGTAATCTTCTTATCATTTTGGTTTTGTACTCAGATTCTGTTCAGTATTCAGAGGAGGTAAGACACTGAAAAAGTGTACACTTACCTAGCCACAGCTAGGAAAGTACCATGCAGCCTACCCATCTCCAGCAGCAAGCTGCACTGGATAAGAGGTGTGCTTATTTTGCATAGATGACCGCTGTATATTCTATAAGCATACCAAAATATCACACTATTCCATATCAATATGAATTAATATATCATACAAAAGTAAAAATGATTTTAAAATTCAACATATAAATTGTTTTGAGTATTATATGCAGATTATAGAAGTTCCAAGTCAAGTTAGTTAAGGATTATCTGAGCACATCTGTGTGTATGAACACCTGACTTTGCAGTAGCAGCATTGAGAAAAGAAGACCCTTTCTTAATTAAATGAATTTGGACCCATAGGGAGTAAAGGAGTCTTTACATTCAGAAAACAGAGACTGGTAGAATACAGTTATGTCAATGTGCTGCATTAGCACACCTGTAAATGTGAGCACAGGTGCACACGCACACACACATACAAGCACACTTGTGCATGCTCACATACACACATGTACACACACATACATACATACATACATACATACATAATCCTAATGGAGGTAAAGTTTACTAAAACAACCATGACAACTCCAAGTGTCCAGGAGGCACAATGTTTGGCAACCTTTGCATCTACTCCACAGTCATTTATGACAACCCTTCAGGAGTAATACGCCTTATGCTAAACCAGTTTCTCATAAAGTTTTGATCATTGTACTTTACAGAAGCACATGGTAGTTTTCAACTTGAAATCATTCATTAGGATTCCATTTCAAATTGTTAACCGTCCCTGTCCCTGACATGATCTAACCAAATCCTTGAAATTGTAATGTTATATAGTCAAAGATGATTTTAATCCACTTCTCTAAGTGCTGTGCTTTGCCAAGGGACACCTTCACATAATTATACATTTAAATTAGTAAAGTTAAATATTTATTCACTGTATTCTTATAGACAACTCATTCTTAACAAGGGTCAATATAAGAAATGCTACAGTTCCATGTTCATTCAATAATGCTATTATAAATCTACCCCAGATGGAGTTGTCTCTTCATTATTTAGTGATTTCTTTGTTTATTAATAAAGTACAGTCACATTATTTTATACTTATTTTCTTGTGCAGAAAGCATATTTAGTGAAGGCACAATATAAAATACATCTAATCATCAGAGACTTAAAAGGCTTCCTTTTACTGGAAAATCATGCTTAAGTGTCTCATTTTGTTTTGCTTTTTGTCTGGAGGCTAGGGAACTTAGAGTTAACTGGGAGACACCCACACTCACAGCTTAACTCTGTTCCTTGGTACAGTCACCATAGTGTGACATATTTAGTCCACCTTCAATTATTTTCCTCTATATTACTAGAAGTAGGTATGAATGAAAAAAAATAAAATAACAATTGGAGAATACCATGTACTTAAAGAGAGTCTACCATTATCTTCTGTGCATGGCTCCCAGAAATTCCCTTTCACATATCCAGATTAAGGATGCTGTATTTTACTTTAATACTAGATTTTCCTGTCTTAGAAGACTAGTATATATACATACAGAGATAAAAATATTTAAAATTCATTAGTATTCTTAACACTAAACCAATTACCTTGTGGACTATGTCTGCCAATTTGCTTACTGTTAATTAATTTTATAGATACTATATCAATATTTCATAATAACATTCAAGATGATATCTGGGAGGGATTAAAGCAATGCTAACCTTTAATTAACTTCAGCTTACTTTGCATAATTATAGAATAAGCTGTTCTAATATTTTAGGTTGAAGTTCATAAATTTATTATACATTATATTAAAATTACCGCACATCAACTGGTATTACTGGAAACACTTTATGTTCTACCAATTTCCAAAACTATAGGGATAACTTATGCAAAATTAACTTTTTAAGGAATAATTACAACAGTTTAAAAAGTGTTTCTCCTTGTTTTGTTAACTCTTTTCAAATGTCTGATAATGATTCTACACAATTCAAGATACATTCATGATGCTTCTTAGCACACTAAGTTCAAAGCATTTTTATCAGTAGACACTGGCAGATGACAGAGAAAATTCCTGCAAAGCATCAGGAACCTTGGAAAGGCACAAGCCATCTGTAGGGAAAATGAGCAAATGTGCAATGCTGTCTCTATACAAATGACTTTTCAAAAATTACACTAATCCAAAAGCAGAAGGTAGCAGGACACCCAGACACTGACTGACAGAATCTGTGGATCAAACTGGAGACAGAGAGAAGCTGGCATATGAGATGAATGGCACAGATAAAACTGCTTCCATTTTAAAGAAAGACAGGAAGCTTTGACCAGGAGGAGAGCAAGATCCTTAAGGCACCTTGACCTGCAATGAGGAGGTAGATACAGTTCAAATGGAGATGGTTGGTAGAACAGCTTAAAACACAGAAGAACCTCAGAAAATTCCAACATGACTCTCAGAACTAGATAATTCACAGAGAAGAATAGCAGAGGCTAGTACAAGGGACAAACCCCCATGGCATCCACGACAACAGGGAGAGGAGGACAGACCAAAGGAAAAAGGGACAGATTCAGAAGCACCACCAACACTTGTCCGTCACTGAGCAGGCCTGTGCTCAGACAGAGATCTTGAGGTTTGTAGACCGTTTAAGTGGCAGAAAAATCTATTAACACTTTATCAGAGGAAAGGCAGAGGTGACTTTACAAAGACCCTCACTGCTTCCATAGCTAGGTGACTGCAGGAGAACATCCTTCCCTTCCTGCCAGGCTCACTGTTGGAGAATTAGGGTATACTCTGAGTACATTTATCTGAGCTGGAAATAAAACTCAGTCAGAACGGTGCAGAATTCCACACAGTGGACATTTCATCGAAACCACAGCCTGGAATGTGGCTCACCAGCTGTCTATAAGAAGATGAACAAAAGCAAGTGCTTAAAGGTAAAAGCATCAAAAGCATGCTACTGGAACTTCTAGTTATACCAACCACTGCCCACCCCATGACCTGAACTCTCTAGGTGAAGTATAAATAAAACAAAAACCAAAAGAGAAATTGTAACATCACAAAGGTGCTGCTCTTATAGTATGACACCAACCCAAATAAATAAAACAACAACAAAAAAAATGGCATCAAAATAAGATTCACACTTCTGCCCTGGGGAGTGACCAGAGACCATCTGCATGAGCCAGTCAAGTGACATTATATAGATAGTGTGCATCTATGACTATGCAAGGACCAAAATCTCAGCACCTGTGATCAGACAGGTAACCACAAAGAGTCTATACCTATCAGTCAAATCCTTCATAATAAAGAATCTACATCTGTGCCCAGGCAAGAACCCTACCTGCACACAGAGGTGTAACTACAGAGACATACTCTGTTTATCATTAGAACTCCAGGTCAGGGAATCAAAGATGACCTCAACATAAAACTGAGTACAGTGAACCTGATAAAAGAGAAAGTGGGAAATTGCCTTGAACACTTTGGCACAGAAGACAACTTTCTGAACAAAACATCGATAGTGCAGGCACTAAGATCAAATATTAATAAATTGACTTCATGAAACTGAAAAGCTTCTGTAAGGCAAGGGACACCATCAATCAGACAAAGCAGCAGCCTGAATAATGGCAAAAGAATTTTTTACCAACTCCACATCTGATAGAAGACTAACATCCAAAGTATATAAAGAATTCAAGAAACTAGATATAAAAAAAGATAATAATCCAATTTAAAATGGGGTACAGACCTAAAAAGAAAATACTCAACAAAGGAAACTAAAATTACTGAAAAACACTTAAAGAAATGTTCAACATCCTTAGCAATCAGGGAAATGAAATTCAAAATTAATTTGAGATTCCATCTTATGCTTGGCACAATGGCTAAGATTAGTAATGCAAGTGACAGCTCATGTTGATAAGGATGTGTAGCAAGGAGAATACTCCGCATTTGCTAGTGGGCATGCAAACTTTTACAACTACTTAAGAACCCAAATATGTTCTCAGAAAGTTGGGAATCAAACTACCTCAAGACCCAGCAATATCGCTACTGGTCATACACCTGAAGGACATTCCATCCTACCACAGGGAACTCACGCTACTATGTTCACTGAAGCTTTACTCATAATATCCAGAAACTGGACACAACTCATATGTCCCTCAGCAGAAGAATGGATAAAGAAAATGTAGTACAATACACAAGGCAATATTACTCAGCTTTTAAAAATGACATCATAAAATGTGCTGGCAAATGGCTGGAACTCTAAAAAAGTCATCCCGAATTAAGTAACTCAAAACCAGAAGATAAAAATGGTATGTATTTACTTATAAGTGGATGTTAGCCAATAAGAAAATAATAACTAAGCTACAATCCACAGACTCAGAGAGGTTAAGAAAAGGGAGGGTTTAGGAGAGACATATGATCTCCCTGGAAGGGAGAATTAGAATAGATTTTACTGGGAGACTTGGGGCAGGTGGGAACAGATGTGAGAGGTCAGGTCTTGGGGGATAGGGCAAGAGAAATAGTGCAATGAGAGATGGTTTGAATTAGGGAGCATTTGAGGGGTACTGTGTCAACCTAGTTCCATGAAAATGTTCTGTAACCTTACAAAGGTGATCCTAATGAGGACTCCTAGTAATAAGGAATACGGAGACTCAACGAACTATTTCTTGGCCAGGTAAAGTTGGAGGACTGGGTTACATTTAAATAAGTTGTTGGCCAAAGGAGTCCCCTGGAAATTCTCAAACAACACAGGCTGTTGTTAAGACAGAGTTGCTTTCCCCCCAGCCAACAATGGCACCCCACTGTCAAGGGCAATATCCACACAATTCAACTGGACATGGAAACAGCAAACTGGTAACTACATAAAGACTTCACCCCTATTTTCTAGTCTCTTTGGTTCAGGAAAGTACTCTGAAGGCTACTGAAAAAGAAACATGGACTTCAATCCAACCACAAAACCTTTGACTTACAATCTGTCTTACCTGCAAAATATGCTAGGGAAATAGTGGCACTTGTGCAAGTAAACAGCCTAAGGACCACCCGAGGAACCCATACCAAACACTGCTTGGGTAACAAAGAACCAGAGACTAGCTAGCCCAGATACCTAAGGTAAAACCAAACATGACTGGTATTTCTTTTAAAAATCAATAAAATGACTCCTAATGATATTTTGCTATAGTCATAGGTCATTGTCTTATTTAGTCATCATCAGAGAGGCTTCCTCCAGCAACAGATGGGAATAGATGAAGAGACCCACAGTCAGACATTACATGGAGAAAGAGTCTAAATGAAGGTCTTCATCAAACCCTTCTCTGTCAGAGCTCAGGGAATCCTGAGGAAGAAGAGGCAGAAAAATTGTAGGAGCCAGACAGGATGGATGACACCAGAAGAACAAGGCCTTCTGAATCAATTCAGCAAGATTCATATGAGCACATAGAGACTAAAACAGTGAGCACAGGACTTTCATGAGTGTGCACCAAGTCCTCTGATTTAAGATACCTCTTAGATTAGTATTTTCATGGGATTCCTGATTGTAAGAATGAGTGGATCTCTGACTCCATTACCTGCTCTTAGGACTCTTTACCTCCTGTTTAGTTGTCATGTCCAACTTCAATACAACAGGTTTTGCTTCACCTTATTATATTTTATTTGGTCATGCTTGGTTATCTGTTAGAAACCTGATCTTTTGTAATGAAAGACAGACAGGAAGTGGATCTGGAGGGAAGGGGAATTGGGGAGGAACTGGGAAGAGTAAAGGGAAGAGAAACTATAATAAGAATATATTAAATGAGAAAAGAAAATATTTTCAATAAAAAGAACAAATGAAAGCAAAAAGGTATTAATTTTATAGATGGCTTTGTCCTGCTATCCTTTGTCTCTCCCCTTTTATTAATAGGCTTTCCTGCTGAGCACAAGAGAATAAAAATCAGAATGTTGGAGAAGACAGGGACTGAAAGGAGGTGGTAAAGGTAGAAATGGGGATTAGTATAGTCAAAACAGTGATGTACTGGAATGAAAACATCTGTGGAATTTGTCACCACATAAGATGAAAATACACCAGAAAAAAATTCATTACTCTAATTGATAAGACTGAGTACTATGGAATCATAGACTTGTAAATACAAAGGTCCTGATTCAGATTTCCACTCTACATTTTAAACTCTTTGACCATGAGCTAGTTTCTTGGCCATCTAAGCTTAGTCTTCTTTGCTTCAGAAAAACTTCTTGTATCCAGTATAACTAATTCAGCATGTGCTAGACTTTGTTCACTAGTCAATATTTCTTTATGGTGCCTTACTTCTAAGTAACAAATGTCAACACACCTTTAATATAATTTTAGCTCCTCTCTGCACCCTGCTTTCCTGAAGATACACTAGGGTAAGTACAATATAAAACATAAACTTCAGATTTCTTTGATGATCCAGTTTTAGTATGTGCATCCGTGAGGAGATGTTAATATGGGTGCACAGGTAGTTTGGAGTGTGGGTACATGTGTACCATGGGCATGTAGAGATCAAACGTCAGTCATAAGTGTCAATTCTTAGAGCCACCCTCCCGTTAGCATTTTTGCTTTTGTTTCTTCATACTGTTTCCCATGGGGGTGGAGCTCATTTTGTAGACAAGAGTGACTGACTAGTAAGCCCCAGGGATTCACCTGTCTCTACTTCCCCATGCTGGGATTACAAATACATGCAATTATGTCCAGCTTTTTAAAACCTGAACTTTGTAGATCAAACTCAGAGAGTCATACTTCCATGGTGAGCACTTTACCAACTAAATTATCCATGGCCTACTTTATTATGTTTAACAGATATCCATGAAAATAATATTTCAGTGAACAACTTTTTCAACTGGAAGTTCTTTATTTCATTTTCTCACTCAATCTATCATTTATTACTCTTATGGTTTATTGTTTTATTTTGAAAAAGCTTCAAAGCTACTTTTCTATCAATTGTATAATTATATATTACTGGGTTTCAGCATGAACTGCAACAAAATCATACATCTTTTAAATTGTCTTTTTAAATTAGGAGTTTGGTTCAACACTCATTAAAAGATAAGAACTCATCCATTAGAAACTTTGGTTAATGTTTAATGTGAAACTCCAAATAATTACTAGTTATTGACATTTCAAATGCTCTCTATTAAGACAGCTATCTTTGAAATCTATTATTTTCCTTTTAATTGCTCAATCTACAATAATTATAGTGCTATCACTTATTTTGTGTTAAACAAATTTCCATCAGAAACAGGCCACTTTATCCATGAGGAATGATTTAATTGTTTATTAAGTATTTGGTGACAAATTCTACTCATTGTTCATTCAAAATAACTCTCTATTAGTCATTATTTGGAAAATGGATGCTCTCCAAATTTTCAGTACCAGTTAAAACTCAAATTAAACTGTTTCTCCAAAGCAATAAAACATTTCACAATGAGATACTATAGCCAGTTATGTTCCATTAATGGTATTTTAATAGTGAGAATTATTTATCTTTATTTCACAAACTCATTAAACAAAATCTTCCATGATTCACTTTTACCTGCTTTTCATATAAGCAATTGTTACCTCATTTGTTCTCTTTACATTGGGATAAAAAATGAAATTAGTATGCAAAGAAATAAAAAGACCAAGTCTTGCAGCATCTGGCAGCATTATAATTAGTTTTCTGTCAATGATTGCTTAGAAACATGGTCCAAACTGATGCCAAAGATAGTCTTTTGTCAGACTCAAAGTTTCCCATAAGAGTTATTAGGTTTAAAAATGCTAATTAGGAATTCTTTGTTCATATTTTAATGATTTTTCTCAAAAATATCACTTTTTAAAGTTCTTACTGAGTTCTGTTGAACATTATTTTATTGGTATGTATATTTTTTCAGATCTATACCAATTGCCCATTTATATTACAAGCTCTTCACTGACATCAGACTTTAAATTCCATGATGTCGGCATCTCAATCCATTCCTATTTTAAGAGAAAGATACTTCATGTACTCTCTAAGCAATAGAAATGTGTTGTCTACAGCTCTGCATGAAAGTCAGATGAAGGGCTATTCCTCAAAGTGCCTTCTTGATTGGTCTTATTCACAAGGTGGAATGGGAAAACAAGGTCCTTCTGCTTCCCCTCATAGGCTATGAATTGCATTATTGAGGACTCCACCTTCAGTCCCTTTCAATCCCCGAAGGTCTCACATCTTAAGATTATTGCATTGGTGTTTAGTTTATGTATAGGAGTTTTGTAAGAAACTAAAGAACAGAAGGATAGCAAGCAGCATCCTTGCAGGACTGTGTGTTTGGAAAGTGCTCAATATATTTCTATTAACTACAGAAGAGAAGTAATGAAGTCGGTGATAGTTTGAGAGATTCTAACATTTAATGTGTTTCAGGTTTCAAACTTAATTTCCTTCCTATGCATTGACAATGATGAATTACTAGAAAAAGAAAACCAAATTTAAATTATTCTTCTCCTTTTGAATTGGCATAGGTGCTATGACCTACGAAGTTCAACCACCTATGCTCAATATTAGAGTTGGGGAAAAGAAGTAAAAAAAGAAAGCATCAATAAAAAAAAAAACCAAAAAAACAAATTTTCTCTTTAAACCTTAGCATACTTAAAGAGTATTTTCAGTATTGATTTTTAAAAATATCCCTTTCAATTTCTTCATAGATTCACTTTAAAGAACTATTTTAGGAATTACTCAGTATAAATCAAGTGAGATGCTTAGCACAGGTAGAGTCAGACACCATCAGATGAGCCTCAAGCAGGACTAGGGAGAGGTTTTATGTAAGTACAGATTCCTCCAGCAGGATGTAGGCCTATGAAAACATTATTTACAAATATTCAAGAACCTATGTGTTAGTGTTCTATCTGCTGTCAGAACAAAACAAAAATGTGGTAGAAAACATTGTAAGTTCAATATTTTATAGATTTGCAGTTCAGACACCAAAATAACAAGATGACACTCAAGCTTTCTGTCCATGGGGCTGGTGCCTTCTACAGGGTTGAGGACATCTTTCTTTCCCCCTTTTATTAGCTTCTGGTAGCTGCCCCTATGTCACAGCCCTTTCTCAAGCCCTTCCAATCCATGTTTCCTCTATTACAGCGAAGATGAATGTGTCTGAGCTTCTTGTCTCTTTTCGATTATACCTCTCTCATGGATACAAGTGGACAACTACAGCAAACCTACCCACTCCCCTTCTTAAGATTTTGAATTTAATCGCCTTTCCCATGAATACCATCATATCCTCTTTCCTGTGATTAGCAACGGGCAGCACAGGCAGACAAATAATCAGTCCATCATAAGAGAAAACCTTGAAGATTAAGAAAAAGAGATGAGGATCTGGAGATATGGTTCTGAAGGCAGAGCACTTACTGCCGAGCCTGACAAACTGAGCCCAATCCCTAGAAGACACATGGTCAAAGTAAGATCCATTACGGCAAATGTCCTCTGGCCTCCAAAGGCATGCTGTAGTACACACCAGAGAATGAGAGAGAGAGCGAGAGAGCGAGAGAGCGAGAGAGAGAGAGAGAGAGGGAGAGCTCTTTGTTTTAAAAAGAAAAGAATGGGAAAACTATTTCACCACTTCTGATTTTATACCCAAGATTAAAAAAAAAATTAGATGAAAAGTAAAGAAAAAAACTGAACAAGTATATCTAAGATTTTAAGTAATAAATATGTTGGAAGCCAATAACAAAATATAAAGAATAGTACAGGAAGATGGATTTTTTTAATGGATGGATTTTTAAAACAGATTTTAAATCTATACATACAAGGAAAGATAAAATCATTTTAAAATAACAAAGATGAGCAATTGGAAGGAATTAGAAATAAGCTCTTTAAGCCGATCTCAAACATGATTTTCCCCTTCTTGACAAGCACAGCTGTGTTGCCCAGAATGATTTGAAGTCTATTATTAAAACAACCAAAAGGCATGCAGCAGAAAGGCATAGAAATCCTGACAGGATCATGAATTGTAGCATAGCAATAATTCAATATAATTACAAAGCGTGCCTAAAGAAAGAAAATGGATTGTATAAACAGACTTTTATTTCCAGGAAGGAGCTCTTGTGTGTTTCTGATGAGACAACGTGCTCATGCGTGGACTATTACAATCAACTATGTCGCCCAATTTTCCACCATGGGTAATGGTTCGCTTTTCATTTAAGAAAACCCACTGTCTTAAGTAAACGGTAGGGAAAACATAGAAAAATTAACAACTATTGAAAGTGTGGCTGTAGAGCATATGCTCCCTAGATACTCTTCTCATGGCTTTGAGAGCTCTTGTTTCATTTGTCACAAATTTTGCTCAGAAACTGGTGAAGAAAATAGAATCACTACTCCTTCTAGAAATTTCATATTAGGGTGGGAATAATTATTCGATAATTTGTGTGATGTGATTAATGTCAGCAAATATCACCTATGGCATTGATAATGACACCTCATAACAGTGGCAGGTGGCAGAATGCAAGTGAACCACACAGACACTGGAAGCAGGGACAACTGAGGTGCAGAGTGAGACCCCAGAACAGCAGGAAAGGGCACAGGTTCTCGGGGATAAGAAACAACCTGGGGAAGATGGATTCAGATACAGTGCTTCCTCCACTCCACAAGGATTTGAAAATAAGTTGAGATAACTTTTAATGTAGGTAAAAGCAGCCAAACTCAAAGTAAAGGGATGAATAAGCCAGGAGAACCCCTAGCCCCACAGGGCTCAGAGACCTTGGCGAAGGCTGCCATGCCAATTTCATGCACTGGAGGAAAGAGTTGTCCCTCTCCTTTCAGAAATACCCCACATCTGTCTACCACCTGACTAGTGGCTGTTAATCTCCAATCCAGCCCTCAGCTCCGTGCCTTACATTGAGATTTGAATAAGCAACTGCCTGTCTATCCTGGAAAAGCCTAAAGTGGAGTGACATGCTGGGCTTCTGAGAGGTTAAGATTTGTTCAGTTTCTCACAGGGAAGATTCTCGTCCATTACTTGAGAAAACCACAAGTGCACATGGAAGCTGTTGCACATTCTCTAGTGCGTCAAGATGTTATATCTTTTTATAAAAACAGAAAGTCATCACCACTGAGTTTTAGGATGCTTGCAAAAACACTGTCGCTCTGTATTGTAGTCTCTGCTGTTTATAAGGTGTCACCCAACGGGGCATGACAGGCTCAAGTTCAATTCTATTGGTGACAACTTGGCTAATCAACATCACCGTGTCATGAAGATGTAACCAACATGCTGATGGAGCTGATCTTTATGCTTTCCCAAAATCTTGCTTGGGGGAAAGTTTTGTTTTTATTAGCATGTTTATAACAAGCAGCCTGGGATGCTATCACTCCTTCCCATATCTGAACATGTTCCTGAGCAACTCCACAGGCATCTCTATCGTTCTGGTCACTATAACAAGTAATGGAGAACTGGTCTGTCTAGATCCATTTCTTCTTAAAAGACGTGTGTGTGTGTGTGTGTGTGTGTGTGTGTGTGTGTGTGTGTGTGTGTGTGTGTGTATTTCTGTTAAGCAACAAAATTTAGCTAATCTCCACAATGAGTCTATAAAATATGGCATCCTCAAAAGACATCCTTTAAAATTCTGTAGGTACTTAAGAAGCACCACATAACACTGACAGAGTAGAGCAATCTACCTGAAAAAATGTGGTTCAGAGTCAAACATCTGCGTTCTGTCACCTGCTGAATGGTGGCACATTTAAAAAAAAAAAAAATCAATGAAGTTAAAAAAAAAAAAAAAAAAAAAAAAGATTAGTTACTTAGCTGCTCCAGACTTTATAGACCTGTTTTTGGAGATGAGAAGCACAAAGTCAGGAGATTTCCAAGAAAAGGAAGACTTTGGAGATCAGTGTCTTAGGGTTAGCTCAAGGGCTGCTAAGGAGGAAATCTAATAAGATACAGGACACACTGCAGAGACCAAGCAGACCAAGCAGATCTCTCAAAATTTCACCTCCAAGAACCATCTCTGCTTACTCTTGTGAAAGGAGAAGCTCATGTCAATAAAACATACTTAAAATTAATAAGCACTACATCTTTCTCCTAAGTGACAAATAACAGAATATTTCAGAGGAGTTAGTTTTAGCATCCTATAATGTATGTCTATGCCATTTAAGTGTGAGACTTGGATACAATCCCTAAATCTTTTTTTAAAAATCTCTAAAATTCTCTATAACTCTCTATGACTATCAACTGCTTGGGTGCTTAAATATTCTGAATTATGTACATCTACAACAAATCCATCACAATTGTTACTGTAAGTATCAGAAAGTAAGCACAACACACAGTTGTTTTTATTATTCAAAAATATAATAGCTCTGTGGTTAAAATCAAGGGAGAAAGTACTTCAGATGGACCTTTCTGTATTCTGAGATTCTCTGTATTCTGAGATATTCTGGAAGATTATATAATACTCTAACAGTTCAGCTAGCATTACAACCAAAACTTCTAGCATCACTGAAAAAAAGTATCTCAAAAAATAAAATAAAAATACAAAACAAAGGAATTTTGTTTCTCCCACTTAAGTATCATTTCAGTATTTGGTTGATCAACAAGGGAAGACAACATCTGCTTCTCTAAAAGCATGAACACACAACAGACTCTGCTAAAACACTTTTTAAGAAGCCTGAGGCTTATCAGTTACATTACTCATTGTTCAGAGAATCTGAAGAAAACACATTTCTGTTTTCATTAAGATCACGGGTACTGCTCCCTCTTCATCTTTCTCTGTGCCTGTTACACTACCAGGAATTTCAGGTCTACTTTATGAAATAAATTCTCCCCTGTGGTCATTCCAGTTCTCTCAGAATGAGCAGAAGACAGAGAACAAATATTCTTCCCAGAAACTTAAAACATCATCTGAAAATTTATACATCTAACACCTAAAGAGAGAAAATGTTTTCTGAGTTTCAATTACTCCATATAGACTGGTGAATGACTCCACAGGGGCCTTTTTGAATGACTTGAGAGCTGAAAAGCAAAGATGTGACTTCAGATCCTAAAAAAACCTACAAAAAAAAAAAAAAAAAAAGACACAGTAGTCCATATCTATAATCTCAGGGCTGAAGAGGTAGAGTTGGTAGCTTCCCTGAGGTTCACTGATCAGCCAGTCTAGCTGGATCACACACGCACACACACACACACACAAATATACACAAGCACACACACAGGGAGAGATAAGCTGGATCACACACTCAAACACACACACATACCCAAACACACATACCCAAACACACACACACAAACACACACACAAACACACATACCCAAACACACACACAAACACACAGAGAGAGACAAAGAGACAGAGAGACAGAGACAGAGACAGAGAGAGGGAGTGAGTGTTTAAAAAACTAAGTTGTTTCCCCAGATGGAATACAAACAGTTTTTCAAGGTGAATACATATTTCCTAAGCCTACACGTTCCAAGGCTGAATTTGAAATGTAAAACTACACAGGTGTTGAAAGCTCTGGTTTGACACAACTTGGGAATTTGTAATTCTCTCCACAGTCATGCCTTGGTTTTCAGTCTTGATGGTTTACACTGTCCTCTGATTGAAAGTTTGGGAATCATAAATATGAAACTATTATCTTACCATTGTTGTCTCTTGAATGGATCCAAAACTATTAATAAAAATGTTGACTACTACATCAACAGGAATGCCTAGAGAAACAAATAAGGATAGATTTAGCTGCTGCAAAATCCTTGGTCAGAATTGTTATAATAGAATGTACATATTTAACTTTCGTATATTTCAAGTACATTTTCATGCAAAAATCTTTGTTCTTAATATAACATGCTCACGATTGCTGTTGATTTTATTATCCAAGTAGAAATCCTAATAGAAATAAAACCTAACTTCAGTTATATCCAGTGGTGTACATATTTTCTGTTTTGAGTTGCATAAACTCTGGAATACATGTTTTAATTGTCAACTGCATAATTTAGTGGGTCTACTAACTAAAGTATTCTGTAAAATTCACTTTTAAAATAGTTTGATTCTTTTGCCATTTCTCATCATTTCAAATATTGAAATTAATTGCTATCCCGGTATTCAATGGATTTTACCGATAATTACCATATTTCCATTTTATTTCATGAAAGCACAAAGCTAATCAGACTTATAATAGAGCCATTATAATGATTTCTGTCTGACCTGTTGGAAAATAACTTGAAAGTTCATGGAGTGAGAACTGAGGTATAATGTTGCAATTCTCTTTCTTTTCTGACTCATTGTGCCTATCAAAGGGAACATGTGAATTTCGCCTTTAGCCTCCTAAGCACTGCTGATGAGAAACAGGTGTGAATCAATGCGTGCTACGCAAGTGACAACCCAGACTGTGACTGCGGCTGCTGTGGAGAGGGACTGAATAGGCTCTGGTAATGAACAAAATCCCTGTTTTTACAACATCGCTGTAGAACTCTAGTTGAGTAGAAGCAACTGCGAGACCTTTTTTTTTTTTTTTTTTTTTTCTCTGCAAAGGCAGAAAAAATATCGAGCCTTCTAATGCTAATCTTACGTACATTAATGTCTGTCCTTCCCCCAACAATAGCGGTTACAGTCTTCCAGAGAACAATAATGCAATCTGGTCATAAAGGCTTGTATTTTAACCATGGCTTTATTTTTTCCTTAAAACTAGTGACAAGTGGGAATATTTTGCTGATATAATAACTTTTATTCTGGAACGTTTTATTCATAAAGTTAACATGTTTTTAAAACAAGTTGGTCATCTTTCTTCAGCAAAATAACAGGGTATTTTTTATACATATGAAATACTAATAACAGAGAGAATTTATATACATTCAGAACTGTTCATTTTCCTTGAGTAAATGGTTGGTCTACGAATTATTAACTGTTATGTCCATTATTGAATACCACATCAATGCCCAGAGCCTAAACTTTAAATCACTAAGATTAGGGACACATAGTTCTTAGAAAATCGATCTCAGAGGTCAGCCTATTAATTCCCAGAATATACCTTTCCACTTTTTTCAACTGGTAACTATATAATACTATTAGAATTAATATTTTTCTTAATAACAAAAATGTATTTTAAACTTTAAATAGCTCTTTCCCTAAGCACACTGCAGGACAGTTAAATGCTAACTTGAAATCGTATCCTTTTGCACATTAGAAACACAGTATCATGTCGGTGTGAAGACTGGATGTCGTTTGTGGGGAGGAGAGGGACAACAGACCTTTGAAGTTCGGTCTTATCCTGGGATCATAACTGACCAGCAGCCTGTTCAAGATATTGCTGGTGGAGTTTGGGGGCACACGGGCAAGGTCCTCGGCTGACTGCTGACTAAAGGAGAGAAGACAGAGAAGAAGCTAGTAAGTGTGAGGAAATAGCAGTCAACAGAAAGCAGTCATTTTCCTCAGGAGAACTGGCCTGGCTCCCTTCAGACAAATACACAACTCCACCAAGACTTTTCCAAGTAGAAGTAAATAAAGAGTTGCAAACACAGTCAGAGCCAGAGTCGGTTGTTTACAAATAAAAATAAGCTAGTATGTCTTAGCAGTTAACTTTACTGACTGCATGAAGCAGTATTGTAAAAACACTGTCCAGGTTTCCTCATATTCAGTAAAACTAGGCAGATGTTTAACTTGTCTTCAAGCAACACAATTTACATAATGTGCACAAGTCAGTGAGATAGCAAAGAACAGGTTTAGTTGATTGGTTGGTTGGTTGGTTGGTTGGTTGGTTGGTTGGTTTTGTTTGGTTTGTTTGTTGAACAATTCACTTTATTAACTTGTAGAAGTAAAGGAAAATGTAAGTGTTGTGAGATAATGTGTCCAGAGAGACATAAGACAATCAGACTACATATAAAATGCTATTCTGAAGAAACAATGACATTTTCCCCTTCAAAATTAAACAATGGCTGCCCAGGGTAGATAAGGGTTCAATATAGTCTTGCTACTGACAGATCAAGGACACAAACAAATCACCACCACCACCACCACCAACAACAACAACAACAAAAACTACATATTTTCTGTATATATTTTTCATCAGCTCTTTATCTAGAAGAGAGTAGGCTGCCATTTTGCTATTACTTCTGAATAGTGAGTCATGAATAAGTTGGCAGTTTAACAGCCATTAAATAAATGTTATGTTGTTTCTGTTTATTCTGTTGTACCACCCATGAAGTTTTATCAGACAATCATTTCAATCCAATAACAAACAGAAAACACACACATGACCAAAACCTCCATAATCATCCCAAGAAAGATTAAAAGGAGACAACATCTGGTATTGTCTAATATGTACTAATGTGGTGATAAATAACATTAATTTCTGTGAAGCAAACTTTGATGCAATTGACTTGACTTTTGATCACAACTAAAATACCTCCTAGTCATCTCTGCTCTGATACAAGGAGGCCACTAGAGGAGAAACTTAAGACAACACAAGCTTATGAAAGAGCTAAAACAGCTATGAATTGCTACAGAGAATCCTTTCAGATAGAAATCATTCTGCATGCAACATATTAAACAACAGATGAAAACCAATTAATTAAATTTCCCAAAGCACAGGAGAGTGCATAGATTCTTTTAAAAAATTGCTTCTCATGGCCTTACCAACTGCAATATCACACCTCTAGGGATCTTAGCATGGGTAATGAGATTTTCTATTTCTCTGCAGGTAAAATTGTAACCTCCTTAGCACCCATTGTCATCCCTTATCAGAAGATCAGACACTCTAAGGAGAATGAGGGGATGAGAATAAATTGGATATTAGGATGCAAATTAGTGTTCAATCCTATCTATTGATTTTCTCATTCAAGGAGGGAAAATGGAATTAATTATGAAATATACTTTTATTGAATCAATTAAGGACTGCTATTATTGTGTCTCTTGATATAAAACCTTTTACAATTACATTCTTCCAAAGAAAATAGGGTATAAAGACAATTACCTCTAATTGTATAGTTTGGAGCTTTCAGGACATCTTATTTTTCCTTCATCATAAACTGTGTCTATCAAAGTTTGCCCTTCCTCTGTCCACTCATGCAGAATCAGCCCCATACATCCAACATTGTGACTCCTCTTTCTAATTGTACCTTTCTAAACCTAATTTGCTTTAAAATTACTTTAACCTTCATCTCATTTCTTAAAATTTGCCTCAACCATGCAATCATATTCCAAGCAATACAAACTAATAAATGAATCATTTGATGATAATTTTGTAGCATTCCTCTGTATCTATTTATAGAGTAACAACTAGATACAAAACAGACACCATGATTACAAAGGGAATAATGGTTTCTAACATGGAGTTCTCTGTACTAACATTAAATGCACATAGGACTAAATACTTTCCACTGCCCTGACTGGCTCAGGTCAATTCTGGAGTATGAACTGGGTAGGGGAGAATTGACCAGCATATCCATTTCAGCCTTTCAAGTGATAAACATACTGCTACTTGATTAAACAGAAAAGCTACTTATCTAAGCAGAAGGCAATATTTCAGTTGAGAGAGAGATATGAAAAATTGGTGATGAATGGGGAAATTTGATGGATAAGCGAATTTGGTATTTATCAGCATCTCTAGAAAATAATACTAATAATAACAATAATAATGATAACAACAGTAGGATGGTGTATAAATACTTAAAATGTAAATCTTGGCCCATCTACTAGTTGACTTCTCATCCCATGGGAAACCCAGCATGGTATAAGTGAAATATTATTTACCTTCTCGTTACCACTATCAAAACTAAAGGACAACATTGACTTTAATATTGAAAATGCTCAGACTTTAAATTACAGAATCAAGGGGAGCTTCTCTCCATAAAACAAACTAAAGTTTCTAATGAATCCAGCCAAGGGTGTTAATTTTATAGACAAGTAAATAAACATCCCAAACTAGGCACTGTGACTCACACTTGAAATCCCAGCATCTAGGAGACTGAGGTCCAAGGATCAGAGTTCAAAACCACCATGAGGACCAGAGTCCTAAGTCAGGTTAGGCTATAGATCTCATTCTCAACAAAAAGCAAAGAAATAAAGAAACAAAAACAATGAGGACTAGTCAGTAGGTACCTACCTCTGTTACTTTCTTTGTAAAAGACACAGAAACAGAGCCAGGAAAAATAACTTCTCAATACCAGGTTACTTTTTATAACCTTGTGTAAGGAGAAGGCAAGAGGAATCTCCTTAACATCCCAATTGAAGGAAACTAGAAATGACTTCCTTATGCTGATTTCTTCAAAAGTAAACCATGCCTCAGAACTTTGGCTTGTCAGGGTGGGTTTTGCCTGCATGGCAGCACTGTGATAGTTTCACTGGTCCAAAGCAACATCCTGCAATAGTTTCTGTGAGCAACATCCAGATTCAGGGTACATATGCTGCATCCAAGATTCTATTGATCTTACAAATTATTTTTCTCAATCTACTAAAAATGAGAATTATCTTCTTCTGAACTTTATTGGTGTCACATAGTAGCTATTCCCAAATGCTTTCAATTCCCCTTATAGTCAGAACAAATTGTTGTATTTTAACAAATAGAATCAGTATCAATTGAGAAAAACATCATTCAAAAAATCAATTACACACAAACACACACACACACACACACACACACACATCAGGGGATATACCAAATCTTTTTCTGCCCTCTTTTTCCCCATTATTTGTTTTAATACAACTTGACCTGAATATTTAATAAGAAGCTTGTTTTTCCTATGTTAGAAATTCATGTTAAAATTCCTGCTAAAATGTAAAGAAAACACATGTCATTTATATTCATAGGCATAAATCCAGGATTTTTCTTACCCACATAAAAATAGTAATCATAAAAAATAGTAATCATTTTTGTACCTTACCAATAAAATACTTTCTATTAATTTGAGTGATTAGATAGCTGCAGCTACTTTCTCCAAAAGACAAAGCACAATGTGCACACAGAATATTTGATTGTTTATACAATAACACACAACACGCATACATAATTTGCAAAGTGTGTTATTAGTGATTTTAAGTGGAACCCAATTAGTAACTGCTTCAGTAGTTGAATACTCATATTTTGAATGTTTTATCTATTTGAATATTTTATTGGAGTCTAGCAACAATTCCAATATATTACAAAATAGGATTCACTTCTTAGCTATATGATATTAAGAAAATAACTCACTCAGGTGAAGTAATCAAATAAATGGGGAAATTCTGTGTTGTAGAACAAACCTTTTTACCATCATCCCTGTATTGTTCACTTGCCTAAGCTTGAACCAATGTCATTACTAACATGGGGAGTTATGTAAAGAATGTGTCAGGCTGCATGGCTGCATGATGTAATGCTTTCCAGCACTCAAAGAAAAATACAGAAATCTCTTTCTAAACAGAGGCTTAACTTTCCATTAAATGTAGAATAATGTTATCATCATATGACAGCTCTGAAACTGGTCGTTCTGAAACGTTCTGCACGGGCACATTGCCTCAGTTTTCCTCTAACTGTAATTCTATGTCTAATGGAATACCTGCCCCCTTTTTTTTCACAGTGTAAAAAAAAATGCAGCAGAAACCGTCATGGGGTTTCTCAGGCTGAAAAGACTGTCAGAGTGAGAAAGCTGGCGCAGATATTGTTCTGCGCGTGACCTAAATCAAGCACAAAGCCATAGGTATGAGGGAAGAAGCAAGCAGGGGAAGGAAAGACTGTGGCGTTTCTACTCTTTGTTGTGTGAGATGTTGATGAAAATCTAATAAGATAAAGCTGTATACTTCAGAAAATGGTCAACAAGGACACTGTGAGTCTGTGGAAGGTCTGGAGATAGAGTAGTAAATGGTAAGAAGATGGAATAAAGTAGAATATCCAACTCCTGAGAGATCGTAGGGATACCACGATGGTGAAATGGGAGTCATGTGGCTGCAAGAGAAAAAGTGAGCTCAAGATGTAGATCTTTGGGTCTACACGGATGGCTGACACAGAGGTGCTGCTCACAGGATGCAGTTGAACCTGAGAAGCCAGGTAGTCTCCCTCTCTACCCCACTGTGTTCTTTTTATCTTCCAACCTAGAGTGCTTCTCTTATCTTTACACTGCACTGTGACTAGCTCACCAGGATTAGGGAGGGAGCATGAGTATAGGAATGCATGTGAGGGTGCATCTGTAACTTCCTCTTAATGACCCTAGGAGGGAGCTAGGGAAAGAATCACAAATCCAGTCCATTGCAGTTCATGTTTGCAGGGGATGATGACTTTGTCAGAGGCTGAGACCTGGCCTCAGCATAGAGGCCATGATGAAGTGATGTCAATACAACATTCGTTATCGAGAATCACTGTATCCTTATATCTTATATTAATTACTGCTAAGTTGCTGTTATAAAACACCAGGACCAAGGTAGATCATAGAAGAAAAAGTTTATTTTGGTTTATGGTTCCAGAGAGATGTCAGGGAGGCATAGCAGCTAGTGGTACATATGGCCGCAGGAACAGGAGGCTGAAAGATTGCATCAGGAAGAAAAGGCTGTCTTGGAAGGGGAAAAGCCTTAAACTTTTAAACTCCACCCCCAGTGATGTACTTTCCTCATAAAGGCTGCCTCTCCTCTTAACCTCTCCAAACACAGTTAACAGCTGGGGACCAAGTATTCAAGTGCCTGAACCTATAAGGGCATTTCTCACTAAAGTATTGCACATCCACATTTTGTTTAAGCAACTGTAGAAATGACCTCAAGCTCAAAATTAAATAGCAAGCCTTTAGGTATTTAAGAGAGTATTTAATGCTTACTTAGAACTACTACAAAGCTAGGAAACTCCGGGATTAAAAAAATTTACAAGTGCCCGAGACTTAAATGAAAAGCACCCGCAGCTGGCATTTGTTAATGGAAAAGGCTTGGGTCTTACAGAGAGATGTCTCAGACAGTTACAGAACAGCTGGGAAAATTTCATCCAGTTGTTGAAAGACTTACTGACAGCATTTCTCTGTACCTAGAAACCACAAAATACCAAGCCTCACAGCTTCATAGTGATGACATTTCTACGGGGACTGTGTCAGGTCAGAAGGATGATAATCAGTCAGTAAATCTCTTGACATCGTGCTCAGCAACTTTAGTCAGAGAAAGGGTGGACCATGTGTAATCAGTTGGGCTCACTGGCTTCAGTGAAGCATCCTTTGATAATCTATTGGCAAAATGAGCTTCTGGCATCTTTAGGCCAAACTGACAATTGACATCATAAACTGTTAACATCTCATTGATAGTCTGACCACATGAAGGAAATAACTAGTGTTGGCTATAAAACTGCTAAATGTCTTGAAGTTCCAGGACCAATGATATCCATAATCTCCAAATATATTCATCCAAAATATTTAAAAATTATATGCATTAAGAGTCAAAGATTGTAAAAGAATATCAGAGGCCTACCTGGTAGTCTTTTGAACAATATGCCAAGGTAGAAGGGGCTGCACATAATAAGACTGTGATCATTGCTCTTCTCAAAAGCACTGTCACTGTTCAGTTGTCACTAGTATATTCCATTGAGTAAGTCAGAATTGAGGACTAGGGAGTCAGGATGTGTCAACCCATGTAAACAGTACACTTATGAAGTGTCTTCAAACAATAGTGAGTGTGAAGACGCATCTTCTGTGGGCTTCTGCAACATCAGAGCACTAAGATGTGCTAAGGAACTACCTATCAACTTGCATTCCACAATACCCTTATCAACATCACACTCTGGAAAACACAGCTATAAAATGACATAGACCCACATGGAAGACTTTTCCACAAAAAAGAAACAAATGCAGACAGTTTGCTAAGTATAAGAACTAAACTGGCCAGACACCCCCCCCATCCTCCTGGAGGATGGACCACCAACCAAAGAATACACATGGAGGGACCCATGGTTCGGACCACATATGTGGCAGAGGAGGGCCTTGTTGGCCATCAGGGGGAGGAGAGGCCCCAGTAAAGGGGAATGTCAAGGTGGGAATATGGGAGTGGGTGGGCGGGTGGGTGGGAGGTGGAATTCCCTCATAGAAGTGGGGGAGGGGGAGGGGATAGGTGGTTTTCAAAGAGGAGACCTAGAAAGGGGGAAACATTGGAAATGTAAATAAAGTATCAAAAATAATAATAATAATAATAATAAAAGAAGTTGGAATGGCTAGTGAGGTGGTTCAAAGAGCAGAAGTACTTGCCCCTCAAGTCTGCTGACATGAGTTCAATCCCTGGAATCCACACATAGGTGGAAGAAGACAACCTATTTGACGAAATTGTCCTCTGACTTCCACACATGTGACTGGAATGCACACACACACACACACACACACACACACACACACACACACACAGGTTATGAGCACACACAGTAACAAATAACTTTTTAAAAAAAGATGGAGAGTCTTCAGTAGGAATTTCCCATTTCCTGAAGCAAATGATACTAATCTTTCCCCTACAAGGATGATGATCAAGAAATCTTTGCACAAATATGCAAGATAAAAATGTGGTCTAAAAGCATAAAAGAAATGTTTCAAGGGCAAGAAAGGATAAGCTGACACTGCAGCTTCCAGACACTAACCTTCTTTTCTTCAGAACAAATCCAAAACACCCCTTTGAATCCAGGAGATAATTTAGCCCCCGGTAGGCAGCTACTCTCTGTATCTCCCTGCAAACTTCATGCTTAAATGCCAATAGCTCTTGTTGTCCAGCTAGCCAAAACTATTAGTCATATTATTTGGTCACCAACTAAAAATTGAAGGGACCCTGCTGATGTAAAATAATGTTGCTATCTAATTTTTTATGAACTACTTGAAGGGACCTCTAAAGAACCCTTGGCTTAGCCAGCAGTGGTGGCTCATGCCTTTAATCCCAGCACTTGGGAGGCAGAGGCAGGTGGATTTCTGAGTTTGAGGCCAGCCTGGTCTACAGAGTGAGTTCCAGGACAGCCAGGGCTACACAGAGAAACCCTGTCTCGAAACAAACAAACAAACAAACAAACAAACACCCTTGGCTTAGCAGAAAAATCCTAGATTTTGTGAGTGTGTGTGTGTGGATGGATGGATGGATGGATGGATGGATGGATGGATGGATGGATGGATGGATGGAGGTGGAGATGTACATGTCCGTGCATGCATGTGTGGAGATCATAGGGAGGGAGGGAAGGACAGAGAGAGACAGAGAGGAGAGATAGATTGACTGTTTGACTGATTGATTTTCACTGACGCCCAAGCTAAGGGCTAAGCAATGGATTCCTGTGCCAGGCAGTGAAGATTTAAGATCTTTCTGTCTTTGCCTCCAAGCTTTTCATGTTACCACACAGTATTTTTTCAAACGTGGGTATTAGAGAATTTCAGGTGGCCATTCTTGCTGATTTTTATCCTATAAACGATCATGTTCAGGAAAAAACCCTAAAATGTGAAAGAATTATTTCTGTCCTTAGAGTAGCAGTTTCTTTAGCTCTCCATTATTAATCACTAATATGTGATAACATGGGAAAACCCTGAATACTGTTTCAAATAAGGAAAATGGCTACAAACAGCACATTTTCACACAAAGCTTAATAACAAGACTCTTGCAAAATATAGTTTATTTCCCTTATTTTTTATAGCTATTGTTCATATCATTCTAATAGAGTACCATGTTTTTGTGTGTGTTGTTTGTTTTGTTTTGGTTTTTGTTTGTTTATTTTTAAGTATGAAATAATGTTAGGGCTTTTTCATCTGTTTTTTAGATGAGAATCTCACTGTATAGTCCAGGTTAGTCTCAAACTCATGATCCTTCTACCTTAGGCACCCAGTTACTAGGATTATAGTCATGTGCCGACTGTGCCCATCTGAATTGACAAAATGAGAAAGCCTGTTTTTTTCTTCTTCCTGTGGACACACAAGTTCATGGCAGCCTATGCATCAGGTTCTTTCCCTTGTGAAAAACCTGCAGCTAGCTGAGGTTCTCCTGCAACTCAGGCTCCTGAGAAATCATCCACAATGTGACTAGTAAGAAAACGAGTGCAATATTCTCAGGCCATAGTCCTTATCCTAGCACCGGACATGCTCAACAGGAAATTCTCAGTTCAGCCTTTCTTTCTGAAACAAAGGAATTAGATGAGGTATCTAGTGCCTAATTTTTTCAATGTGATCTCAGAGTCTGGCTGCCTCTATCATGGAAAACTGTTGGGGCTCTGCATAGGGCAGTTTCTTGTTGGATACATAGGGCAAGGTATTAATTGAACTAGCATGCAGACTTGCCATAATCCGGAGGAATACAGGCTGAGCCTTGCTCTCAGCATGAAACAGCTGAGCCACACATTTAATAACACAGTAATTTCTGGAGTTTCCAAAGGACAAGATTTTAAGTCCTTTGCCTCAGAGCATTGATGTAGACCAGTATTCCTAAGTCAATAAATTTACAGAGGACAAAATGGTCATTTGTACAAGATTTGGGATTAAATAAAAAACCTTTCCTAACTCAATATAGAATAAGCAAATAAAACCACGTGTTCAGTCCTCACCAAGGTGGGAATGACTCAGATGTAGCTTTCCAGCTTTTCTAAGAGTGAAGAGACTACTGGCCTCCAAACCCAGAAGACGAAGAAGACGACATATCTCGTACTTGGGAGCCACTGAGAGATAAACACCATTGATTTGTACTATCATGAAAGTTTCATAACCTGAAGAACAGTGGATAGGTTGACTGAACAAGGTCCTCTCTTGCATGAGGTCAGTAAAGCAAGTAGGAAAAGAAGGAGGTATTTTCTAGTACACAGATACCAACACAGATTCATTGGATCCCTTAAAAAGAGCATGATAAAATTCCTTGAACAAATGCTATCAAAATATACATATATCAACTATCTGATAGTGAAAAGGGACAAAATAAGCCAAAGGTTATCAGAAAATGAAATAAAGAATAAAAAATAAAAAACAGTGCCTTGAGAATATAATAAAAATGGGCATATCTTTAGAGTTATAAAGAAATAAAAGACAAAGAATAAACAAAGTCAGACATGAAAGAAGAGACATTACAAGTGATGTCAAGGCAGGGAGGAAGCTGATAAGAGATGATGAACCACTCAGAGGTGGATTAACTCAGGACAAGTAGTAAAATTCTAGATGTAGCCAACATTCTGACTTTCTCATGAAGAAATAAAAATCTGAACAGATCTTTAACTACAAAGAGAATGAATTTGTTTTTAAATGCCCAGGAAGAGATGACTTCACCGACAAATTCTACTGAACAGCTAAAAAACAAATTCAAGCCAGTACTTGTCAAAATCTGCCCAAACACTGAAAGGGGGAGCACCTCCAAGGACTTTATGAGGACGCTGTGACCCTGATATTAAAACCAGACAATACACCATAAAAAACCACAAGCCAATGTTCCTTATAAGCAAGAATCCTTAACAAAGACTAGAAAAACAGATTCAACAGCACCTTCAATGGTCACATGCCATGCTCAAGTGGGGCTTATCTCTGAGTGCAAGGATAACTCAGCCTTTGCAAATTAGTATTATACCTAACTCATTGTAACAGAAATATAGATAAAGTCCACCTGGTCTTATCAATAGGTGCATAAAATCATCTGATATAATTTAACAGTCCTGCTGGATTAAACATACTCTAGAAACTAGAGATAGAAGGAAAACCATTTCTGTGTGACAGAGGCCATAGATCAGTGGGCATCACCATTCCTAACACTCTTTAATACCTCATGCTGTGGTGATGCCCCCAACCATAAAATCATCTTCATTGCTACTTCATAACTGTAATTTTGCTGCTCTTTTAAACTATAATGTAAATATCTGATATGCAGGCTATTTGATATGTGACCCTTGACCCAAAGAGATCATGACACAGAGCATGAGAGCCACTGTCATAGATTTAAAAAATCCACATCTAACATCACATTCCATAGTGAAATATTGGAAGTTATTACTCTAAGATCAAGAACAAAGATGTCCTCATACTACATCTATACAACATATACCAGAAGTCTTAGCTAGTTATTTGGTGAGAAAAATGAATCCAAATTGTATAAGCACATGCATCTGTTGGCAGTAATACGGTGCTATCTGTACAATTCCTTACTATCCATACACTGTCACACACTTGTGCAAACATCCTATTAGTACTGACAAAGTAGCACTGTTGGAAACAGTATTAACTGAAAAATTCATAAATATACTGTGCAATGGAAATGTGAATAATTATCCTATTTACAACAGCACCAAAGAGAATTACATATTTACCTTAGCCCTGACAAAGGTAATGAAATAAGTGTACATTAACAACTATAAAAATTAATTAAAGAACCAATAGAAAGATAAGCCAAGTTTATGGATAAGAAGATAGTACTGTTAAAATGTCCACACTCACCAAAGAGATTTAAGATCAAAGGCAATCACCTATGAAAATCCTCAAGATGGAAGCTTGGTTGGTAGCTTTATAGTGTTGTCCTAGCATACAAGGAACCCTGGGTTTCATTTCCAGCACTGCATAAACAAGGCATGGTGACATAGCCTCCATTGTCCTCAGACTTGGGAGTTGAAGGCAGGAGGATCTAAAGTCCATGGACATTATTAGCTACCCAGAAGGACAGCAAGGAATGTTGTCATTATCTCTCACCCTAAATCTAAGACAAAGAAGTCTACAACCTGATGAAAATTATTACAGAAATAAAACCCAAACATCCAAAATTCCTAAGGAACCAAAAAAGACTCTGATACTTGAACAAACAGCTAAGAGATGTAGTTTAAGAAAGAAATATCTGTGCTCATGGTTTCGGAAGACCATGGTCTGGAGGGTGTGCAGAGCGATCTAAAAAGCAGAGAAAGAGAAGACATCTTGCAATGACCCTTTTGCTCCCTCTGTTTCACTAATTATTTCTTCAAGACTCCTAGTCCATGAGCTGGTGTTGCCCACAAACATGGTATAGCACCATCACTTAGAGAGACCTCTCTGAAAACTTTGAGAGCAAAAACATACCCAAAGATGTCCTTTATAAATCTAACTAACTCTCAATCTAATGCAGTTAGCAATTAAGATTTAGCTTCATAGACACAAAGTAATCAAACATTTTTAGAAAACTTGTGTTCTAAGAAAGTATACAACTTCCTAATTTAAAATATATTACAAAACAAAAGGTGTACTAATAAAATAGATTATGGTCAAGTACGTGGAGACAGCCTGTAAGAGTTGACTAATTTCCACTGTTGTTAGCCATAGTATGAAAATTTACACTGTGATTAATAGCTGCTTTTTAATTTTCTTTTTAAGATATGGCTCTCCTCAAAAAATATTTCATATTTCACATCCATTTTACAGGATGTGTCGTTTTTTGAAATTCTGAACCCTCTCTGTTCAGTATTCTCACTGCTAGCTAGAGAGTGGTGTGTGTGTGTCTGTGGGTCTGTGTGTCTGTGTGTGTGTTTCAAATAAATTCTCCTAAAATATTTGCCAAACTTTCAGTAGTTAAAATGGTTGTAGGTTGATGCAACAGAAGGGAACCAGAAATAAATACAGCATATAGCCAACTGATCTTCAGTAAAACAGCCAAGAAGAATGAACAATGAGCAGAAAACATTGCATTTGACAAATGATGTGGAAAATCCAGGCATCTATGAGTAAAAGAAAGAAACTGGATGTTTATCTTCTGGCTCACACAAAGATCAATTGAAAATTCATTAAAGGCTTAAACAGAAGATCTCAAACTTCAAAAGAAAACAGAGGAGAAAGTCCTCATGACATTGCTCTTGGCAATGATTTCACAGACACACAGCAAAAGTGCAGGCTGCCTGAGTCAAAGCAGGGCAGAAGAAGGATCACAGAGCAAATGTGTGTCATGAAACAAGAAAGCTGCTAGAAAACTAAGCCAAAACAGACATATGCTCCTGACTTGAGAATGGAGGGAAATGCTGAACAGAATGGAAAGGCATCAACAATGGAGGAAACCATAACAAGTCAGCCTTTGTTTAAAAAAAAAAAAAAAAAGAAGAAAGAAAGAATGCTCTTCAGTGGAAGTCTATCAAAAAGACAACATACTGAACTGCTTCCAAAGACGTGGTGAACAGGGAACTCATACAGTCTTACAAAGATGCTAGTCCAGACATAATGGAAATGTGTTTAGAGTTCCCTTTAAAAATAAAAATAGATTTATCACGTGGTATAGTAGTTCCAACATATATACCCAAGAGAAATAAAATCATTTTATCAAAGAGATATAAAGAGATACTGGCAGCCCCATCTATACTGTTGTACTATATATAGCAACCAAGGTCCATCCAAGGAACCTTCAGTGGAATAATACAAAAGGAAGCATGTATACAGTATAAATGGTCCATATACATGCTATCTATAATATGTGTATGTGATAGAAGACTATTCACCTATAAGGAAAGATGAATTCCTGTCTCCTGCATCGGCTTGGATGGAACTGGAGACCACTGTGCCATATGAAATATGCCAGCTATGTAAAGACCAGTAGCACTCGTATATAACACCTAAGCAACAGGTCTTATAGAAGGAAGCAGAGGAGTAATGTGCATTACAACCTGAAAAAGGCTCAGAGCTGAGCAATTGAAAGAAGTAGGCCAAGGGACCTTGAAACTCGGGTGGAGAAGCCTCGTTCTCATCCTCTGCAGCACAACAGAGCACTTACTGCTTACAGGAACTTGCAGTCTACTTCAGCATAACCAATAGAGAAGCTCCTAATACAGAAACACGATGAAATGCCTACTCATTTTCTGAACCTATCCTTTGCACTCACACATCAAATTGCTCTGAACTCTATAAAGCTCTAAGTTACTCTCAGAAGATTAGACACAAAAGAGAATTTATGAAAACGAGTCCTTCTGCTCATCAAATGACCGTGCTAAGAAAGCAAAAGGGCAGGCCTGGGGAGATGGCTCGGAGGGGAATATGTTGAACAAGCATGAAGACCTGAGTTGAAATCACCAGAACCCACATAAAGCCAGGTACATATCTGTAACATCCACACAATCACATTGAGATGGGAGATGGACATAGGAGAATTCCCAGAAGACAGGACTTCTACGTATAGAAATGCCATTGACCTGCACCATAATTATCTGTGTGCTCTACTGAATACTATAGCTAGCCTCTAAAACAGCACAAGGCTTAATCAGACAAATTTTGGCATCAAACTAGATAGTCCAACCAAATCTGAAACTGGGGAGATGGTGCTGGCTACTCTTCCAGAAGACTCGGGTCCACTCCCAGTAATCACATGGCTCAGTCATTTGTAATTCATTTCACAGGATCGGATGCCCTTTTGGGTTCCTGAATATACATGTGCACATACATATACAAAGAGAAAATGCTCATACACATAAAACAAATAGAAATAAATCTTTGAAAAGAGCAAGAATCACTAATCATATAATCATATATTTTGCAAGCTAGTATTTGTAATATACATGTAATTTATATTGTTCAGGAAAACATATTACAGGAATGTCCACGTTCAGCTCTTTGGCTAAGTAATAGGTATTGATTTCTTTTAAATGCATGTGGTTATCTATCCAGCTACATGCCATTATACAACATATCATTCATAAATGTCCTAACTGTACATCAAAGGCAAGATTGTTCTCTCTTCTGACAGGAAAGAAGCAAAATAGGTAAACCAGAAATGGTGACAGGCTTGCCGTCCCAGCACTTCAGAGTAAGAGGTGAGATGATGTAAACCCAGCCCAGCCTAGGCTGCTTAGCAGCACCTATCTTAACTACAGAGAGATACAGAAAGGGCTTAGTGCTCCGAAGACTCTTGCTCTGCACATTTTCCATCTCTGTGGAAGGGAGGGGAGGGAAAAGTGTGGTGGAATGGGGAAGAGGACAGGGGAGGAAAAAGGGGAGAAGGAGAGAAAAAGGGGAAGGCAGGAGGGGAAAAGAAGAAGTAGGAAATCAATATACAATTGACCTTTCTGTGAGTTAAGCAGACCTGGTTGGCTGGACTGGAGGCCTGACTTAGACCTGACATGCACTGTGGCTCTAGACATGTGGTAGCTGCCTCTGTGAGCATCTCTGTAAACAGAGACGAAAACTGCAGGAAACCAATTCACAAAAGGCCTGTCTCAGCAATGAATTATGGCAGCATAAATAAAGAAGCTAGATTAGTAATGATTCTGTGAGGCAGACAACTCCTTGGAGCCTATTTGTGTCATGTGGAAAGGAAAAGAAAGCAATAACTGTTTGGAATGATAGACATCCACAATTTACTCTCAGCCACAAGAAAGTCATGGACATGGGATTTATTTAAGCAAGTATGCTGAGTATTTCCCTTCTTATATAAATGCATGCTATATATATTCATGTATCTTCTTACCCCCAAATCCCCACTCTAATTCCACTATTCTCCCAAAATTGATGAGACTAAGTTTTGAAAGGAAATATTTTCTTTGCCACTACAAGCCAATTTTTGAAAGAAGTAAGGAAAGGATATTGAGAAATGAATAATTTAAACTTCAAAGCTCCTTGAGTAAGTCACTCCAGGGACACCACAAATCATGTAGATAAAGGGGCTTTGTTCCTCTCAGGAACCCAATGGCAAAGCCCAAAGCCACCCCAACACCTAACGTGGCTCTGTTACCATGATCTTTTCACTTTCCTTTATGTCAGATCTTATGGGCAAATAATCTGTTACCAGAGACAAAGACAAAACAAAACAAAAACAAAAAACAAACAAACAAACAAAAAAAGACAACAACGCCAAAATCCCGTCTTTTGAATGACTTTCTTCATTTGAACCCCGCAGGCTAACGTGAACAGTGATGGGCAAAGCCCACTATTGGGCAGGAGCAACAAATACAGACATTATTCTGAATACTCGATTAACTTACTCCTTTCAGTACAGAAAAAGAACGGTAGCCCTTTCTGTTCCTATGAATTATTGCTTAGCAATACACCCTAGATTGGATAAATTAAAATCCACAGGACTCCTTAGAAAGAAACTTTACCCCTCCACTCCATATCCTAGTTGCCTTGTGGGTTAGCTCTTCCTAGCATATATGATGAAATCTCCAGCAACTTTCCTGAGCTTTTCAGTGGCCTTCAGAGAATGAGGACTCCTTTCTGGCACTTTCCTACCACTCAGAATTGTTACTGCATATGCAGCTTGTCTAGTCCTGGTCACAAAACTGGATGCTTGATGAAAAACTCACAACCTCCTTCATCCGCAGCCAGGACCTGAGACAGAGGCAGATAAGAGCATTGGCCCTGTCATGGCAGGCTCACTGGCCTTGCACGTACTGATCTATGCTTTCTTTGTGCCCCCCCAGATCCTGACTTTGAAATTTCCATTTGTTTGTTTAGTTGTTTTTGTTTGGCTTTTTTGTTTTGTTTTGTTTTGTTTTTCCTTGTAGCAAGATCCTACTGTGTAGCCCAGGCTGACCTCAAGCTCACAGCAACTCTTCTGCATTAACTGCCAAGAAGGAGCTTTGGCCAATCTCCAGCTTCAGCTCCTGCCTGCCCCAGGTCCACACCTCACATTGGTGCTATTGGACTCCAGTCCCCTCCTAGTTTCTTGTGGACAAATTGCTTTTGTCTGCTTCTCCCTAAACTTCCCCATCCTTGTGCTTTTCGGCTGTCTTCACTCTCTCCTCCCTCCTGTGAACAACATCTGAGTTATCAGTGACTAGTTAATATGCTCTTTCCCAGCAGAAATTCTTGCCATCCCACCCAGCCTGCATCTCTGCACCATGGCCCTAAGGCCTCAACCACTGCTGCCCCAGGGTTCTTGGCAAGAATGGATAACAGTCTACCATGAGCCTGCAAAACACCAGGGGCAGGCATCACTCTTCCTCCATGTTCCTCTTCCTGTATCATCCAGAAGAAAATGAACTTTCCTTATGGCTCCCTGGTCACAGTGTAGAGATGCAGCTGCACTCAGGGCTTCCTAGAACACTGTCTTCCTTGATCTCCTCAGCCCTGACAAAGCCTGATTAGGAGATACTGAGCTAAGGTCACCAGGCCATGCTCCCCTGCCTTGTCCTCACCGCTTGCAGAAGAGGTCTGAGTCCTAATCGCTATTGTTTTTTCTTGGACCTTAGGGCTTTAGCCAAAACCAATACTTGTATTTTTTATATACTCATTATTGGTTTTGGAAAATTTTTAACTGCCCTCCATGGCATTCCTAACAGAAAATACAGTGTTACAGTATGTTAAATACATAATTTATATTAATATAAATGCTAAGATTTAATTAAAATAAAATATAAATAATTGCATTAATAAATTCAGTTGTAATAATCATAGCTGAGGTTGATTACTTTATAAAAAAAGGAACTTCACATATCTCTCAGGTTTTGTGGTCCAAGAGCAGAGTGCCAAGCACGTCACAAAGCAGAGAAGGGCTCATCATAAGGGAAGCCAAGCACAGAGCAATTTGTTTCTAGCAACTTGCTGTCCTAAAAGTGAACTCACGCTACACAACTTACTTACTTACTGCCTAGAGGAACCAGGACCCAATCACCTTCAACCAAATGAGATCTCTTAAAGTGCCATCACCTCAACTCACCGCAATAAGGACCAAGGCTAAAGTACTAAACCTCTGGGAAGGTATGCTCAAGCAAAGGCTGCAATTAAGATATTCCTTAATATCAAATAACCAGCAAATATTCTTGCATACTGGATCTGGGAAGGATATCACATGAGGACATGAAGTCAAGATAAATGAGCATAGTTAGGCAGAGATTTTAAAGCAATAATTTAAGAATGTTCAAATGAACCAACATTTAAATAAACAATATATAATAAAATCTAATAACTTATGAATTAAAGTTCTTTGTCCTGATCAACATTTTAAACACAAACTGATCATTTTATAGGAAATAAGACAAACAAACAAAAAAAAAAACCAAAAACCCCTCCTTCTCTATCCAAATCTATTCATCGCAGCTATGAACTGGTGACGTGCGTATCTATCAATGAAAAAACCACAAAGGAAAATGTATATATGAGTATGCCTGTGTGTGTGAATACATAGCATACATGTCCAGATGCCTACAAAAACCAGAAGAGAGTGCTGGACCCCCTGATATTGGAGTAATAGATGGTTGTGGGGTGTCTGATGTGGATGCTGATAACCAAACCTGCATCCCCAGGAAGAGCAACAAGTGCTCTTAAACACTGAGCCATCTCTCCACCTGACAGCAGGCAGTTTTCATGTACTAGAACATAGGAATCCTGTAAAATTATGTAGTCAGCAACTAACATTCTGCTATTCTTCGTTAAAAATTCATTAAAGACTTCAAGGAAACCCAGTAATTAAAAGAAATAACATGTAAAAAGCAACAATGAAGAATCGTGTTCACATGGTGTTTAGTAAACAAACCAGTACCAAAATGGACCGGATTACACCTCAGTGCAATGATAGACTTGTCTTCAGCTGGTGAAGGCTTAGAGAAGACCTGTACTCACCTCTTAAGATCTGTTTTCTAATCTTCCAAATAACCAGGATGGCCTCTGCTATATGCGGAATCATAAAAATGTTAGCCTGCACCAGCTTCACAATGAACCATGTGCATTATGACCAACTCACTCTGTACACTTTGTACACATTCATCAGGAAGATGTAATGGCATCACACCAGGCATTCATCCTCACGTAGGAAAATACACCACAAGCCCTGTCTCTAACCTGGCCTGCATCTAAGGTTACAAAGAAGGCTATGTCCAATAAAGTTATGCAGATATTTTCCTGCAATTAAATTTTCTGTTTTTCAAAATTAAGTAAAAGTACAAGGAGGTTAAGAATAATATTAAAAATATTCTTTGAACTATGCCCCAGATGTTCTGTGATCACAAGCTAAAGTAATCCACTTTAGATCCTTTGCTTTGGGCAGCATGTGAAGATAGCTGTGCCCATTACCAGAGAAGAAAATGGAGGTGTTTGGAAGCCCTGTCTGTTTCATTAAGGTCAGAGACAGTTGAAGTGATCTGTCCTTAGACGGGCTAAGTGTCTCTGGAAGAGAAAAAATTTATTTCATATAAAAATTGCAGAAAATAATTTACTTCAGTT
Organism: Uromys caudimaculatus; assembly: GCA_028551405.1. NCBI lineage: Eukaryota > Metazoa > Chordata > Mammalia > Rodentia > Muridae > Uromys > Uromys caudimaculatus. The sequence continues at coordinate 58,641,380 of CM052704.1, forward strand.
ACCCTGAGAAATTCTTTAATCCCAACTATTCATGCCTTTATTTTGCAGATAAGTGGGAGGGCATAGACAAACCAGAAATGAACCCATGTCACTGGGAGCTCAGAGTTTTGTGTTCTCTTCAGAACTAACTCATCCAGTTTTACTTGGGATTTGTAATTATTGGCATTGTATCTTTAGTACTGAATTTTGCACAAGTTACAGGACAGGAACTCTGAATAATATGTGGCTCTTGGCTAAATGTAGTAAGATCTGAAGGGATGGGACAAGTTAAGAGAGAGAAGCAGGGTAAATGTCAGGAAGAGGTCACAGAATATATCACAGTAGCGTGGAAGCCAAGTAGCTTACCCCAGAACAAGAAAAGCTAGGAGAAAAGGCTGGCCATAGCAGAGAAGTGAACCGCTGTGTCTATTCGAAACATCAGAGATGCCTGCACACTAGAATACCAGTTCTTAAAGCCTGCTTTGCCTACTTGCAGACTGGCCACACCACCGCCAAAACTATTCTCAGAAAACCAGTAACACATTATTTACTTTGTTAAGTATTGACAATTGTGCTTATGGTGCAAAGGCAATGGTGGATAAAACTGCTTGCTCATTAGCACAAATCAAGGAAATATTTAAATGTAATGCCAATGCATTCTTTGCCACCACACACTACCAAATCATTGCACCACACACCACCAATATTTAAGAGCATACATCACCAAAACATAATACACATCACCAAATTATAACACTACACATCAATAGATAGAACTCTACACCACCAATATTTAACACCACATAGCACCACAACATGGTACAGACTACCAATATATAATGCTACATATCTCCAGTACACACCACCACACACCACCAAAACACAAACCCACATAACCATACATGACACCAGATTTCATCAAAACATACCACACACTGCCAACATAAGCCACACTCCAAAACCTCAGTTCCCACAAAATCGAGATATACCATACACCACCAATAAATAAACCTACACAACTTGTATGTGACATCACAAGCCTTTAAAATATAGCAAATATTAATACCCTAAGAGCAACTTATGCAAAAATTGTAATGTCCCTGAGCAGTATTTCTAAAGAAATACTCAGATAAACAGAACGTTACTGCATTTTAAAACCAAAATCAGCATTGTGCTAACATGATACCTGACAACCTTCACAGTGCTATTGCTATAATCTAAACAGAAGAGTTTGGGGAATAAAAGTACTTGGGTGGTTTGACTTAGGGCTAAATTCGACTCCTATTTTTCACAGAAGGTCATTCGCAGAATACAAACAAAACAAAACAAGAAAAAAACCAAAACACTAGGGTATTCCAGAGGTGAGGTTTTTGTTTTGTTTTGTTTTGTTTTGTTTCGTTTTGTTTTGTTTGGAAAAGTAACAAAAAGATAAAACATACCTGTGTTAGCTGCTAGTGACAAATACTCATTTTCTAACACAAATCAGAATCTTAGAAGGACACCAACTCCTATGAGTCTGAGGACTTCCCATTATGTATATCCTCTCTCCACTGACAAAGAGAGGGACAGTCAATGGCAGTGGCATTTGATGCTGTGTAATGACAGGATCAACCTCTGGATGCAGGCAAGCGAGTATCTTCTAGCTGCTACTCTATGTTGCTATAAAATCATTTCTAGACAAAAGAGTCCATTCAATGTCCATGTCCAGCCAATGAACTGTAATGAAACAGAACAAAATGTTCGCTGATCTGATTGCAGGCTTCTCATAAAATTACTCTCTCTTAAGGAAATATCATTTGTTAACGTTGGCACAAGATTAAAGAACATTCAAAATTAGGAAAAGCTATTTAAGTGCTCTTCCCTTTTCCAATTTCATGTGGTCATCTCTTCTTCATGGTCAGCTACATTAATATACCATTGTGAACCTGAAGCAACTGTGTATGAGAGAATGTAAACAAGGAGTCTTCCATGACATCAACCACCAAACTAACACGCAGCAATGCAAACCAAAAGGGTACTTTCACTAATTTTAAAATACTTATCATGAAATTTTCATAAAGTAAGTTATTCTTGTTAATATTTAATGCCTACATTACATACAATTGAATTTTTTGCTTGTTTGTTCTTTGTCCTGAGGATTAAAACCAGGACCTCACACAAATACTCTACCCCTGAGCTGTGCCCAATGCATTTACAGTGCAGTACAGTAGGAAATGGAAAATGAATGGCTGGATATCACATAGTAAATACAGCTAGAGATAGAGATGTAGATACAACAGTTCCCAACTGTCACACACACACACGCACACACACACACACACACACACACACACACACACACACGCACGCACGCACAAAACCAAACAAAAGCAAAAAAACAGAAATTGCTTTAAAGAAAATATGGATGGAAAGACCATGTACGAGTCCAGAATGACAATCAGGAAAGAGTTGGGAGTCAGGGAAAGCGGTGTATCAGTAGTAGTCAGAAGGGTTAGGGAAAAGACTCAGAGCAGGTAAATCTAGAAGCTAACCATGAAGCAAAGAAAAGACCCAGAGGTGGAAACGGGGGTGTGCTGGGAGGTAGCGAAAAGCACATGGTCCTTACCAAGTAATAATGGTTTCAAGGAAGTGACTAGATTTATTTATGAGGAAGAAAATAATATTTGTGTCAAAAAGTAGAGTAGAGCTAGGTGTGCACATTAACAAATAAACGGCCAATAGTGTTTCACCTCTTAAGATAATGTGGGGTTTTTGTTAATGAAAGGGGGCCCATGGAGAAAACGGCATAGTGAAGCTCAGAAAACGGCTCGTTTTAGTTCAGGAAATACAACAATTAACAGAGGAAAACAGTAACCAAATCTCAATGCACTCCACATTTATTTCAGGTACCAGTCCCTCCAGTATGTTTTTAAACCCTTCAGGATAAAAGAAATAAAAGATAAATACAATGGAAAGCTGTTTTCAGAGTGCAAGAGGTGGATCCCAGGGGGCCCTCACCAAGGGAGACCTTTTTATTCAAAGTCAGGAAGAGGAGAAAAAAGAAGAATTGCACCTCAGAGTAAAGAAGGAACAGACAATGGGAGGGTCTGCCAAATGCCTCCTCAACAGCGGTTCTCAACCTTCCTAATGCAGTGACCTTCAATACAGTTCCTCATGTTGTGACAACCCCCAACCATAAAAATACTTTCTTCACTTCTTCATAACTGTAATTTTGTTATGCGTATGGGTCGTGGTGTAAATATCTGTAAAGGGGGCTGCCAACCCCAATGGGTGACAATTGCTACTCTATAGTCGAAAATTAAAATGTCATGCTGGAACTGACTGGAGTGTGAGGAAAGGCTGAAGTGCTGGAGAACCTGAGACACAGAGTGAGCAGAAGGCTGGCGAAGGACATCAGAGGACCAGATCCACACAGACAGCGAAAACACATCAGCAGACCAATAGATGAGAGGAGCCAACACAGGACATGTCAACAAAGAAGCCATGACAAACATCAGATGGTTTGTTATCCAATGCACTCTATCAGCAATTTATTACACAGTTCACTGGTATTACAATGAATGCTCGAGAAGTTTCATTTCCTGTGTGTTGGCATTTCTTCTAGGCTCTGTCCCAGTTACCTGGTAACAGCCAGGTGTGCCAGACTCACTATAAAAGGGGCTGCCCTCTCCTCACTCTCTTGCTCTCTGCTCTTGCTCCTACTCCTTACCCCCTCTCCCCATTCCTCTCTCCCCTCTCTCTCCACGTGCTCAGGGCAGCCTCTCTTCCTCCTCCTTCTCCTCCTCCTCCTCCTCCTCCTCCTCCTCCTCCTCCTCCTCCTCCTCCTCCTCCTCCTCTTCTTCCTCCTTTTTCTCCTTCTTCTTCTTCTTCTTCTTCTTCTTCTTCTTCTTCTTCTTCTTCTTCTTCTTCTTCTTCTTCTTCTTCTTCTTCTTCTTCTTTTTCTTCTTCTTCTCTCTCTCTCTTTCTCTCTGTCTCTGTCTCTGTCTTCCTCTCAACTCCCCTCCCCATGCCCTGAATACACTCTTTTCTATGCTATATAGTCCCTGTGGCTGGTCCCTCAGCATGGGCCCACAGAGGCACTCCCTTCCCCCACACCATGCTCCATACTGTGCCTCTACCAAACATATCCCTGGCTTTTCTCTTTCTTTTTATAAAACACAACAATGTGTACATCACTTCTCAGAGGGACGGTGTGTATGTGCATAAACTTACATAACTTGCTCCCTGAATTCTGAGCGTAAATTTTCATAAAATATAGCCAAGTGGCCAAATATTTCTTTAAGGGGTTAGCACAGCAATGCAGGAGACTTGTGTGAATATACATGATTCTTTGCTACATTAAAAAAAAAAAAAAAAAACTATTTACTTGCAAAAGAAGAGGCCACATTTCTGAAAGTCAGTTTCCTTAATTTGTGAAAATATGACATGCTGATAACATAAACAATTCAACTCTCACATGCATTATTCTACTTTTAAATACCTATATTTTGATATGTTAAATCTCAAACTGGATCCACTTGTAACTAACCTATTTAACACACCAAATTTTGTGTAGGCTTTTTTAAAAAATCAGGTTTCATTATTTTAAAGCTGAGAAACAAAAATAATTGAGAAAAAACAAACAAACAAAAAGAAACCTAAGTTAACCCTGACTAAGAAAGTTACAAAACAATCATAAAAAAACCAGTAAGTCTGAGACTAATTTGCCTCAAGTGAACAGGTGAGTGATTGAATACAATCAAATGTTTCACTGTACACCTGATAAACCTGAAACCCAAATGGACTGGCTTAATGTTCTTCAGTATGTGTCATGTTAATTTTGCTATGACCCAATGTCTTGTCCAGTATGTGTGAAGAGATGTGCACAGTGAGTACATTTGACCAATATCACTTCTAACTACACTGTCATTAAACCATGGATGTGTCAAAAGATTACCTCTGGACTTCCTATGTAATCACTTACTTATCTGATTCAACTGTATTATCAATCGGACATGGGGCTCTTAGGCACAAACCTTTAAACAGCCATGTGCTAAAACTATACATGGCCACCTCCTTTGAACTGTTTGCAATATAAATTGTTAACATACATATGATTTAACTAGAAAGTAAAGACCTCATCATATAAAGAATTTAGTTTAATCAACCACCAAATTATATGATGTGAAAGAGAAAGGATTCTGGGAAAGGAAAGAGTCCAACACCAATCCTAACCACAGGGTTAGGAAAATGAATTTAAATAAAATTAATATCCAAGGGATACTTGATTTTGGTTATATCTCTTTCAGTTTAAAATCACTGTGGTGACAAGAAACAAACAAACAAACAAACAGAAAGTACTAAAAAAATTCCCTTTTCTCTTTAGAGTCACCTATAGTATCCTTTAATTTACATATGTCTTCTGCATTTCCTCCCTTAGTCATGGTTCTATAATTTGGCTTATACAAAAGCAGTCTAATTTATTTCATAAGACAAAGTCTTAATCAGAAGGTTTTTTTCTACTCTTTAATGAAAACAAACTGCAGTGAAACAAATTCAACAAAACACAATAGACATTCACGACCAAGCAAGCACCAATCGAGACCCTCTGAACAAACTTCCACATAACTTCAACTCTTGACAGTTATAGCAACAGGCATTTAGCCCAGTATTATGGGTGAGTAAATCAGAAAATGGATACTTTTTTTTCCTTCTAAAAGCTGAATTTCAATCAATTTCCAAGACATTAACTAGTCCTCCGTCTGCAGAACGCTACTCACAGAACCTACTTCACGGAACTCCCACTCCCAACTAAAGCTGCTGACTATTTAAAAATTCTGTTAGGACAAGGCAATATTTACTCAGTTGAGTCCTGAAGAACTAGCAAAATCTAGACAAACAGAAAGTTATGTTTCTAAATGTAAAATAATAATAGTAATAGTAATAATAATAATAATAATAATAATAATAATAATAATAGCAAGGAAAGGTTAGGAAATGGAGCAAATCAACCTTTCTAAAACAAGACTGTAGCTGCACCCAAATTCTGGAATATAAATTTGAGAGTCCCTTGAAATCTAGAGTTAAAGAAAATGGGCTGGAAATTGTGTTACTGACTGTAGAACTATCAAGAAGAGAACGAAAACAGTATGCTGGGATGTACAACAATAAGGCAAGTTACTGGGAAAATACCATGACAAATCTGTTGACAATGGTGGTAAGAGGAGATGCATTGAAATGAAACCTGAACATGACGATAGAGGAGATCAAGGAAGGGCGCAGCTCCCATCTCAGCTTCACGCCTGACTGGCTGGAGTAACGGGGATGCCAATTTTAAATGCTGAAGAATTATTTGAAAGACAAGATCATTAATTCAAGTGATTGCAAAATAACAGTATGCCAGCAAAGATAAATTGCAAAATAGATAGTATGAAAATACATAACCAGACACTGGAAGAAGAGCAGGAGGAGGAGGAGGAGGAGGAGGAGGAGGAGGAGGAGGAGGAGGAGGAGGAGGAAGAGGAGGAGGAAGAGGAGGAGGAGGAGGAGGAAGAAGTGTGGTCCAAGTGTACAATGATGACAGGACAGATAATCTCCATGTGCATCCACTTTTTACATGAGTCATATCTTTTTCAGTCAGCCTTTCATCTTTGGCCAACATTTTCATCTTGAACATTTCTACAAGTAAGTACAACTAAGCACAACCTCAACTGAAACTAAGTAAAGAGCCATCCAGTCTGCTAATGAAAACTAGATAAAAGAAACTAGAGGGACTAATGACTACCATAATAATTTGCATAAACATGATGGCTTTTGTTTTTCATTGTAAATTTACCTCTCACCAATATATCCAACTGACAGGCATATATTCTAGCATTAAATGTTAAAAGAGACAAAAATTCTCAGAGAAGTTATCAAGTGCATTAATACTTATACATAATAATTTAGGTTGTGAGCAAATTTATAGAAATAACTCCCATTCTTTTCTAGTGTGGGCACAAGAGCAAAAATAAAACTGTGTAACTTATGTCATGATTTTAACACTAGAGTGTCAAGGATTTGAGAACACTTAGAGTTATGGTAAACATGGGATGACATGATTCCACACCCATACAAGAGCTACCTCAATCACTAAAGGCTTCGTGTGAAACTCCTTAGAGTGAAAACATAGTACGGACCAGAAAAGGAAGAAAAGAAATACTTTGTAGAAAACTCTTAGTTCAAATCTCTGAAAACAACACAGAGTGTTTCACAAGATGGCGGCACTCCTGCTGTGTCCTGATACCAGAACTTGCTGATAGCAGAAGTGAACACCTAAGTGTACCCAGCAATGCCCTGGGAGAGGGCAGACTATGTCAGTCATGTGTCAGGGCTAAATGGGTTGAGAAAAGATGAGGCTCAGAAGCTCTACAAAAACCCAGGCTCTAAGCAGCTCAGTAGATGCTGTGCTCCAAAATACCTCAACACACATGAGCCAAGTGCTCCAGCAATAGGAGGCCCTTCCAGTGATCATGTCTCCCACAAGGAGGATCTCCCCTCTGACAATGGTGACCACTGGTCATCCAGCACTCTCACTGACCTTGATAAGCACAACTGAAGCCAAGAGTAAGTAATACAGTTCTTAAGAATCTGATGCAGTGTCAACATCCACAAACTGTCCTTCCCCAACCAGCAGTGGACATAGGCTTGGTGACTTGTTGTGCAGCCAATTTGACTTTCAGCTTACTTCCTGTTGTCGACCCACTGTCTGTGAATGGACCCTGCCTCCAAGTTTTGGTGATGTCACTTACAGCTACATTCTTTGATTGTTATGTTTGCTGTGAGTTGCCCCACATCTTTAATGTTTGCAAAATAAACTATGCATTTGAAAAACATACAGACTATCTGCGTGCCTGTGACACACATGCCATGTTCAGGACAGTTCTCTAATACACATCGTAAACTCACTAGTTCCACATAAAATTATCAGCTGCTAGATGATAAAAATGCAGAGGCCTCAACATAAGAATAAGCACCAGTAGCTCAGAAATGACAAGAGTAGTAATACATATATCAGGACACTGCCCAAACAAGATCAACGAAAAGGAATTGCTCTCTTTCCTATGACTGAACATTGACATACAAATCAATGTTGCTCTGTGTTTTTCAAATTATATTTTTGTTATTGTTGGTATTGTTGAATGTACTTCAGTTCTAGTTCTTTGAATATGCAAATACAAACCCATATTCACACGCCTTCTGACTTTGGAAGAGTAGATCATTTGCATCTGTCATCCTGAAGTCATTTCCAGAGAGACATGGTGGATTGACTTACTATTTCCTGCTGTATTAAATCAGAAAGGAGATTTTTCTGGGTTTGAAGAGATTTAAATAAAACAGGATATGAAATTTCAGAGGGAAATGACAGTGCTTTGTTTTCTTTTGTTTGTAGGGTTTGGATTTTTGAGACAGGGTTACTCTATGTATTTCTGTCTGAATTGGAACTCTCTGTGTAGATCAGGCTGGCCATGAATTCAAACAGTTCCTCTTGCCTCTTCCTCCTGAGTACTTGGATTAATGGCATGACCAAGCCTGGCCTAAAAGGCAATTATGTTAATGAAGGTCATCAAATTCTTATTACCAACTCAAGGCCAAGGCTTATGCACTTCATATACAAGAACCTTCTAAGTCAATCCACCAAAACCATAAAGGCATAGCTGCCTAACTGGAGCAAGATAAAATTAAAATCTGTAGACTGATGGTGTCATTTCCTATTGTTATTAGATAATCAAATACAATGTCAGGTCTACAGAAACTTTAAAAATCTCACAAATTGAAATAGCCTTAAACAACAATGTACAAACAACCTAGCTATTCATTTTCAATTCCCCTAACATATGCCAGCCAAACAAATTTCCTATACCAGAGTGACTCTAATGACAATACCTGCCCCACTCCTGATCTAGTCAATTACATTCCATCTGATCTCTAGTAAAAACTTCTTAAGATGAAGTCAAAAGCCTCATTCCATATAGCTTTTATTCATTAGCTGGCTTTAAGTTGATGGCAAGCCATAAAGTCTTGTTTCTTATTTACATCACAGATTTTCAAACATGGGCAAACAACCTTCAATTATCTCAGTTCCTTTCACACTTCCTAGTATGAAAAGATCTTAATTGCTTCTACTATTATTTCTCTGTCCTGGGAATATTGTATAAAACAGTGCAGAATTGCCCATAAACTTTGCTTTAAATTATATATATATATATATATATATATATATATATATATATATATATATATATATATATATATTTGTAACAATATGATGACATCATCAAACATTTTCCAAATATTCTATTAACCATACTTGCACAAACAGTAGGTAAACTAATTTTCCTATCTCATTAAGCCTTTGCCCAACACTTTTATTTTATTGTTGTTATCATAAAAAAATAAATGGTTTTGATTATGACATTTATCTATCTGTATATCATTTTGTTCTATTCATATTCATCCAAGTGTACATTCTTGCCAGCGCCCCATCCTCCTGCAAGACAGGCCCACTTCACGGGCCCTGCTATCTATCTATCTACATTTTATGTATGTGTATGTGTGTATACTACATGTATATATTGCACATACATATCCTATGATATGCAATATGCAGTTCTTATCTTCTGAGCCTTAGTCACCTAATTCAGAGTTATATTGGCTCCTAATTCTATCTCACATTACCTTTTCTAATGTTACAAATTTGTTTTTGTTTTCTTTAATATTTCTTTTTAATCAATGATAAAATGTTTAATATGATGAAGCCAAAATTCTACCCCTGTCAAACATATCCGAAGGTAAAAATATTCCACTCATTAGCCTAGTTGTGAATAAATCTAGTTGTCCATATGCTGAGATCATATCAATTGATATCCAGACAAAGAGGCAGACAAAGGCTCTTAGGGCTCCCTTCACTTATTAAAGAAATTATCACCTGATGTATATTTTGTGCCAAACATTCTGTTGTTCCCTGGTAATAAGTCAAGTAAGCATTGTTCTCTCATGAGTTTACAAAGATCTGGAGAAGCTCCAGAAACAATCGTAACAATGGAAATTAAGAAGAGAGTTGAACAAATGGCAAAGGTGACTATCAAAATCAGACTGTCAAAATGAGGAAAGAGACCGGGATCCCTTCACTACAGCATAGTGCCAGCTACACACACACACACACACACACACACACACACACACACACACACACTCGCGGGGCTCACAGTAGAGGTCATGGTTTTACATTTGGGTTGATGTTGAAGTCATGATGGAACTGTCAGTTTAAAATGCTGAATGGAGCAGATACATGCAGCAGTGTTTGTAAAGGTCTAGACAGACAGACTGGGGCTCAATAGTGAACGTGTGATAGTTACTGCTCTGGATTTTGAGCAAGAGTCTGGAGGTGGGAGTTAACAAGCATAGGCAGAGAGCACTGGTGCTTTAACTATTGAGAGGAACACTGGTAGAGATGGGAAAGTGCTGATGTGCATTGGGTGATCCACAGACTGGGATGGAGAGGATACTGATGAAGATGTTGAACTCTAACCATCAAAGATCTTCTGCGTAGAGACAAGAAATGTCAGCCATATCCAAAAAGCCATGGAATTCCTGCAAGGCATCTCAATATTGGAATGACCTAATTAGAACCAAGATCTGAGGGGAAAATATCAAACCAAAACAAAACAAAGCAAGAACAAAACAAAACAGCAACAAAAACTCTAGAGTCAGTGTGGAGCAGAAATAGCTGAGAAAAAGAAGTGGTGGAGGAGTTAAAACAAACTGCATTACAGATTGTAGAGAAGATAATTCAAACAATGTCTGTAAAGAGGTGAACGAGCATAGAGACATCCCAGAGGTGCTAAAGAAGAGCTGCTGAGCTACTGAGTCTTGGTGCCTGCTGAATTTGAGACACTGATATAGAAAGGGTAGACCAAGAGTGATCCGAGGATGGCAAAGAAGGTGGTGTGATCATTTGTAGGGCCACAGTGTTGGCAATGGTGTGGAGGAGTGCTGAGAGCGCATTGTTGCATGTTGAGTTGAGCTTTGGAACAGGATGGGACAGTCAGGATGGAGGGTGTTACCCTCTACCTAGCTCTGAACTAGACATAAAGTCGGGGGAGTTTAGGTTATGTTATATTACATGTATAGTGAGTGAGCACAGATATAAGACGTGGGTTTAGGTGAAATCTTACCAGCAGAATGGAAAAATCACACGGAGCCATCTCTCCGGCTCCTGTCCTGTACTTTAAAATGCGCATTCTCATAATAGAGGGGGGAAAAAACCTACTGTTCTAGTGGAAAAACAAAAATAGTTAACTCTTTTTCATTACAAATATAAAGAACCTCATGATATTAAGTATTCATTCTCTCCCCAATTTCTGAGATTTCTAATTCCAATTATGCTAATCGATACACCTAATACATTTACACAAAATAAATAGTTTAGATTCCTAAGCTACAGATAACCATATAAGATTACTTTACAGCACATTACTATGGCTGAGATTCTAGCCTGAGGTTTTAGAGAACTTTTATATAATAGACCAAATTCCAACCAGAGAAAACACTTCTGAATTTTTTAAGCTCTTAGTCTTAAGGCTGATTTTCATTTATTTTCCTTCAGTTTTGTTTTTTAGATTAGGTCTCACCGTGTAAACCAGGATGGCTTTGAACTCCCAGTCTTCCTACCAAGTGCTGGGATAATAAAATTATATTCCTATGGCAAGAGATACTTATTTATAAAATGACTACAACCCAAAAATATGGGAGTGTAATTTACCAGAGCATATTTATCTGTCTGTCTGTCTATTTATTTTAATGATCATGTGCATGTGTGTCACAGCATGTGGTTGTCAGGAGACCTCTGTAGAAACTGGTTCTCTCCTTCTAGTCTATGGGTCCCAATGACCAAACTCAGCAGAACACATTTACCTGCTGAGTTATGATCTAATCCTTAGATACATATTGATGAGGTACATGTTTGACAGGATTACTATAACTATCAAGGAAACTTTACCTAGTCTTATTAAAAATATGAAATAAACTTAAGATTATGGTAGAAATTAGCAAAGATGGATTTTCCACTCATTATATAATATATGAAGTACTGTGACAAGAACTCAACAGGCATAGATGGCACGTTATAAAACCTCATAATTTTCACATTCTCCAAGTGAAACTATTATCTTACCCCACTTCTAACAAATCTGTCTTAAATAACTATAGGCACCATATGTATTGACCATTTATATACATTGGGCAATTTAGTAGTGTAGTTGTAAAAAAGAGCAAGTGTCCTCTAAAATACTATTATAAGGTAAATAGAGGCAAGAAGATTTGCTGTTGTGATCTTTAAACAATATGACTTTTGATGCCGGAAGTATGGAAGGAGCTTGACTGGAAAGTAGTAACCAGAACAATCACTTACTTGGAAAAACAGCATGACTTGTCCATGACAGCCTGAACCCATCCTCACCATATCCAGCCACCAAGACCACAAGGCATGTGCCAGCTTATATCAACAAAGAATATTTAGACCTCGAAATGTACCTTTCACAGAAGAAGCCCTAGTATCATCTAGCTCCTCCAAGGGCTGATCTCCTGATTAGGACACAAAAATCATAACACTGAGGAGTTCTGATGTCAGCACCTGGTAGGTCTGGGCCTGCCTCTCTCCCCTCAGCAGATACCCAAGCGTGCAGAGGCCAAGGAAGTGCATGCGTGCACATAATTCCAGACTAGCCTACATTTCATCCTGGTAAGACTGCTAAATAGATTGGCTGTCAATGGTAAAATCAAGAGATGCCACAGGACGTGACATGAAACTTCCGGAATGCTAGACATTAGTCTCCATAACACTGCTTTTGGACTTGTAAGTCTCTCACATCTCTTAAGTATCAACTGCAATGTGTCAAGTTTAACATCCTTGATTTACAAACTTTTTCTTCCTAAAAGACACTTTATGTTTCTTACAGACATTTATAAAACTTCAATGGTTCACATGTAAGTCATGATGCTGGAATAAAATGTCTGTGGTCAATATAATTTCTCATCAACAGTAACTGAAAAATGGCCTATAACAGCAAAGTAAGTACATGTGTTGTATTACCACCTAAAAACACATTATAATATTTAGAAGTCATTATATAGAGTTTATCTGCTGCAACATTTGGATATTTTCAGCTTTTACTGACCAGTAATATTAACCCTTCTCAGAAAAGATCCCAGGCTGAAAAAATTTGACTTTTGGGAGACTGTAGCTGAATGTTTGGGGTTTTTTGTTAGTTTGTTTGTTTGTTTGTTTTAAACAAAAGTAATTCTATATTTTATCGCACACTTTTTGAGGAATATACTAAATTCCTTTTGTAAGTCCTTCAGAATAAATGTTATGTACTATGCAAATTTACTTCCACCGTGTGTACCAATGAAAATATAGTAGACCTCAAGATAACAGTTATCTGGTTCTTAATGAAGTCTCATTTCAGATTATTTTTAAATCTACTTTTTGATCTAGTTTTTGCTCAAAGCATGGACCCACAGCATCCAATTCACAGTGGCCTATCTGGCAAAAAGAAGCTATAATAACTTGTTTTGCTTTTGTAAATGATATGTAAAGGTGTAGGTACAGAGTCTCCTTTACTACCGGGAAGCGATCATCATATTTCAAACCTCTGTCTACTCCGATGTCTTGCAAACAGGACACAATAGGTGCATGACTGGATGCAAACAGTGATGTTGGTGGGCATTTTAATAACCGGCTTGGTTTTCTAACAAAAGCAGCAACACTGCTTTGCAGAAGGATATCAGAAGTGAGGAACGTACGATGGACACAAATACTGCTTCTTTTTCCCCTTCCCTTTCTTGGAAGACTTTTCTTTAGAACAAGCGTCTTCAAACATCAAGGACATTAAAATAAAAAAGGAGATTGCCAATGAAAACTTCATCTTGAAAGCAGAAGTCTCAGCAGCTCAATCTAAAAGAGAAAGCAAGAAGGTGTTCACACTTAAGGAGCATGTGACAAGCCTGTGACTTCCCCATGGCTACCCAACTGGCAAACATATCTCAAATCCTACATCACTGAATGCTTAAGTGTCCTTTATATAGCAGGAAGTCATCTTTAAAGTCACGGTAAAACTCAGTTCAAATAAATATGGAGAAAACAAGATTCCAGTAAGATACAATTGGACAGTGCACAATTTCTAAATCTGGGGTTATATGAAATTAAAATTTGGCATTAAATTAGAGGGTATCCCAAAAAATAGGTTCAGACAGATACCTGTAAGGATGCTTAACACACTGTTAAAATGGTTCACTCTGGCTAGAACATTCGATGTCAAATTTTAAAATCTACTTGGTGTGAAGTTTTATTCCTTTTTTAAACAACTAAAGGTCTTAATTCAAAGTAAAGCAAAAGACAGATCCAGGGATTAACATGAAACAGCTTCACACCCCAAACCTGTAAAATATCATTAAATTTGCATGCTACTTTGTACCCAGAAAATGCCAGGCAGTAAGGTAAGTATTTGGATTATTAGTTTTCCCATTCTTGTGGGAACTCCTGTACCAGTCATCATCAAAAAGAGAGTTCTGAGTAACAGTAAAGAAACAAAACTGCAAGTGAGCTTCAGATAATGTTTCTACCTACAAATTAACATCACTGCCTATGCCCATAAGAGAATATCCATGCCAGAATACGATAAACAATAAAGCAAACCTTCAAGCACCTACTGACAACAGAATAGTTAAAAACCTCTTCTGCGTACTTCATTTTCAGACCATAAAATTATTTTCTAAACACACAATTCCCATCACACTCTTGTATCTGCAACGCCAGTGTCCTGTTTTTACCTGCCCCCTCTTCTCGGGTTCACCCCATATTTATCCTCTACACCCCAAAGCAGGCCCAAAGGGCATGTCACTAGGTCCTTCACCTGCAGCCACCTCTACCCCTGGAGATGAGAGTCCCAGCACTGCAGTAAGGCTGTTCCCCCTTCGCTCCCAGCCCCCTGTTCTCCAGGAGCGATGCTGGCCGCTACAGTCGGGCTCCTGCGACCCTTGTCCCCAAGGCTTGGTAGCTTTCCAAAGGGACCGGCCGCTGCAGGGCCAGGTGAGCCTCCCCACAGCACCCCAGGGCCCTCAGCGCCTCTGGTCCCCAAAGCCGGGCCCGGTCTCCTGGTCTCCGGTGGGCATCGGACACTGGTCTTGCACCGAGCCCGCCTCGGGCCCCAGCTCGGCCCCGCCGCAGTGCGCAGACCCGGAGCCCGCGCCGCGCGGAGCTCGCCGCCAGGCCTTACCGCACGCGCCCCGCAGCCCTCCGCCGAGGTGACGGCGGCGCAGGTGGCGGGCGCAGAGGCAGCTGCGACCCACGAGTCCCGCCGCTGCCCGCGCCTCCGCCGCCACCGCCACCGCCGCTGCGACCGAGCTTGACGCGCCTGCTCCGCCCCCGAGCGTGCGCCGTGCCGCGCCGCGGACAACTGCGGGGACCGCGGGCGGAGGTCGCCAACCAGAGGGACAAGACACCGTACGGTGGTGGGGGGGAGAGGGGCAAGGGAGGGGGAAGGGACGTTAGGGCTTTTTAGGGTGGCATCATCGCAGGACCCAAAGGTGAGACTGTTAGGAGAAAAGGAGCCAAAATAAAGGAGCAGGGCTCAAGGGGAGGCTTGTGACACTAGTTACATGATGTGGGACAGCAGTTGGCCTTCCTGAACCAAACTGGACCAGATTTCTGTGGTTTCATCATCTCCTTCTCTTGCTTATGTCAGAATGATAATTGCAATTTCTGAAGCCCGACCTCTCTACGCAGGCTTCATCTGCTCAGAATCATGACAGTAGTATAGCGAAAGGAACGTTGCTCTTAACATTGGTTGCACAGTTGACATTGCGCACAACAGGCCCCCTTCATTCGCTGGGCTCACAGTGTCTCCACTGGCCCTCAGTGTGTCTGGACAATTGCACATCCTTCTCAATTTTATAGCCAACGAAATGGAAATTTAGGCCAATAAGAGATTCACTTTGGGGTTACATATCTTAGAAGGGATTTAGCAGAAACCCACAGTGATTTTGCACAACACGATGGTGCCAGTTAGTTTTTGCCTTTTGGTACTAAACTACTCTAGCTTTCATTTCCACAGTTAAGAAACAACTTCCTTTGTACTTAAGCACTCTGCCCATTCCTATAAGAGCCTGCAGGAGTTCCCTCCCCTTCATTCAACTTCCCTTCCTGTGGGGAAAGTTAATACCTCTTGTTGCTGTCCTAATAAATACAGTTTTGTTTGCTGAGGTCAGACTGTGTGCTTTGGATACAGAGCTCCTTGATTAGAGAAGTGATTTGTTTTCTCTCTCTCTCTCTCTCTCTCTCTCTCTCTCTCTCTCTCTCTCTCTCTCTCCCTCCCTCCCTCCCTTCCTCCCTCCATCCTCCCTTTCCCCTTCCTCACCTCCCCCCCCTCCCCCCGTGAGCGCGTGTGTGTATTAAGATGGGATTCTCCCTATGCAGCCCAGGCAGCCTGGTTTCGAAGTCCAGATGGTCTTGCCTTTACACATGGCCTGTAGCACATGGGAGAGGAACATTCCCTCCACCCAGCCATTGTCTTTCAGCTCCACAAAGCTTTCTGCTTCACAAGGGCAGCGATAACTAGGAAGCAGTCATTATTTACATTGCTAAGTCATGGCTGCCTTGTTTTAAGGCTTGACTAAATAGAACTGCACACCTTTAACTGTATCAAAACATGACCATGCATCTTAAAGGCGTATAAAGGTTATAAAGGCTTATTACACACATTGTATACCATGTAACATTTGGAGAAAAGATCATATAAGGAATAAGAAGTGAGTGTTGCAGGGGCCGAACAGGTCTGCCCAAGGTCCAACGCGTATGTGTTGTCACTTCCTGTTCAGTGTTTTCATGGATATCGGAGTGTCAGATTGGGTAGGTCTCTTTCTCTCTTGTTGTTTTTTTGGAGTTTTCTTCGTTTTGTTTTTTGTGTCATTTACCAATGTACAAGGTTTTATTTCATCTTATTATCTTTCAATTTATATTATATTACATTAAATATCTTATTTATTTTTAAAAAAAGAAGTGAGTGTTGAAACTGAGTAAAACCTGAGTTTTACTCAGCAGAATCTGAGTAATGAAACAGACTCAGCTCTTACCCGGTCATATTTGGACCCATGCTCAAAATCTCCACAACTAGTTCAGTTTTCTGCTAAATGTATCAACACACACACACACACACACACACACACACACACGAAGTATTATTAAAAAGTATGCCTCAGCTTCGGGAAACTAGAAGCCCTGCTGCTTAAATGGCCTTGCTCCTGTTCCTCAGCAGTTATGGGTCAGCCACTTCCATAACTCAGGGAGAACTGCTTGTGGACACACTTCTCAAGGTACACTGCTTTGCCTGAGGAAGCAGTCCCTGACACAGAAGGAAAAATGATCACAAATTTCTCAAGACTGTCTTGCCCCTCACGTGTACGGGTCACAGCTCTATCAACTTCCTGATGCTGAAGCACCCTGCCCATTCCTATAAGAGCTCATAAGAGCCCACAGGAGTTCCCTCCCCTTCACCCCACTTCCCTTCCTGCGAGGAAGGAGGATGCCCCTTGCTGCTATACTAACAAATGCTGTTTTGTCTGCAAAGGGCGGACTTTTGTCTCTTTCCTTCTTTTTGTTCCTTTATTCTGCACTCCAAAGTCTAACAATTATAAAGGAAAAGGAGGATTTTCATTAGAATGTACCCAGGAGTTGTGATGGATTGGTGGGGTTTTGTGCCCAGAGCTTAGGGAACTGAGTTAATGATCTTGCATGAGTACAGTTGCACTCACAATTTTGAATATTTTTCTACGAATACAACCATCTTATAGTAACATGGTTGTTGAGTGTGATATTGTGAAAGAAGAAGCTTGAAAACAGTGTCAAGACATAGTTTATTTTTCATAATCTGTCAAGTGTTTGCTTGCTTTTCTAGATTTTTCTTTCTCCATTCCTTGTCTACTTATCTATCTACACATTTTTAAATACTGTGTTGATTACTGAATTTACCTCATGGGACTAGACTTCTTTCCAGAGCTTTAGACACTATATTTCTAAATGCTTTCTCAACATCAAAGCTTTCCTATGTTTTGTGTGTGTGTGTGTGTGTGTGTGTGTGTGTGTGTGTATGTGTATGTGTATAGTGTTAATTGCTTTTATCATTGCTGTGAATAAATAGTCAACAAGCAATAACTTAAGGGAAAGGATTTATTTGCTTACAGTCCTGAGGATATAGTCTACCATGATGGGGAAAGCATGGTGGCAGTAATGTCAGGAAAATGGTCATATTGCATCGAAAGTCAAGAAGCAGAGGACCCTGAATGCTGGTCCAAAGCTTGCTTGCTCCTGTGCATTAAGTTTAGTTGATAGCTCAGCCCTTGGAGTGGACCCAAATTAGGGTCCATTTTCTCACCTAGGTTACCCTAGTGTGAAAGCATCCTCATACATAAGCATGCCCAGATATTTGTCTCCTAGGTGAGTCTAGAGCCTTTTAAGATGGCAATTACTACTAACCAGTGCATATGCCGGCCTCAACATGTTCAAAGCACGTTTTCTCTAAAACTGATTGATCCCCAAGCAGCCTTCCTCTTCTCCAATGACGGAAACTCATCATCTAGGATGGCAAGACTAAAAATTGTGAAGCTGTTCAAGCTTTCTCTTTTTTATCTAACATCTACCATTAATGCAGCAATCCTGGACTCCAATTACTTTTGCCCATGTGTACTGCAACCCCCCCCCCGAATGGGTCCCCATCAGCTATCCCCAAACTGTACTCCAACGGTGGGCTAGGCACTTCACTTCCTACTATTCTCCTGCTTCTGCATCTTCTCAGCAGATGATCCAGAGGACATTTGGAATACATTTCATGTTGTATTATGTCATCCCTTAGCTTGAATACCAGCAATGTGACCCCTGGACATTATGAACCAAAGTGTATACATCTGTCTGCAAGATCTCTATTCCCACACACACCTGTGAGTCTGTCTCCTACACCTCCCACTTTCTCTTTCTCAGCTGCTCTGGCTTTCTCCATCCTTGTCCCACCTTGGGTGCTTGCCTCCAATTGTTCCCTGTGATCAAAATGGTCTTCCCTCAGAAAGCCATGTATTACCTCTTTAGTACCATAGTCTTCTTTTTCAAATATCACCACTTCGTGGATATTCATTAAATATTATTTAGAAGTTCAGCTTTTTCTTCCATCCAAGGATTGCTGATAACTTTAGACTTCCTTTTTGTTCTTTCTCATGGCATTTATTATGTTCTAGTATACTGGTGATGCTAATATAACATCTAATATACTATGAATACACTACTATTCTTGTGTTTTCTCCTCAGATTGAGTCCTAAGCTCAATGACAGCAGGAGCTTCTATGACATTATTTACTGATACTGCTCAAGCAAAATGCAAATGAACATACATAATTTGGATAGTTTCTCTAGGACCAAACAGATTAATTGAGGTTAAATATTTGAAAACAAAGAGAGAGGAGGAGCCACAAATAATACCTTTCTCCATTTATGTTTATTTTTCTTTGCTTCATAGAATGACAGATGTGGAACCCAGTTAGATATTACATCCTGCTTTTTGTCTCATTTATTTACAACTAACTGGAGATATTTTGTAGGCTTATCTCAAAACAATCAATAGCAAACATATGCTCTGTGTACATAAACCTGTCCTAAAATATGTGAATTTTATATTTCCTGGTTATGTAACTTAAATATAGGCATAGATCTTTTAAGTTGAATATTGGAAGAAGAGAGGTAATTATTATTATATCAATTGGCCTTTGAGAAAGTAACTTTCTACTCATCCTTTCAAGTAGTCTCAGAACATAGATAAAATATTAAGTATAAATTCATTTCTTTGTTGCTCAGTTCTACCTGACTCATTCCATAATGATAACCTGCAATAAAGTCATCATTTGTGAAGTTTTTCATTAATTACAGTCCATTTGGCATTATAATAGGCAAATAATAGCAAAAAAAGCATATCCATCTGCTTGAGATGTGTTATTCATGAATCAACATTTTGTAAAATTTCTCAAAAATAGAAGAAATAAATATAAATATAAAGGAGAAGATTACAACAGAAGATGCTGAGAGCAATGGGCCTGTTAGCCTCTATTAAGCACTATTCCTAAACTGTAAAAGAAAGCAAGAGATGATGAGTAGCCAGACTTATTGAAACAATGAGAATAGTATTTGGTAATCCACAATCACTTCCACATGCTCTCCAGACACAACAGATTATACTTAACCAACCCTCCAATCATATAATTACTTTTGAAGTTCACTTTCAAATAAGAGGTGAATTTTCTTAATCCCATACTAATTACAAAAAATATCTTTAGTGTTCTACATTTTAAAAACTTCACTATTTACTATGACCTATATTTTCTGACACACCAGGGGCCAGAAAGGGAAATTAAATTACCCAAAGTAATAGAGCAAGAAAAGAAGTTAGAATGTTACTTCAGCTTTAATGCCTGTTGCAATATCAAGACACACTGGTTCTAGGGACTACAGGTGTCACCCAGTGCTGGTCCTTGTGTTTCATCATATGAGGGTCCCGTGTTTAATCCCAAGATCCCCCCTCCCAAATTTTTGTCTGTTTCTAATCGCATGTGGATAAAGTAAGGAAAACAGCTCAATATATAGATAAAGACATGTTTGTGTGCATCAGAAAAAATGAAGCAAAGCAGGCTGTTACTTCAAGCTCCAGGTTGAGGTCTTAAATATTAGCTAATATATCAACAATTGTTTTTTACTGAATTGTTTTGCGCTCCACATAGAAATGATAATGGAAATTACATAGATTAAATTTTCTTTTATATTGATTGATGTTATATATAACCTGCTACTCTTCACTATTGTTCAGTACTTTCAATTTATTTTATCCTCAACACTTTTATGACATTCATATTCATTCTGTGTTAATTTATAGACGAAGATCAGAGGATATCATGCAATTTTTCAAAAGTCACTTTCCTAATAAGTTATTTAGAGCAAGATGTACCTATATATGTCTGACTTTGGAAACTGGGTCCTTAAAATATTTTATCTTTGATATCATCACATAATAGATAGAATAGCAATCACATTCAATGAAAACTTCATATGAATTATGATACTACAAGTATAAACAGTGAGATTTAAATGAATCAGGCCTACTTTTCAATATGTATAGTATATTCTGTCAACACTGAGGGTACTGCTTAGACCATCATATGGTCCATCTTAATATCTACTAACCTGTGCTTATGCTCCACCCACAGGAAAAAACAGTCTATAGTTGATGGTGTATGGATCTAAAATAGTTTTTGGGGTTGTATCATTTTGTTGAAGTTTTCAGTACAATTGCATTTTCATGATATGATGCAGCAATTAGATAATTTAGAGATATAATCTAAATCCTTAGTAAAATTAATAAAAGAAACATCACTATCTATGTAAATGACATATTATTACTATTTTTAAAATGAGCCTTAGAAACAAATATATTGGTGATTCAGTTTGGGAAGGATACTTGTTTCAATATATATTTTTAATCATTTATTTATTTATTTGTTTGTTTAACATTTTGACCACAGATTCTACTTCTCGCTCTCTTCCCATACCTTTCCTGCCTCCCGCACACCCCTCCTCCATTTCTCTTCAGAAAAGGGCAGGCCCCCCATATCAACCATTCATAGCATGTAAAGTTGCAGTAAGAATAGGCGCCTCCTTCCCTATTAAGGCTAGACAAGGCAACCCAGTAGGAGGAAAGGGTCCCAAAGGCAGGCAATAGAGTAGAGACAGGCCCTGATCATACTATTAAGAATCCTACAAAAGACCAAGCTGCACAACTGTAACATATGTTCAGAGAGCCTGTGTCAGTCCCATGCAGGATCCCTGGCTGTTGATGGTTCAGACTCTTTGAACAGCTATGGGCCCAGGTTAGTTATTCTGTGAGATTTCTTGTTGTGTCCTTGACTCCTCTGGCTCCTACAATCCTTCATTCCCCTCTTCCTCAGGATTCCCCAATCTCCAACTAATGTTTAGCTGTGGGCCTCTGCATCTCTTTCCATCAGTTGCTAAGAGAAGTCTCTCTGATGACAATTAAGGTAGGCACCATTCTATGAATATAGAATAATATCATTATGAATCATTTCATTTCATGGATTTTTTTATTTCTGTTTGGTTCTATCCTAGATCTCTGGTCTATCCATTTTCTGGTTCCTGGTCCTCCAGTCAATGCAGGGACGGGATCCCTCTGTTGGCATAGATCTCAACCTGGACAGTCATTGGTTGGCCACTCCCACCATTTCTGCAACACAGTTACCTCAGCACATCTTGCAGACAGAATAAATTGTAAGTCGAAAGTTTTGTGGCTAGATTGGTTTCCCAATCCCTCTACTGGAAGTTGTGCCTGGTTACAGGAGATGGCCAGTTCATGCTACATACACATCCCCCCAGAGCTAAGATTCTTAGCTAAGGTCACCCTCATAGATTCCAGGGAGTTTTCATTGTTCTGGGTTCCTAGCTTGTCCCAGAGATACCCTCCTGGTTCCAGTTGTCTCTCTTAGTCCATCCATCCTCCCCAGCTTCATCCCTCCTCTTCCCCACCCCATCTCTCCAGACCCCATGTACAACTGAGACATCTATTCTATTTCCTTTTCGCAGAGAGATTCATGTTTCCTCACCTGAACCCTCTGTCTCTCAGCTTCTCTGGGTCTGTGGATTGTAGATTACAGTTAATGTCCACTCATAATTGAACACATACCGCATTTGTCTTTCTTAGTCTGGGTTACCTCACCCAGGATGGTCTTTTCCACTTCCATCCATTTGCTGGCAAATTTCATTGTTTTTAACAGCTGAGTAATATTCCATTGGGTAAACGTGCCACATTTTCTTTATCCACTCTTCAGTAAATGGACATCTTGGTTGTTTCCAGTCTCTAGCTATTACGAATAAAGCTTCTATGAACATAGTTGAGCAAATATCCTTGGAACATTCCCAGGAGTTGTATAGCTGGGTCTTGAGGTAGAATTATTCCCACTTTTCTGCAAAACCATCATATTGATTTCCAAAGTAGCTGTACAAGTTTGTACTCTTATTATCAATGGAGGAGTGTTCCCCTTACTCCACGTCCTTGACATAATGAGGTTTCAGTTGTGGTTTGGATTTTAGCCATTCTCGCAGATATAAAATGAAATCTCAGAGTTGGTTTTGATTTGTATTTCCCTAATGGCTAAAGATCTTGAACATTTCTTTAAATGATTCTTGGCCATTTGAGATTCTTCTGTTGAGAATTCTCTGTATAGATCTGTAACCCATTTTTAATTAGATTATTTGGTTTGTTGATGTCTACTTTCCTGAGTTCTTTATATATTTTAGATATCAGATATCTGTCAGATGTGGAGCTGGTAAAATCTTTTCCCATTCTATAGGCTGCTGTTTTGTCCTTTTGATGGTGTCCTTCGCCTTACAGGAGCTTTTCAGTTTTATGAGGTCCTATTTACTAATTGTTGATATTAGTTCCTCTATGGTTCGTGTTCTGTTCATAAAGTTGTCTCCTGTGCCAATGCCTTCAAGACTACTCCTCATTTTCTTTTCTGTCAGGTTTAGTGTATCTGCTTTGTGTCAAGGCCTTTGATCCACTGGGACTTGAGTTTTGTGTAGAGTGATAAATATGGATCTATTTGCATTCTTGTACATGCTGATATGCATTTAGACCAGAACCCCAATATAAATTATATCAAAAGTATATATTTTAGCCTAAACTCTGTATTTCCAGATGTCTTCCTTGCTATGATGGACTGTATCCCTAAAACTGTAAGCCAAAATAATCCCTTCCTCCCTCAAGTTTCTATCTGCTACTTATTTGGTCACTACAAGAATGTAACTAAGTCAGGAAAATGAAGCAGAGTAAAACATTCAAATAAAATGTAATACTCCAGCATCTTTTAAAACACAATATTAGCCTTTAGGATGCTTACTCTGGGAAAAATAAAGGAAAATGTTATCTTTCATATTTTCTTTTTTAAGATTTCTATGATACTTATCAAGCCAAATTTTATCTCATAAAGAAACATATCTCTGTTGTTTAGAATGTTTATGTTCTCAAAACCATCTATATTCAAATTCTATTTAATTGGAAATGAGGTCTTAGGAAAAAAGAACTTTGAATAGGAATTATGTCCTGAGGGAGGAGACTGATGACTTAGGACACTGATGAAGGAATTCCAGACAGTGTACCTGCCTCCTTCTACCATGGCAGCACAAAACAAGAACACAGCTACACCAGCATGGAACCCTTCACCCACCAAATCTACCAGCTGTTTCATATTGGATTTCAGACTCTAGGACTGTTAGGAAGAAATACTTATTTACGTCATCCAGTCTGTGGCATGTTGTTGTTGTTGTTGTTGTTGTTGTTGTTGTTGTTACAGCAACTTGGCCAGCCTAAGACATCAAGGGTTTGAAATCATTTGACCAAGAAATAATGTTTTAGATAGATAGATGGATAGATAGGTCTCATACGTCTAGTATTCCATGAAAAATGCTTAATGTTATAGAGAAAATATCTCTGAAAAAAGCCAACTTGTAAAAACAGGATGCCGGGGGAAGAAAGGAGGGGTGAGGCAGAATCTATGTGTTCTGTGAGAACTGGATATGGAGTCTGTCTAAGCATCTTACATGTACCACAATGTGATGGACAAGACTAAGTTAAATAGAGCCCACAGAAGGAAACAGAAACTATTGAATTCCATAGATCTTCCAGAGAAGTAGGAAATATGTGGTAAGAAATAAATGGGGTTGATTCTTCTTGAAAATGTAGTAGGTACCCTTGCTAAATAACCTCGAAGTTCTGATAGAGATGTAGCCAAATGTAGATGTGAAATACTTCAGGGGCTGGGGCCAGTTCAGTGATGAGCACTTGGCAGAAGTTCATAAGGTAATGGGTTCCATTCTAGCATGAACAACACACACACACACACACACACACACACACACACACACACACACACACACACGCACACATCTTCAGGTAACATAAAAGGATTCTTTTTAAATTATTAATCATTTTCTTTGTTTACATTTCAAATGATATCCCCCTTCCCAGTTTCCCCTCCACAAACTCTCCCAACAATAACTTCATGAAATTTGCAGGCACTAGAAAATATCATCCTGAAGGAGGTAACCCAGACACAAAAGAACACACACGGCATGTACCCACTGATAAGTGGATATTAATCTAAAAGCTCAGAATACCCATAATAAAACCCACAAACCATATAAAGTTAAGTAAAAGGAAAACCAAAATGTGAATGCTTCCATCCTACATAGAAGGGGGAACAAAATTACCACAGGAGGTAGAGAGAGGGAGGGACCTGTGAAAGAGGGGGGGAGGGGAAAAGGGGGAAGTATCAGGTATGTAAAGGGACAGGAGAGAAGAACAGAAGGTCAGGAAATTGAATAGAAATATGTAACAGTGGAGGATGGGGACCTGGGGGTATACACTAGAAAGTCCTAGACACCAGGGAAGCGAGAGGCTCCTGGACCCAACCGGGATGACATTAGCAGAAATACCCAACAAAGGGGAGATACAACCTGTAGAGACTACCTCCAGCAGATAGTCATGGTCCCCAGTTAAGGGATGGGGCCATCCACTCAACTCAACATTTTTAACCCAGAATTGTTCCTGTTTAAAGGAAAGACAGGAACAAAAAATGGAGCAGAAACTGAAGTAAAGGCCATCCAGAGACCACCCAACCTAGGGATCCATCCCATCTGCAGACATTAAACCCAGGCACCATTGCTGATGCCAAGAAGCACTTTCAGACAGGATCCTGACCAATACAGATGCAGATACTCACAGACAGCTATGGAACTGAGCCCATGGACCACAAAGGAAGAGCTAAGGGAAGGACTGAAGGAGCTGAAGGGGATTACAACCCCACAGGAAGAATAATATTAACTATCCAGAACCCAAAGAGCTTCCAGGGACTAAACTACTAACCAATGTGTATACATGGAGGGATCCATGGCTCCAACTACATAGGTAGCAGAGGGTGGCCTTATCTGGCATCAATGGGAGGGGAGGCCCTTGGTCTTGTGGAGACATAAAGGATTCTTGAAAACATAAATGATAGAATGAATGTGTAATCAACATGAAAGAAAACATCAAGGAAAGCTTCAGGATTATTTTTATTATTTGGTAAGTTTACATCAGGAACCCCAATCACACTCACTTTTCAGTCCTTCCATGTCTGTCCCTTCCCCCTTGTGACCTTCAAGAAAAAGGAAGAGGAGAAGCAGGGAAAGGAGGAGGAGCAGGGAGAGAAGGAAGAGGAGGAGGAAGAGAAGGAAGAAGGACAAGAAGAAAGAGAAGGAGAAGGAGGAGGAGATTGATGGAATTGAAATAGTCTTCTCAGAATAACATGGGCAGAGTGTTGGGACAGAGAAGAAGGCCTAGGGATGGCAGAGACCATAATGAAGCAGACTCTCCAGTGATAGTGGTGAGGAAGGATGGAGGTAAGGAACTGGTTGAGCAAACAAGAAACCAGAATCAAGCCATGCTCAGAGAGAAGACAAGGAAGCTGGCATTAGTATGTGTGTTTTGTTTGGCTTTGATTTACTCTGTTTTGCTTCATTTCATTGGCACAGAAAAGAATATAAACTGTGGTGAGACAATTAAAGGAATAGCTCTCTAACAGATAGTATGAATCCCAGTGCCTTGTCTTTCTGCTCCATTCTTACAGCATAAATCCAATAGCTTCACATCAGCTACTTTGTTTGTAAACCATGGAGGGAGGCTAATAAGCCATCATTAAAGTTCCAATGAATTATAGTAGAGGAACCCTATATTTGCTCAGCAATCTTAGTGGGATTTTTTTTCTTGTTTTCCATGATTATTTGACATATTCACAGTCTTCTCACACTTCCACACAATCAAAGTAGGTGACAAAATAGAAGGGACGAGATTATAAATTTTCTGATGTGCTCTGAATAAGTCTATTTGTCATATGAACTGTACTTGTTTGCTACCAGACAATTAAAAACTCCTTGTTTTTTCCCCCTGTACTTCTAGTATCATCATGTCTCAGGCACAGAGAGACATCATTTTTCTCCCTGACTTGACCTTCATACACACACTTTCTAATGACGTCATTAGACACCAGAGGTTTCATCACTTAAAAGTCGAAATCTGTTTCTGCCTTTCCTGACCTTCACTTGTTTACCAGTCTATGTTTCTTGAATATAAGATGATCAGACGTCCTCCAGTTCAGACTCCTCCTATTAGCACCTTGGGGGCACACACATTCTTTCTTTTACTTCTCTGATTTATTGATGCTGTATGTTATTGCTTGTTGCTCTAAAAGTCATCATTTTTGCCTACCCTACCTTCCTTGGTTATTTTTTTCTTTCGTCTTATTGATTGCTCCTTCCCGTTTTGAGTTGCTGTGAGTCCTCCTTTCTGTTCTTAGGTCTTCGGCCCAGCTCACTGTACAGAACCCTTCTCTTCATTCCATACATTTTGGCCATTCCTTAGATATAGATGTCTTAGTTGAGATTGATATAGCAGAATCTCATAGAGTAGGTAGCTTAAACATTTTTTATATAGTTCTAAAGCTGAAAAGTCCAAGATTAGAGTTCCATCTGATGTAATGTCTGATGGGGGCCTTTATCCTGGTTTACAAACAGTGGTTCTTTTCGCTGCATCCTCAAAGGACTGAAAGAATTTCATCTATGTCTTTTCTAAGAGAACAATTTTAACATCATGCCCTAGCCACCTTTCCAAGGCCCACTTTCTGGTACTATTATATGAGGCCAGGGAGGATTCCAAAGTCAGGAATCTAGGGACGGGGGACCCTTCTCTCTGAGTGCACACACCTTCCTGGTATCCTTTCCTTGTCTTTAGAAGAACACAAGTTCCTGGGCTCAAAAGTCTCTTACAGTCTAGAATTCTCTTATAGTTTCAGAGCAGTATAAAAAGTGTGTCCTTCAAATCTCTACTTGTAAATACAGCAAGGAACACTCATGAGGAATAGAAGTCTCCTGGCATCTATCTAAGTTTTTCATACAGCACATTTTATAATTTTTATAAAAAAGCACCATTACCTCTTCCATTTCCCAAAGAACCGCAGGCCGCTTGCTACAGCTCCGGTTATGCTTTGTTTGCTGGTTCTTCATTCTCTTACAACAAGCCAAATCTCTCCTCCCCCATACGACTTTGAAATCATTATTATTATGGAGAATATACTTTTTTTAGTTCTTATGACAGCAAAAATGTTACCCTGAAATTCCACCTGGACTATAAATAAATAAAACTTCTTGGGTATTTCTCTTCTCTGCTGAATTGAAGAAGGCTGCTGGGCCAGGAAAGAATAATGCAGACAGTAAATAAAACAATGTGTACTCTTGATAGATAGGGAACATTCTACAGAAATATTATATTCTGCAAAGACGTCTTTTACTGGGGTGACTTCTTTCAACAAATAGATTCTCCTTTTACAAATAGTAATAAATAAACTGAGTTTTTAATTTAATTATTTTTATCCATGGGGATAATACAAAGAATCAAGAAATAGGTACATTTTTATACTCAGTTCATTTTATAACATTCATGCTTTATACTTTTTTGTTGAAAACTAGCAATAAGTTCATAAGTTAATTGCTATTAACTTGAAGAGGAAAGAATTAGATAATAAGCCTTTTGATTTTGAAGAACTACGTCTGATCCAGGGGCCTTTGTTAGTACTGTGTTTTCCCTTCCTACTGGTACTTATAGGGGGAACAATACCATCTACCAAGTGGTTAGAATGTTTTGACACTACATTAGTTTCCTATTGCTGCAGTAACAAAATCCTACAGGTCTGGGTCATTTAACTGATACAATGCCATTTGATCAGAGTGGTGGCATATACAACTAAACAGAATGGGGCCTTGAGTCTGGGCTTCTCTGAGCTCTCCTGTAGTTTGCAGATCTTTCTCTCCTATCTCCGTTCCCCCACTCCTTGCCTAATCTCAGCCTCCAGCTAGTGCAGGCCCTCCCTGGAAATGCACAGACCCACTCTAGTCAGGGAAGCAGGTAGGCTAACTGCAGATCTTCACCTTCCTCTTTATTTCTTCAAGTTCAAACCCCAGTCTCATTCCAAGCTCTGCAGCAGAATATGTGCTGCACCCTTCCTTTCCCTCCTGCACCCGTCTCTAGTGGATCCCACAGATTTTCTCCAAGTGACACCCTCATTCTTTGCTTTGTGTCCCCTTGCTTTTGCTGGAATTCCTAACAGCAGGCACTCCAGGAACCCACAGGCCACTTTTGTCAGGGAAATCAGTGGGCCTAACATCAGATCTTCACCTTTCCCTCATCTCTTCCAAATCCACTCTGTCAGTCTCATCCCTAGTTCTGCAAAAGACCACCTCCGAGGCCTCTCTTCTCCCTGCCCCCATCTAGAGTGAGCTACAGAGATGTTACCCTCCAGACCTTCCTCACACTTCCTCACATTATCCCACCACCCAATACCAACAGGAACTCCCTGGGAGCCTTCAGGCCACTCTGAACAGGAAAGCAAGTAGGCTAACTAAAGATCTTCACTTCTTCCTCTATTCCTCCAAGTCAAATCCCACAGTGCCATCCCCAGTGCTAAAGCAGACCTTCTGCTATGGTCTTTCCTCACTTTCTGTCACCATTCAAATGAACCAATTAAGGAGAACCTGGAGGAAAACCTTGGTTTCCTTCTTGTGAAGCTCCTTCATTACCCTCAGCCTATTCCTCATTCTTAAGTTTCAGATCCATATACTGACTGATTTTGTGTGTCAAGTTGACCCAAGCTACATTCATCAGAGAGAAAGGAGTTTCTGATGAGGACATCCCTCCATGGAACCCATCTTTAAGGCACTTTCTCAATTAGTGAACTATGCAGGTGGGCCCAGCCCATTGTGGGTGGTAACATCCCTAGACCTATGGTCCTGGGTTCTATAAGAAAGCAGGTTGAGTAGGCCATGAGAAGCAAGAATGCAAGCAGCATCTCCCATAGCCTCTGCATGAGCTACTGCCTCCAGCACCCTGCCATGTTTGCATCCCTGTCTTAATTTCCTTCAATAAAGAACAGCAATATGGAAGACCAAGCTAAATACGCTCTTTTCTCCCCAGCTTGC
Source organism: Uromys caudimaculatus (assembly GCA_028551405.1). Lineage (NCBI taxonomy): Eukaryota > Metazoa > Chordata > Mammalia > Rodentia > Muridae > Uromys > Uromys caudimaculatus. Next base: position 58,671,543 of record CM052704.1, read on the forward strand.
TTTATGGTCATGGTATTTCATCACAGCAATAGAAACCCTAACTAAGAAAATCCAGAAACACATTTTACCTAGAACACCCAGTGGACACACTTATAAGGACCTCAGAGATTTTCCTACCAGGCAACCCATAGCTACTACACTCTTCTAAAAATCAGTCAGAAAATAAAAACCAAGGAAAAATACACCCACACAACAAAGACAACACCAGATTTCAGGATCTAGAATTATAATCCTCCAAATCCTCAATGCCTAGAAGCTAGCACATAATAATAATAATAATAATAACAACAACAACAACAACAACAACCAGGTTTTGTTCCTCCAGTATGTCTCCGTTAGTGCCAAGCAAGAAACAGCTAAAATTTAGAGGCATTTGAGGGTAGTACAGAAGTATAATACACAGTAGAAACTTCTAAAATATATAAATATATGAAGATGATCAAAAAGAAATCACTAAATAATGGAGGATACAGAGTTCCAATTGGCCATCTCTTATCACCAAATGAAGATTCAAATACTGAGATTGGGTTACACCTAATTAAGCTGTTGGCCAAAGGCAGCCCTTATAAATCCGAATACAACCCAGGCTGTTGCCAAGACACACTGTCAGCAAGGTCCCATTACTAAAGTACAACCACTCAGGGTATGCCTCATGTTCAGGCATAGTCATACAATGAACTTCACAGGTGTTTTGTTTGTTTGTTTGATTTTGGTTTTGTCTGTGACTTATGTGATTGCTGTTTGGTAGGTTTGGATGGTGAACCCATTTCATTTTCTTAGCTTTGGAGTTTTTGTTGTTGTATTGGGTTTTTGTTTGGTTTTGTTTGTTTGTTTTTGAGGAACAACTTAAAGTTGGGTAGGGAGGGAGAAAGTCTTTGGAGAGGGGAAGAATATGATCAAAATACATTTAAAATTTGTTTAAATAATATAAATTTAATAAAACGTAGACATAAATCATTTTTACGGATGAGGGAATACTGCCTTGTCGTGAATGTGAAGGAGAGAATTCCCCCACATGGCAATTGCAGAGTAGACGTATCTGTCTGTCATCTAAAGGGAGAGATGAGGGAAAACAAGAAACCAGGGTGGAGATGGCAAAGGACTGAAAGCAAGCAAGGATTCTTCCCTTTCCCCAGAAGCCTTATTTACACAGAGTGCCTGTAACACTCATGCTGGAAAGCATATTTCATGCTTTTTATATGATAGACTGGCACTAAGAATTAATCCATTCCCTTTTCAAGCTCCTAATATAGAATATTCATAGGACATATGGCACTAAATGAAAATAAAATATATAAAAATGACATAATATAGTAGAGCAGCTAGACATATAGGTACAGGAATATACTTATAGGCAGCATGCACAGAAAGTAAAGTCTGACAGCTTCAGTATCATGTATAAGTCATCATATGTCAATCAAAAGACTTCCAGGAACATTCATGGAGTTGATTATTTCAACTTGATAATACCAAGATCAACTTATTTGATCTCAGGATAAAATAGTTTATTTCAATTTTGATATATGGCAACCTCTTTTTCTGCTTCCTGATTGGATATGAGGTAACCAGATGCTTCCAGATCCTGCTAGGTGGACTGCTCAATAATGATGTAATACACTCTTAAACTGTGAAACAGAATACAACTTTGGTTCTATTTAGGATATTATGTGACAATAACATAAAAGTAACTAATACAAATATTAAAAATGAGCAGACTTACTATGGTGGTTTAGGCGAGAATGACTCCCCTAAGCTCATATGTTTGACTGTTAGTGGAACTGTTTGAATATAATTAGGAGGTGTGGAATGTGTATGGCCATATTGAAGGAGGTGTGTCACTGATTTCAAAGACCCATGCCATGCTAAATCATTCAATCTTTATCTATCTCTCTATCTCCCTATCTCTCTCTATCTGTACCTCTCATCTATCTGTCCAAAGTCAGAAAACCTGGTAGATAAAAATTTTGTGGTTTTCTGACCAAAGTCAGAAAAAAATTCTTGGGTTTTTTGACTGAAGCCAGAAAGCCTGCCAAACAAATTCCAAGAAGAAAAACTACAATAGCTTTCTGTTACGTTATCTCTTGAAGAAAAAAAAAAAAAAAAAAAAAAAAAAGCATGCAGTCTTTTATTTACTTATCAATCTAATCATTTACCCTAGATTCTCTTTTGATTATCCCATGAATCAATATTTTATGATCTTATCCCCTTGATTCTTAGAAAAAGACAGCAAGTACTTTTTTTTTTTTTTTAAACATAGCAATCAATTTAGAGATCTGCCTGCCTTTATAAGCACAGACAATAAGCTAGCTGGGTGGGATCTGGCTTTGAGATCACCATTCCTACCCCACCCAGGCCTAAACTAGCCCTAACCCAGACTGACCTTGAACTCAGAAATCTGACTGCCTTTGTAAGCTCTTACAAAAAAGTTAGCTGGGTGAGATGTTGCCCAGTGAACACAACTCATTAAATCTCATTATATCTTTCTTTAGTATCTTTCTGACAAGCTGACTTAGTGCAGCTACCTCTGTTCTTTTAGGTCTGTGAAGCCCCTTATATAATTGATATTGCATCCTTATATTCTGCATAGCTGAGAGATTATATACTCTTGAATTTGTGTTTTCAGAATTCTTTCCCACAGTCTTAAGGTCTGTTCTGAAGATCACATTGTTTACCATTTTGCTGAAGCACATCTTTGCCTCCCAGACTCAGGACTTATGCTGCTGCTAATTATCATAGAGACATTAACCTTGGTGGGAGAACATTTCTGGAAGGAGAGATATAAAGTAAATTATGTACATTATTATACAAGCAAGCACCATACCCACAGCAATTGTCAGCACTCACGGAGGGGCATATCCTGCTGGCACTGCTCCAGGGGTGGGAAGCCATGTCACACTGTCCCTGTCAGGCCATGCAGGACTCAGCAAATCTCTATTATTTCAGGAACTTCTGCTTCTGCCAGTGTGCCATGATAGTGGTGTCCCCATTAGGCAACAAAACATCAATGGTAAACAAGTAAGTGGTGGAGATTTACTTTGGCTCTTGGTTACAGGGACTTCAACTCAAATTTGGTCTTGTTGGATTTTTTCTTGTTTGTTTATTAGTTTCGTTCTGGTTTTTAGTTACTTTATTTCTCTTGATGATACAGACCTTTCCCTAGTCCTTCTCATCATCCCTACCCATCTTCAAGCTTTCCTCCAACACTAACCTCAGTGAACTTCTCCTTTTACCTCCTCTTAGGGCAACTCCTGCTCTTATGTGCATAGTATATAAGAGTGTCCATAAGTACCCATGCAGAGGCTATAGAGTGCCTTCCCTTATTCTCCATCTTAGCTTCTGAAACAGTATCATTTAGTCAGTTTGAAGCCTTCCTGTTTCAGCTAGGCTGGCTGGCCAGCAAGACAGATGTTTCTGTCCCCCACAATGGGGTACAGGTAGATACAGCAATGACTGTGTTCTAGGGATTTGAACTATAGTCCTCTTGCATTTAGAGTAAGTGTTTTTGCCCACTGAGCCAGCTCAGCACTCTATTTGGCTCCCTGTTATATAGTAGGCCTGAAGTGACATAGTCCATCATCATGGGAACATGTGGCAAAAGAGATCTAGTCACTTTATTGTTACCAGGAAGCAAAGAAAGAAGAAAGGGCCAGGATTTTAATATCCCCATAGAAAGCAAGCCACCTTTTCACACACACCGTTCCTTAATGTTCTTCCCACCTCTCAGTGACCCACAAACTGACAACCTTATCACAGGGACCTGTATGGACATTTCCAATCCAAACCGCAGCACCATGAAAAGAAATTTGCAAGCTGGTTAAATAGTCAATCAAAATTGAGTCTATCTCTTTCCACATAGAGACAGAAGTTTTCCTTAAAGGTTGAATTGTATATATAAATAACATAAAGAAAATATATTTATTTACTATTTCTTTTCTAGTGTGTAATATAATGATGCATTTAGAAAATGAGCTTAGCAAAAGAATCTCAAGTTTATACCTCATAGAAAGTTTTCGGGGGGCATGCTATATAACCAGAGTACTTCCTAAAAAAAAAAAATTCTTCATTTGTCCCCATTCTGTTTTTGTTAAGTCAAATTTCTAGAAAAAAAAAATATGTGCAGTTGATTGAGTTAATTGTATTTATTTGAAAAACAAATTAAGATGTCCAGACAAGGTACCAGGTGGAGTAAAGTTAGCTCAGGAAACAACTGCAAGCAACACAGGCACCATTAGGCTAGTGAAAGAAGATTTACAATTCATGGTGTAAGACAGTTCACACTCACTGAGTTTCTCATGTACACCAAAACATTGACTGTAACAGATTCCAACTCCAAATGGGGAATGATGTAGAAGGAATTCAGAAAAGGCCAAATTCTAAAACTTTCAAAAACAAACGGAGATGTGAGCATCAGAATAAAACTCAGGAGATTTAATATCATTTCCATGTTTGGGGAATAATGTATTTAACTCTCTCTTTTTTTTTTTTTTTTTTTTTTTTTTGATATTTATTTACATTTCCAATGTTTCCCCTTTTCTGGGTCTC
>CM052704.1:58676184-58732861 GCA_028551405.1 Uromys caudimaculatus
TTTCTCCAATTCCTCCATCTGGGACCTCACTCTCAGTCCAGCGGTTACTGTTAAGTGAAACTTGGGCATTCTGAACTTTTGGGCTAATATCCACTTATCAGTGAGTACATACCATGTTCGTTCTTTTGTGACTGAGTTACCTCGCTCAGGATGATATTTTCAAGTTCCATCCATTTGCCTGCAAATTTCATTAAGTTATTGTTTTTAATAGCTGAGTAGTACTCCATTGTGTAGATGTACCACATTTTCTGTATCCATTCCTCTGATGAGGGACATCTGGGTTGTTTCCAGCTTCTGGCTATTATAAATATGGCGGCTATGAACATAGTGGAGCATGTGTCTTTATTACATGTTGGAGCATCTTCTGGGTATATGCCCAGGAGAGGTATACCTGGGTCCTCAGGTAGTATTATGTCCATTTTTCTGAGGGTCTGCCAAACTGATTTCCAGAGTGGTTGTATAGTGACAAATAGAAATAGTTTCAGGAAGTAGACTTCTTCACTTCCCAATTTATCAAGTAAGATTATTTTGTAAGTAAATGAGACATTATTGATTTATGAATTTAGCTTTAGCAGATAATAAATAACAATTGAGAGTTCTTTCAATACATAGACTTTGACACATTATTTCACTTTAGCTAGTTCAAAAGTGAGATTCACATTTACTTATAAAAGCATATTATAAAACCCTTCTAGATGCTGTGAAGTCTTCTAAAGTGGAGCAGAAAAAATTCTTCCCTGGTCAGAGTCACTGCATAGTGGATTAAGTAATTAATGACACAGAAAACAGGGGCCGCATACTGTTGTTACTGTGTAAAAAGCATAACATTTTAAAACTAACCTAGAAAGGAGAAGTTAATAAGTAAATGAGCTTCAGCTTAATGTTCTAAGTATATTTTTAATTGCATTGTTTTTCATGCTGTCTCTAAGTCAAAATTCATACAACATAGAATTGAACCACTGAAAACCAAAAGTTTGGGCCCCAATCATGCTGGAGATATAAGTCTTATACATCTGATGATGGCCCTAAGGGAGCCTATGCATCAATTTAGAAGCAATTATATAGAACAGTAGACACAGGTGAGAACTGCCCTGTGAGAAGACTCACAATGCACCATAAAATGAGGTGGACATGAACATCAGTCCAGTAGACATTCAAGGATTCATCCAAGAAGTTCTGTCTTCTCAAATCAGGAAAGGGAGTTGGCATGTAGCCACTAGAATTGGTGTTAGTTTGTTCCTAATTTACCTTTGTTCCATGCGATGATACACTGCTATATATTGTGGACTAGTGCAAGAAGCTGCAGCTAGATTTCATGCACATAGTGCATCACCCAGATATCCATGTATTTAGAAATTGATAGAATTCTGTCATCTTCATGGCAGAAGCGACATGACAAACTTGTACCTCAGTTTACAAACTGTTAATATTGTAGCAATTCCTATCTTGTAAGATATCAAGATACTCTAGGCAACAAGACTCATTTTGTGTCAGGACTGCAAAGCAATAGAAGCAACAGTCTTTTTCTCTCACTACTGTGAAGGTCTTGGCTGACTGTTCTGAACTGTGATAGCTCATGAAAATGGCAGCTTCATGTTAGTTGGCTTTGGTGACCTGATGCATCCTCAACCAGTAGGATCTTCAGTCCCTAAAAGATCTCGTATTCTAGTTTTAATTACTAGGCCAAGTATGTGTGTGTGCATGTGTGTGTACGTGTGCGTGTGTGTGTGTGTGTGCACGTGTGTGTGTGTGTTTGTGTGTGTGTAAAGGAGCTCCAACTTCTACAATTCACTAACCAGTGCTGTTGACGTGAAACAAGAAGAAACTGATGCAGAATAAAACTTGTCTGCATAAACTCCAATTTGATCTTGCTATTCTCCATTTTATGTCCATTTTTCTTTCCATGTCATTTGCTTTGCAAACTGTAGATTCAGAATGAGATGTCAAAATAACTGCTATACATGCAATTGCTTACAAACAAATCTGATCTTTTACAGCAGTACCTATGATTCTTTCTCTGATTAAACTCTAGTGTTTTTCAATCACAAGAAAATTGGGGAATCTTTATAATCAGGGAGGTAGTTTCTAAGTTACCAGATGAATGTCCATCAAATCAATTTCTTCTACCTGGGCATGTAACTACCTACATAGTCTAGCTTTACCTGTCCAATTCCGAGATGAAGAGAGAGGAGAAGGAAGTGGAAGAAGATGAACAACGAGGACGAGCTGGATATAAGTCAGATACTAGGTGTAACAGGAAGATTGACAATATGGCCGTGTCTGCAAATTAAACTAGAAGATGAAGATTCATCTAGATTCTTGAAGCATAAGAAGTTATTACTTCCTATGGAAAGAAAATGAAAGAAGAAAAATAGGGTTCTACAATACATGAAATATCTGAAATAGTCATTGTTGATTAACGAATTGACTACAGTAGGAATAAAACAGTAATCTCAAATTACTAAGTTTGGGGTAAATCTTCTATGTATCCTCCATGTTCAAGGCTCGATCAATAATCTGTGGCACTATAGGTAAAGAGAAAAACATTTAGGAGGTTGGGCCCAGTGGAGGAAAGTTGCATCATTGGAAAGTATCCCTTAAGGTAATAGTAGGACCCTTATGCCTTCATTTCTTTGTTTCCTATTTGTTATAAATTTCTCAAATATATCCTCCCCACCATGGGCATAGAAATCAATGGAGTCACTGACTGTGAACTCAAGCCATTAGGTAGCTATGTGGGCAGGAATAGGCTTGAACTCAGTTGTGTAGCGTTTTCTAAGATGTTGAAACATTCCATCCCCCAAGGAAACTTTTTAAGACAGAAGATAAACAACTCAATATAGGTTCTGGAAGTCCCTGAAACTGACCAGTTTCACCACCCTTGTAGCCTCCCAGAGTAAGTAGTAAAGATGGCTGAAAGTCACGCTTGGATAAGTTAAGCAGCAAAGAAGACTCTGAGGCCAGAGCAGCAGCTAGAAGAAACAGAAAACAGCTTAGTTTCCTAGAAGAGTTTTAGAGCAACTGAGTCACTTGGAAAGGATACTCTCCAGACTATTAAGCTACCTGGAGGCTATGCAGTGTGTTCCAGGGTTCCAGCATTTGTGAGCTGTCACCCATACTAGGGTGGACCTTGGTGATGCAGTTGTCTTTAAGTCATTACTGCTCCTCTAAGTAGCCCCTCACATATTCTAAGTAATCCCAAATGAAACTCAGTGGTTCACCAAATTGGTTTTTGGTCTCTGGCAGCTTCCATATTTTGGTATACATGGGCTTGTTATCTGTGATGAGTAAATATTTTGCACCTTCCCAGAAAAATCTTAACATACAACAGACTCATACATCATCATTGGCTTTGCTCCTTCTTAACATGTAAAATACATCCAAATTCCTTCCTTTCATATGTTATGGTGTGTTTGTTGAGACTCATTAAGGGAAAGCTACTTCCTTCTTGTCAGAATATAATCTGTGTTCTACCTGCATCATTCTAAGACCCAAGATCATTTCATACTTCTACATTTATAAAAGAAAAGAGTGAATCAAATTTGGTTTGTCTGTTATCTGGCCAGGAGACTACCCATGAGGCAACTTGATATATCTGAAGACATTATGAATAGATGGAAAGAGTAATTACATTCTGAGTGATTATCTTTTTTGTTTTTTATTCTTGATGTTCTGTTTGTTTCTTGTTTGTTTAATTTAGAGAGAGATTGTGATGTACCTCAAGCTGAACTCAAACATGCTACGTAGTGGAGGACCTTGCATTTCTGATCCCTGTCTCCACTACACAAATGAATCAACATTCTTGACTTGCCTTTTAAGTCTTTTAAATGTTCAGTGATCAGAAGTCCTAAAAATTAAATGGTCTATTTCTTAAATTTTTTGCAGTACCATTGATGCATGTGGCATCCTACTTAGGGAATATTAGTCAAATATGTTCTCATGTTTTCTCCTAAAAATGTTTCTGATTTATCCTTAATGTTTTTGTACAAAATATTTGTGTGATATTGAAGTAAATGACAAAACTCTTTTTTATCAGTTAGCAGACATTTCATCTAGTAAGTACCATTCATTGAAAATGCCATCTACCACAAATATATAGGTTTATCATATAGATATTTCATTTATTAATGGAAGAGTTTGTCTAGGCTCTGTTTCCTGGGAAGAAGATGGTGAGATAGCATTAAGCAGGTCAACGGTTTATTGTGGAATGCTCCTACGATCAGTATCCATATCAGGGGAAAGAATAGACTGGACAGAGAGGCGAGACTGGATCTCTAGAGGGAAGTGAGATTGAAGTGCAGCACCAATGACAGCATCAGTGAACCATACCAGGCACTCTGGAGCTGAGGACTGAAGCTGAAGTCTTGAAGATGCTCTTCAGTCCTTGGATACAGACCTTAAAAAGAAGCATAGTCTTCTGCAGAGATCCTGCCTTTGGCTAAGAATATTCTATTCAATGAGGACTGACAACTAAAAGTCATTTTCTAGCATTACTTTTTTTTTTTTTATACTTTATTTACATTTCCAATGTTTCCCTTTTCTAGGTCTCCTCTTTGGAAACCCTCTATCCCCTCCCCCTCCCCACCTTTATGAGGGAATTCCACCTCCCACCCACCTGCCCACCCATTCCCATATTCCCTCCTTGACATTCCCCTTTACTGGGGGCTCTAACGCCTAATACCAGAGGAGAGAGGATCAGTTTGTAATTTCTGAAGCAGGAGCCATGACCCTGAGTATAACTCTTATACAACATAGTTCTACTTCCTCCAGGATTCTAAAGAGCCTCCCCTTCCAGGCAACTTTAGAAGAGGAATCTTAGTGAGATAAATACTACTGTCCTGGATTTTGAAGATAGCCTTAGGTTTACCTCTGATAGTCATCATTTCTTTCTTCTTAAATTATACAATCTGCTTGTGTTAGTTACAGTTTTACTGCTGTGAACAGACACCATAAGCAAGGCAACTCTTATAAGGACAACGTTTAGTAGGGCTGGCTTACAGGTTCAGAGGTTTAGTCCATTATCATCAAGGTGGGAGCATGGCAGCATCCATGGTAAAGAAGGAGCTGAGAGTTCTACATCTTTATCTGTAGGCTGCTGCCAGAATACTGGCTTCCAGGCAGCTAGGGCTAGGGTATTAAAGCCCACGCCCACAGTGATACATATCCTCCAACAAGGCCACACCTCTAATTAGTGCTGCTCCCTGTGCCGAGCATATACAAACCATCACACTGCTTACTTAATCTTTGGGAAAGGTTTCTTGATCATAGTATAATCAAGACACAGTCATTGTGATAGAGTGGGTCGTATCATCTGCAGCAGTGTTACAAAAGGTCTCACGCTATTGGACCAAACAGTTGGTAAATGAACATCAGTGGTGTTTGGTGATGCCCTATACAGAAAGTTTAAACTCTTATTAAAATATGTAGTTTTCCTGTCAGATCACCATGATTCTTTCCTCTTGACAGGTCCTCTATACAGTCAACTTCACTGCAGTAACTAGTAGAGTTCCTCAAAGGAAAAGAATCTAAAGATGATGAATTTGGGTTCTCTTTTTTGAACCATAGGCATTTGATAGAAAGGGAAATTCCATCCCGTTAAATGGAGTCCAAACCTCTGGGTCAAGCCATAATTAACCCTAGTCACTATCACTGTTTCCTTCATAAATATACTGTGTAGCCCTGAGATGGCACAGGGACAGAGGCTGGCTGGAATTAACTGGATGAAAAACCATGTCCACTTGCTTGTTTCTTCTTTCTTTATAGATGTTCTCTGGTGAAAACTCACATGTGATATAGAGATATTTCATACATGGTTCCAATCTCTGTGCATCCAATTAAAATGCTTCTCCAGAGACTTTTCTCAAATCTCCAATTCTTTCCTCTCTACATTATTGACTAGCTGGACAAGCCATTTGCTACTAACCATTATTCCATAGAATTCTCACTGTTAGCTATTTCTCTGGTCATGCAAAGTTATTAAGCAGGTACTTCCCCAAAGCTTTGTTCATTACAATGGTTTTCCTTTACTTCCAAGGACAGACCAACCAAGAATAAACCTTGGAACTTTTACTCCTCTAGACAACAAATTTAGCAATGAGTGTGAACAGAGAGAACTGTGAAGAAGTTATTGATAGCATGGGGTATTGAGGGATATCATTGTTCTCATTTTATTCTGGCTTTGTGACAAACACTCATCAAAAGGAATTTACAGGAGGAAAGTGTTTATTTGACTTATATTTCCAGGTCACAGTCCATCACCAAATGAAATCATGGGAGAGACTTAGGCAGAAACTTGAATCGGAAACTTTACCAGAATGCTGGGTTTTTGACTCACTTGCACACTCATGCATTTTAGCTTTCTTATATAACCTAGGACCACATGTCTGGACAGCAGTACCACTTGAAGAGGTCTGGTATCCTGTATAAATGAATATTAAGACAATCTCCAACAATAATACCCACAGATCAATCTGATCATGACAATTGCTCAGTTGAGACTTCCTTCCAGGCAACTCCAGGCTGTCAAGTTGACAGTTCAAGATAACTAGGGTGTGCTGGCTGATTTTGTATGTCAACTTGACACAAACTAGAGTCATCCAAGAAGAAAAAGCCTCAGTTAAGGAAATGCCTCCATAAGATACAGCTGTAAGGCATTTTCTCAGTTAGTGTTAATGGGAGAGCACCCAGCCCATGGTGAATGATACCTTTTCTGATCTGGTTATCCTGGGTTCTATATGAAAGCAGGCTGAGCAAGCCATGTGAAGCAAGTCAGTAAACAGGACTCCATTATGACCTCTGGAGCAACCTCTGCCTCCAGGACCCTGCTCTGTTTGAGTTTCTGTCCTGACTTCCTTCAATGATGGACTATAATCTGGAAGTGTGATCCAAAAAACTCCTTCTTCCCCAACTTGCTTTTTGGTCATGGTGTTTCATCACAGCAGTAGAAACCTTATCTAAGACATGGGGTAAACCTCCACGGGTAAACCCAGCTTGGGCTTTTAGACATGTCCATATTTGGTCTGAAAAATGTACTAATTCTGATTCACAGAGGACTATTGGTAGACTTCATCTCATGGCTGATTTGGAAGAACTTGGCTTATCATGAGCCGTTTTTACCACATAATACTTACAATTCTCCAGTACTTTTCTGGACTGTTATTATTCTAGATATACCAAGCCAGGGACTGCTCTTCAAAGGCATCAAATAATCCAGTGGAGATGATGTGGCTTTGCTGCAGAACCTTGAGATTCCATGTGATGATGTCCCCTCAGAGGCTCATAAACGCTTCATATTTTTTTAACTACTGATGCATTAACTCGAATAAGGATGACACAGACTACATCTAAAGAACATAGGATCCTCTTAAGAACTGTTTCCTGGGGAGGGGAAGGGGTGTGAGAATGGGACTTGGAGGAGAGAATCAAAAGGGAGCTTCAATTAGGTTGTAAAGTGAATAAACAAATAAATTAATAAGGGGGCAAAAGACGCCCTTTTTTTTTTTTTTTTTTTTTTTTTTTTTTTTTTTTTTTTTTTTTTTTTTTTTTTTTTTTTTGCTGTAGACCATACCTGTCTTAGTCAGGGTTTCTATTCCTGCACAAACATCATGACCAAGAAGCAAGTTGGGGAGGAAAGGGTTTATTCAGCTTACACTTCCATGCTGCTGTTCATCACCAAAGGAAGCCGGGACTGGAATTCAAGCAGGTCAAGAAGCAGGAGCTGATGTAGAGGCCACGAAGGATATTTCTTACTGGCTTGCTTTTCTTGACTTGCTCAGCTTGCTCTCATATAGAGCCCAAGACTACCAGCCCAGGAATAGTACCATCCACAAGGGGCCCTCCCCCCTTGATCACTAATTGAGAAAATGCCTTACAGCTGGATCTCATGGAGGCATTTTCTAGACTGAAGCGCCTTTCTCTGTAATAACTCCAGCTTGTGTCAAGTTGATACAAAACCAGCCAGTACAATATCCATAGGTAGAAGATTCTTGTGTTACTTGCTAGTACAATAGTAAAATGGTCATCACCATCTTCCAGTTTAGCATGTAGTATATCCTTAATGGAAATGGATCTACCCAGGATTATCCTTCATTATAATAGGAAATAAGGAAAACAATAATCTTTCTCTCAGTTCTAAGCATAAAGGACCTCTCAAGCCTTGAAAATGTGAGTGTTGTAATAAATGCTGATAATCTGTGACTTGCGATATATGGATGGTATGAAGGCCTCTAACTATTAGTCACTTATGGCTAATACATTCCAATTAAGATAATGATATCAAACCAATTGAACAATATGATTTCTGTTCTGTGCTATATCTTTGGGTACAGATTTTCTTGAACTGAATCATGGAACAGTGTAAGAAAATTAACACAATCCAAGGAAAAAACTATAAATGTCTATGAATATTCTGATTATTCTCATTAATTCCAAGGTTTTTTATGACCCTCCTTGTAGGTAAAGCTGGGAAAGAATGCACAGAAGACTCAGTGGCCACATATCAAGCACCTGCTGTTTTGCCATCCTGAAGAGTATCACATCTGGCCCTGCAGGTGCAAGTGGAATTCCGTACTATGGGGTTGAATTTGCAGAAGCCTGCTGTCTTCCATCAGCTAACAGAGGACTTGACTCTGGAAACACATTCTTGTGTCTGCTTTTTTTCCAGAGTCCTGGCACTAACTGCTACAGTTTTGCTTTTATGTGGAGCAGACTCTGAGACAAAGATGAGCTTGCCAGCATTTATGAAGTACTCTTAGGATTCCACTAAGTATAGATGAAAGTGAAAAGGAGTGACATTAGAAATAGAAGATATTCTGACAAGGCATCTCTCCAAAAGCTTTTGTGTGTTCCATGAATAGATTTGGAGCCTTCCAGAGTTTCCCAGAGTTAGTGAGTAGCTGTGTCTTTCTGTCCTTGTAATGGGTGCAGGCTAACTTAGAAGAGGGGCTGACCACTTGTCTTCAACTGAAATGATCCTCAAAGAAGGAGAATGGAAGATGACCAGCTTCAAGAAGCATTGTTAGATGGGAGACTAAGCTTTTCCTTCTGAAGGGCAAAATAGATTACATGTACTTCAGCAGATTTATTAACAGTCTGATAAGGGGAGGAGATGTTTGTAGATCTTCTGTTGTGTTCCATGGTCAAACTAGGCTATCTTTTTACAGATATTATGTTGATTTTCTTACTGTATCTTTAGAATAGTTCTTGGCATTTGGTAGGGTCTACTTTTTTTTAATCTTCATCAGCCCTGCCTTGGTGATTATTGGGTTCCTCTGCATATGTTTTAAAATGGCTTTTCTTTTGAGACAGGATCTCTGCATATAGTCTAGGCTGTCTTGGAACTCACTGTGTAGACTAACCTGAGCTCAAAATCAAAGAGGTCCACCTGCCTCAGCCTCCCAAATATTGAAATTAAAGATGGACAACACTACACACTGTTGTCAATTTTAATTTAAGATTAAAAATAGAACTTTTGGGATTTTTATTGTGGTTTTATAGGATTTATACAAACTTTGAAGAAAATTTACGTTTTAATTTTTTAATATTGTGCCTTCAAACATTGTATCATCCAATAAGTACACATAATGCTTATACTCAGTGTACAGGAGTTAGTACATTTGATTACAGATATTTGATGTTTATTGATTGTGATATAGTATTGTCATTTGTTATTGTTTCATTTTATTTTTGTTGTCTTATTACTATAATGCAATTTATTTCTGCATATTGAACATTTATCGAATACACTTGAGAAACTCATCACTTGATTATAATAGTAATTTTTCATGTTTTCTGGTCATATGATTATTATATTTATGAATAATGGCTTTGTTTATCTCCAGTATCTCTGATTACTGTGTCATTTTTTTATCTTATTTTACTAATTATAGTGTCAGTAGTTCTAAGCAAAATATTGAATGGTATACTGAAAGTGAATTTTTGAATTTCAATTAATTAATTTTTACTGGTTTTAAGGGAATGCTTTCTATTTTCCTAACTGTTTAATTTTTTCTATTTTTAAATGTTTCTCTATAAATGTTGCAGGTTATTTTTATGTAAATTGATTTGCTTATAGATTCATATGTTTTTCTTTATTCCTAATATTTTGGAATTTTTATCATGGATAAATATTGCACTTGCTCAAATACTTTTTCTAAGTCTTATCAAACATGCCATTTTCCTTTGCTCCCTTTTTCCCCCTTCATGTAATAAATTGCAATGATGTCATTTTTGAAAATGTTAAACTAACTTTGCATATGGAAAGACCTCATCTGGTATTGGACTTGATATCATTGTAAAGCATGCTGAATTGCATTTATGCCCAAGAGTGGTCTGTAACTTCCTTTGTAATTTCCTTACTAGGATTTAGAATCAAGATTTGAATATTAACATAATAAAAATAGGAACCATGCCTGCTGTGGTGGCTATTCTTGGTTGTGAACTTGACTACATCTGGAATTAACTAAAACCCTAGCAGCTGGGTATACCTGTGAGGGATTTCTTCTTAATTAAACCATTTAAAGTGGGAAGACCCACTTTGAATCAGGACCTTTTAAAGTGGGAGGATATGCCTTCAATCCAGATCACTTTAGGTGGGAAGGTCCACCTTTAGCCTGGGCGACCTCTTCTGTTGGTAGCCAATATAAAGGGCAAAGAATAAGGAAGCTGACTCTGTCTACTTGTTTTCATTCTTGCTGGCAAGTTTCATGCCTTCACTGGAATCAGAACCTACTTTCCAGGATTCCAGAGTATACTGAAGACCAATGGAGACGTCCAGCCTCTTGGTCTAAGCAATTACTGGATTCTTGGGCCTGCCATTGGTAGACAGCCATTGTTGGACTAGCTAGACCACAGCCTGTAAGCCACTCTAATAAATTCCCTTCATACACCACACACACACACACACACACACACACACACACACACACACACACACACATACACACACACACATCCATTCTGTCATGTTTATTCCTCTAGAGAACCCTGAATAATACACTTCTCTTTCTGTTTCCTGACAGAATTATGCCTAACTGGTTCTGGTTCTTATTTATATTAATTCTTTAAGTATTTATAAAGATATGCTAGTAACTATATATTGAGGGTGATATTTTCATTGTGAGAAGGGATTTGAATACATTTAATTTTTCCTGTTAAATTGAATAAAGTTTGGCCTGTAGTCTCTGGATAGTTATTGGATAGGTCTATATTCCAAATGATGTATCCACTGCATGTTAGGAACCCCTTTGACCCGAGTTTACAGTAAAGGAACAAGGTGAGAAATGTGTGTCCTTGTAGAAATCGCATTTTGAAAGGGGGAGACTTTCCAGCAATACAGCAATAAATCCAAATTTTTAGTTATGATTATTTCTAAGTAGTGGTTTCTAGTGCCACGGGAGTCGAAAATGGGAAGCTTTGATTTAATCTAGACATATTAGGAGTGCTTTTTATGAGTAATTTATTAATTATTATCTTTTCAACTTGAATTTAAGCCAGTCCTTTTGTCTTTAAAATGTACTCTTAATATAGTGGTCCTTTTGTGTGCTACACTCCTACCTTGGACTGTGAATATAATTATATCTCTAGTTCAATACAAAATATCCTGATTACAAGAGAAACCCAGTTTTCTATGTGTCCTACAGTTGGGACAGCGGGTTTCATTATCTTGTTTGCCATTGCTTCTCCCTACCACATGGTGTCTCTGTTGACAACTGGACAGCCTTAGCCACTGAACCTTGCACCTCCTAAGAAGGATGGCATTTTGAAATCGGCGTTGTAGAGATTTCAGTCTGGCTACTGGTCATTATGAACCACAGCTGTTGGTAGCCATGGCCCAGACTCTGCTAATGCTGTTTGAGCAATAGTCCCAGCAGTGTCTTAGAAGATGAAAAACACTGTTTTTAGGCCTATGTCGATTTAGTCAGATCTTCTTGTGTTTCTCAAGACTCTGGGAGTCTTGGATATCTCTTCCTTACAGTTTACTGTTTAACATGGTAAGAAATAACTAACCAAGTATCTGGTTTCTAATACCAGTCAAACACAGAAGATACCTATGTAGTCCATTTGCTACTAAGGAGAATATTCTGTTCAGAAAGATCTGGGGACCTTCTTTCCAATTTCTAGAAAGTCTTCTCCTCCCACGAATTGTATAGGTGACTTTCTAGCATTTCCATCACAGAGCAAAGAAAGGCAGAATCAAAAACAAGTAAAAGGTTGTTTTTATTAAAGCCCTTTTTATACTAGGTAGCATTGCCAAGGGGAAACTATTAATTGATTCTAATATTAGAAAAATGCTCACGCATCCAACCACAGCAACCAGTCTGTCCTCGGGGTTTCTCTCTGTGTTCAATTTCAGAATTCGTTAAACTTCCTCCAGGCCTCGTATTGTTCTCGTCCTTCCTTGATCAATTTCGGTTTGTGTATATCTTTTCAAAAGTTCAGTGACCAAAAATGCCACAATATCCAAATGACTAGCTTGTGAATGCATAATGTAGCACACAGATTGCTTCCAAATGGTCCGCACATTGTTCTGCTTAATAAATTCCAGAATCATAGTGTTAGAGTTTAGTGTTAGCCCCAGGTCTTTTTTGTCTGTGTCCACAGTCATAACTTCCAATATTTTTATTCCTTTACTACATTTTATTTTTTCGGAATCCAGTATTTCTGTTAATGTCACTTTGATTCTTATTTGAACATTCTAGAAAAATGCCAAGATTTTCATATGCTGATATGCCCGACACTCTAACCCTATGTATGTGCTAGACTAATTATCCTGTAGTTTCAAAACTGAGTTCTTTTATAACTACTCTCTAGTTTTCCAAATATATCATAACTCTCATGGAGAAAAGCATTGTTAAGACAATAGGTCACAATGTTCTTCTGATTCTCACAATGTTCTTCTGATTCTGGGAAAAAGTAATTATGTTTTCTCCCACTTCAGTAAAAAATGCAATTCTATACAAGACAAAAAACCAATTCCACTTCCTCCTACAAGTTCTATAAGAACAACTCCATGAAAAACACTTCTTTCTACAATATGCTATAAGAACAACTCCATTGAAGATATTCTTCCTACAGTGTGCTATAAGAACAATTTACTGCAAAGACATCCCCTACAATGTGCTATGAGAATGATTCCTTTGAAAACAGTCCTCCTACAATGTGCTACTACTAAAGAAAACCTTTCCTCTTGGCTTACATGTCTGGAAGCAAACAGATTGATCCAACATTCCTGAATATCCTGACTGTTTCCTAAGCTTCTGTGGGTATACTGTTTAAAAAACAAAATATGTTCAACCGCTCATCTAAAAATCACAGAATCCAATAAACCCATGGAGCTTAAATTTTATTGGCAGTCATTAAATAAAACACCACAATGAGTAATATGGAGTTTAGGTAAGTTTTAAGAGATTTGTCCAAAATCAATGATCAAAATTAAATTAACAACTAGTTAATGGGTTGTAAATTATAAGGTCCTTTTTTTTCCCATACAACACTATCCTGACATGTCACTCATCAATTTGACATGAAATTCAAATAACACAATTAATATACATTGCCAATTACTGCTTTGTAGGTATGTTAGACTTTTATCTTTCAATGAGCTCCAAATTAGCCCTTCAACAAACTGCATTGTGTACGTGGAATTGAGATTCAGCAAATTATTTAGCTGGATTTCCGGCCCACTATCTTCCCATTATGTCTCAAGAGAGTCTAGGAAGTAACACAGACTTCTGCCCATCTGTTTAATCTTGTCTGCCATCAACACTGAGCACTGTAGCTGCCTTCATCATTCCGCCTTTTCCATTTCTTTCTTCTGCTCAATGATATTATTGGCAGCCATGAAGTGTCCTGCCTTGTGGTCTGTTTGAATCTCTGGTTATTCTAATCTCTTCCACTTGTTTGCAGCATTGGAGATTGTAGCTAATTCCTGCTATTTCTTTCTGTGGTTTGTCTCAGTGTTTTTCCAAGATGTGGGAAGCAAATTCCATATTAATTCTTCCTACCTAAGATTGCTTGCTCACTCACACCAGGAGGAAAACTGGACGTTTTTGTTTTTCTATTCTGAACTTTATACAATTAAATTCAATATTTTTTGATTTGAAAAACAGAGAAGGGTGTAAGAATGCTGAAATCAAGTTCTCTAAAAATGGCCAGTGCTGAGAGCTGAGGAGTTAGCCCAGAGCAGAACACTTGTGTAACATTCAGGAAGCTTTCCACCTAATCCGCAGCACTAACGTGAAAAAGTAAAAGCTGTTAAAATAGTCAGTTGTGAGAAAGCGCACCTCTTACCACAACTGGGTTCTAGAGTCAGTGTGTGCCAGCTGGTGGGAAAGGGAGGAAAGGGAAAGAAAAGAGAACAGGGGGTTGTGCTCATTACACAGAAGACAAAGCTTTGCTGGAACAGATGAATAAAGTCAATGTGCAAAGTAGAACTGAATCAAATTATCCTTGAAAAATCTGTTAGTATTTTTTTAATATAATGCATAAAATTAGTGGTAAAATAGTATATTTAAAGTATTTATCCAGCAAAGGAAGAAATGGTAAAGCAGATTGCTAGGTACTAAGTTCATAGATAAGAGTAGGAAGTGCCAGTGTGTTAGTGCAGGGTAGGGTAGCCAATATACATAAAAATCAAAAAAACAAAACAAAACCAAAAGAATCTTATATACTATTTTAAAATTGTATCTATTCAGTTCTTTATCAGTATATTTTGATGGTATTCTTTCCCCTTCCCCAACTCCTCCCTGATGCCCAACTCCCTACCCACCCAATTTTACATTCTTTCTTTCTCTTTTTCCTTCAATATGTTTTTACTTTTATTTTGACTTTGGTTTGGGACATTAGATAATTTAAATAATAAAGGATTTTGAGAACTTTGACCATATAGCAAAAGACCATACAGGATTCCCACACAGATTAAGTTTCTCTTTCTATATATCAACGATAAAAGGAAAAAATACTTATAAACACACACACATGCACATCCACACACATAAATAATTGGCCATATATTTTTAATTTATATTTTTAACTTAATTATATTTAAATATAATTTAAATATCCCTATTGCAATTATTTCTCAATTTCACTTTCGACAGTTATGGATAAAATGTTATACTTTACATTTAAATGTGAATACATACTACACACTACATCAGCAAATCAGGTCTTAGTACGTTTGTGAGGAACTATAGACCCTAAAATGTTAATTTCTTCTCTATAGTATAGTTTTGCAATCCAAGAAACATATCATCTAGCTATGTTTTAGTTTCTAGAAATATAAGATCATTTAAATGCTAACATAAGCCTATAAATAATGAGCTCATTACATATGATTTAATGTACTTTCTACAGTACTTCTAATTCATAAGGCCTCTGGAAGTACTTAATAAGTAGAGAGAATTTGAACATAAAATAAATAAAGAACATTTCCTGTTCATTTGCAAATGATGCAAATACAATACTCAACAAATACTTTTATGGAAAATAATTATCATGACATGAATATATTAAATCATAAAGATATAGGAAAATGGTTTGGTTTTGAAATGCAAGTGTCTATAGTCAGGAATTTTTCTTATGATCTTAAGTTAGTCTTTTATTATTAGTTTTTATCTAGGTCAGTGATTGTCAACCTTCCTAATGATGAGAACGTTTAATAGCATGTTGCTAGGACCCCAACCACATAAGTATTTTTCTTACTACTTCATAGCTATAATTTTGCTACAGCTATAAGTCATGATGTAATTATTTCTGGAGATAGAAGTTCGCCCAAGAAGTTGCAACCCACGAGCTGAGAACCGTTGATCTAGGTGGATCCTTGTCATTTCTGTGAGAGCCCCACCACAAAGTCTCTTTGGGGACAAGTTTTGTTTAGAACTCACAACACTATCAGTTTTACACATTCACTTTCTGTGACTAACACATCCAGCAAATTATTTATGCATTTATTTTTATGTGATAAGTCAAACCAACATTACATACAATTATCAAACAAGAATTATAATTTGACTTTGACTCTGGTCATAAACTATGAGCCTAACATGATTATCAAGAAAATCCTAGTAGATATTTCATACTGAAATTTTTTTCATCAGGATCAAAAGTAGAAAAAATAGTTTGGATTATTTTCATTATTTTATTAAAAACATGTATTATTCTTAAAATACTCTAATCTCCAGACTTATTGTACAGGGTTCTTGGCCAGAATGGAAAGCTCTAGAACTGGGTGGTAAGGCAATGTGTAGAGATGGAATGCTTGCTAGACTGGGGATAAGGGATCTTAGAATTGCTTCCCAAAATCCTCATCCCAAAACAACAACAACAATAAAGGAAAAAATAAAAACTCCACAGCAGCTAATATTCTCCAAATACTTCAGTCTTTAGGAATGTGGGTAGCAGATACAATTAGGTTATTCTCTCTCCTTTTGTCTCTGTTTCCTGCTATTTTCTTGGGCATGTCAGAGCTCCAGATAGTTCAAAATGTCCTACAGTACACTGGCAAAGCCTGTCATCCACATATCCTTTTCCTGTCTCTTTCATTCCTAATCACATTCCCTAAAGACCTCATACTCTGCCATAGCTGGAGGTAAGCAATTGATTAAAGAGCATAATGCTACAGTACAGTGTCATATTTAAAACAAAACAAAACAAAATCTTTCTTTAGGAAAAAGACAAAATGGTGACGTCAGCAAGATGTTTCCATAGGCACTGACCACCAAGCACCATGACCGTGGTCAATCCTTGGCTCCACCTGGTGGAAGGAGAAAAATGACTCCTGAACACTGTCCTCACATGCTCTGCGACATGCACGCATAGTAAATAAATGTAAGAACACCTAAGTGGTGTATCTGTTACTTTTATTGTCTCTGTGGCAAAATGCTTAAGACAGACAAAAGGGGAAATATTTATTTTGGTTCATGATTCAAGAGGTTATCTGTCAATCATGGCTGAGAAGATATGCTTAAGTCCATGGTGATAGGAGCATATCGCAAAGGAGTGATAGGGTGATCAGAAGCGTAAAATGCAATTGAGGCATTCACAGGCAAAGGTTCTTCCTTAGTGACCTGTTTCTACCAGGGAAGTCTCACCCGCCTCCTGCAGCTTTCAGTCCCTCCTAAAATGGCTTTGCCAAGTGGATCTCCATCATCAGCCTGTGGGATGTTTCAGATCCAAATCATTGTGAATATATATATATATATTTAGAAAAGCACCTCAAGTCATTACAGCTTAAGCATTGATGTTTGAAGGGGACACGCTTAAGATAAAGTATTAAATTCTCAGTGGTGAAATCTTAGTCTACTTGACCATTTGAACCAATGGGGCAGTTTAGTTTTATGCATGTGCCAACATCTTGAGGTTCATCTCTGAGAATATTATCAAAATAAAGCAAGCAGAAAGGCCTCCATAAGGGCTAATAAGTGAGGGTCTGTGAACTTAGAACACTGAAAAAAAAACCTTTCACTTTGCACAAGTTCTTGATTATTTAGGTTTGCAAATTGTAATCCTTGAAAGGGAGCTGAGCCAGAAGAAAAATAAAATTAATCTCACTTCAGAGAAAGCCATGGACCATCGTCCTCATTAGAAAACAATGTGATTGTTTTTCTCTTTGGCCACTAAAAAGTATATATTTTTTTAAACAGTTAAAGATGGAACTTTGGCATGATGTTATAAAACCCTGAGCCAGATTATCTTATTTTATTTGGATCCCTGTTTCATCTCAAGAGTTGGAATTCAGGACCAGCCCCTGTATGGAACTTTCTAATTATTTTCAGAGTCTTGACTGAACCCTCTAGATCTTTAAAATAACTTCTTATCTCATAAGCTTGACTTTTTGTAAAAATATTTACCATTTTCCTTTCAAGAAAATAAATACATAGAACATAACTGAGTTCTAATGACTTACCTAAGAAAACTCAGTATTAATTTTTGTATTTAACTGGTATGTACATGACTATATATGTTAATAACATAATTGTCATGGAAATTTGCTATTTATGAAATAAGTCATGACATATATAACAGTCAAGTGAAATAACTTTGGGATTCAAATATTTCCACAATATTTGACTTTGTAACTTGAAGAACTAAATTATTATTTTATGATTTTATAATAGAAAAATATATTTGTGTTGGTATATTTAAAGATGAATATGGAATATTTATTTTGATTGCCTCTGTTTATCTCATTACATCCTGTTAGAAATGTGAATATCTATTTCTACCCATTCACAGTTTCATCTTTGCTGTTAGTGTTGGTCTTCATTTTCACCATTCAAAGTGGCACCTTGTAATGAGAAGCTCTTTGCTTCTTCTGATTTTCTCCAGTGTTTTCCTTAATTTTCAAAGCTCCTGAAAGGAAAAGTGTGGTTTCAGAATATAAGCTTCACAGTAAGTAGCTAAACTATTTCACTGTACAAGACAATTTGGAAAAACATAAATAAATAATTCTCATCAGAATAAATTTATAAACACTTATTCTACCATGAAATGAAAAACAATTATTGTAAAGGAATCTTATCTTAGGAATGTAAAACAGAAAACTGAGACATATTTTAACATCGTATATAACAACAGGGAGGTTACTTAAGAACAGACTTTATATGACAGTGCTTCCCAGCAGGCCCTTCTGGGATGGATCCTTGCATTACAACCCAGGCGTCTCATGAGAGGAGCAAATTATAAAAGTCTGGTTTAGAAGCCATCCATCTGTTTGTCACATAAACTCTGTATAATGTTGTCATGGCTGGCCTGTGGACTATATTTGAGCGACAAGGCTTCAGAATAACATAATGTGGTTCAGCATAGCTTCTGCAACAATGGAAGTCCCATAAGTGTGCTTCGAAATGTGAGAAACACAGAACAAAGACACCTCCTGAGCCATAAGATATTGTTAATGGGACTGAATTTTTATTAATTTAAAATAAGTTGAATATCAATTGCTATATATGTTCAATGGTAATATTGCCTGAACACTACTTCCAAAGACTGCCTGAAAGTTGTTTCCTCATTCTGAAGGCATCTAATATAAAGTCTGATGCCTTCAACAAGAAATTGAGGAAATACATTTAATATCTCTGTACAATCAACTTTTTCTAGTAGATATTCCTTCTTGATTTAGAAAACATGAATGGATGTTTTCAAGTAAGCAGAATGAAATCTAGATATTTACCTCCCAAGGAAATCCTGCCAGAATAAGAACCTCATTCTCACAGGAATGCAGCTTCCCCAGTTTGCCAATTTCCAAGAGAAAATGGTATCCTGGGGGACATAAAATGCTATAGTTTGTGGCCTACCAAAGTATACTATTCTTTAATATACCTTTTCTATCAGGAAGAATTTATATCATATTTAATTTTTCTCTTTATATAATATAAAGAATATAATGATGAAAAATAATAAGTTAAGTATCATGGCAAATTGTATCTAAATATAAATCAAATATTTTACATGGCAGCTCCCAAACCATAGAGCAGTTCATTTTCATTTGCTCAGAAAGACTGTGAATATGACTGTAGGATGTCTTTTATGGGTTTGATTTCGCAGATAAAGCTTGCCAGGAGTTCTTCAGCCTGCCTTTGAAGAAACTAAAGTTTAAGCAGAATAGGGTGGGTGTGGAATCAGTGTGGGCGCCCTGTAACTCTCAGAGATACAAGCATCATTTGCGTTGTTTTGATAGTTATACATGAAGAGCATTGCTACCTTCATCAAACCATCAAGAAGCTCACATTGCCTGGAACATGGATCGTGTGAGCTTCTGTGTAAGCCCTTGTGGTCTACATATGAAAGCTGAACTGCCTAGCTGTGAGAACACCTACAACTGGAAGTCAGTGCATGGCATGGAAAGGAGCCAGTGCTGTCCTGCATCTCCATGAGGATGACGCTCTTGCCCCACCCACGGTAGCTAGGTTTAAGTAGTCTTTTAAATGACAGCATCTTCCTAACTGCGGTCTTTAGCAATAGGACATTTTAAAGTGGTTATATTATGAATAAGGAACACAATAGTATAAGTATGGGACTCAGAGAAAGTGTAATTTATCCACCCAGATCACTCTCATAGTGTTCTATGCAACATCAAACACAAACAAGACTCAGGCACATGCTAGGAAGTGTTTCACAATGACTTGTCTAGGGAAATGGATTTTATGGTTTTCACTGTTTGCCTGTTTTCAGAAAATAGTATCTTACAGATGTGCCTTACAGATGCATCTATGACCTGAGTATGGACTTGGGAAGAGATGTATAAACTTGTCAAATCCTACAGCATTTTCACTGTGCAAATACAAAAGAAATAAGTTACTTTAAAATAAATAATAAAATGAAAGGAAATAGTGAAAAGAGGTGAACTTAAATTAGTTCTATCTTTTTAAAATTATTTATTACTTTTTAATTAATCATTCCATTTGTTTATATCTCAAATGATATTCCACTTCCCTCCACCAACACCCCCATCCCACGTTTGCCCTCCCCTTCCCTTTTGCCTGTATGAGAGTGGTCCTCCACCATCCACACTCTCCTGCCCCATCACTTTTTATTTGTTTGAAGTGTGTGTGTGTGTGTGTGTGTGTGTGTGTGTGTGTGTGTGTGTGTGTGTGTGTGTGTGTGTATCTGTGTCTGTGAACTGTGAACTGAGATATCTCTTCTCTTCACTACTGCTTGCTGTGTACAGCAAGCCAGCTGCACCCGAGTATCATAAGCTTCAGTAGACTTTCCTGTTTCTACTTTCTATCTTAACCTTAGGAATACTTGGATTACAAACATGCTTTGTGTGAGTTCAGAGAATTCAAACTCAGGTCCTCACACTTGAAGAGCAAGTGCTTTATTTAACTTAAGTGTGTTTTTTCAATGTAATTTTGGTAATTTGTAATGTAAAAGGTTATTTGTGATATTCATAAGTTATTGATCAACGAATTACTAGATTTTCCTCACAAACATAACTGAGTTCTCTTAAAATCTTATTTAGTAGGAAGGTGAAAATCATCTGCTGTTACAGCCTCCTCTTTTAGCACGAGCTTCAGTTTAGTCACACCTGTGATTGTTCCTGTTTGCAGAGAAGCATCTTTCCAATGCAGCCCAGGCCAGCACAAAGCATTCCTCTTGCCCCATTCTTCCAGGTAGCTGGAACTCCAGCTTGGCTTCCAGTCTGACTTTATCTTATAGTTCAGTACATATTTGTTCAATATTTCCCATCTAGGAAGATTTGTGTCTTATTGACTTAAAAATGAAAATTACAAACTATTTTGTCAACATGGTCAGGTTAGTAAACAATTTATATTAATTGCTCTTCTATTGAAGAGCCTTAAGGACCATAAAGCGTAGACTGAGAAGATTTTGTTCACATACTGGTACAGAAAAAGACAGAAACCCTTTCTTCCTCGTATTGAAAATAAGTTAGTTTTTTTTCATGCAATATAATCTGATTACAATTTCCCCTCCCTCAACTCCTCCAGTATCTTCCCCACCGCCTCTCCCATTGGAATCCGCTCCCTTTTTGTCTCTCATAAAAACCAAATAGACGTCTAAGAATAATAATAAAATACTATAAAACAAAGCCAAGCTGGAGTAAGACAAAACAAACAAGAGAAAAAGAGCTGAAGAAAATCATGAAAAGCACATAAAGACACAGAGACACACATGTTCATACATAGAGGAATCTAAAAACAGGAAACCATAACATATACATAGCAGACCTGTAAGATTAAAATAAATGCAGTGACAAAATGTATGAGACAAGCAACCTCCAAGAATGCCACTGAGTTTGTTTTTGCATTCACCATGTCTACTGCTGGACATAAGACCTGGTCTTAGGAGTGGTTTGTATCCTGGGTGAGATTCTATTCGAAGAAACTGCCAGTAGTTATTGAGGACTAGAGATAGCTTCTGTTAAGGATGGGGGCATGTGTCCACTTCTCCTCTCAGCTCTGGGATCACTGTCTGATACACACCCAAACAGGCCTGTGTAGGCTGCTAAGTCTGTGAGTCACATGAGTGTTGGTCCTGCTGTGTTTAGAAGTCCTCATTTCCTTGGTGCCCTCCATCCCTTCTGGCTCTGACAACCTTTCTGCCTCCTCTTCTACAGGGTTCTCTAAGCCATGAGGAGAAGGATTTAATCTATTTAAGACTAAGGGGTTCCAAGGTCTCCCACTTTTTACACAGTGTCCAGATGTGAGCCTGTGCATTTGTTCCCATCTAATGCAGAGAAAATTTTTATCTAGATATTGGGAGCTAACACTAAGAATTGATGATAGACTAGCAGTTGGGTCCATGATTTGCCACCATGATCTGTGTAGACCCCTGGGTATAGAGACAGGGAAGGAGAGGGCACAGCAGGTGGTCTGTTACAAAGCTGAGGCATTGGAATGGATAGATGAGGAAGATTGAAGATTGCCTATCTGATTCCCTGTCTGGAGTGGTCAGCAGGTTCTCTGGCAGAGCCTGTGTGAGTTAGAGGCTGAGAAAAAAAGGATGGGCTCGTGGAAGAAGCCTCTAATGCAAGATCTGCTTGATCCACTGAGTATGTGGGGCAAAGAGAATGATGCAGAGGGAAGCTGTATTCTCTTTCTGATTCTCTCACATTATAGATCTCTAGCATACATATGGTCCATTGATGAGCGTTTGCATATGGAGCTCTCTCTGCTAAGAATAATGAAGGCAGTTCAATGCAGAAGATGAAGGACCAGCTAGATTTACAATGTGAATTTCTAAGAATTAATTTTTTTAAGTCAGCATGGAATGGTAAAAAAAAAAATGTGTAGAATATTAATGAAGGCTGGAAGAGAGAAGTAGACCAACAGCTATCTCTTTTCAAGACTTCGAAAAATAGATTTCCATAAGTTTAAGGAGTTTCTTTAGGCCTTAGGCATTTTTCAATAAAATTCTTTAATCTTCTAATTTTATTAAGACCTGGGTCTTTTATGTCTTGTTCTATTCTGTTTTATTTTATTTTGTTTTCTGGAGCTGAGGACCAAAACCCAGGGCTCTGTCCTTGCTAGGCAAGTGGTCTACCACTGAGCTAAATCTCAGTTCTCACCCCAGGTCTTTTTCTAATGTCTGGTCTTCTACTCATACCTTCCTGGAAGACTTGGGGAAGATGCATCTTTATCCATAAGCAAATTATGTTTAGGCTTATCAGATGTATTTTATTTTATTTTACTTTCTCATACATATGCCTCTAACTCTAGGGCTGACTTCATTCATGTCAGGTGACTTATGACTGCCTATACTACTACCTTCAGGATATGTGACCTCCTGTTCTACCTTTTGTGGGTACCTGCACTCATATGCATGTACTTTAAACACACATCAAACACACATAATTAAAGATAAATAAACTCTTTTAAGAAGAGGTCCTCTTCAGTTTCAGCAATGACTTATAAAAAGAATAAGAACCTAGAAAAGTAAGAATTGGGCAATATTAAAAATAAAATTCCTTAAAATATCTGTGTTCTTATATAAAGTGCATTCTTAATATTTTTATTTTGTCTGGTAGTACAACATTTTTGATCTCCTTCTTTTCATTCTTCAAAAAGAAAGGCTAGGTTGCTGCTGACAGAATCACCTAAGTTTTAGAGCATATTTCAGCAGTTTGGTTTGGGTTTTTGACCTAGATATCTTGTTATACCTTTCTGCTCTCATAATTCATCTCATATTTCTGGACTACCAACCAGAGCTCTGCAGCCTTTGCCATTAATTCCTTGACCTCACCCAGTTCCTGCTCATGATATGTACTTGCTGAGAGCTATGAGGAACAAAGGCATTGTTCAGACTGGAAATGCCTGTGGCCAAGAAAAGCAGCGATTTCACTGGTGCCATTCCTCTCATCGGTTTCTGTCAACTTAACATGAGCATTCGAGGATTTTATTAAACAAAGAAAAATGCAATTAATGAGCCAACAAAAATGATCAGCACCAAAGACTGGATGTTCTTGGAAAACAAGCAAAGGAGTGAATTTGGTCAACATGAGTGCATTGCATGGTTATTTTAAAGGATGTCGCCTATCAACCTTTTGAATAAACAAAACTGTGTCAAGAGCTGGTGCACAGTCTCCTTTTCTGAGAAATGATTTGGACATGATCCAAGGAAACATATCATCAGGTATAATGAAGGATTGTCTCTAATCTGAAATACTATAAGCATTAAACCATTTGACTGGGCTTTGAGGACCTCCTACCACATATTTAAGTCATCGATACTCACTGTGATGGTTATGCATACAAAGTAAAGATTCTGAATACCAGCAAAAAAGAAAGCATATTAAAAACACTCATTGAACATTCAACACTATATGCTTGGACTATAATGCTAGTGCTAAGTACGATCTATAGTGAGGAAAAGAGTGAAGTATGTTTTTGGAAATGTTAGCAAAAACTTCCAAAAGACTCAAATTGGGGAATAGACTTATCAGCTGAGGAAAAGAATATAGCAGAAGACAAACATATTGACTATGTCTGATTACTTTGTATGTCTTATTGGATAGAAACTTGTTTTGAGTGGATAACTTATGATGCATCCTAAGACGTCAGTCCTGCCTTCAGCCTCGTGTAGAGACCTCAGAATATGGGTCTGAGCAGTTATTCACAAGCTCTTAATATGTTATTCCTGGGTTAGTTGTCATTTTCAAATTGGACTCTAAGACATTTTGGGGCTATGGCCTACATTGGCCAAATAAATATTTGTCCCTATTCTGTTCTTTGCTTGACACAATGCTGTTGAAGGGAAGGGAAATGGAAAAAGTAATGTAGGCAAACTGGCAAAAACATTCTTAACTGGAATTGCAGGAACATAGAATTCTAATGCTGGTCTTTCTGCTTTCTTAATCTAGGGATGGAGGATGAAACAATTAACAGATCAGTTTCTTCTTCATTGGATGAAAATGTTGAAATCATAAACAGCCAATAAATTATGAAGGAATGTGTGACAAATCTGTCATCATATGTGTGCCAGATAGGCTGAATATTCATTAATGTGCCTTAGACTCTGTCAGAAAATGAACATTAGAGACAAAGACCACTGGACTCCACTCAGTGCAGTTTTGAGAGAGGAGATCTCTCAGGGCTGTCATACCTGGTCCACAGGTTGTACTGAAATATAACTGACCTGGATTGGCTCTGTTCTGCGGTGAATCTAACTCATCTGAAGCATAGCTACTGCTCTCTGTGCCAAGAGTTTATCTATAATTCAGATATTAAATGAGTAAAACTGGGTATTTAAGTCAGTCTTGTCCAATGCTTGACAAATACATGAAGCATTGTGAGGAGGGGGAAAGCATATTGCCTCATTATTTAAATTTCTGTGCTTTTTGACATTGTAAACTACCATGCCTCAGCATTTTAAACAAATGAATAAGACAAATGGTGAAGCAATATATTTCACTTACAATGCTTTCCTGAGCAAAACACTCCTTATGTATTTTTATGTATGCTGGAATATTGTAGAAAAGATAGTGAAATTATGTGTTTTAATAAATGAAAATCTAACAATCTTTTCTCTCATTATGAGGTGTGTGTGTGTGTGTGTGTGTGTGTGTGTGTAAACAATCAGATAGGAAAGAGCAAGAGGCAGAATCATGACTGAAGGGAGGGCAAGGCATAATTTCCACTTTCTGCCTTAAGTCGCTTTCACAAACAGAGGAGGGACATGAGTGAATACTGGGTGTTCTTGACTGTGGCAAATACCTTTTGCAGCATGAAGCTCATTGGCACACACTTGAAGTTCTCTCCTGAGAAAAAAGCCATTCTTAAAGTAGACAGCAATAAGCAAACAGAGTTGTGAGCTCTGGGGTAGGTGTGACATTCCAGAAAGGCTATTGGCAGTGTCCTCTAAAGAAGAAAACTGTGTGGTGACCAAGTGATGACTTGGAAATAAAAAACAATTTTTCTGACTTATTTATTAATCAGCTTTAGCTAATTACATTAAAAATGTATAGTATTCTTCTGAAATAGAGACGGATAGATTATAGCCCCATCATTGGTCAATGCCAATATTTTTACTTTGAGAATATATTGTATAATATTAACTTTAAAAATATTTCAAAATGATGCATCACAAAATGTAAATTTTATTTACTAAATGTGTGTTTCTTTCCTTTTTTTTTCTGATTTAACAGCTAATTTATTGGTATATGAGGAGGTGAGGGAAATGTGCCTAAAATTTTTTTGATACTTTATTTACATTTCAAATGTTTCCCCCTTTCCAGGTCTCCCCTTTGGAACCCCCTAATCCCCTCCCCCTCCCCCTGCCTCTATGAGGGTATTCTCCCACCCACCCACCCACTCCTGTCTTCCCTTCTTGGCATTCCCCTATACTGGTGCATCTAACACCCTCAGGCCCAAAGGCCTCTCCTCCCCCTGATGGCTAACAAGACCCTCCTCTGACACATAAGTGGTCAGCACCATGGGTCCCTCCATGTGTATTCTTTGGTTGGTGATCCAGTGTCTGGGAGCATCAGAAGGTCAGGCCAGTTGACACTGTTGCTCCCTCCATGGGGCTGCAAACTCCCTCAGCTCCTTCAGTCCCTTCTCCAACTCCTCCATCTGGGACCTCACTCTCAGCCCAATGGTTGCTGTGAAGTGAATCTTGGGTATTCCGAACTTTTGGGCTAATAACCACTTATCAGTGAGTACTTACCGTGGTCATTCTTTTGTGACTGAGTTACCTCGCTCAGGATGATATTTTCAAGTTCCATCCATTTGCCTATGAATTTCATGAAGTCATTGTTTTTAATAGCTGAGTAGTATTCCATTGTGTAAATGTACCACATTTTCTGTATCCATTCCTCTGTTGAGGGACATCTGGGTTGTTTCCAGCTTCTGGTTGTTATAAATACGGCTGCCATGAACATAGTGGAGTATATGTCTTTATTACATGCTGGAGTATCTTCTGGGTATATGCCCAGGAGTGGAATAGCTGGATTCTCAAGTAGTATTATGTCCATTTTTCTGAGGGTCCACGAAACTGATTTCCAGAGAGATTGTATCAGCTTGCAATCCGGAAAAGTTTCTGAATAGAACACCAATGGCTTATGCTCTAAGATCAAGAATCAACAAATGGGACCTCATGAAATTACAAAGCTTCTGTAAGGCAAAGGACACTGTCAATAGGACAAAACAACAACCAACAGATTGGGAAAGAATCTTTACCAATAGTATGCCCGATAGAGGGCTAATATCCAATATATACAAAGAACTCAAGAAGTTAGACTCCAGAGAACCAAATAACCCTATCAAAAAATGGGGAACAGAGCTAAACAGAGAATTCTCAACTGAGGAAATTCTCAGGGCTGAGAAGCACCTAAAGAAATGCTGAACATCCGTAGTCATCAGGGAAATGCAAATCAAAACAAGTCTGAGATTCCACCTCACACCAGTCAGAATGGCTAATATCAAAAACTCAAGTGACAGCTGATGCTGGCGAGGATGTGGAGAAAGTGTTTCATTTTTTGAAGTGTGGTTTGTTCTTCAATTGGATTATTTGGAGTTAAATTTGTGTTCCTTTTCTTTCAGAATTTTAGAATCTAGAATATGTTATTATATTCTTCTCTAAGTTGTTAAATTTACCATTATCATGTTCGTAACAAATATGTCAAAAAATGGCATGTGAAAACAGTCACTTAAAAATTTAAGTTGAATTTGGCACAAACTATTCAGACAGAACTGTAGTTCTTGTTCCAAAAAGATCTATCTGTCTTGCCTCCTGCTGTCTTAGATGACTACTGCCCACACCTTACATGTGCTCCTGATAGTTGCTTTTCTCATTATAATGATTATATATATATATATATATATATATGCATACATATATGTATATATATGCATACATACATGTATATATATATATATCAGTATACATTTATTATTTGATGAATGTGATTTTTAATTTTTAAAAATAAATTCCAAAGTTAAAGTTGTAGAGAACAAGTTGAGGCATATAAAAGTAGCTTTTATTTCCCTGATATAATTGTCCTCTCTGAAGCTTACTGCCTCAGTCTGCTAACCTATGCCAGTCCTGGAAGCTTCTCTGGCCTCCATACAATTCTAGAATGTTTTCAGCCTCTGAAACGTATCGCTGAATTAGGTCACCCTTTCTAGCTCTTGTGAACTCTGGGTAGCTAATTCAACTTAGCTGTTCTCATTCAAACTCCTCTCCAAGCTGATTGATTCAATCTGCTTTCTCCTAATTTCTCACTGAATTTCTCTGCTTTGCTTCAAACTAATTCTGGAAATTTGTTCTAATCTTCTGGCTCCTTCTTATTCTCTGGCTTCAACTGCCTCTGCTGACCTGCACTGAACTGCATTACTGCACTATGACTCAACTTCACAGCACTGCACTCACTACACTGATGCCCAAATCACTACAGGACAGCACAGAACTGAGATGACTGACTAGAATTCAGAGATCTGCATGGCTCTCTCTCCTATGTGCTAGGATTAAAGGAATATACCACCATGCCTGGACCTATGCTTTTCTTTATCTGAAACTTGCTCTTTACCAGGCTGGCCTTGAACTCAGAGATCTGCTTACCTCTGTCTCCCATGATTAAGGCATGTCTGCATCCCAGATGAATCACACAGAACTAGAAGGTCTTTGGATGTCATCCCTTCCCAGAGCAGCTATGCTGCTAGTTTAAAATTCCTCTATGAAGGCCAAGCTGGTCTATGTCTTGAGTTCCAGCCCAGCCTGGGACACAGTAAGAAAATAAAACACAAACTGGGATGAAGAAACATCTGAAGATAGTCATCTGCTATACAGTCAGACCCTGGAAAAATGCAAAATGTCTGTACCTTACCTAACCCTTGTGAATTTACCTTGAAGTTATAAGAGAGCATGTATCAGGATGAAGACTGAGCATTAATAGAGATGTTCACTTATAATTAGACATAACTACTGCTTGCAAGAACTTTATTTTGTGAGCCTACATGTGTTCAATGAGTATTATTTAGGGAGAGTGTGATAAGATAATGAGTAATACAAATGCAAATATATTTTCACTTTTTCCAATGCAATTTTGTCCCCCTCCCCACCTTGAAGATTTACATGCACAATGAGATTAACTGAGTTAAGGTCAAAGAACTAAACCTAAAGATACCAAACCTACTTGATGAGCCTCAGACCAGTAGGAGATCTAGTTTCACAAAAAATATGGAGAACAATAACACCAGAGATTGTCCTTTGGTTTCTTCCTCTTCTATTTCTTCTTCTATTTCTGCTCATGGATTGGCAGGATTAATATAGTAAAAAATGGCCATCCTGCCGAAAGCAATCTACAGATTTAACGCAATCCCCATCAAAATTCCAACTCAATTCTTCATAGGCTTAGAAAGAGCAATTCTCAAGTTCATTTGGAATAACAAAAAACCCAGGATAGCAAAAACTATTCTCAACAACAAAAGAACTTCTGGGGGAATCAGCATCCCTGACTCAAGCTATACTACAGAGCAGTAGTGATAAAAACTGCATGGTATTGGTACAATGACAGGCAGGTAGATCAATGGAATAGAATTGAAGACCCAGAAATGAACCCACACACTTCTTCTATTTCTTCTTCTTCTATTTCTTCTTCTTCTATTTCTTCTTCTTCTATTTCTTCTTCTTCTATTTCTTCTTCTTCTATTTCTTCTTCTTCTACTTCTTCTTCTTCTTCTTCTTCTTCTTCTTCTTCTTCTTCTTCTTCTTCTTCTTCTTCTTCTTCTTCTTCTTCTTCTTCTTCTTCTTCTTCTTCTTCTTCTTCTTCTTCTTCTTCTTCTTCTCCTCCTCCTCCTCCTCCTCCTCCTCCTCCTCCTCCTTCTTCTTCTCCTCCTCCTCCTCCTTCCTCTTCCTCCTCCTCCTTCCTCCTCCCCCTCCTCCTCCTCCTCCTCTTCCTTCTCCTCCTCTTCCTTTTCCTCCTCCTCCTCCTTCTCCTCCTCTTCCTTCTCCTCCTCCTCCTCCTTCTCCTGCTCTTCTTCTTCTTCTACTTCTTCTTCCACTTCTTTTTCTTCCTGTTCTTCTTCATCATCCTTCTTGCTCCTCCTCCTCCTTCTAATCTGTCTCTCTCTGTCTCTCTGTCTGTCTCTGTCTCTGTCTCTCTCTCTCTCTCTCTCTCTCTCTCTCTCTCTCTCTCTCTCACACACACACACACACATGCACACACACACATGCACACACACACATGCATGCACAAAGCTGAAATTTAGAAAAGTTGAAGAATTAGATCAAAGGCACAGTGCTTATAGTGATACCAATATTTGAATATAGGCATTTTCTCCTCCTGTGTTACTAAAACAAAAAAATGAGTCAGAGAGTAGCCTCTAGAGTAGGTCTGTTCATTGCTGTCCAGAAACCTTAGGCCAGAGTTTGAGTCTCAGCCATCTAAACTTAGAAATATTCTTTGTCTCTCTACCCATCTACTCTCTGGCATAATATCTAAGGATTTCAATATCTTTGTCTTGTTTTGTTTTTATTTAAAAATAAAAACACTGTGAGGGAATATAAGAAAAATATTTGAGTATTAATGCATAATTAATAGCACTTTCCTCTTACATGGCCTAACCATCCATATCCTGATATGTAAGATCCTTGGATTCTGAAAAATCATTTTAGATGAATTAGAAAGAGAGTTATAGTTAGGTGAATCCATTGAGCATATCAGAGAACATAATGGTCTGATCTTCACAATATGACTTTCACTTCTATCATGAATATGATGTGGTCTATGGTTAATGAACTTCTAACATCAACCTTACTCAGGCTAAACCAGAGATTCCCAAACTTTACAAATCCATGGTGTTGCTAGTGCCCATATGTTTCCTAATGTTTGCCAGACAAAATAATTATCTAATAAGTTCATTGTTTTAGATAGCAAGGACCAAACTCTGTCCCAGTAATTAAGTATGTTATTTACCTGTCTCATGACTGTGAAAACATATCTGACAAAATAACGTAAAGAATGGTTTATTTTGGCTTATGTTTTCTGGAGACACACTATCATGGCTGAGATAGAATGGTCACACCAGCAGGAAGTCGCTGGTCAAGTTTCATCCCAAGTGAAGGAGAAAGTAATTAGTACTCAAGCAAAATGATCTCAGATCATTTTCTCCCCTTTATTTACACCAGAACCCCCACACAGGGAAAAGTATCTTCCATACGTAGAGTGACTCTTCTAACTTCAATTAATCTAATATAATCTAGATAATTCTTCACAAATATACCCTAAGATTTGTTTCCAAGGTGATCCTAAATCTGACTTAGTTGACAGTTAAGCTTAACCATTACATTTCCTCATCATGTGGACTAAACATGCTCATAGAAAGTTTAAAGCAGTGCTTCTCCACCTTCCTAATTCTATGACCTTTTAATACAGTTACTCATGTTGTAATGACCCCAACCATAAAATTATTTTATTGCTATTTCATAACTATAATTTTGTTACTTTTATGAATTGTAATATAAATATCTGTGTTTTGGATGATCTTGGATGACCTTTGTGAAAGAGTCATTTGATCTCCAAAGGTCACAACCCACAAATTGAGAGCCACTGGTTTAAAGTATAATATTTTTTATTTTATTTTGAAATATCTTCAAGTTCTTACTACTGATATGTACATGTGTTGAACCTATACAACTTCTAAAATTTTAAAATAAAATTAAGGAGCTTAATCTTGTTTCTCTATCTTGTCAATTATTATGTAGCATTTGTTTTAAACACAGAAACTGCTAAAAAGCCAGATTATCAAGATGTGACTTCATTTACAGTACAACTTAGCAACTGAACTCTGAGTGACCTAGTCAGTTAAGAAGGACCCTGAAGATTCTGACAACTACACTTTTCTTGAACTTTTGTGCCTATTCCTACTTGACAAAGGGACAGAATAACATGGTTTCTGCCCCTGGAACAGAGACAACAGGGCTTGAGCCTCCACAAATGTTGATGGTTGCTGTAGGTATAGGCTTGCTTGCGTAATAATTGTATACATATTTTCATGTTCTTGCTTTGAGGAATGTCCTCTCTGCCAAGGTTAATGAGTCCATGGTAATCAGAGACAGCATGATTGTATTGTAATATACAGGAGGTAAGGGTGTGTCTAATGTCTCAGCAAAATAGTAGAATGCTGTGAACTTCAGGACATCCATTAAGGCTATGGGAAAGAACTCTGAAAACATGAGTTCAAAAATATATAATTTCTCAACTCTGCAACATATAAGGATGCAATATGAATTATATAAGGAGCTTGACAGATCTAAAGGAACAGAGGCAGCCTCACTATGAGCCAACTTATCAGAAAAATACTAGGAAAAGACATAACAAGATTCAGGGAGTAGTTATCTCAGGGTAAGATACTAACCCAGCTAAGGTTTTTGCTTTTTATCCTTTAAAAAGGCAAGCAGATTCCTGAGATCAAGGTCATCCTGGAACAGAGGGAGTTTAGGTCCAGGTCATGGCATGGTAAGAATGGTGATTTCAGGGCAGGGTACCATCCAGGTATATTTTATTCTGTGCTTGTGTTTACTGTCTCATTCTAAGAATCAAGAGGCTGGGCTATCTCCCACTGAGCTATCTCCCCTGCCCAGGTCTAACATTCTTAGAGTCTACCAACCACTGACCTTTGAAGTCTGACTTGATTGTTTAATTCTAGGATGGAAATTCCTTTGTCTTGTCCCCAACGTCTTAAAAATAATTTTCATATAATTCTTATTATCAAATAACAGCATCTACTCAGAAGCATTCAGAAAGTTTATATTGAGCTGACAACCATGAGGTCAGATGTCTGACCAAAAAAATTTGAGTTTGTCACTATTCTTTAGTTGTGTTTAGTTTTGGTTTTTGAAACAGTATTTGACTTTTTAAACAATAACTGAAGTTAGCCCAGGTTATCTTCAAATTCATGATCCTCCTTCTTAAGTCTTTCTAGTAGTAGAACTGTAGGTATGTATAATCAAATATAACTTGTGATCCTAATTTTCACATCAACCCATTTCCAAGTGCACTGTATGTGCCAAAAAATGTGAGGCACCTCCTTGACTCCTCACTTTTAGCATCTAGACTTGCATTATAAACTCCACAACAGACCAGCAGAGTCATCTCAGAATAGTGAAAACATCCCCCAGCTTCTAACACAACAAGTTCCTTTCTTCCTTCACTAATTTAGCAGAATGTATTTCATTGCTTTTGAAGCAAAAGACTAAAAACAAATAATAAAATCACAGTTATGTAAACAAATAAAAAGAAATGTCTTTTAAAATCATTCCTCGCCAACCCAGTCAATCTGGCTTCAGAGAATCTGTCTTACAGCAGAGAGCTTCAGAAACAAAAAAGCACAGCATAACTTTCTGAAGGTACTGTCAAGAATGCCTCTCAAAGATAGTTTTCTGAGATTTGGGTAGGTGTGAAATAAGAGTTTAAATTGGAAATTTTATTTTTCAGTGTTGTCATCATTTCTTCCAAATAAAAAAATACATAGAAACTCAGTGAAGAATATTATGCCCTTGCTTTTTTCCATAAGAACAAATTCCTCCATCCTAAAAGATAAAAGTTCCTGTCCTCATGAGACTTACTTTTCCCTGCTTTTGTGTCCTTGGATGATTGTGTGAGGAGAAGATTTAAGCTCAATCACCTGGGTGAAAGGAAACCTAAAGTCTAATTCCTAAGTCTATTTTTATTGCTATTTATAATTCTGAATGCAGTTTAAGTGTTAGGTTGATACAGTACTGTGAATATATTGCTAATAAACTCTCTTTAAATTTTCAGTTCAGGTACAACCCAGCCTTTATCCTTTCCCCTCATCTCCCTGCTCTTTCTTTCTAATTTTATTGAAGCCTTTCTTCATTCTGTTTTGTTAATAGCTTTTAATACCTTGGTTTTAGAACAAACATATTTTAGTTATTCATTAGCAGGATTTAATGTGGTGTTTGATGCCATAATTTGGATCTAAGTATTCAGCAACTGCTCATATATTAAGGGTGGTAATCGAAAGCTGACTCACATATTACCTCATTACTAATGTAGATATTAGGCATTTTGTCTCCCCTCCCCCAATATTGTTTTTCACTAGATGTC
The DNA here is from genome assembly GCA_028551405.1 of Uromys caudimaculatus. Lineage (NCBI taxonomy): Eukaryota > Metazoa > Chordata > Mammalia > Rodentia > Muridae > Uromys > Uromys caudimaculatus. The sequence continues at coordinate 58,710,212 of CM052704.1, forward strand.
TTATTTAGGGCTTCATTACTGTGAAAAAACACCATGACCAAGGCAACTCTTATAAATGAAAACATTTAACTGGGGCTGGCTTACAGGTTCAGAGATTCAGTCCATTATCATAAAGCCAGGAAGCATGGCAGTGTTTAGGCAGGCATGGTGCTGGAAGAGCCAAGTGGTCTACATCTTCACCGAAAGGAAGCCAGGAGCAGACTGTCCTTACGTAGCTAGGAGGAGGATTTCAAAGCAACCCCCCCCCCCCCAATAACACACTTCCTCCAACAAGGCAATACCTCCAGATAGTGCCACTCCCTGGGTCAAGCATGCTCAAGCCACCACACTAGAGTTCACTAGAGTTGGTGGGGTAATGACCATTTGCAAATTCCTGGAGGATTTCAACCTCCATGCCTAGTTCTTCATCTTACATGTTATTAAATCTGCTGCAGTAAAGTGGGTCAAGTCTGGAATTTGTCCGGCATTCTTACCATTCTGAAGCCCAGGTAAGTTATCTATCCTGGAATGTGATGCTCATGTCAGGGTGCAATAAATCCAATGCTCACAAAGCCTCATCCAGACTAACACAGTGGGATTTTCATACCTATTTCCTGACAAAATTAAGCTGTGCAATGCCAACTACCATAGTGAATATAGAAATATATTCTCCCTAAGTCAGGGGAACAAAGTGTAGAGTGAATATTTGTTGGGTGATTGAGCTTTTTTTTTCTTCAATTTTCCTTCTTGTTTGTATTCACTTGTTTTTGTTTTGTTTTGGTTTTGGTTTTCTTTGTTTTTTTTTTTCACATGCAAAATTCTCTTTACCCTTTCTGCAAGAACATTACAATGTGTCACCAGAAGCTGAGTGCTGGGCCCTGGACAGTCTCCCTATAAGGTCCAATGAGGCTGCATTTAATTTCCTGGAAGAAAAATTGTCGATTCACATCACATTCTCAAAGATAATTGTAGCACAAAGCACATGGCACTACATTTAACCCTCAACCTGAATGGGGGAAGTTTAAGGTGTGTGCAAGCCTGGTGTGGTGGCACATGCCTGGCATCCCAACATTTGCAAAGCTAAATCAGAAGGAACAAATCAGAGGCTCAGCTTGGCCTACATAGTAAGTTTTAGATTAGCTTCAGAACTGTCTCAAAGGAAGAGCAAAGGAAGAGGAGGCAGAGGATGAAACTACACTAGGCAATCTCAGTTCTAATTTTATTTCTTTATTTTGAAACAAATTTCCACTATGTTGCCAAGACCGGTCTCAAACTTGTGACTCACATACTTTGAATAGCTGAGATTACAGGCATACAGGCAAGCTCCACCAGGCTCTGCTGGAGGGTTGGTGTTGCTGGAGGATTTTTCCCTCCACGTTTGAAATACTTCTACCACTTCTTCGCTTCATCACACTTGAAAGCCCCTTTGTCCTGTCTCCTATATATTCCCCTGATTATATCTTAAGCTGCTAGTATGGGAAATATTAGGAATGGCTGAAGTGCTTTCTAGACCTTTTCTTTGCTCATAGCACTGGTGGCACACACGTCAATTTAGGTTTTGCAGAGACAAGTCTCTTGACTACTAGTATCGCTTACTTAGTTTTGAGATTTGTTTTTGTTTTGTTTTGTTCTCTAGAAACCCAGTTGTGCCAAATTCTTTTTGAGTTATGTTTCATTAGACTTAATCACCAATGGTGTGGCAATTCCCAGGGACCCAGGGCTTGCTCACTTTTCTCAGTCTTTTTATCCAACTGAAAGAAAAGATTAAAGTACTGAAGTTCACAATACTCTAAGGAAATGAATGCTTAGACTGTGTTGATTTGGTTTAGCTCTGAAGTTATAGCATTGTTATTGACACTCATGGCCCAAGAAACTTCTTACTCATCAAATTTCTGACTAACCAGATACAAAGGCCTTCCTTTATGATCCTACACATTTCCCAAGACTCCATATTTCTTATTCCACTTGGGAGCAATGGATCTTTCCTGAAATTGTTCATTCTCTATTATCTTCACTTGTCTAGCAAATGACAACAAACTCCAAATACCAAATACATTGAGTTCCAAAATATTCAAGAGTCAAATGAAGCTAGCCACATATTCCATGGCTTGCTGTCTTCTCCGCTTGTGGCTTGTTACCGCTACACACAAACCAACCAGTTTCAGTCATTTTTTTTTCTTATCATTGTGAAAATGTTTGCTTCTATGTTTCAATATCTCTTTTATTATCTTTAAGAAGATTATTTTTCATAAATGAAGGAATTTGAAATTGTTCAAATCTTCACGGCATATTTTGTTAGTAACTGCAGCTTGATCACACTGACAGTTGTATAATGCACCTGTACAGGCTGTGGCTTTGAGTCAAGTGTGCCTCACTGCTTGGTGGATGCTGCTAAGTAATGTCACTTAAATGGCACAGTTGTCAAAGTGTTACTTCTGCCCACACGTCATTGGTCAGATAGAGTCAAGTTAATGCATCCTGACACTGTTCAGCCAGGGAGATGATTTCTTTCAGTGGTGGAAGACAAAAGAATATAGTGTTTGTTCAACAATAATAAATTATGATTTGGATTAAGCTATTATCGGCTCACACCTTATTATGATGTGGATAATTGAAGGCAATGGAGGCATGGAAGTAAGAATTATTTACTAGAATGCCTCTGTTTCTCTGATGTTTTTAGGATAATTTGTTTTAATAATGTCCTACTTACTATCCTCATTACTGTTTTGAAAAATAAAAAGAAGCTTATCTACTTCTTTGTCCTCTATAAACGCCTCTTCTGAAATTGTGGAAACATCTTCCCAGTGTCAGAGCACATCCTGGAGGACACAGCATAGAGAAATGACAGTTCTGGTGCTACACAAGTTACATGTGACATATGATTAGAATAGCAGAGACAAGTGGCAGAACCTTTTCACATGTAATACAAAATGTTTCATTATGAATTTATTACTGCTCTGGACAAATGTCCATGTTGGATAATAACTGCACAACTATACTGAACTATGTTTGACTGTATCATGGTAAAGAAATACTCAGCCTTCTTTTTCACTTAGAAAAAAAGGCTTATGTCCAGTATGAACGAGACACAAAGTGAAACTTTCCCACTTTTAGCCCTCCAGCCCTTCCTCCCGTCATCACTGGTGAAGAGTTTGGAATTCTTCTGAATTATATGAAATTGTAGCTTTCATCCTTTAGATAATATTTATGTTCAAGGGTCAGTCTTAGAGCAATCATCTTGAAACTGACTGCCAAGAGGGAAGTGTGAACAAAGACAGGCTGTATTTCTCTGATGAAGAATCCAGTTTATCCATTTTCAGAACCTTTAGAGACCATACTTTGCACCTGACAGTCATTTCTACATGCTAACAGATTTCTGGCACACTGCAAAAAAGCCACTCTGCAAAAAAGCCACTCCATTAGAGCAAGGCGCCGCATGCACGTGTTCTCATCCCCAGCCATCCTGAGGCTGTTATGCCATCCATCCTTCAGACTTCATAACTGTGGGGATTAGGGGTAGAGATTCAATGCTTCTGAAGAAAGTCATATACCAGCTGCTGATGTTAGTGTTCCACCTGTTTATCTTATAATGAGCTCCAATTTTATATGGAGACAGAACTGCAACAAAGGGAAGGGTGGGACAACCAGAAAATCTCACTGGTTCTGTATTGGTATGATGTAATTTATTTTAGTTACTCATCACAATAGTCTGCTCTCCATTTGCATGTTAATCTCAAACCATGGAATTGGTGAAGGATATAGTTAATTGGGGGGTGGGGTTATGACTTTCAGCCAAAAGGTCTTCACCTGAATTCTCTGTACAGGTACAAGAAATTGGGTGATAGACTCAAAGTGATGTAAAATATTAACCCATTAAACCTGATTCTCAGAGGTAAATCTCATTTCTTTACTAGTTCCTTCCAATTTTCACACACAATAAGGAGAGCATTTGTCTGAAAACAAGTGACAGGATGAAAAGTCATAAAATCCAACGTGGAGAAGAATTACTATAGCCCTGAGATTAGAATGGCACAGATCCAAAGTGCTGACAGAACCGACGGCAGATGTGAGTGTGGGGCATAGAGAAGTCTCATTACTGCTGCTGGGAAGCCAGAAATGAATCAGTCACACTCGAAGATAGTTTGACAGTTTCAGATGAAGCAAAATGTATTCATACCATGTGATATAACATACTTCTTGGTACTTCACAAAGTCCTTGGCATCTGTGTCTACATAAGTACATAGATATTTATAGCAGCTTTGCTCCTTTTGCCAAAATGTGGAAGCAACTGAGATACCTTTCACTGGAGGGATTGGTATGGTACATGCATTCAATTGGAGACGATTTAGAAATAAGTAAAGGGATGTGCTTCTGAGGTATGAAACAAACCAAGGGAACTTAAATGTCTGTAACTAACTGAAAGTAAGCAATCTAAAACAGCTACATCCGATATTCACTTCTCTTTAATTACAGAGAAAGCAAAAGTGTGGACAGAGTAAAGGGTCAGTGGATGCTTAGGCTTCAGGTGAAGGGAAAGATCATGTGGGATTTTCTTATTTATGACTATGAAGAATCATTTATTATAATTATGGTCTGCTGATATTTTCACAAGGTTTTTATGAAGTAAAATACAAATCTTGTAATGGGTTCATCAGAACAGCAGTCTGATGATCTCTTTCTTTGTTGGGTCATTGTGTGTTTTAGGTAGAAGAATAACTATGCTTCATAGAATGAATTGTGTAGTGTTCCTTCTAGTTCTATTTTGTGGAATAATTTGAGGAGAATTGGTATTATCTTTTCTTTGAAGGTCTGATAGAATTTTACATTAAAACCATCTGGTCCTGGGCTTTTGGGGGGGGGAGGCTGGGAAGGATTTAATGACTGCTTCTATTTCTTTAGGGGTTATGGGACCGTTTAGATAGTCTTGATTTAACTTTGGCACATGGTATCTGTCTAGAAATGCATCCATTTCATCTTGATTTTCTAGTTTTGTCAAATACAGGCTTTTGTAGTAAGATCTGATAATTTTTCAAATTTCCTCAGGTTCTATTGTTGTCTCCCTTTTCATTTCTGATTTTGTTAATTTAGATACTGTTTCTGTGTCCATTAGTTAGTTTGTCTAAGGGTTTTTCTATTTTGTTGATATTCTTAAAGAACCAGCGCTTGGTTTTGTTGATTCTTTGTATAATTCTCTTTGTTTATAATTGGTTGATTTCAGCCCTGAGTTTGGCTATTTCCTTCCTTATACTCCTCTTGGGCATTCTTGCTTCTTGTTGTTCTAAAGCTTTCAGGTGTGCTGTTAAGTTGCTAATACAGATTCTTCCCAATTTCTTTTTGAAAGCTTTTAGTGCTATGAATTTTCCTCTTAACATTACTTTCATTGCATCCCATAAGTTTGGGTATGCTGTGACTTCATTTTATTGAATTCTAGAAAGTCTTTAATTTCTTTCTTTATTTTTTCCCTGATCAAGTTATCATTAAGTAGAGAGTTGTTCAGTTTCCATGAGTATGTGGGCTTTTTGTTCTTTTTGCTGTTATTGAAGTCCAGTCTTAGTACATGGTGATCTGATAGAATGCATTAGTTGAACCTTCTATCTGTTAACTCTTGTTTTATATCTGAGTATATGGTCAGTTTTGGAGAAGGTACCTTGAGGTGCTGAGAAGAAAGTACATCCATTTGTTTTAGGGTGAAATGTTCTGTAGATATCTGTTACATCTATTTGGTTCAGAACTTCTGTTAGTTTCACTGTGTCTTTGTTTAGTTTCTGTTTCAATCATCTGTCCATTGGTGAGATTGGGGTGTTCAAGTCCCCCATGATTGTTGTGAGAGATTCAGTGTGTGTTGAGCTTTAGTAAAGATTCTTTTACAAATGTAGATGTTCTTGCATTTGGGGCATAGATGTTCAGAATTGAGACTTCATCTTGGTAGACTTTTCCTTTGATGAGGATGAAGTGTCTTCCCCATCTCTTTTGGTTAATCTTGGTTGAAAGTTTGTTTTATTGGATATTAGAATGGCTACTCCAGCTTGTTTCTTGGGACCATTTGCTTGGAAATTTTTTTTCAGCCCTTTACTCTGAGTTAGTTTCTGTCTTTGTTGCTGAGGTGTATTTCTTGTATTCTGTAAAATGAATAATCCTGTTTGTGCGTCCAGTCTGTTAGCCTGTGTCTTTTTATTGGGGAACTGAGTCCATTGATGTTGAGAAATTAGACCAATGATTGCTAGTTCTTGTTATTTTTGTTGTTGGAGGTGGTATTATTTGTGCATGATTCTCTTCTTTTGGGTTAATTGTGAGATGATTAATTTCTTATATTCAAGGAGTTACCCTCCTTGTGCTGGCATCCTCTTTCTAGTATCCTCTGCAGGGCTGGATTAGTAGAAAGATACTTTTTACGTTTGTTTTTGTTATGGAATATCTAACTTTTTTTGTCTGTGGTGATTGAATTCTTTGCTGGATATAGCACCCTGGGCTGGCCTCTGTGGTCTCTTAGGGTCTGCAGGACATCTATGAGAAGTCTGATGTAATTTCGATAGGTCGGCCTTTAAATGTTACTTGATCTTTTTCATTTACAGCCTTTAATATTCTTCCTTTGTTCTTTTCATTTACTGTTTGATTATTTTGTGGTGGAAGGATTTTCTTTTCTGGTACAATCTATTTGTTGTTCTATAGGTTTCTTGTATATTTATGGCCATTTCTTTCTTTAGGTTAGGAAAGTTTTCTTTGATGATTTTGTTGAAGATGTTTTCTGGCCCTTTGAACTAAGAATCTTTACATTCCTCTATTCCTATTATTCTTAGGTTTTGTCTTTTCATTCTGTCCCAAATTTCTTGGGTGTTTTGGGTTAGGACCTTTTTACTCTTTGTATTTTCTTCGACCAGTGTGTCTATAACTTCTATGGTATCTTCTATGCTCATTTGATTTAGAGAGCCTTATTCTCTTGGTTTCTTTCATGCTCTCTGGCTTACACACTCCATCGCCTCCACTTCTGCAGGATCCCATAAGCTCTGAGGAGAGGAATTAGATGGAGACATGCCATTTAGAACTGTGTGTTCCAAGATGTTTCTGCATAATGTCTGGCTGTGCATCTCTTTATGTAACAAGCCAGTCAGTAAACATAGAATGAATCTTAATGAAAATAGTGAAGTTTAGATAGTAATAATAATGTATATGTTTATTATTGTTCAATTGAATTGTATTTGTTCATTGACTACAACATGTAGTATACAAATAGAAGTTTCTGATAAGGAATGCGTAGAGGAGAGGAACATTTCTTGGTTTGAATATAAAATGTTCCTGATAGTATTATGTGTACATGAGTTTCTCGGCTGGTGCTGCTCTTGTGAGTAGTTTTTGTAGCTGTCGAACTATAATAAAAGTCAGCTACCAGGGGCAGGTTTTAGAGCTGTATCTACTTCAGGTTCTGGCCTAAGCCTTCTATTTAAAGGTTGACCAAAGTGTGAATAAGCCTTAGCCACACAAGCTTGCCACAGTGGAGCTGCTTAACCATAACTCCTCACCAAAATATAGTTATTCCTGAAACTGTGAGCCAAAATATACCACCCTCTTGACATTGTTTCCCTGGTTACTATAACCAGAAATGTAACTGATGCAGGACAAATACATGAATATTTTGTTCTCTGTTCACTTTTTATAGATTTAAAACTTCTCCTCAAGGACCAAGTTCCATTAGTATAAGAGATTTAAAAAGATATATCTGTGTAACTGAGTAACAATATATAGTCTTCTTTGTTATAATTAATTGGAATGATTCTGTAAGCTATAAATGAAAATATCTCTCATTATGCATAATATTTTCTCTTGATAATTCTAGACAGATTTGAAGAAAAGGATGTTTTGATTTGTAAATGCTAACTCATGTCATTTTAATTTTTTTATTATTTGGACATTTTTATGTGTATGTTTTGTGTACATGCATGTATATGCACCACATATGTTCCTAGTATCCACCAAGATCAGAAAGAGGTATCTGACCTGATTGTCTGGGACTATAGTTACAGAATGCAGGTCTTCTGCAAGAACAACAAGTGCTCTTCACAGCTAAGGTAAGACTTCTGCCTCAAATGTTTGATTTTTATTAAAAAGTCTTATATTTTATAAACAATATAAATTTAAGTATGGAGACAGTAAAAGATCAACATACCATAAGATATTTATAATTTTAAATAATTTAAAAGTAAATATTCTCTTCTAAAATAATGTTTTAGTTAAAGACATTATTTTTTGCTGTTCTTTTTTATGGAGCAATTGATCAGACATAGGAGCCTGAATAAACCAGGAGAATGCTCTACCACCTTTCTATATACCCAGGATCTGAAAACTTCTTTAAGTATTTATTTTTGTATTGATGCATACCATTGTTTTGGTTACAATGTCTATTATCTCTTGTCTACAATATTCATTTGTTTGTTCAACAATTATTCAGTAATTAGCTGTGTCAGAGAAAGCCTATAGTAGAAAAGAGGTGACCAAAGTAGGGACTGTGACCTCAGGATACACAGTGTAATGAGACAAAGCAATGTATTGTTCAGTTCCAGGTGGGATCAATTCTTTGTTATACAGTGTTAAGTTTTCAGAATTATAAGTAAAGCATGTCCACAATCTACTTTGGACTGATGAGCACATGATAAGAAACAGAATGTTTTAAGTGGAAAATGTCCCAGATAACAATTCAGAAACTCAGACTTCTCAGTTGTATCACATGATCCAACCTAACCATAAACCAGCTAAGGAAGAGCCCTGTGAGAGAAATGGGTTAGTAGAGTCCTGGTATGGCACAGCCAGTAGGAAGACATTTGCCTTGTGTGTGTGTGTTAATGAAGTAGCACATAAGTGGGCAATTGATTTTTACATAAGAAGAGAGTTCTTAAAATTAATTTCATATAATACACTTAATTTTTTCATAAAAGCAAACATCCCATTTATAGAGGAGGTTAATATTTAAGTTTGATTTCTGATTGAATTAGCAAGACATGCCCTATGGAAGTTTATCAACTCTAGTAATTCTACCCATATAATTGATCTACAGTTTAACTGGTTAAAGCATAAAAATTCAAAGTTATGATAGCATGTGATAAAATACAGCCTAGTAATTCCTAATCACCCATCAACAGTCTGAGATAGATTCACATAGTTCCTACTGACTGTGAGTTGTGAATATCCATCTTCACTACATATATTGGTGCTAGTAGCTGGTGTTTGTCAGATGTTTCTGTGACAAATTACAGGAAGGAAAGAACATTTAAAGTGGAAAAGGTTTGGGACTGTAATAGATATACCATGTTGGAGAGCACTCAAGCATACAGAGTAGCTTACCCCATGGCAGTCTAGAGGCAAAGGCAATGACAAAGTTGGCCATGGGCTAATATGACCTTATAGGGCATGTTACTGCTTTACTCACTATGGAACCATCTCTTACAGGCTCCACCTCTGCCTGAAACAAGCTTTCAACACATCTGAGCTTTGAGCATGTTCCAGATCCAAACCATAGCATGGGGCAGTAGTGTCCACACAGCTCAGACTTATCTCTGCTTAATGGTTTTGAAAGCATATAATCCTAATGAAGGTTTTTAAATTGTTATCAGACTTCATGGCATAATAGTAATGGAATACTACTCAGCTCTGACTAAAAGTGAAGTTAACATGTTTGAAAGAATAATGTTTTACAAAAAAAGACTTATATTGGTCAGCCTTAAAATCAAAGAACTGGACATGTGCTGAGCTGTTAAGTCCAAACCTAGTTGTAAATCTATTTTAGTGACATTTTTTATTATATTATAAAATATACTGGACAAAAAAAACAGCAATGTAGATTATGTAGTATAATCAAAACATAAACTTAATTAACACAAATAAAAATGTAATAGTTTATAAAAGAAAAATAAAATTTAAAAACTATAGCATAGTTTTTACATAGATGAACTTAGGATATACAATATCAAGTGACATCACACAATGTTAGAAAGAAAACAAAACTACATTCTCTCCCCCATATGTAGGATTCAGCCTAGATTGATAGGCAGATAGACAGGTATGTAAACGAATGCATATGTGGATATGATGTAATATAAAGAGAATAAGTGAAGCCAACTGTAAGGGACTAAGAAGGAGTATATGTAGGTAATGACCTGAGTTATGAAAGAGGTTGTAAAGCTAATGTTTTCTGATCTAATCCTGCCATGGAGTTTTTTTTTTAATTATGAATACATGCATAATGTATATTCAATACTGAAAGTGTAAATCCCAATGAGAAGCTTCACAGCTTCCATCTCAGATGCCAGCTATAACTGTGTATAATTTCCTTACATTGTATAGGGTTTGGGTATGGTTAATTTTGGTGTGTGATACTTTTATTTATTAGTGTATTTTCAAATTAAATGCCTTATTAAATGTTTTTAATTGTATTAATAAGCTATATACAGTAAACTTTGCATAAAATTTTATTAAACCTGTTTGCTTTTACAATAAGCTACAACTCAGTCTATAAGCATTGTTCTGTTTTTACCAATCTTCACATCTTATTCTATGCTATCTCTGAAATTTATAAATAAAAAGCAAAACTATCATAGTACTAATCTAAATAAAAGCCTTATGATCTGATACCCAGGAGAAAAAAGACAAACCAAACATTTCAAGTACAGTTTTTTTATAATAATGAATGAACAATGTATATTTGAAAGGTTTTATTCTCTTTCTGAGTGTGTCTGTGTGTCTGTGTATTTGTGTGTATGTGTCTCTGTGTGTCTGTGTGTGTAGGTAACCATGGAGACCAGAAGAGGACTCAGATGCCCTGGAGCTAGAGTTCTATGACAGTAATAAACTACCCAAATTAGTTCCTGGGAATTGAACTTAAGTGCTCTTAACTGCTGAGCCATCTCCACAGGCCCATATAGTAATGTATTGAAATAAAGCTCACTGAGATGGACAGTGTTTGAGACAAACAGAACTGGAAATCTCTATAATTTTAGCATAGTGTACTCTTCCACCTACATTTTGTACTACTGTCTATCTTTGGTTTCAATAGGCTTAGTAATTATTCATTCCTTGATCATAAGACATGAACGTGTGTGTGTGTGTGTGTGTGAGTGTGTGTGTGTGTGTGTGTGTGTGTTTATCTCATTGCTTATGAGCATCCTGTTTCACCAGAGTTTAGTGTGATAGTATTATAAACAGAAAAGATCATGCTTGTGAACTGATTGGACAGGCTAGAGGGACAACAATCATGGGGCTGCTACCAGACTGAGGAATACAAGACAACCTTCCCTGGTGGGTGCACATGGGTTTCATTAATTGCTTTAACAGCCTATCTCTGCAGTAGTTACAATAATAGGAAGCCTCACCGCCACAAGTACATTTAAATTCTGACATCTATGTGGCATTGTTAAAATAGTAGCAACAGCTGGCATGGCAGTATATGTCTATAAATACAGCACTGAGGAGGCTGAGGCCAAGGGATTGTGGTTTGTTTCAAGGCCAGAATGGTCTACCCAGCAAGATTCATAGAGTTGAAAGAGGGGAAGGAGTGTGATTTCTCACCATATATTCACATTAGAATTTTCCTACCTATTCTAATTATCAGAAAGTTCTTTGCATCTAGGATATAGTTATTAGGAAGTTTGGGGGGGGGGAGTTTGTTCTCTTTATTACAGTTCCAGAACTCAAGTAAAAGGGTGTAAAAATGAATCCTGAGTTGTAGTCAGAACAGTTCATTGTTAGCACCAGGACCACATTTTTCCCCTAATCTTGTCTTCCCACAGTGCTCACTCCCATATACAGAACTCTATAGACTCATGTGATGCTCTACGTGGCTGCCCAGACACATCACAGCACTGCTGGATGCTAACACCACCTTCATAGATGATGTTGTTTTAAAAAAAGAGAAAGAAAGAAAGAAAGAAAGTGCAGAGTGACTTGGATTCTGAACAAATCCACCTGAAATAGTTCCACAGTAGCCCTGCCCTAAGTCTGACTCCTCCCCTTCTTCTATTGGCATAACGGTACTGTTATGGTTTGTGCTAATGAGCTGGTAGACTTCCAGAAAGCAAGTCTCTTTCTCATCCTTATTTCTACACTCCTTTTTCTTCATGACACTGAGAAATGTTTATTGAAGTAGTAAGTGGATGGGTGGAGTCACAAACACCTTTCAGCTTATTTAGATTTAGATGAAATTTCAGTTTTTAGGCCATTTTTATTTGGTATCATCAGAGCAAAACTGGCCTTTCAGAAGCTTTTTATGAATGTGAAAGTTTTATATAAAGAGTTATCTCTAACCATGTATTGTTAAGTGTTTCTGATGACTTTATGAAACAAAGGGTAAATGTGCAAAGGCTCATCTTTGAGAGTTCCCCCACTGTACACCCTGTATATAGCATTGTATGTCCTTATGATCTTCCTGATCAAACTGGGCTCTTTTGAGCGTGTTTTCCTTGTTAGGCGTTTAGCATAAGTCTGTGAACAGAGTGGTACTTGCAGCATGATGGCGTGAGGTGCAGTTTTCCAAGTTTGCTTTTGAAAGGAACATAAACCCCATGAAACTTGGTAAAGTCCATGGGCTCCTCTGAGGGCATTCTATACATAGACAAGAAGTAAACAGATGATCCAGAATCTTCCCAGAAATAGTCATGTTTCCTTCCTCCGCTCCTCTCCAGATGTGTGTCTTCACTGTGTCTATAAAACCCTCTAGCCATTTAAAACTTCTTTTCCCCACAACTTTGAGCTTTGTACAGTAGCTCCTCTGTCCACCTATCTATTCCTTCAGCCTCCCAGGGATGCCTTGCCTGAAACCTACCTGTTATGATTACCTTCTACTGCAATCTCTTTTCATTCTTTCACCTGCTATCTGGTATCACGTCCCACTGAAATTCTTACAGTTTGAGTGTGAAGTGTACATCAGAGTGCTCATTCCCCATCTGTTGCAACTGTCAGAGGTTGTGGAAGCTTCAGGAGGTAGAGCGTGTAAGGTGGGAATAGAAAGATCATAAAAGTCCAGCTTCTTTGCTTCATGATGTTTTATTGTGAGAAACACACATAACAGGTCTACTCTTATGGCAATATAATTCACTTAGGTTTCCTTTTAGTTGTGACTAAAAATGAGATAAGTAGTGTAGATCCGCCAGCACCTCCCAAACCTATGGGAAGTTGATTTCTTGGGTGTCTTTAGGCAGTGATGAGCTTCTTCCTGGATAACTGTTAGACTATGTTTCTGGTTATGTGAAAGTGTTTCACTGCTTGCCATGAGCTAGGACTTCCTCCCATCTATTGTAGGTCATACACTCTAGAGGATCCGTGATCATGCTGCTTATCAGCTGAGTTAGACTGCCAGGGTTCTGTGGATGTGCAGATCCTGGTAGGTTTGCCCTTGAAAGAGATATTGGGGCTCTATCCCCTTCCCACCCTTTTGCTTCCCACTGCCAAGAAGTGAGAAGCTTTGGTCTAATATATGCTCCTACCAGAATTTACCACTTTACCCTCGCCCCTAAAACATAAGCATGCAGATGTACACATGCATACACACACACACACACACACACACACACACACACACACACACAGAGCCACAGCAGTAAGCTGATCATCATCATTTTCTCGGTCCATTTTCTATGACTTTTCTTGCCAAACAGCAACAGCATAACTAGGCTAGAAGAAGCCCATGCACAGTGAGACAGAGTAATGGAAAAGAAATGCAATCATTTATGACTGAAGCAAACTTATACACAGCCTGAACTTGTGGTGAGACACTATCCTAAGTATATTCATGGGCAGTAGATACGCCTCCTCAGAGAGAGTAAAGTTGTTGAGGCCTCAACTCGTGAGAAACTCAGAAACATGAGAGACTTGAGAACTGTTCCTCATCAGTAACTACTTGTTTATACCAAGGAGAAAATTATCTTCTGCATAATTCATAAAAGCAGGTGACATATTTTACATGTCTGTTGGCAGTAGCTTTGCTCAGTTTCTGATTGATTCCCTTGATATCAACATGCTATTTTATTAACCCATAGAAAAAATTAATTTTTCATTGAATATTTTGTTGATATACAGTTTTTAATCATAATGTATTAAAATATCAAATTAATTTTAAAAATGGTTGAAAAACCAAAGTATACATTTGGAAAATGAAATATATACATGCATTTATGCATACACACTCTAGGTAAAGTTGAGACCAAAGAAACAATAGTAACAGTAACAATAAAATCAACACAAATGATAAGGATTCGAGAACGAAAAAAAATAGTTAAGTCAAATCAATAGATTGCAGCAGTAGAAAGAGCATTAGATATTGAATGAGGTATTCATTCAAAGGGTTAAAAAAAGAACAATGAAGACCCCCTCAAGAAAAAAGGAATGTAGAAAACAATGAAATCGCAAAGCACTGATGAAATATCAAATAAGAAACATTGGCTACAGCTGTGTTAAAGGTCAAATGCAATGCATAAAATTTGACCAAGAGTAAGAACATAGAAGCAGGGATCTACAGTGAGGAAGGGAAATGGGAGAGTGTGCCACTTAAGAGTTGATACCGTGGAACTCTACCGCTGTAAGTTTGCTATTGGGTAGAATGCATAGTCCTATGTGGAATTTTATTTACTTATGGAGCAAGTGGAAAACATAGACTAATTTATAATGGTTTACATTTGGGGTTTTGGATTTTGTTTTTTATTATTAATTTGCACACAAAATGATGTGTTTCCTTATGGCATCCTTATGCGGCTTTTTATTTTGGGTGATCGGTCTCCTCTCCCTATCTTCCTGCCTCTCATTCTCACCTGTACCCTCCCTCCCCTCACATACCCTTTACATTTTCACCTCCCATGTGTACTATTCATCGCCCATTGCCCTTCCTTAAATCCTATTTTAAATCTCATGATTCCCTTTTAGCTCATGACCCCTATTCGCATGCATTCTTGCATTAACACACAGTTATGATAGAAGCTAGGCTCTGTGTATTAGGGATACCATGTAATATTTGACTTTCCTAAATCAGTTTCTCCATTTTAGATGTAAACATCAAAGATCTTTTAAGTGACAGGTATCTCACTTATTTTCCAGAATGACCCAAATAATTTAACGTGCCACAAGCTTATAATGAGGTTGCTGTCTTGAATTCAGAAACAAACAATTCAGTGTATAATAAATATACAGATAAGTTTGGATGTTTATAAAACTAAAATCTCTAAAAGGTTTAAAATATTACTCAAGGTAAAATATAACTTTTGCAAGAACACAGGAAAAAATTTACATGATAATATATGTTACTATTGTTTTCTTTTACCTAAAATATATTTTTCCATATTATTTATCCTTATTGCGGTTTCCTCTCCTTCCAGTTTCTAACTTCCTGCTCTCCTATTCAGACTTGCTCCCTTTCTGTCTCTCATTACAAACAAACAGACTTCTAAGGGATAATAATAAAAAAATAAGATTAAAAAAACATTGGAATGGGACAAAACAAAACTGAACATTTTAAAAAACAGAAGAAAAGGAACCCAAGAAAAGGCAAAAGAAATAGATGTAGACACAGTGGACTACTAGGTCCACACTCAGGAAGCCCATAAAATCACAAACCAGAAGCCATAATATATATGAAAAAGACATGTAGGGTAAAAAAGAGAAAGAGATAACAATAATAATAATAATAATAATAATAATAATAATAATAATAATAATAATAATAAATCATTTTTAAAAGTAAAGAAAAATGGAAAATCCCTGACACAACATTATGAGACAAGGAACTTGCAAAGATGAAAGTACATTTCTTTTCTGTTGACCATCTACTTCTGGACATGCAGCTTTCCCTTAAGACTAATTTGTGTCCCCAACTTGGAGAAACTAAATTTACATTTGGAAGTGGTTATCTATTGGAGATAGATTCTGGGTTAGGGACTGAGGTATATCTCCGCTTCTTTTAACATTAGAACTTCATTTGGTGCAGACTCATGCAGGGCCTGTGTACACTGCCTCAGTCTCCATGAGTTCACATGTGCAATGATCCTGCTGATTCAGAAGGCCCCATCTCCCTGCTGTCTTCCATCCCTTCTGCTCTTGCTTCCTTTTCTACTCCTCTTCCATGGGGTTCTCTGAGCCTTGAGGAGGGGAATTTGATGGAGACACCACACTTAGAACTGAGAGTTTCAGGGTCTCTCACTCTTTTCATATTGTCTGGCTGTGGATCTCTGTATTTGTTTTCATCTGCCACAGAAGGCATCTTCTCCAGTGAGCAAGGCACTGATGTGAGTATAGCAGAAAGACATCTTTGTAGTCATTTTATTGCTACATTCTTTTAGTAGAATAGTAGGATTTGGTTTTACTGTAGGTCCCTGGAATATCTAGTCTCGGGTTCTTGGTAACCCAAGCAGTATCAGGTATGGATCGAATCCCCCACAGTGGGTCTTAAGTCAAATCAGAGATGGGTTGATTAATTCCACAAGATTTGTGTCACCGTTGCACTCGTATGTCTTGCAGGCAGCACACCATGAGAGATGGAAGGGTTTATAGCTGTATTGATGTTTGTATTTTTCCTTTCGTAGTGTGTATAGCCCCTTCCAATAACATAAACATTCTCTTGCAAGGGCGAGGGCTATATGTAGACACTAGCTTGGTGTCTCTGTGTTTAATGAACTGTGTTGGTGTTGTCTCCAGCAGTAGGCCCTTTTTGATAGATTGTGGAAAGCAGCCTAGAACATGGGCAACAGTCTACATTGTTTGGTGGTTCAAATAGGATCTCTTTGGCCAACGTCTCAATTATATGCCACCCAATTCTTATACTGAAAAGTTCATTTGATGACAAGAAGTGCCCAGTTGGGACTCTGTCTCTCCCATTTGTTTTGGCAAGATCATATATGTATCACCTTCATATTTGTATATTTTAGGAAGTTTCTCTTGTTTTAGGTTTCCATACTACCATTCAAATCGCCCTTTCTTTTAATGGTCTCTCCCCATATTCTCTCCTTCATCCCTCTCTTTATGCCCCTTCCTCACTACTTGATCTTTCCATTCCAGCCTTCCCCCGATCCATCCATAATTACCTATTCCCTTTCCCTCTCCTAGGAAGATCTATCTGTCCACTACCCCCAGTCACTAACTCAATACCTAATCTCTGTGTGTCTATGGATTGTAGTTTGCTTAATATCGACAAAACAGCTAATAGCCAGATATTATGGATACATGCCATATTTGTCTTTCTGTGTCTAGGTTTACATAACTCAGGGTGATTTTTTTGTTAGTACTATTCCTTTTCACTGTGAATTCCATGATTTTATTTTTTAAGAGATGAATGATATTTCATTGTACAAATATGACACATTTTCTTTTTCTGTCAATCTGTTGTAAGACATCTAGGTTGTTTCTAATATTTTGGCTATTATGAATAGGGACTCAATAAGCATGGTTGAACAAGTGTCTGTGTAGCAAGGTGAAGTATCCTTTAGGTGTGTGTCCAAGAGTGATATAGCTAGATTTGAGTTAGACCAATTCCCATCTCCCTGAGGAACAACCACATTGATTTCCATCACAGGTATACAAGATTGTAGTATCACTAACAAAGGGTAAGTGTTCCCTTAGTCAACATGCTTACGAACATAAACTGTCATTTGTTTGTTGATGGTGTAAGATGAAATATCAAAAAAGTTTTGATTTTCAGTTCCCTGGTGACACATGATGTTGAATATTTCTTGGCCTTTTGAGTTTCCTATTTTGAGAATTCCCTTTTTAAATCTGCACCCCATTTTTAAAATTGTGTTATTTGTTTTCTTTTTTATTGTTTTTTATTTTATTTTTACGTTTTTATTTACATTTCAAATGTTTTCCCCTTTACATATCTCCCTTTTGGAACCCCCCCTATCCCATCCCACTTCCCCCTGCCTCTATGGGGAGCACCCCACCCACCCATCCACTCCCATGTTCCCTCCCTGACTTAACTTTGGTATTTGGTATCTGTCTAGAAAATTGTCCATTTCATCCAGATTTTCCAATTTTGTTAGGTGTAGGTTTTTGTAGCAGGATCTGATGATTTTTTTTTTAATTTCCTCAGATTCTGTTGTTATATCTCCCTTTTCATTTCTGATTTTGTTAATTTGGGTACTGTTTCTGTGCCCTCTGGTTAGTCTGGCTAAGGGTTTATCTATCTTGTTGATTTTCTCAAAGAACCAGCTCCTGGTTTTGTTGATTCTTTGTATAGTTCTTTTTGTTTCTACTTTGTTGATTTCAGCCCTGAGTTTGATTATTTCTTGCCTTCTACTTCTCTTGGTGCGTTAGCTTCTTTTTGTTCTAGAGCTTTCAGGTGTGCTGTTAAGCTGCTAGTGTATACTCTCTCCAGTTTCTTTTTGGAGGCACTCAGAGCCATGAGTTTTCCTCTTAACACTGCTTTCATTGTGTCTCATAAGTTTGGGTATGTTATACTTTTATTTTCATTAAATTTTAGGAAGTCTTTAATTTCGTTTTTTATTTCTTCCTTTACCAAGTTATCGTTAGCTAGAGCATTGTTCAGCTTCCATGTGTATATGGGCTTTCTGTTGTTTTTGTTGCCATTGAAGACCAGCCTTAATCCGTAGTGATCTGATAGGAAGCATGGGATTATTTCAGTCTTCTTATATCTGTTGAGATTTGTTTTGTGACCAATTACATGATCAATTTTGGAGAAAGTACCATGAGGTTCTGAGAAGAAGGTATGTTCTATTGATTTAGGATGAAATGTTCTATAGTTATCTGTTAAATCCATTTGGTCCATAACTTCTGTTAATTTCGCTGCATCTCTGTTTAGTTTGTGTTTCCAAGATCTGTTCATTGATGAGAGTGGGGTGTTGAAGTCTCCCACTATTATTGTGTGAGGTGCAATGTGTGCTTTGAGCTTTAATAAAGTTTCTTTTATGAATGTGAGTGCCCTTGCATTTGGAGCACAGATGTTCAGAATTGAGATTTCTCCTTGTTAGATTTTTCCTTTGATGAGTATGAAGTATTCTTATTTATCTTTTTTGATGATTTTGGTTCAAAGTCGATTTTATCCGATGTTAAAAAGGCTATTCCTGCCTGTTTCTGGTGACCATTTGCCTGGAAAATTGTTTTCCAGCCCTTTACTCTGAGGTAGTGTTTGTCTTTAACACTGAGGTGCATTTCCTATATGCAGCAAAATGCTGGGTCCTATTTATGTATCTAGTATGTTAGCCTATGTCTTTTTATTGGGGAGTTGAGTTAAGAGATATTAAGGAATAGTGATTGTTGCTTCCTGTTATTTTGGATGTTATTTTTATGTTTGTGTGGCTATCTTTTTTTTGTTTGTTTGTTTCTGGTTTGTTGAAAGATTACTTTCTTGCTTTTTCTAGGGTGTAGTTTCCCTCCATGTATTGACGTTTTCCATCTATTATCCTTTGTAGGTCTAGGTTTGTGGAAGGATATTGTGTAAATTTGGTTTTTTTCGTGGAATATCTTGGTTTCACCACCTATGGTAAATGAGAGTTTTGCTGGGTATAGCAGCCTGGGCTGGCAGTTGTGTTCTCTTAGGGTCTGTATGAGATCTGTCCAGGATCTTCTGGCTTTCATAGTCTCTGGTGAGAAGTCTGGTGTAATTCTGATAGATCTGCCTTTAGATGTAACTTGACCTTTTTCCCTTACTGTTTTTAATATTCTTTCCTTGTTTTGTGCATTTGGTGTTTTGACTATAATGTCATGGGGGGAATTTCTTTTCTGGTCCAGTCTATTTGGAGTTTTGTAGGCTTCCTGTACGTTCATGGGAATCTCTTTCTTTAGGTTAGGAAAGTTTTCTTCTATAATTTTGTTGAAGATATTCACTGACCCTTTAAGTTGGGAATCTTCACTCTCTTCTATACCTATTATCCTTAGATTTGGTCTTCTCATTGTTTCCTGGATGTTTATGGTTAGGAGCTTTTTGCATTTTGGGGTTTTTTTTGTTTTTGCATTTTGCATTTTGACTGTTGTGTCAATGTTTTCTATGGGATCTTCTGCACCTGAGATTCTCTCTTCTATTTCTTGTATTCTGTTGGTGATGCTTGCATCTATGACTCCTGATCTATTTCCTAGGGTTTCTATCTCCAGGGTTGTCTCCCTTTGTGATTTCTTTATTGTTTCTATTTCCATTTTTAGATCTTGGATGGTTTTGTTCATTTCTTTTGCCTGTTTGATTGTGTTTTTCTGTATTTCCTCTTTAAGGGCTTCTAGCTGTTTACCTGTGTTCTCTTGTATTTCTTTAAGGGAGTTATCTATTTCCTTCTTAAAGTCTTCTATCATCATCATAAGAAGTGATTTTAAATCTGAGTCTTGCTTTTCTGGTGTGTTGGGCTATCCAGGGCTCATTGTGTTGGGATAACTGGGTTCTGATAATGCCAAGTTGCGTTGGTTTCTGTTCCTTATGTTCTTGCTCTTGCCTTTTGCCATCTGGTTATCTCTGGTGTTAGCTTGTCTTGCTCTCTCTGACTGTGGCTTGTCCCTCCTGCAAGCCTCTGTGTCAGTACTCCTAGGAGATCAGCTCTCTTTGAGAGGAATTTGGGGTTGGAGAGCTGTGGTACAGGGTCAGCTCTGGGATGCAGACAGAAGCCAGAAGTATTCTGTCCCCAGCTGTTCCTTGGTTCCTGTGTCCTGATGGCTCTGCAAGGGTCCCTCTTGCTCAAGGAATTTGAACAGAAGTGGTGTTCTTGCCTGTGCTTGGAGGTGTGTCGGCACTCCTGGGAGACCAGCTCTTTCCTGGCACTGAATATGGAGCCCTGTGTCACAGGATCAGTTCCCTCGGGGCAGAAGGAAACCAGAAGGCCACTCTTCAGTCCATGTGTCCTGAGGGTTCTGGGCGAGTCCCGCTGAGCAATGGTGCTGTCTTACCTCCACTCCCAGGCTTGTCCACACTCCTGGGATGCTAGCTTTCTCCAGGCACTATTTGACTATGGAGCTCTAGGCACAGACTGAGGTCCCCGTTAGCAGAAGGAAACTGGAAGGCTCCTGTCGTCGTTATTTGTTTTCTTGATATCCATTTTTTAATATATGAGATCTTTATATATTTTGGATATTAGCCTTCTATTGAATGTGTAATTGATAAAATCCCTTTCCCATTTGTAGGCTGCCACTTTGTCCAAATGATGATGTCCTTTGTTTTGCAGCGTTTTATGTTCGTGAGGTCCAATTTATTAATTGGAATCACACACATTCCATTATATTGTGAAGGGTGAATGTAGACCTAAAGTAGCAAGAAATGCACCTAAAGTTCATCTCAGGAGTGAAAATATTAGATTAATTCTGATAAAGTTTGTTATAGGATGCTTGCCTCTACTATATAAATGAATAAATCTGTCTTAGAAAAGTCTTACAGATTGGCAGTTTGTTTATATACTAATACTTCTTGAAGTTTATTAGTCAAAATATAAGATTAATAATCAAATATTTGTTAGAGTGTCCTTGGTTGCTGTGTTTGGCTGTGAATAGTTTCATTAAGGAAGGATATTATTTTTAAAGATTCATTTTACTTATATGAGTGCATTGTAGCTGTCTTCAGACACACCAGAAGAGGGCATCAGATCCCTTTACAGACGGTTGTGAGCCACCATGTGGTTGCTGGGAATTGAACTCAGGAGCTCTGGAAGAACAGTCAGTGCTTTTAACTGTTGAACCATCTCTCCAGCCCAAGGAAGGATATTATTGAGAGAAAATAGAGAGTGTGTCAGAACACTCAGAGGAATTAGAGAGTGTATCAGAATGACATCAAGAGGATGTGTGTGTTCAACTTTCATTAGACCACCAACATTCTTTTTATGTTGAATACTGTCCAAAGGTGGTGATAGGGCTTGGGGCATAGCTCAGTGGTCCAAGTGCTTTGTGAGACTAAAGGCCTGTGCTCAAATCTCAGAACTCATATAAGAGCTGGATACAGTAACTTGTGTATCTGCAATCCCAGGATTCCACCAGGAAGATGGAAATAAAAAGATCTCCAGAAACTCACAAGCCCTGAGCCACCTACTAGCCTGACATATATAGCCATAAATAAGAGACCTTACCTCAAGCAAATGTCAAAGACTGACATTCTAGCTTTCACACATTCACATACATTCTCTCACACACACACACACACACACACACACACACACACACACACACACATACTATACTATACTCAGAAACTTGTTTTCTAAGTGGTGACAATTCAGTGGTTGCCTAGTAAATATCATGAGGAACAAGACAGGATTTAAAGTTCAAAAGTTTGGTTGGAAGTTCTTTTCTAGGGCATGCACAGTAGTCTATGTAATAAACATAGTTTCCTAACAGGTGTTGGCATTCTGTCTAAACTCCACCCCACAGTTACCTGGCAACAGCCAGGTATGCTCCTCCCCACAGTTGCCTGGCAACAGCCAGGTGGGCCTGGCCCACTATAAAAGGGGCTGCTTGCCCCCTCCTCTCTCTCTTACCTCTTTCTCTTGCCTCTCTTCTACTTCCCTTACCTCTCCCTGTTCCCCTCCCCCCCTCTCTCCACGTGGTCATGGCCGGCCTCCACTCCTCTACTTCTCTACTCTCTCCCTCTCTCTGCCTTTCTCTGCCTCTACTACCCTCTTAACTCCCCTTCCCATGCCCTAAATAAACTCTATTCTATACTATACCTTCATGTGTGGCTGGTTCCTCAGGGGGAAGGGATGCCTGGGCTCGGGCCTACTGAGGCA
>CM052704.1:58733361-58751857 GCA_028551405.1 Uromys caudimaculatus
TGCCTCTACTACCCTCTTAACTCCCCTTCCCATGCCCTAAATAAACTCTATTCTATATTATACCTTCATGTGTGGCTGGTTCCTCAGGGGGAAGGGATGCCTGGGCTCGGGCCTACTGAGGCACACCCTTCCCCCACACCTACCTCCCCATAACCCCACAGTACATATATCTCTCTATATATTTTTATAAACACAACAACAGGGACTTCTGATTGGCTCAGTCATGGCCAAGGCAAACACCCAGAAGCAGTGATTCTTAAACCAGCTTTGTAACTTAGAGTCTGGGCCTTTGCCGAGCATATATTTTCTATTTCGTTTGGATGATCACAATCTCTGTGTATTGAGTCTTGGATAATGGTTGATAAAGCTATTTTGTGATGATTTTTGAATGCCTTTTCCATGGTGAAGTTGATTGTGTCCTATGGGTAAGAACATAGGCTTTAGAGCACACCTCCACATGCATGCCTACATCCAAAATATACTCTTGCATACATTTTCCTCCTGTTTCTCTGTCTTGAAACTTTCAGGGCTTTTCCTCCCAGGCCTCTGGTAAAGTGTCTATGACATCAGCTCCTACCTCAAAGCTTGTGGACCAACTTCTCTGTGCTATGGATCTGCTTCAGAGCTGTCGGCCCCATTTATAAGAAGTCTCTCCACATCTCTGTTTACACATCAACGTCTGACACAATCCTTTTAATTAGCAGAATTACTGTCACGCCCTGAGGATTTCCCAGTACCAGAATACCTTTCCAGGCCATTTCTGAGAACCCCTCAGCCACTGTACTGTCACCTTATTCCAGAAATTCTTTTTACCCCTTGCATTATGTGGGACAGTGGAGGGCACAACCCACCTTCATACTGAAGCCTAATTGTGATATCAACTATGCCAGAGTATGACCCTCAGAAGCTGACATTAAGCTCTTGTTGGAAATGTAAGACTATTACCAAGAAAAATAAATATACATAATGAAGAGTAAAGAAGGAAGAAGCAGGCCAGAGAGTCAACCAATTGCCACATTGGTCTGTGAGAGAAGAAGGCGGTGGTCTTGGGCTATGGTGCTATGAGGAAATCTAGACTTGGCCAGTGGAACTGTAGCTAGTCCAAAGGAAGAGCCTCTCCCTGACCCCCTTTAAGCAAGTGATGATCTTCACAATACATTTGTTGCTTTATGTCAACTTTGTGATCTACTAATAGGTGAGTACTTATTTCTCAGAAAGTAGTTTCCTAAAGCTACTTGTCAACACTTCATGCCCCTCTCCTAGCATCATCACATGTTCATGACCAGACCACTGTGTGTCATGAGAAACTGGATGCTTCACAGCGGCCAGACAATGTCTTCGTCCATACTCATTGTTAGGTCTGCAATAAGCCTGCTCATGTGCTATGCAGGATATTGTTCAGGATCTTGGAGCTGATTTAAGAGGAAGCACTCACATCAATAGTATTGATATCAGTCATATCACATGACATGTGTACATGCAATGCAGCCAGTTTATTGATACTGCAGGTTATGGGTATGGCATTCTGGAACAACAACAGACACTTGAAGTGTCATGAAAACACCAAGTTCACAGTCGAAATAAACTAAATGGAAGTTTACTTAAGTGTAACCACAGTCATAAAGGTATAAAATATACTGTCAAGATGAGTTGGAGATTTAAAATAATCATTTATAAACTATCAGTAATCAGAAATGAATTTGATTTAACCGTGACATAAAAAAATGATTAAGCTATCTCTCTGTTCTAGAAATTGATGTCAAAATATTGAAAAATAGATAAGAATATATATATATGGATATGCCATAGGAAAAACAATACAAGGACATATTTGCCACTTAATTTATTAAAATACCATACAATTTCCTCAGTCATGTTTGTAAAATTTGTTATTAAAATATTATTTAGTTTGGTTAAATATCAAATCTCCTTAAAGGAGGTTTCATTAAGGGAGATTAAATATCATTAACCTCCTAATTAAAAACAGAATTGTTTCATTTCTGATTTTTATAATTTTGTTTTATTTCCCCTCAGAAATATTGCAACTTGTAAAAGCCACATCTGCACAGACTTTAAGCCAATGCCATGGGTGTTTTATTTTCATTTAGATATTACATGCACAAGAGGGATAATATTTGAAATAGTAGAGTGCAATTCAGTGTTGTCTTCTAAAATCCCAATACAAGAATGCAGATTGAATGGAATTATGAACTGAAATAAATTTGTTGGAATAAAATTTAAAAATTTAAGATGGTCCTCATTATTTTTATGAGAGATTGTTAAGCTCTTCAACATGTACCAAACAGTAGTTTCTGTCCTGCAGGCGCTTCTCCAGCTGGAAATACTGATTTCACAGCAGAGTAGAACAGACCTCACTAAAAGTCATCACAGCTAGAGGCTAGTTTTATTGTTACAACAAATTAGAGAGCTCTTTGAATTTTCTTTTTCATTTTTGTCATGACCTTATATTAATCTTTTTCTCTGAAAATTGAGAGGATTAAGATAGGTTTCTCATTATTTTAAAATTATATAAAAGTAGCCATTAATTCAACAGAATAAATGGAAACCATTATTACACCCTAAACATATTCTGCTTTTACAGTGATCCAAAGCCTATGAAAACTTTCAATTTCTGTAACGGGCTAGTCAGTGCTTAACATTATCAGTTAGTAACAGTGCTTATCAATGTTACATTTAGATATATATATGATTATTATTATAATTAATTTTATCCATTTCTTAGCAAGAACATAAAAGAAAATTACAATTGCTTAAGCCAGGTGGACTCTATTGTAGTAGAGACAAGAAGTCAAATATTGATAGCTTAGAAAGAATGGCAATTTTTACTCATAAAGAACAAACCAGAGGTAAACAATTAGTATAAAAGCCTCATGAGGTCCATATAGAACCCCAGCTCCTACACATTGTCTAGTTTACTTACTCTAGCATGAAACTAAAGACCAAGAATAGCTACTGGATCATCAGCCATCCAAATGGCATAATAGAAAAAAGCAGACATAACTTACAAATAATGATGTAGTGTTTGTCCAGCATATGTTCTTTAAAGTTTATTTCCTAGAAATATCCTTGAACCCTTTGATACAGTACTTTTTCCTGCATGTGGTTTCTTGGCTATACCTAGTTAGAGAAAAAGTTTTTCCTGGAATGCAATATGTCTGCTGAGCATCACAGTTGCTGTCGCTGGGATGTTAAGGGGAACTAGGTAGCCGGATGTGAGGTCATTCGGTACCACAGAGTGCTTGTCTTGTCTTCAAAGAATGTATTGTCATTATGACTCTATTTCCAAGGACTTGATTAAGTTTCACTCTCTGACCTCAGCTCTTAGCTTTTCCCCCTAGGTTCTGACCTGTGGCCTGAATCTAGTTTCCTGTTTCCGAGGAGACTAGCTGGTGATGTGTTTGGATATCAGTCTTACTTCCCTATTTGACATCATTCCAATATCTCTCAAGTCATTTTCCCAACTTGCGTAGTCATTTAAGCTTTAGTCACAAGTTTCAGAACCCTTCTCTGGTTACATCTCAGTCACCACAAGCAAGGATATAACAGCCTGCTCCTTTCCAGGAGACTTTGTCTATTAATACCCTGAACTTACCTTGGAGATTAGAACCCCAGGCAAGACCCTTTCTTAAGCTTTGCTACAAAACAGCTGCTCATTTCCTAGACCAATTGCTTTGTTGTATTTATTCTCATCTTACTCAAACGTATAGAGCACCCTCTTTGCATGTTGCTTTGAGAAATAGAAGGCTCCTTTCTCTTCCTGCTGACATCATTTCACAAACATTTTTCAAGACCTAGCAGTGAAAGTGGGATCCTCAGAGATAACTCCTTTCTCTCCAGAACACTTTGTCAAATAAAACAGGGGATCACTGTGTACTCTCACAATGCCTTCCCAGTTTAATATTTCACGATTTCAAGACAGCTACAGCACATTTCCTTATTTATCTATGACTTTCAACTGCTGGGTTCCCTTCTTGGCAGGTGTTCTTTGGCACTCTCCAATGGATAGTCCACACACCTTCCAGCAGGAATAGCTTCAAAGAATTATTCTATTTACTGTTACTGATTATGCAACCCTTCATTTTTGACAGCCATAACAAAACTTCCTGGAATCAAGAGAACACATTGTTCTTAACTGGCAATATGTGGAAGAAATTTAAAAACAAATTCAGCAGAAAATAGTCTATGATGAATCTAAAAGCCATTAAAACTAGTCCTTGTATCAAACATTATCTAAATTGTCTTCAGTAATCCAGAGGATACAATGACAGAGAATATTTGCTATAAAAGATAATGCTGACTAAATGTGCTCCTTTCCTTCAAAAGATCAAATCTACGGTAATGAGGTCAAGTTTTTCTCAAGTCTCTGAACATGTAAACTGGGTTGTGGGTTTCCCTCTAACTCAGAGATACAAAGGCAAATAGTAGCATTATGCCAGAACAGGGTTAAATTTATTATATAAAACTACAAGAAGTCATTTTAAAATAAATGAATCTTAGGCTGGAGAGATGGCTCACTGGTTAGGAGCACTGACTCCAAAGGTCCTGAGTTCAATCCCCAGCAACCACATGGTGGCTCACAACCATCTAGAATGGGATCTAATGCCCTCTTCTGGTGTGTCTCAAGGCATCTACAGTGTACTCATATAAACAGATAAGTCCTTAGCCAGGCAGTGATGGCACACACCTTTAATCCCAGCATTTGGGAGTCAGAGGCAGGTGGATTTCTGAGTTCGAGGCCAGCCTGGTCTACAGAGTGAGATCCAGGACAGCCAGGGTTACACAGAGAAACCCTGTCTCGAAAAACCAAAAACAAAAAGAAAGAAAAGAAAAAAAAAAAAGGTAATCTTGCCCTAAATTTTAGAACACTAAATAGTGGAACATGAAAAAGATCCTTTGTATCAGAGACTGAAACGTCTGTTCATTCCTTTCTTTTCTCTCCATTATCATAATTCTGCAAATGTTTCTCATTTGATTCCTTTGCCTCATGGTTTCTGTCCTCCTTACAACTTATCATATGGTATTACCACCAATGTTAGATAGCCTATGCTGTGGGGAGAGATTCTGAAAGTTTAGTGGTTTCACTGATCTGTGTGTGCACAAATATATGCAGGAACACACACACTTTCTGTCTGTGAGCATTCTGTAGGCAGATCCCTTCGCCAACAGTCAGGGCTCCAGGCTACTGCTATCTGTAAGAACAGAATGTCTTTATCTTTAGCTACTGGAGTCACAGCAATGAAAAAAGCACATGTTGAAGCAGTGTTTAAGAGATTTTCTTTACATTATAAATTTTCTAGTTGTAGACAAAGGAAAGCAATGTAAACCTAGTGTGTGTATGTGTGTGTGTGTGTGTGTGTGTGTGTGTGTGTGTGTGTGTGTGTGTGTGTGTGTGTCTATGCATAAAATTTTCTCTGGCCACTAGAAGTTCTGGGGGTAACTCTTATTGTTGTGGACGGGAAATGTTAGTGATCCCAAGAAAACAGACAGGAGCTAATATGACGCAATTTACAGCAGGGTCTTTATTCTATTCGAGCTAGCTCAGGCTCCCACAACACACCACCATCATATCATGCAGGATGGTTCTGGTGGGGGGGGGAGCCCTGAATATCTATCGGGGCAAGGCTTTATAGTAAACAGCAAGCAGGGAGTACGTGTGCAAGCATCTAATTGGGTCTGTAGATTATAGCATGGTTGTCCTGCACTTTATGGCTAATGTCCACTTATAAGTGAGTAAATACCATATGTGTCTATGTATTTCTAAGTAAATAGCTAGAATATTTAGAATTGTTATAATAAAATTGTTAGAATAAAAAGGGATTGACTTAGTATTGAATGATAAATATTTTCAGGTAAGATGGATGATTAGAAGCTGCTTCCATGAGATGAGGTAATAAGAACAGTCAGGATAGCAGAGAATCGACTGTATTACTAAAATCAAAGGAGAAGAGTCCCAGAACTCACAAAGGGGGTGAAAGCACAGCTAAAGAGAATGGTTAAACAGCAGAAAACTCAGCAAACACAAGCAGCATTAAGCATCTCAGCTCTCCCCAGCAGGAACAGGGGATGTTGACATTTCACACAAAAGAGACCAGATGGACTAGAAAACAGGGCCAGCCTGCCGGTCTCCCAAATGTGGAGTCCAACTGTAGGGTTTGGTCAGACAGTAACTTGTCAAGCATCACAGGTGATCCACTGGCTCAAACCAGAGCCATCCCAAGATACAAGGTCTAGGGCACGGAGGAAGGGTGCAGGAACATGTCTAGTCCACAGGTTTCAAGCTTTCTTTCTTTATACAGGCTGCTTGTAGGTAGAGAAGAGAAGCTTCAAAAGTGAAGGTTATTAGTAGTTTGACTTTGTGATCATTAAGGTTAAGAAGTCTTCTTTAGATATATTATTATTTAGTACAAAATAGCTGAAGTATTTTTAGGGTCATTTCAAAAATTGTTGAGATTTTTGTCTTACTATCAAGCCAAAAATAACAATTTTGTATGAAACCTTTAGCAATTTAAACCTTTTTGAGAAATCAACCATTCTAAAACAATGCAACATAAAGCCATAGCATTTTGATACTTACATGCTGAGGAATGACAGCAGAAAAATGCTATAACTCTTTGTATTCGATTATTAAACCGTCATGTTCCATTAGAGAGAGAGTCAGAGGGGGGGATGAGAGAGAGTTGTGAGATTCCTACTATAATCTGGAGTCTAGCTCAAGAGTTTCAAACAATACTTGCTTTTGATATGTTGTATAACACCAGGTGCAGGGTGAGGTTGCATATTATACATTCAGAGCAGAGGTTGCAGGGCAGCTATGTGCTACAACATGGGAAGGAAATATCAGAAACAACTTTTATTTTGAAATAGTTTGGAGCCATTTCATATTCAGGAAACTGACTCTAGTATTGGTTTTTTTCTATAATTCTTCATTCAGTTATACAGCCTTGTATAGGATCATGTTTAACAGAAGAAAGAAGGAATAGAGGCTACGATCAAGGAAATGCATTAAATCAATATATCAATAAAAATCATCAATTAAAACAAACCAATAAACAGCCATGCCCAAAACATTCAGGAACTCTGGGCTATGATAATAAATCCACACCTAAGAATTAGTAGGGTAGAATGAAAAACTCTGATGAAAACTAGTCTCAGAAAATCTATTCAAAACATTTCACAGAAAAGTTCCCAATTTTACCCAAAGAAATGAGGGTATTCAAGTGTTCAAATGAGGGTATGAAATCTTATTGTTTAAATGATAGTCTATTTGTAATGTATTAAAAACCCTGATTCTCACTTCAAAGGGAACATGGGATAACTTATTCTGGGCCCAAATACTAATGACCAATGGCCTAGGAACACAGATGAAGGTTTCCCTAACGACCATGTTTCACTATTGAATCTGATGTATGAGCTTTGTGTTTGTTACAGAGAAAAGAAAGTAATATATGAAAGTATTTACTAAATACATTGGTGGGACCCACAGGTAGTTAGATGATAGGAACACAGAGGGGGAAAAATCTGTTAAAACATTAGGTGTTATCTGATGAAGTTCTCAGCTTTGGGTTGATGAGAGCTGACTTTGATAGTGATATGATGGTTAGGATCAGACACAGGTGTACATAATGGAGGATTTTTAGACGGATTAAAAACAGCCCAAAATAATTTCTCTCTAACCCATACCATTATTTCTCCATAACTTTTAAGATTTCTTTTTTAATTATTATTTTTAATTTTATGTATAAGTGTATGTGTCTATGCCCATAGGCTCTAGAAAGTGTCAGATCAACTGAAACAGGAATTTCAGGCACTTAAAAGCTGCCTTTTGTGGGTGCTGCTAACCAAACCTGGGTCTGCTGCAAGAACAGTAAATGCTTTTAATCACTAAGACATCTCTCCAATGTGACTGTCCAAGTCTTTGGCCTTTGTAGCATGTTTAATGTAGGTGTGGCTTTGTCACTGTTCTTGTTGGTGGTGATGTTGTTAATGTTTCTCCTTTGGGAAACTTCTATTCACACTGTGCAATTTGCCTCTAAAGAGCTACAAATGTCGCTTGGAAACTGTTTTTGCTGAGTATTACTGACATATTTTGTGCCAGAAGGTAAGAAAAAGCACCATAAAAGCCTAGGAGGCAGCTATTGTCCTAAACCTACAGCCACCTCAGGTTTCAGGAAGAATAAGATTGAGAAATAACTTTGTGTAAGAGCCCAAAACTGCCTGAAGCTATGACAGAATTCATATCTACACCCAAAATGATGTCAATTATCAAGGTGGCAAGGCTGGGCCAGTAGTAATCTCCTCCTGAGAAGCAGCTCTTCCCTCAGGTAATCACTTTATAGGGAGAGAACTGAGAAAATGATTATATAGACTCCACCTTGATTAACTGAGCAAACCCCGTGTTAGTACCCTATTGATGAACTTAGGCTCAGTCTGCCAGAGCAGGCAACATGTAAGAGAAATGGAAGGAAGCAGATCCTAAAAGAGTCAGGCTAAGATTTCAGTAGCTTACATTTCAGCAGTAAATTCTAAAACAGTGTCTCACTGCTTAGTTGAAAATGAACCAGAAGAAGCAGAGCTACTAAAGATCTATCCCTAAGCTGCACAAGAAAACAACAACAACAACAAAAATGTTCATATTACACTTTGTCTTCCTTAACTACAGCTAACAATACCCCACAGGTAGATTCACAGTAATGAATGTGGTTACCTATATCCATTTCAAATACCTAGCCTGAGTACTGAAACATACAGAACATTAATCAACTGATCAAAGATCCTGACCAATAATAATGGTATATGGTTAACTATTTCTTCCTTGATGAGTCAAAGGAGGTCCAGCACAGTTTTGGCATGCATGGCTCATACCACCCAGGGCACAGCATCATTTCTATAGCACACTTTAGCTAAAATCAGACAAAGACTTTCTGTCTTTAACTAGACTGCCTTTTTACCAAGCATTCTGTTCTTCACCTGAACTCTAGTTTTACTGAAGATTGTTTAACCTATTTTCTGGGAAGATGTTTTAGGTGAGAAATTTCTAAGTTGAGGCCCCCTTATCACTGGAGATACTGAGATTTTACTTTAAAGAATCTTAATTTTATTAATAAAAGAATTTGAATTTATATAAACAGGTTTGAAAGGAAGTACCAGGCAATCTCATTAGAGTCAAAAGGAAAACAACAGGGTAGCTGCCTTTGGAGCAAGGCAGAAAGCCCAAGCATTGCTATGGCTAAAGAAGAAAAGGCATGAAAAAGCACCCCCGGGCTTTGGTCTGTGTGCAGAACAGAAAGACAGAAAGAGGTTACTCTTTTCTAATAACTCAGAAAAGTGGGCCCACTCTATAGCTTTGTAGTAGAAGTTCTGTAAACATTTGTTAATGGGAGGGGCTATGAGGAATGGCTCAGACATTATCTGATTAAGGCCATAATTAACCCTCTCCTCTCTTTAGCATATCTCTAGTTGAATCAGTTGGATCCTGGTCAGGTGATTGATAGATATAGCTAGATTAACTTTTAAAAACAGAATCAGGAGCACATTGTCGGGAGCCAACAGATTTTGGCCTGACTTGTAGGCCTGAGTCTTAGTTTCCCCGACCCGGTGCCTCAGGCTCCTCAGAAATCAGGTGACCAGCCTGCAGTTTTAGAGACATTCTGTTTGTCCCCACCTGAGGATTAAGAGAGATTTTGTGATGTTTTGTTTACATGTTGTACAAGACATCTGGTAGGAACTTTGACCTTCTGGAACTTCCCTACCCCTGTTACTTTCCAAGTGCTTATATACTGGCTCAGAATTAAAGTTCTTTGGAGCTTGATCGGATTATCGTCTTGTTCCCAAGGTACCTCTTGTCTCCTGTCTCTTTCTTTCATTGGACAGTTCCCTCCTCAGACCTTTGTTGAAGGTCCCCTGGGAAGTACCCCCAGACAGAGTAGCAGTCGAAGGTCCTGCGAGTGGGACAGCATGCAATACCTTGGGTCTCCACTCAGGACCACATGTAGAATTTAGACAAAGTAATTTTGGCTTAATGGATGTCTTATGTACGCTTTGCTGCTGTGCAACAGAACTTTGACCAAATAGACGTACAGAATAAAGAGTTGCTTTTGTTTTATGGTTCTGGAGGGAGAGTCCACATGGCAAGAGGGAACACCAGGTAGCCAGGTAAGGAAACTGAGAAAACACATCTTCAACCTCTTTCAGAAAGCAGAGACTGAATAAGAACTGAGGAGAAGCTATAAGCCCTCAAAACCTGCCTCCAGTGATGTGCTTTCTCCACTGAGGCCATACCTCCCAAAGGCTCCATAGCATCCCCAATCAGTATCACCAACTAGGCACTAAGTAATCCAATGTATGATCCTATGGAAGACATACCTCATTAAATCCATTACAAGAAGCCTCATACGTGAATGTCCCCTAAGGCTACTCTAACACACTCAGCCCTAGTAAAAGGTCGATTTTCCAACTCTTCAATGACAGCCACACCCCCTTTATCTGTTCCTTTTCCAAAGGTGCCACACTGATTCAATCTCCTTTCTGTGCTCGCCATTGTTACTGTCAGTGATGGACACAGCTAAATCTAGTCCAGTGGCACTTGTGAATCAGGTGTTTTAGCATAAACCCTTTTTAGTGGAACTATTTCCATATCATACAAGTGATGACATGATGTTAGCTTGGATCTTCCACTGCTTTGGGGCCTTTATAACTAAGCTTTCCTGGAGTTACTGAAATTCTTGTTTTGTAGAGTATTATAGTGAGGCTTTTCCTGTTGTCTGTGAGTTTGGGCCAGTTTTCAAAGATAAGGACAAGACATGGTAAAGACACTAGAGGTGAATGCTTTAAGGTAAAGAATAAAGTGCTTGTCAGCTTTTCAGAAACACAGAAGTTGATGAACACCCAGATGGGCTCTTATGCTGTTCACGCTATGCTTCCCCACCTATTGCATAGAGATTGACCTGTGATCCCACTGGTGGATTCTGAGTTGGTCAGTGTGGTGGGAACAGCTAGGAGCAGAAGAGACCTCAGGGGGATGTGTGAGCACAGTGAAAATGAACTCTATAAAGATAACTTTGGTGATATAGTTCATTTAATGGGAGAGGGAGGACAAAAGTTACTTAAAGCTTTGGGGGTTGACTATGAGTTTTCAAGATGAGTGTACATCATTGGCCAGGGCCAGAGTGCTTGGGATGCCTCATTTGCATAGGGAGAAATTTCACGTGCTTGTAGACATGACCTTATTAGGGGAGAGGAAGTTTACCCTGGCTGCTAGGGGGCAGAGGTAGGGGCACAGGGTTACTTGTACCAGGACACAAAAGCCTGGGACAGGGCTGGGGGTGGGAAGCCCTACTCCTGCCAATGTCAAGATGAGATTTCAAGGATTTGGACAACCCTTGACTCCATTCTTGCTCCAGACTGGTTCTCTCCGGTCCCATGGCTCTCTGGCCCTAAACACTTATCTCAGGACTTTCCAAGCAGTGGCTGACACTGCTGATTGTGTGTTCTCTGGGGCAGGAGGGGAATGGTTGCTAAGACTCTGGGTATTGGCTCTTTTCTAGAAGAGTCAAAGTCTAGTCAACTGCTGAGGCTGCTTGACAATCAGATCAAAGATTGCAGCTGCTAAGGGAGGGACTGGTCCTTGAAGAAATGGGAACGTTTCCCAATGCTGAAGGCAAGAGCCTTGGAAGCTGGCCAGGTATGAGTCATCAGTTAGGAGTCATCAGGAAAGAACTCAGCCCAGGAGCACAGGAATACAGCTGAGGGAAGAGCTGAGGGGCAGTGTAAATAAGCAGTAGCACTTTACTGCCACGGTTAGGAAACAGGACAGCACTGAAGCTGGGGGGAAGGGAGAGCAGAATGTCCAAGTCCAGCCCTGGAGAAACTGTTTGGTCACTTGCCATGACAGAAAACCCACATTCATTATTGCAAGAGCACCAGTCCCATAAGGACTTGTTCTTTTCCTGCCATTCTTGCATGTAACATCAACGTGATGAGAGGAGGAGTAGTAGAGGAGGAGGAAGAGAGGAGGAAGTGGGACAGGGGATGTAGTCAGGCTGCCTTTCGCCACTGCCACACTGTTGAGACTGGGACCTAGAGACGCTTTGTGAAACTGGAATTATGTCACTAGCTAGGAACAATAGTTCAATAGCCCTACATGAAACTGTGGTGATATCCAAGCAGGACTGGATGATTGTGGCCAATGCTCAGTGTGTTAGGCAGGCACCAATGAGACAACCCCAAAAGGCAGGTTTGTGGTATGGGTTGGCTGCAGGGTAATTGTTTTTAGTTTGCACCTAAACAAGTCTAGCTAATTTTATTAACTATTTTCAGTTGTCACGGAAAACCTTCTGTCTAAAAACAAGCTCACTCTTCCCAGTTGCATTCAAAGCTGATGATAAAAATGACCCCATAAATCCACAGGTCCCAACCATTCAGGCTCAGTGATCATCCCAGTTACAGACAAAGAGGCAGAGAGGGACTATGTAATAAATGCCAGCATGTTGAGGAGAATAGATTAAAAGGTCCTGTGTGTCCTCCAGTCCATCTTTGGGACACTGATATGAAGTTTAGGCTTAAATAAAGGTATAACTGGAGCAAAGGGCAAGAGTGGGCATAATTGATCAGCCTTGGTCACAATGTGGTCCATTTGGGCCATTCTGCTTATTCAGAATGATCCCAGAAGTCCTTCCTGCCTGAGTGGGTAAGCTGGCATTCAGGAGATAACTCTTGCTCCAGGGTGCATCCTCTTGGTCCTGGATGCTCACCTTTCATCTAGGTTCTGATCTGTCTCTGTTTTTCCTGGAATGCAAGATTTAGAACAATGACTGGATGCAAGGGTCCTTCTTTTGCACTTAGCTACCTTATGATCAGTGGCTCTTTTAGTGGGGTATTGAAGGTTTCTTCTGTCTCTGACTTTGTCCTTTGAAATAGAAAATATAATCAACTTTGTTCATTGGTTATATGAGAACATATATATATTAGCTACTTTTCTCATGTCTTTGACAAAATAGCTAAAAAACCACAGCCTGCAGAGGGAAGGATTGTTTTGGACATACGTTTTGAGGTACAGAAGACCATTGTGGGAAGGAGAGAGGAGCAAGAATCTAAGTTCAGCTCCTGCCGACAGTGAGGAATTAAACCTGTGCATGCTGGTGTTCCACTCACTGTCTCTTTACTCAGTCCAAATCTCTCACCTATGGCATGGCGTTTGTCAGATTCAAGGTGGGTCTTCCCTGCTCAGTTCAGTCTATCTGAACTCATCCTCATAGAGCCATAGACACATCCAGAGATGTGCGAGAGAGGCACACTGACTGTAGAGGTGACAATGAAAGTTGACAAATACTATCAATTTAACTTATTTATTGATATATAGCTGGGGGATTTGTGTCTCCTTTCCTCTCTTCACCTACCTATTTCATCACTGACTCTTTCTGGCTAGCTACTGGCCTGATTAGAGAAATATTAATATCATAAAAAATTAAATCTTAAAATCATAGATATATCTGGGTCCTAGACCAGCTAATGGTTGAATGATTTATGAATTTCTTAGTCCTAACTCCTCCTGGTCCCTCTGCCCTAAAAGTACAATGGGGGTAGGGGAGACAGAGATTAAAAGGCCAGAGGTTTCCTGTTAAGGGAGGGAAAGAAGAAAGAGGCTCATGAATCAAGGAAATAAACAGTATAAGTGGTGACCTTTGAACTGAACTGAGATCCTTGCCTTCTGGTGGAAGATAATTAGCATCAATTTTCCAGCACCCAGGTTTGGTCTTACAATAAATTAGATAGAATACACAGAAGGACTTTGTTTATGGTTCTGTAGGCTTGTATTTCTCTCTTCTCCCCTCAAATATCTATAGCTTATTACAGAAATAATTATGAACATGAGTTCTCAATATACCAATTAACAACTAAATTTTTCTCTTCATTTTAGTTTTGAGTGATCAAGTGGCAGGCCTTCATGCAGTCAGTGCTTGCTGAACAGATTGATTTAACATGGGGTAAGCCTTTTAGGAAAAAGCCACCCCCCTGGTGGCTAATCTACAGCACTGCATGCCTTCTCGCTATAAAACTTACAGTAGGAATCACAGTCTCAAAAAGAATACATTCAGCTCTGTATAACTCTTGTTATGGACTAGCAATTAAACCTGTACTCAGCATATCTTTAAGTATAAAGGGAAATATGAGATAGAGAAAGTATTAGTGATATTTAAATATATGAACTTATTGCACCACAATGATCTTCCTGCCTTAGACTCCAGAATGGTGGAATATAAGCACAGCCTACCATGCCTAAATGGGTTCCTGTATAATAAAACATTTTAAAATTTGTATGTGTGATACTATGTTTATCCATTTATCAAATGTTTGTGTAGCAGGTACCATATCTTATGTCTAACTCTGGGATACAACTATTCCTATCTTGAGCATTTGACAAGTACAGTTGTCAACAAGTAGAGTTTGGATCTGGACTATCCTCAGAGGTCCATGTAGCAGAGATCTGGTCCTTGGATGGTGTTATTTTTGAAGTGATGAAG
Source organism: Uromys caudimaculatus (assembly GCA_028551405.1). Lineage (NCBI taxonomy): Eukaryota > Metazoa > Chordata > Mammalia > Rodentia > Muridae > Uromys > Uromys caudimaculatus. The sequence continues at coordinate 58,747,902 of CM052704.1, forward strand.
CTATTGAGGGGTTAGGGCAGTGGGAAATCATGAGAACACTGGGAGGGCACGCTCTAAGGGACTCTAGATTGTTTCTCGCTACCTTCTAGACCTGAGACAAACAGGTTCAGACACAACATTGAACACATGTTCTCTGAGATCAAGATCCACACAGTGGCCAATATTTCACTTTTACTTTTACTCCATGGTTATTGTATATTCTGGTCACTATAAGGATACAGGAGGAAGTAGAAATAAAATGCATAAAAATTGACGAGACATGAATAAAACCCTCTTTATTTGTAATGAGTATATTTCCCAGGGTTTTTTTTAACAAAGAACCCACAATAACAAAATTTCCTGATGCTGGTCATCCAAAATAAAAATGTTGGGACCATGACTTCTCAGAGATTTCAAGGATAAGGTAAGTCTTAGCTTTTCTCAGATCCTGGTGGTGGGAAGCAGAGCAGCAACTTGGAGATAGGATCTAAAGCAGAGACTACTGGGACCCCAGCTTAATAATTTGTTCTCTCTGGATTGCTCTGCTTGCTTTCTTATACAATCAAGACCCAGCTGCTTAGGGATGATACTGCCAATAGTGGGCTGGGCTCCCCCATATCAGTCATCCATTGTGAAAATTCCTAACAGTCACAACCTATATGGCAATCGAATGATACAGTTCTTCAGCTGAGGCTCCCTCTTGCCAGGTAACACTAATTTGTGCCAAGTTGACCATAAAGAACTAACCAGTATAAATAGCAACTGATGCAGGGCCAGCATTTGTAACCCAATTTCTAAAGGATCACCCAGAAGTATAATCAGCATCTTCAACTTTCCATCTAAAGTACAGAATGGTGACCGGAAAGGCACCCTTAACCTGTAATCCCAAAGGGTGGCTGGAGGCAAGAACAACATTCTCAGCCTGAACTAGAAAGACTGCACCAAGGTGTGAAACGCATCTGTGACCCAACCTCCTAAAGGAATGCCTAGAGTTTTGATAAGCATCTGGAAATCCAGGAAGGAATGCTGAGCTACTTAGACTGGAACCAACAAGCAGTTTAGATTATTCATAGTCTCCCTCTGAAACCGGCTCTCATTCTTCCACACGTACTATCTTGCTCTGTTCTTGTCTTCATCTCTCTCTGCTTCATACTCATATTTTCTGCTGAGCCCCTCAAGGTCTTGGTGGAGACAGAGTGAAATAGTTCCTGCCCCTGAGACAGGACCCCTTGTGTGAGCCTCCACTAGTGTGGCCAGCTGATGTGGGTATACAGCTTGGTTGTGTAATAATGTACATATTTTCTGGACCCACTAGTAATGGAGGACTTTTACCTTCTCAGAAATGTCTACCTTGTAAACGTTAATGACTCCATGATAATTAGAAAGAGTCCAGGAGTCGAGGGTGTGGCTATGTCCCAGCAAAATGGTAAACATTGTGACCTTCAGGACAGCCCTATGGGTATGGGAAAGAGCTCTAAATACATGAGTTCAAAATCTATGATTTCTCAACTATGCAAAAAATAAGGATGGAATATGAGTTATGAGGGGCTTCGTCAATCTAAAGGTACAAATGTAGCTACACTATGAGCCAGCTTGTCAGAAAGACACAAAGACAGGCAAATATAAATGCAAGCAGATTCCAGAGTACAAGGTCAGCCTGGGACATTGGGAGTCCAGGCTAAAGTGTGGTGGAAATGGTAATTTCTGGGCAGGGTCCCACCCAACTAGTTTATCTTCTGTGCTTAACAAAGGCAGACAGATCTCTGAGTTCTCTTGAAATGTTAAGGAAAAATGTATGCTTGCTGTCTCCTAAGAATCAAAGGGCTGGGGTCATGGGATTCTGGCTTATAAGATAATCAAAAGGAAGGCATGGAGTAAAGGACTGGATTGATATGTAAAATAAAAGACTGGACCTGTGTTCTGCAGGAGATGAGTTATCCAGAGGAATTTTGGGGATAAAAAGAGAGAACTATGTGGAGAACTCACACACACACACACACACACACACACACACACACACACACGCCCACAGGACCCCCACCAGAGTTTAATAATTTAATTTTTAAAATTATTTTTTAATTTAAAAATTGTAAATTGCTAAATGTACAGCACAAAGAGTTTTCAGTAGCCAGCAAGAGTGTGGGAAGAATACAGACTTTATTAGATATTATCTCTAGTGACATGAATTAAAATCACAGTGTTTCTGACATCACCAATTGTAGGGCAGATAGAATTATTATATAATGCCAATATAAATGTAAAATGTTATAAACCCGATGACAATAATTTAATGACTACTTTATGAGAATGGATGATTGGTGTTTGCAAAAGGAACTGGAGTTTTAGATGGCTGTGAGCCGCCATGTAGGTTCTGGGAGCTGAACATAGGTCCTCCACAAGAGCAGCAAGTGCTCTAGTTGCTGAGCCATTCTCCCCAGCCCTTGAAATCTAATAAAAATTAAAATGTACATCTACTACACAACCTAACAATTCTATGTAAAGAACTAGAAATAAGAAAAATTTTCTTGGCACTTTACATTAAACATTGTTAAAGATTGATTGTAATGTAAAGAATCCAGGGACCTGTCAAATGCCCATCACTGAAAGATTGACGTACAAAGATAGAGTAAAATAATTATCAGCAGTAAGAAGGATTATGTCGATAGGATCAGAGGTGAGGAGGACTCAACATCTATCCCAACACCCAGAGTAACTGGAACCAGAGGGATCCAAGGACCCAGGAACCCTGCTGGACTAGTGGCAGCGGTTTCCTTCTGATCTGGGCCAGTGCCCTGAGCAGACCTTGGGCTTGAACTCCTCAACCAGTCCCACAACTCCCAGAGGAAGCTCCACTCCCAGGCTTTCTGCTCTAACATGCCCAGGATCATAGGATCAGAGGTGAGGAGGACACAACATCTGTCCCAACACCTGGAATAACTGAGATCATCGGGATCCAGGGACCCAGGAACCCCACCTGACCAGTGGCACAGGCTCCTTCTGGTCTGGGCCCTGAGCAGACCTTGGGCTTGAACTCCTCAGCCAGTCCCACAATACCCAGAGGAAGCTCAACTCCCAGGTGCTCTGACACACCCAGGATCACAGGATCACAGAAGCTTGGTCACACCCGGATCTCAAGGTCACAGAGGCAGCTTGACTCCCAGGAGCTCTGTCACACCCAGGATCTCAGGATCCCAGGATCACAGAATCACAGGATCCCAGAGACAGCTGGTCTCTGAGGAGCTGTGACACAACCAGGATCACAGGAAGGACAGGCTCCAGTCAGATAATGGGAGGGCAGGTAGCACTAGAGATAACAAGATGGCAGGAGGCAAGCACAAGAACATAAGCAACAGAAACCAAGGTTACCTGGCATCATCAGAACCCAATTCTTCCACCATAGCAAATCCTGGATGCACCATTACACCAGAAAAGCAAGATTTGGATCTAAAAATCACTTCTCATAGTGATGATAGAGGACTTAGAAAAGGACATAAATAACTCCCTTAAAGAAATACAGGTAAACAGCTAGAAGTCCTTAAAGAGGAAACACAAAAATACCTTAAAGAATTATAGGAAAACACAACCAAACAGGTGAAGGAATTGAACAAAACCATCCAGTACCTAAAAATGGAAACAGAAACAATAAAGAAATCACAAAAGGAGACAACCCAGGAGATTGAAAACCTAGGAAAGAGGTCAGGAGTCAGAGATGCAAGCATTACCTGAAAGACCTGACCCCCTTATAAGAAAGGTTTGACCCCTAGCAAACTTAGAGCCAAGACTAGGAGACTAGAAACTACATGCCTGGGCAAAACCCCACCTGGCTGCAGTCTTTCCCCTAAGAAACGGGTGACCTTGGCCTGGCCCCAGGGCCAGAGGCACAATGTTTCAGGAACTAGCTAACCACAAAAATGTTTGTGCAACTGCCTTGTGACTAACTTAGAACATTCTGTACTTCCCCATAACGCAAATTCTTT
>CM052704.1:58760874-58790659 GCA_028551405.1 Uromys caudimaculatus
TATACTGCTATCGCTATTTTTACCAAAAAAGAACTGAAATATGTTTGTCAAATGGATGTCAGGACTCTCATGTTCATTGCAGAACACTACCCAAATGATGGATGCAACTCGTGTGCCCATAAGTAAAGAACACTTGAAGAAAATGTGGCATATGTACACGATTAAATACTTCACAGCCTTTCAAATATTGATTTGTGTCTTTTATGAAAATATGGAAGGAATACTAGAATGCTTGCCAATGATAATAAACAACACATAGACAGAAATACTCCTCACTCCCACCCATAGACAGAACCTCAAGCAATGGGACTTATAGACATAAGGAGTGACAAGGTGACCAAATGGTCCTTGAGATAGAAAATGGAGAGGTAAACTTTCAGGACTTTAAGGTCTCAGGAGGAGTAAATTTTAGTTTATTGCACAATGAGGTGAAAAGTTGACAACAGGGATTTCAATACTTCAAAACTGCTGGGACAGAGAATTCAAAGTTTCTTACCATGGAATAGCTAAGTATTTGAAATGATGAATCTGTTAACTAAGTGTATACAAAATATGTTGTCAATTTATAACAACAACAAAAAAAATAATAAGGGCCAGAGGTGGAGGTCTGGGCGGCAGGGCAGAAAGTGGAAAATGTGCCTATCACAATGAGACTTAGGCGTGATCCCCAGCATCGCTAAAGTAAATAAAAGAAATAAAAACAGACAAGCACACAATAAAGTGATAGCAACTTTGTGTGATATAACCTGAAAATAGATGTTGTGCCTTGGATCCATGCCAGGCATGGTGAAGTTTTGTACCAGACTAACTTGGCCTTGAGGCATGAGAAGTTTCTGTCTCTTAGGATTGCTGGCAGCGCTGAATGCAGTTGCACACCATGATAATAATCTTTAAACAGAAGTCTACACTGGCAGAAGAAACAAATCTAGAAGGGGACAGAAGAAAGGCTATTCTGAAGTGATTTGGATTCTTAAAATAGGTTTCTTTTCTTGTCTTTTCTTTCTTTCTTTCTTTCTTTCTTTCTTTCTTTCTTTCTTTCTTTCTTTCTTTCTTTCTTTCTTTCTGGCAGAGTATCATTGAGTATGAAGAGTGACTATAATAAATTGCTAATTCTTGCATTTTTCTATCTGTATATGTTTTAAGTAATTTGTGATTCAACACACACACACACACGCACACACACACACTCACACACACACATACATGGTTTTCCCCACTAGCTGCGGGGTGAGTCAAAATTGGCACTACAAGGACATTTTATAAGTTGCATGCCCTCAGACACCAGTGGAATTTATCTATGGAGTCAGAACTTCAGCTGGAGACTTGGTTTGCCTGAGGGCTTAACTAGTTAGCCCAAGCATGAAGCAGTCTTTGTGCTTGGAAACCCTCCAACTAATCTCAAATACCTCTGTAAAGTTATCAATGGAGATGCAAATTTGCCTTACCAACCAGCTTAAGAAAACCCTCCACCCAGACGTTTAAATCAGAAACATATGGCCGAGGGGAGAAGATGTGCTTATAGGGGTTCATGAGTGATTCTGATGTCCACAGCGGATCATAAGTCAATTCCCCAGAAGGACTAAGATGGAAGACTGGAGACTTCTTCCAGTTATGATGCTTCAATCCAGTGGCATTGTGAGTAGCAAAAGAGGAATGATAATTCATTCCCTTTGTTCTTACAATGCAGGAGACAGACTCTGGCATAACTGCCCCCAGATGGGCTAAGCCTCAGCATCACCAGATGACTAAGGGTGGCCAGCAAGCAGGCAACTCTGGCTAGCCCACACTTTGGGTGGGCTGTACCTAGACACTGGCTGCTCTCAGCCTTAGTCACCACCGCTGCCTCAGATGATCTACAATCATTCTTCTCTTTTGGATTTTTACTTACAATTAGCTGCCTGCTAATTAGTATTAGTATTCCTGAACTCACAGGAGAGTTTGTCTACCTGGCCTCCAGTATTCATTATAGGGGAAGATACGAGTCACAAAGAAGAGAAGCAAGAGGGAGACTCTAAGAAAGTTTCCAATAAGGTGGTTTTTGTCTAAGGTCCAGGGCCTAAAGGTGTTACACTGAAGTCACCAAGGAACTATACACCAAACTCTGTCATTATTGTGTCCCTCTGGAGTTCGTAATGCTCGTCCATTTACATTTCACTACAGTAAAAGAGGGAAGCTAGTCAGGCATACTGGTGCACACCTTTAATCCCAGCTCTCAGGAAACAGAGGGAGGCAGATCTTTGTGAGTTCAAGGCCAATCTGGTCTACATAGTAAGTTCCAGTACAGCCAAGCTTCACAATCACACCCTGTCTCCAATAAACAAAATAAAATAGGGAAGATATGCCCTGTCTCAAAGGATTGGTAGGACGGTTAAGGGATGTTATGTATCTGGATGCATGGAGCATTTCCGTGGCTATGCTAGATACTTCAAAAAATGGATTGAACAGGGATAATGCTTTCATTTTCATTCTTTGCCATGCTTTTGAGGAGTCTTTAGAGGAAAACAGGTTTTTCCCGAACTTCAAGGAAGACAGTTCACAGAAGAGTGACAAAGATGACTATGTGTAAAAGCAGTTCTCACTTCAAAGGCAGGGAAACCATGATTTTTTGAGCCAAATATGAGTGACTATGGACCAGGATAGATTTGCCTACTCCAAAATCCACAGGAGCTTTTGTTTCCAGGGGTCAGGAGTTCAGGTGCGAGATCCAAAGACCCACATCTTGACAATAGAAATAAAACCTTGTGAAAGGAAATGAGGTCTTTAAGCTACTGCTGTAGTTGAAGATGGAAAAGAAAAAGAAGCACACTCATCATTTTAAGGACAATAAACACAGAAATGGAAATGATCCCAGGAGTGGGGATGAAGATTTGTTGCTATTAGTCTGAACTTGAAAAGTGAGCCATGGTACATTCAATATATATATAGGATATATATATATATATATATATATACACATATACACACACACACACACACATATATATATATATATACATACATATATATATATGTGTGTGTGTCTGTGTGTGTCTGTGTGTATTAATATTCAAATATTGTATGTATTTACAAGGCTACCATGTGATACTTCAACATGTACAGGAAAGTCAATAGCACTTTTTAAATGTGTAATGAGAAGTAATGATCTGAGACTATGTCCTCCACAAAGGCTTGTGGTCAAGAAACTGATTGTGTTTGAAACAATAGTTACAAAGTAAAAGGACTCTTCTCCCATGACCTTTGAAATAAGAGGGTCACTGTCTGAGAAAAGAGGGTCTGTGGTTGTGACTTGACCTCTTTACTATGATTTGTCACAATGAGACAGCGGCTCTCATATTCTACAAATAATTGCAAGGGGAAAAAATGACATCATACTGACTCTACGGTGGGGCCAAGAGTTGTCCTGGGTTGTACTCCATAGTTTTATGGGATACTCCTTGCTCTGTGGATTGCTTCACATTCCACCAGTATGACTCTATAGAACAGTATGAGATCAACCTTCTGTTCTTGGCTGACAACACTATTATTTCCTGATCATTACAAATCAGTTTTTATGCTAGTAATTTCACTTTACTGTGATATAGACTTGAGACCAGGTTTCTTCTTGGAGTTCTTGTCATACCAGTCAAATATTAAAAATTAAAATGTGGTTAGCACACATAGTTTACTACTGTCCTTGAATGCAATGTAATTTGTGATCCTTGCTCTAGCCAGTGATGTTCAAACTCCCTTCTCTCCCTTCTTTTGGGTTATCAGCTGAATATCAGTCTAAAGCATAATAAGAATAATAAATTCAATAGAACTGTTTTGGCTAGGCAAGTCTAAACAGCAGCATCTATTCAGCACTTTTTTCTAGCCAGCCATGAAGACATCTGAAACTATGGCTAGGAAATCTCTGTTCTAGTCATTATAGCAGAAGCACACGAGGTTGAAATATATTGCCATCATTATCTATAATCGCTCAAAGAATCAAAGAATTTGAAACCAGTCAGGGATCTGGGACAGAATCCAGAACTGATTTCCTAGGAAAGAGTAAAGGAGGTGGAGAGAGCCTCTGCTGTTTGTCAGAGGTACAGCCAGGCTAAGTGTGTGTTCTCCCAGCTCCCTGTGAAGTGTTCTTTTGTTGCCCTGGTTCCGAGGTTATCAAGCCTCCTCTTTCTTTGGAGGTGGTTGCTGGCTGCTTACTTTCTCTGAAGTCTGAGTTTGACAAGACCTTCTGAGAGTTTGCGAATCTCTGTGCACACTCACTGTGATTTCCAAACAGAAGCAGCAACTGTACTTCAGTGAGAAAGGCACAGAGGGCCATTTCATCAACTGTCCTTGTCACCTGTGTGTCCTGTCTTGGACCACACACATCCTTACTTTCTTACCCCACCTCAAAGTCAAAGTGAACACATTTTCATTTCTTGGAGAGAAGAGCCTTAACGAATTTGTCTTCAATCTGCCCTGAAGGCACTAAGGCACTAAGAGGAGGAGATACCTGATAGCAAGAGAGTAAATATAAGAATCAAGTGTGCTTCATTATCTCTAGATTGGAAATCCAGTCTAGTAGTAGTAGTAGTAGTAGTAGTAGTAGTAGTAGTAGTAGTAGTAAATTATTAATATTATCATCATTAATTATTATTGTTTTAGAGAGCTTCCACAACCAATATGAGGTGACTGGAGAAAGCAGATCACAGTAAGAAAAGCTTTCAGGCAACATGTCTCATTTATTTATTTATTGCTACCTTTTCCCCAAGAACAGATATTATTTCTGTTGTGGTCTGTGGCATTTTCTTTGCTTAGTAACAATTTCCTGGGCCAAGGCTTTTCCATATGAGGGTATCATTGATGCTTGTTAGCGTTCTGGAAGCAGGATTGGTGGGCATTTAAGAACAACAAAGGTATCAGAGCTTTAGGAACTCATAGCCTACAACAGAAATGCTGAAAAGGTCTGTGAAATGTCTTAAAATAATTGTGTGTGTGTGTGTCTGTGTGTCTGTGTGTCTGTGTGTCTGTGTGTATGTGTGTTTCTGTGTGTCTGTGTTACTGAAAAAGGACAATACAGTAAGTATTATTTGATTTTCTGGTTCAAAAATGCATTTCTACAATCTCTGTCCTTCTTCCCTTTCCATTATTCTAGAATTAACTGGTAGAATATCTTGTCAGGAAGTGTATCTCTGTTATATATATTTTTATATAAATATATTTAATATATAATTTATATATATTAAATATATAATGAATATTATATACATATACATGTATGTATGTATACACACATGCACACACACATATATATTTATATATATATATGTTTGTCCTTCCCTCACCCATATGGCGATCCCAAATCAAGTGCTTCCTGCTATAATTTCTGTATAGTTTTACATTGCACTCACTATGCCAATGTATGGAGTAGGAGCAGGATCACTATGCCCACAGCTTCCTACAGTTAAAAAAAAAAAGAAAAACGTAAAAAAAAGAAAGAAAAAGAAAACCACAAAGAATGTTTGAAATTATTTTTTCTTGGTTGGCAGCATGGATCCTGTTCCTCAAGGAAAATGCCTTGGGCTAAAACAAAGCCATATTCATTCAAAATAGATTGTTTAGTAATTACAGGACTCTGGCTTTTGTAAAACTGACTTTCAATGCAAGGGTTTTACTTTCCTAGGGAAAGTTTAAAAAGCAAAAGAGAACCAAATACCAGCAGAGGACAAAGTGTTAAAGAGAACTTTGCCAAGGGCAAGAGCAGTTCAAACAACAACCATGTGAGTGCATTGAACAGAAAGCAGCCAATGTGGCTGGGATTCTGTCTCGGGGTCACTCAGGAGCACCTGGCTGGCTTTATTTATAAGGCAATTGTCAAATCATTCTGTAGAATATGGATGAGGTGAAACACAGAGGTGGCGTGGTACTGTAGATCATCTGTAACTTTTCAAATACAACCTTCTCTGAAAGTCCAGGGAGAATGTGAGTCCAATAAAGAAACCTGTCAGTCAGTCGAATGTGTTTATTTATGATTCCGGTGTGCCAGGCACTGTTCTAGCCAATCTGAAGTGATACAAAGTAAAGTTTAGTCATCACTCCTTGCAGTCTTTGGAGTGCAAATGGATTAAGTCAGAGCACACATGTATCCTATGTGGGTGGTCAAGAATGCCAACTGTATGGAGATGCAAAAAGCTCATTTACAAAACCCTGATCAGAAAGCAAAGTAAATTACAAAAACTGGACCTTAATGGATTGGATTGCAAACAGATCTACTCAGAAGGCATGCCTTTATTTGTGTCTCATTTTTAGTAAAATTGGGAATTCTCCTTTGCACATTCAGAAACATACAGAACAGTTTTGGAATACATGTATGCAACTATGGAATTGCATTGAAGATGAGGCGCTGCTGACTTGAATAAAGTAACAAGCTTGTACCATTAATATACATACACTTAAGGACTAAGTGATGCTTTCTGTCCAGCACCGTGAAGGTAGAAATCTACAGATAAGGATGAATGAATGCAACAGGTTTGTAAACATTTCACAGGAGAACAGCGTCTTTATTTATTTGGTCCCAGGGACTTCCTAGATGCCAAACAGGAGTTAGCAGAATGAACAACCTGTCAAGTTGGAGGAAGAGAGAAGACTGAGACCTGGCTAGAACAGGGCTCTGTGGTAGGCCCCAGTGGTGTCCAAGAGCAAAAAGCTTGACATTTTAGCATGTGAACTGGACCAGTCTTTTATCTCTGGCTTCAAGTCATGCCTGGTTTTAGGAATATGTTTACCTTGGTTCTGCGGTTGGATTGCACGCAGTGATTGATTCAAACATCTGACTACACACCCAGGCATTTGCTTGATATAATGCTATTTTTATTTTTCTTATTTTCATTTTTATTACCCCCCCCAAAGATGCACCTTTTGTTTAGATTTCAAACCCTACTGTGCCTTCCACACTTTCATGAGAATTTTCTGCCCCTTGATAAGGAAAGCATGTTGGATCCTGTCACAGACACATGCATTGCATATGAAACCACCGTAGGCCTTGCTGACATGTTTTTTTCATTTTAGATAACCCCATAGGAACTTTAGGTCTCAGCACGAAGCACTTCATGCATAAAGGCAACCAGCTCAAACATCAGGAGCTCCAGGACAGCCTGTATGTGAATTGCCACACCATGTCCCCAGACATTCTAGGAGCTGAATTTCAGTGTCATGCAGCATCCAGCTGCAAAGGACAGGGACTCCTCTCCACTCCCAGTTCCTCCCCAAACAGGGTGCATTTGGATAAGGTGGTGCATGGCTTCAATTCATGTTACAACTCGGACTCATTATCTTTACTTTTGATTTATTCATCCTCCTTCAGACAGAGCCATTCTGGAAGGATCTTGAGTTCAACTTCCCTCCTTCAGTGCAGAACTCTGGCCACGAGTCCTGACAAAGCGCTTTGGGAGTGGGGATCCCCTTAGGAATGAAAGACAAGTCACAGCCAGGGAGAGCCAGAAGAGGAGGAGTGGCTGTCCTCTTCTACTTTTTTTCCCCCCTCTGAGTTTGCAGCACCCTTGAACAGCCCGCAGGCTCCTTATTTGGGGTTAGGGGCGCCCAGGGGAAAGGAAGCCGGGGCCGCCGGCGGCATTCCTCGCCGCAGTGTGGGCTTCGTCTGCCGCGGGGCCCGCAGTACCCCCTGTCTGCGCCAGCACCTGTTGGCCCGCCAGCTGGCGGCCCGAGCCCCCCGCGCCCCCCGCGCCCGCCCGGCCGCCCGCCCCGCGCCCCGCGCGCCGCCCGCTGGGGGAAAGTGGAGACGGGGAGGGGACAAGCGCGGTCGTCCCAGCCAGCCAGGCCTTCCCTGCGCAGCCAGTGCTTAGCGGCCACGGCTCCTCAGCCCTGCGTCCTGCCCTGCCTTAGGGCAGGCATCCGAGCGCTCGGGAACCGGAGCAGCCCAAGCTCTCCCGGCTTCCAGCAGCGCTTCGCCGGTACCGGAGGGAACTTCGGTAGCGCCCGACTGCAGCAAGGAGGCGGCTCCGCGGTGGATCCCGGCCAGCCCCTAGTCTCCCCCGCGGCCTCCCAGTCCGCCCGGGACCCGCGCGGCACTCGCAGGGCACGGTCCCCTCCCCCCAAGTGGGGGTGGGGCGCCGCCGGCCGCCCCGTTCCGCAGCTTTGTCATTGATCCCAAGGTGCTCGCCTCGCTGCCGACCTGGCTTCCAGTCTGGCTCGGCGGGACCCCGAGTCCTCGCCTGTGTCCTGTCCCCTAAACTGACAGGTGCTCCCAGCGAGTCGCCACGACTCATCGCCGCTCCCCCGCGTCCCCACCCCCTCTTTCCTCCCTCGCCTCCCCCCACCCCCCGCACTTCGGCACAGCTCAGGATTTGTTTAAACCTTGGGAAACTGGTTCAGGTCCAGGTTTTGCTTTGATCCTTTTCAAAAACTGGAGACACAGAAGAGGGCTCTAGGAAAAACTTTTGGATGGGATTATGTGGAAACTACCCTGCGATTCTCCGCTGCCAGAGCCGGCCAGGCGCTTCCACCGCAGCGCAGCCTTCCCCCGGCTGGGCTGAGCCTTGGAGTCGTCGCTTCCCCAGTACCCGCCGCGAGTGAGCCCTCGCCCCAATCAGCCAAATGCTCCTCCTCGGCCTCCTTCTGCTGACATCTGCCCTGGTCGGCCAGAGAACGGGGACTCAGGCTGAGTCCAACCTGAGCAGCAAGTTGCAGCTCTCCAGCGACAAGGAGCAGAACGGTGAGTCTCGCCCCCTCCTCCCCCTTCCCGCGTCTCTCTGTGCGTTCCGGTTGGCATTGTGCGGTGGCATGTGGGGTCCTCCAGCCCTGATGGTCGCGTCTCTGGCGCTGCAGATGGGAGTCTCGTGAGTCCGCGTGCACTTTAGGGGGGTTGGGGGGGGATTTCGGGAGTTTGCAACTTCCGAAGCTCATCGGGCAGCGGGAGTCGGAGTGCCCTGCAACCTCGATTGGAGAGGACGCGTGGGCTATGGGAAGGATTGGAAAAGTCAGCTGTGACCACATTGCTAGGTGGCATAAGGCCAGAGTTACAAGTAAAAGAACTGCCTTTAAGAAGAAATCCCAAAATGAATGAGTCGTGGCAAGTTTGACTTTATGCAGGTATGGGGAGGGGGGTTAAGAATGGAGAGGTCAGGAAAGGTATCACAGTCCTTAATTGAAACACTGTATGCATATGGGAAGGCAGGCACCAATAAAGAATTAGGTGAGAAGTACAGAGGTCAAGAGGCCTCTTGGACTTTTTCAAAGGAATTGGTTATGGTTTTTCTCTTGCACTTTTTTTATTTTTTAAATAAAAAAAGCGTGCCTTTGTGCTCTGAAGCCCTCACCTTTTGGTGGTGTATTTTTTGTATGTGTTCATGAATGACTATTTTGTGTGTGTTGGAAGCGATTTAATCCTGCATAGGAAATGAGAATTACTTTCAGCTTTCAAGTGTACCTGAAATGTTTAGAAAACTTTCAGATGCAAGTTCCCCTGGGCTGGGATTGCACAGAGCTGGAGAAAAGCTTCTTTCATAAGTCCAGGGAAGCTCCGGGTGTGTAATTTGCTTAGCCTCTGAACCCCATATGATTCACATCATTCAATTTCTAAACTCTTTTGCTCTTGATCTACCATTATAAAGCCATTTTGAGACTCTTTTGTAAATAGAAATTTTATACCACACATGAAACCACCATGTTAACGTAGGCTGTCTAAAACTGGAATATTAAATACCCTGTTTACAAGTGGAGGTTCTTGCTGCTATTTAAAAAGAAATATACATGTTTTTCTACTTTGTCATCTGTTTACAATGCAACTTCACTAGCCAGGTAAGATGCCTGTGAGAGACAGTGGGAAAATGAGGATGGAGTGACATTTTCTATATATAGGGGACGCCTCAAGGCTTCGCATCTGGATTTCAGCTCTGTAAAGTGCTCATCTTAAAACAAAATCCCAAAATACGTATGTACTCTTCATTATTCCTTAGCATTGCTGAGCCAGAGTACAGCATGGCGTTTATTATTATGCTTGCTCCTTACTCCTGGCTAATGTGATGGCATGTGGCATCTTAAGACTCGTGAACTGCTGATCAAAGGGCAGCCTAGTGATCTATCTATAATCATAGGGCCTATAGAGACCTGAGAGATCAAAGGAGCCACAACACCAGCAATACCCAGGCTGGAAGCAAATCCAACCAACCTTTGTCCTTTCTAATACAAAATAAATGTCTAGTTTAAAATATTGCTTCTTACTAGGTCTCCATAGCAACATAGCTTCAACTTACTGCACAGTGCTTCTTTCTATTTCTGGTCCCTTATCTCTTATTGCTGTCTCCCAGCATCCCCCATACTCCTTGCTACTTTTGCATCGTTTTGCTCTTTCCTTGCAGTCCTTTCTTCTGCTCTACATGCTATCACCACTTTGCAATGAGCTCCAGAGCTTTCAGCTGGATGCAGCTAGCTACTGGGTAGCTTCACATCCTCAGAAGATGGGAGTTCAGTCAGCCAGGCCACACACATTCTGGTGCCATCTGATGCTGGGCCATTCTCATTCCTAAGATACATGATGCTAAAAATAGTCTAGTCGTTTCCTAATCTGTGGGCAGAGGATCTGTCTATGTTTAGCTCTTTGGACGGTTGGCAGCAGGAAGTAGACAGCAGAGGAACTACTCACCTTATAGTTTTCAGACTAAGAGAGCTAGTACTATCTAACACTAGGGGGCACTATAGAGCTATTTTTCTGCACATGCTCAGGTTGACTTTTACACTTAGGGTTTCAGGGTTTGAGCATAACAGGTGGGCGTGGAAGAAGAGCCCTCTGGAATGTGACCAGATTTCTTGGAATAACAACAGCTTCTTTTTCCTTTTCTTTCACTTTCCAAAGAGCCACTTCCTTACAGGAGTTATTTTCCACCCTCATATTGAGTTGTGCTTGAGTTTTGATTACCCTGTTGCTCTTTGTGTTGATGATTATCCGGTTCTGTAGTCATGAACCTTCTTAACAGTTAGTTCCCTTCGACAATGCCAAGGGTCAACTTGATGCATATAAAGGCCTTCCAAGGGCCAAATCCAAAGTGTCCAAATTGATCTTGTTTCGTGATCATTAAGAGGTTGGTTCAGTTTTCAAGGACCCCCCTCTTCTCCATGGTGCTCATATTCCTAGGACTGACTAGTTTCCATAATAATTTGATATCATAAGTGGAAATTGGGTGCTATGTCTGTTCCATAGTGGCACTAGATATGCACACTTAGAATAGAGCATATGGACATGACTCAAAATTAGGGATTAGGACCATTTACTCAGTTACTAGTTACTTGATTGCTGTTCATTTGCTTCCTATTTTAAGATCATAGCTCTCAATATTTGAATGTAGCATACTCTTTTCTTCCCATTGGCAGTGTTGGAACACAGGTCTCACACGTATTAGATGTATTAGATAAGCACTACTCTGGTGAAACTTACCCCAGCTCTTCTTCATTCCTATTGTTATTTCCTACCCCGATGGCTCCCATATGAAGCAAAGCTTTTTAGATTTTCCTTGAGGAAATGAACTGAAAAATAACTTTTACCTACTTGGGCATGTGGCTGTTAAACACAGGAGGAAATACTTACGTTGGCAAGCACTGGCTTTAGATAACAATGTCACTGTGAGGTGCTGAAGTTCTTCTACGGAGTTCCAATAGGAGGAATTACATAGATATTCAGAAGCAATGAGAAGAAAAACTCAGTTTGTGCACCAGATGTAGTAAACAGATACCCATTACAAATCTATCCACACAGGGATGCGTCACTTGTCTTAGGTAAGTGGTTTTAACTGACCCCTAATCTGAAGTTTCTTCTTGCTGTTCTCATTCTCCCTAACCACCTTGGGTTTTGACTTAGAGTTTGTCTTTATTGGGCTCACTTATGAGCAACAGTTACTGCATATGCTCTTTCCTAAGGAGAGGTTTCGTGGTTCTTTGGGCAACTTCCCTTGGGGAGAATGGCTTTTGGTCCCTTTTTTAGTGCTAGCTCTTTATACTGCTGCCACATGCCTGCAGCTAATCAAACAGAGCCCACATTTTACCCTTTAGATAGGAGCCTGAAAGCTCTTTTGTGAACAAACTGATCAGAGTCTTTAGAAAGATGCCCAACAGTACACAGGCTCCGACTGGGGGCTCTAAGGACTTTCCTGCAAGGCAGTCCTTAAGTTTTGGAGTATGACCTTTGTAACATTTATTTTTGTTAATTTATGAGCTTTAAGAAGAAACTTCCTCCTATGGTTCTGTTCTGTCCGAGAGAGCTGAGGCAGCTGAATAAGTAAAGAACAATTATGTAATGATGAGTGCAGTCCTTTCCTTCCAATAGATAGGGTTTGGAAGTCCTGTACCAACTGCTACAGTCTATACTGAATCAGGCATGCATGACATTTAAATTTAAAAGGTATTCAGAAAGTATGAAGACCTGTAGAAGCTTTGCAGATGGCATGGAATGTGTTAAGTCCTTTCAAACAGATGCTGGGATGGGAACTGAGCTTTCTCAGTAGTTCCAGCTTGACCAATACAGAAGAGTGGCGTAGCTTTCTCCGTCAGCTAAGCCACGCCTATGTCTTGTCTTATTCACCTTCCTGAAATCTCCTTCTCACCTGTCTTACGCTCACTTCTACCTTTGTGCTTGCAACGTCTGTTAAAATTGTTAGTTCTAGCTATAAAATTCCATGTCTCTTACATAAAAATTATGATCATCTGATGTACAATAATTTATATAAAATATCCACAAATCAAATATTTCCAAGACCACTGAAGTTGTGTTCCAAGACCCCATTGCTTTGTGTTGTGCCAGTCAAAATACCATGTCATAATTGAAGTTCCTTTGTTAGATTATTCCCATTTTAATGTTTAGTCATTGATTTGAAACTGTTGTCTGTAGCTAGAATATCTCTGTATTCTTTATGTAATTGCTAATTCACTTATTAAACACTCTGTGCTATGTATTTATTGCCACATCTGGCTTCAACTGTGGGTAAAACATTACCCTTTCCTTTCACCTATGAATCTGTCTAGAGGCTAATTTCCTGTTGATATGCCCTAGTACTTATGCTATATTGTTAAAGAGGGGAAATGCTTGTAGTGAGTCTACTCTTCCACCAGCACAAAGGGTCTAGCCATTCAAAGCTGCTTGGCACATCCCCAAGTCTGGGAAAAGCTCCTTCAACTATGGGTCTCAGAGAGCTTAGCGGTCAGTATCTCTATCACACCAACAGTAAAACTGTGGACTACTTAGCAGAAATTGTAGGTAAACTTACTGGAGGGACCTAGAATGAAGAAGGGGTGTGGCTTCTTTTGGTTATCCCTCACCTCCTTACAACCTTGTGGCTTCCCCTTTTAAGGATTATGCCTTGAAGAGGTACAGAGGCAAGCATGAGCACTCCAGTGGCTTTGTTGGCTGTCTGCCCCCCCCCCACCCCCCGGAAAATGCTAACCACTATTCTTTTGTATAACTTGCAACTTCCTGCCCTGGATATCAGACATGGCTTCTCCCAGGACAGGATTTGTTGACCCTTCAGTAAGAACTAGCCAATCTTCCTGTCTGGTCAAATATAATAGTATACTTAGCTGCATAGACCTTTTCATGAGTTGATACATTCCTCTTGTTTCTTGATTCTTTTTTCTTTTATCTTTTTTCTCCTCTCTTACTATGGAGTTTTTTGAGAGCATGGGCCTAGTCTGATTTGTTCTCTGTAGGAGCTATAGCACCTCGATCAGGGTGTGGAAAATCCTGTGTTCTTACTAAATATCTGTGAAATGTTCTGGATATGAGGTGCCTTTCTATAGCAAGACTGTGGTATCTTCTACAGAAGCAAGTCCTTTTGAAAGATGTCTTCCATAGTGTTTAGCCCTTTCCATAGGAAGATAGACTGGGAAATGGTGGGACAGATCAGAATACTACTTGACAATGTTGATGAACCTACGAAGTCCCCAAGTGTGGTGTACCAACAGTGGGCAGGTTTTCTAGATATGGTATTGTCTTCTCTCTTAAAAGTGCTATTTGTTTATGTACATGTGCTGTGTTTGCTGAGGATGAGGATTTGATGTGAACCAAGATTCCTGAGAATGGTAAGTAGATGAGAAGCCAGCAAAATTGGGTGCTTTTCTTTTTGTCTTTGACTCATGAACAGCTTGTACCTTAAAATGCTAGAAATCAGCAAGCTGTACTATGCTTGACCTGGGAAGATCCTAGGATCCACTGATAAGAAAACTGGGTGAGGCCTTAGAGAGAAGACATTGCCTGTAAAGGTATGAAGGGACTGGTAGTCAATTGCTAATGTGGTGATGTAATTTTCCATGTATTAGAATCAGTTTAGGCCAATGGCTTTGTGCTGTCAGAATGAGGCACATTTTAAAGTATTTTTTTATATAAGAAGGTATTGTGCTTTGCATTTTGTTCAATTTACAAGAATATTAAAGAAACAACTTCATAATGAGCACATTCAAGTCATAGATCAGTTTGTCTGGCTATTACATACTGTGATGATTCTGCTGTATAAACATGGGACAGTTTGGCAAATGATTAAAAAGGCTGCTTTCAAAAATTCTTACCATTCAGTTTCAGAGCTTCACAGCAAGCAAGTAAACTGCTAGGAGGGTTTTTTTTTTTTTTTTTTTTTTTTTTTTTCATTTATGTGTTTATTTTTTGCTTTTACTATGAAATTTAAACCATAAACAAGTATGACTGTATGATAAAATGAACCATAATAATTATTATTTACAACAGTTGCTAGTATTTTGCCAATTACTACTCAACTCTTTCCTCATCTCTCACAACCTTATAGCTGCTTGCAGAATTTGAAATTAAATCTCAGACATTTCATAATTATAACAGAAATTTCATGTATACACATGTTTTTGTTGTTGTTGTTGTTGCTGTTTTGAAACAGGGTCTCACTGCAACTTGCTAGGTAGACCAGGTTGGCCTCAAACTTAGTTCTGCCTGCCTCTGCCTCTCCACTGCTGGGATTAAAGGCATGTGCTACCACTGTGCCTTGCACGTATATACATATTCAAGTGATTTTTCATTCTGATTTAGTTAGTCTTAAGGATTTGGTTTTTTTTTAATTTTTGGATAGTTTTATCTAAGACAATTACACATTCCAAAGTAAAAGCTACCAAGCAAGGTATTTGCAGAGTTATTTCTGTATCTTTCAAGCTTAAGGTATGCCCCGATCCTGTGCTGGTTAGTCTTAACTGTAAACTTGATACAATCTAGAATTACTTAGAAAGAGCATCTCAGTGAGGAGTGGTCTAGATCAGGTTGTCTACAGGGTGGTGGTGGTGGTGGTGGTGGTGGTGGTGGTGGTGGTGGTGGGTGGGTGGGTGGTTATCTTGATTACATTGAAACAAGCCACATATGAGTCCTGGGTTTGGCCTTAGACTATGAGTAGAGCAAGTTAGGACAAGCATCCATCCCTTTGTTTTTCTCTCTGTTCTTGGCTGTGACCAGCTATCTCATGATTCTGCAGGAGGGTTATTTTTAATATTTCAGTTTATAATTTACTATATGTTCAGTTTATACTAATTTAGTTTATGATATTTCAGTGTTTAATATTTCAGTTCAGTAACTGACAGTGATTTATGGATGTTTGATGTTGGCAAGCTTGGTTCCACAAGGGGATTGTATGTTTTGTTTTGTTTTTTAAGGTGTCAATCTTTTGGCAAACTGTAGAAAGCACGGTGTGTTATTATGTATAAAAAGATTGGTTTATTAAAATTTTTGTTTTGAAACTACTAAATTTCAACACAGAGGCTCTGGAAACTGTAAGGATGAGATATTGGATAGAAAGTAACATGGAAGCCAAGTCCTTAAACGTGGCATTTTTGTACATCGTACATATTTTCTACATTTATGCCATTGCCATCATATCACCTTAAATGTCGGGCCTCACTGATGTTATTCTGGTCCATTGCCTCCTTTTTGGACAGTGGTCTTGATTGCCACCCAGTTGTCCTTCCAACACTAGCTTTAACTGCTTTTGCTTCTTGGAGTGTGTTCTGTGGTAACTCTTCTAGGTTTCAAACAATGATGCTTTTGTACCTGGCTTTATCCCTTTCCAACTATAGTTGAGTCATTTCTCAGTCAAATGAGGTGTGTTCCTGCACACCTCATGAGGAATCCAGTCTCCCAACTCCAAGAGGCACATTAATATAAGTTCAAAGTCATCAGTTTTCCTTGCTGGAGTGTCCAGTGTGCATTGAGAAGCCTACAAGAGCTACCAGAAGGGCACAGAATCCACAGTACGGCGATGGGTCTCAGAGGCTCTGTATGAGTCTCTCATGTTGAGAAACTTTATGAATTCCCAGGAGTGTCTGCCAGAGAGCGTATTCGTGTTTCATGTTTGCAAGTACACAGTTCATCTGCCAGCATCCCATGAAGTATTAAACAAATAGTGCAGTTCCCATAGCTGGTGAAAGATTCTACTTAAATCTAATTCCGAGACAGGCTTTGGAGTCATGTGCTTTGTCTTTATGAAACAGATTTTGCATGTTTTATTAGGACATTGATTTCAATCAGTAAATACAATGAGCACGTGCTCTGTTCCTTGCTCTGCTCTAGGTGCTGGGGTTCTTCTGGGTACATGAAGAAGAACTTGGTGCTCCTTTCCATCCTCTTCTGCCCTCTTCTTTTTAAACATCTGGTCTTGCTTTGTAGTTCAAGCTGGTCTTGATCTCCCTATTCTAGCCCAGGCTGGTCTTCAGACTCCCCATCCTCCTGTTTCATCTCTCTGAGTGCTGGGGCTATTATTGCCCTTGAAATCTGCTACAGAGAGTTGGCAGAACCATCCTTTACCTCATGTGCTGTCAGTTCTGTGTCAACAATCATGTAGGGATGAAGAGGACCGACAGTACCTCACTAGTTTCTTCATCTGAGTGGTTGATTTTTGTTTGGATAGGAGATTCAAGGAGAAATGTTCCTTTAAGGATAGACTGAATTGATTTGAAATGAGTCTTGGGATAAAGGAAAACATTCTACAGAGGAAACAGCCTGAGCAAAACAACAGAGGCAAGGACAGTCTAGACTCTAGAGCAAAAGCAGGAAGGGTGGAAAATTGTCCTGAGCTTGTGTATTTGAAATCTGATGATGTTTTCAGAGTTTGCTCATACAACACTGACAGTCAACCCATTGAAAAACAAAGTTGTTGTCATGTTTACAATCCAGCTGAAAATCACTGTTTTTCATTGTTTTCTAAACAGGCATGTAGGGACAGTGGTCTACTTTGGTGTTCGTAGTTAATTGCTCATTGCTTGAAGTTTTCTGCTCTCTCAGTGGTTAGGCATATTCTGAATTGGCTACATAAGCAAGCTGCATAATCTCTGCTCCAGCTCCCAAGCTCTACCCACTTCACACTCTTTTCTATTGCCTCCTTTATGTAAACGAAGAGCTATTTTCACACTTCATTCATGAAATAGATGGCATGCAGAAGGCAGCTGGGGGAGGGTTCCAGAGGTTGACAAGAGGCAGCTTCTGTTACAGGCCATCAGTATAATGAATCTTTAGCTTAAATGTGGACCACAGCCTTAACACTTTTAAAGGAACAGGCATTCAAGTTTAGTAACATATTAATCCTTCCGAGATGTCTTTGCCAAATCAGTTCTCTGGTGAGGTTCATTCTGGGTCTTGTATATATAACAATGCTTACACCATCTTATGATGGTTAAAGACTAGAAATGACTAAATTATGGTGGGTATCCTGTGTTGTTGTGTTGCCCCTATTTGAGGCTATACTATTTGCACTCCAGGAAATCCTTGCTCCTGGGTGGATGCTATTTTAAACATTTCAGTGTTTGTAAGATGGAGGGAGGTCTCTGGCTTAAGTATGTCCAGCTGTCCACTGCACCTGCCCTTGCATCACAAAATAGATGAGAAGCCATCAACAACAGAAGTTAGACTTCCATGATGCGCTGTTTCTGTCTGTTCTTTTTTGCTGGCTATTTATAAGGACATCTGTCTTCTAACAGTCGTATCCTTTATCTTGCCTCTCTACTGAGGGATAAATCACAGCTTATATCCCATACTGGCACACATGCTCATAGATAGGGTGATTAGACATGTAAATTGGGAGGCATTAAAGTGCCATAATTTCCCTTTCTATGGCAGCAGAGGGTGTTTACAATCAGTGCATTGAAGGATATTTGCTTGAGATGTGAGCAAGATGTGAACAGATGAGATGACAGAAATTTTCATCTTTCTTTGGGGGAGGGTGTGAAGCATCATTTTTCTACACAGCCCTGGCTAGTCTAGAACTCACTATATAGACCAGGCTGGCTAGAAATGCCAACTTTCTTATCAGTGGGCACTTTCTCACTGATTTTGGGAAACGGGGACAATTCAAAGTGCTTACTTCTGACTTGTATTTTAAACCTAGACTTGATTATTGGGGTTAAGGTTCACATTGTTTAAGAACCTGGAAAACACCGTAAGTCCACACTTGGTAAAGTGTGCCCTGCCATTAGGTAACTGAAGAATACACTTAGCATGTATAAGGCTCCTGTTTCCATTAATAACAGTAAAAAAGTCGGGTCACTAATAAATCGATCTGAAATCATTAGAGTGATTTTTAGGCACTGTAAAAAGATTAAAATTTGATATACTTGAATTGAAAAGCATGGACCTATGCACTGATAGCCAAAGGGAGGTGACCTGGGGGCAGAGTGGAGTGTGTTGTTGTTGATGAAGATGATGACAATAATCTAATTAAATTGAATGCAATAGTGTCTCAATCTATTCATATAGTTCACTGTGCTGTTGCTGACATTCCACAAGCATATGAAGAGCCTCAGAATACCAAGACCACATGTCATACACGGCACGGGCATGTATTCATAGCCTCTGATGCAATTTTCTATCGTTTAGAGGTACCGATGATGATTGCAGCAGAATCTGGCTCTATGTTGGTCATTGTGGTCAAAATCATCACTATTTCTACATGAAGCAGCCATCTAAAAATAGCGTAGCACCGCAGGTTGAGATCTGGCCAGGATATTGAGAGGCTAATCTAGAAACTTAATTGGTGACAGTAAATCATTAAAGAGTAACTTTCATTTCTGTTTTCTTGAGCACATTTGCAGACTTGAGGTTTAAAGGGATGATTAAGCACATGAAATAAGGAATTACATAATCTCTCAGCTTCTTAAAAAGAGTTTTTCTTTCCTGGTGGAAATTCATTTTTAATCTGTACCGATAACTTTTAATAGGCATCAGTTGGGCCTTCCATTAAACTAACTGCTTTCAAATGATTTCCTCCTAGAGCCTGCATTTACATCTTAGGAAACCAATTAGCTTGTCTGGATTTCCCATTTCCCTTGTAGTCCTCCTCTGCAGCCTGCTCAGCATGGTTAGTTCAGTATAGCAAAACCCTTGGAGGTATGAACCTTCTGGAAGAAGTGTAAATGCCACACTTATCATTGGGGAAAAACATACGCGGGGAAATGAGCCTCATATGCTCTATCTGCTGAACATTTAAAATGGCAGAAAGCACAGGAAATACTTTTGGCGTGTGGGAATGTGCAGCGTTTCCAAACTACAAACACTGTTCTGCAAAGTTCCCCGGTAGTGGTAAATTATATGAGACCACGTCCATCTAAGCAAGGCTTGTTTAACTACCTTGTGGTTCTGGGGCTCATTCAAACACTCTTAAACAAAATAAAGGGAATGGATGTAATAACTTCTTTATGGAAAGTCCATAAAAAGCTAGAGGGCCATGTAAACAAATTGGGTCATTTACTAGATGTTTAAGTGATAGATCTGCAGTCCAAATTTAGGGCTGCATGTGATGTTTTATAGGGTCGCACCTGTGTTCTACTTTGAGATTCAGGGGATAAACTTGGCTGTTTGTGTGTTTGTTTTTGTCTAGCACATGAAATCCCACCATTGCTATTTTATAGTATAGCTTGAAAACACCTAAGATTTGGTCCATGCATTTTGTCCATTATGTGTGAGAAGTTGAATTAGCCTACTTTTTGGTAAGAGCGTGTGCTATTAAAGGAAAATATGATGGTTGAAATTGAAATTTTCCTTTTCGGCTCAGACATGTCTAAACTAATTATAAAATAATTGTTCTGGCTCATAAGAGTAGACCTATAACTACAGCTTGTAAAATAGGAATCCAACAGCAGTTATGATTTATGGTCACTGTAACTCTGCTTGTCTTGAATTTAACCTCATATGATCAACTTTATATGACACTAGTTTTTCTTTTTTTCTTTTTCTTTTTCTTTCTTTCTTTTTTGAATCAGGGTTTCTCTGTATAGTCCTGGCTGTCCTGGAACTCACTCTGTAGACCAAGCTGGCCTCGAACTCAGAAATCTGCCTGCCTCTGCCTCCCAAGTGCTGGGATTAAAGGCATGTGCCACCACCGCCCGGCCCGACACTGGTTTTTCCTTTGGGAGAATTAGATCTTAGATCTGTTCCAGGTTGTCCTCCTGTCAGTAGACTATTCTTTCTGCATTAGAATATTCCTTTTCCTTCTCTGAAATTTAGCCTGATGGTTGTGTCAGACTGGTCCAGAACATGGGGTCTGGAAAGATAGTGACATAAACCTTTCACACTAGGTGGACTGCAGAAGCCGAGCATACTTGTGGGCATCAGAGTGAGTAGAAGATGTCCAATAATTTCTACATTGATTCTAAGTCTATCTTAATTCTCTGGCATCCCTAAGTTCTGCTTGGCTTTAAATGAAGTGAATGTGTAAGTAACCTATCATAAAATACAAACAAACAAACACAACGAATAAATGAACTTTCCTAGCTTTTAACAACTGACAACATCATACCATACTAGCCACTCTTAAGTGTTGCTGTTAGGAGTTTAACAGACAAAATAAGTCCTCTGGCTCCCAGGATTTAAGAAAACAACAGACAACGGTGGATACTACTATGTTTATGTTGTATATGACTGGCCCTTCTTTCCTTCCTTCCTTCCTTTTCTCCTTCCCTCCCTTGCTCCCGCCCTCCCTTCTTCTTCTTTCCTTCCTTCCTTCCTTCCTTCCTTCCTTCCTTCCTTCCTTCCTTCCTTCCTTCCTTCCTTTCTTCTTTCTTTCTCTTTTTAAATAATGGTCTTAAGTCTGAAAACAATGCCAAAAAACTCTAAGATTTTTCTCTTAAATTGGAAATGTCTGTGATCTTGCACACAACAGCTGAGGTATGAATTCAGCTCTTTTATGTAGTTGCATGCTGTCTATGGATTGCATACAAACTCTATGGATTGAGATGTAAATGACAGAGCAAGGTCAGTTCCTGCTCAAACTATAGAGCTTTGTGGAAGAAGAAAAAGTGAATTAGCCTTGATTACTCAACTTTCTGTCACTAAAACAGTTTTCTACATAATCAGTTCATAAAGGAACCTGTTTTATTTGGCTCATGGATTTAGGAATTCTCATACATGACTGGGCAGACCCTTTTCTTTAAGCCATTGGTAGGGAGCTGCATATGATGGTGGAAGTGTATATCTGTGAAGCAGAATGGAGGTAAATGACTGCACTTGTTTCCTGCTGTATCCTTTAAGGTTATGACCCTGGTGATATAAAAACCTCCTATTAGACTTAGACAATTTAAAGGTTCTATCTCCATCTTCCAAAGTGCCATTCTGGGTACCCAGTCATCACTGCATGGGCCTTTTGTGGACTTTTATGATCCATATAGCTTATTTGTTGCTTCCAATTCATTTATGCCCAAAGGAGAACATAAGATACACATCTGAGGTCAGTCAGGATAGTACACACATGTAATGTCAGGACTAGGAGAGCTGAGGCAGAAGATTGAGTACATTCCAAGCTACCCAGGTTGCAGAGTGAGATCTTTCTCCCAAATATAAAACAGCAACAAAAAGAAAAGAATAAAAGAAAGTACAGAGAGATTTGCCATGAGGATTTATTCAGAGGAAACATTGCCATAGTTGTGGACATACTTCAAAGAGCAGCAAGCTTGTCTTCAAATGGAGTCAAGTTGCTGAAGCAAGCTGTGAGCAGAAGGCCTGGGGAAATGGGCAGCAGCAGGACCTTGCAGAATCAGAGGTTGGGGGAGATTTTTAAGACATAGGAATACAGTTTGTCTAACGTATAACTTGTTTTGACAGTGACATTTGAAATAGATATGAAGGGATGGTCACTAGAAGACAGAGGCATAAAAGGAAGAACATTTTACTAGCTTCAGAAAAAAAAAATCTAGTGAATACCATACAGGAAGTCAAATTATGAGTTAGTCTAACTCCTTCCTGAGTAGAGATGAAGACATCTGAGTGCTGCTCAGTGAACAGAATAAGAAATTGCATGGAGAAATACCCACGAAGGGGTGGCTATCCAGGTCAAGGGGGCACTTGCCTTGAAACAGGAAGTGGAAGATGCCAAGGGTCAGTAGAAAAGTTTGACAAGCAACAGAGTCAAGAATAGGTGACCAGTGAAAATGAACATGGGAACAAAACTGTGAATACTTCAGTGAAATGAGAGGTGTCGGAGAATGGCCAAGTAAGAGTAGAGATCTCGAGGTTTAAGTCGGAAACATCAGCGTGGTCCCAGAGTGGAGGGCGAGAGAGGAGGCAATGTCTTGTTTTTATTCTGGCATGGTTTTTTTAGGACTTAGGAGACAGGCAGAGGGGAGTGACAAGTTTCATACACAGCAATGGACAAGACTCTTGCTTACATAGTCATTGTGCATCAAAAATGCTAGGGACTATGCATTCTTCCTGATCTTGATTTTCTAGCACTGTCAGGTGATGCGCATTTTTGCTATTGTATAAACAGTGTGTTTGGGTGAGTGTGTGTGTTGGTGTGTGTGTGTGTGTGTGTGTGTGTGTGTGTGCGCGCGCGCGCGCACTTCTGCATCTGAGTGTGGAGGTCAGAGGACAACTTTGTGGAGTCAGTTATCTTCTTTCACCTTTGTACGGGTTCTGACATCATGTCATCACCAGACGACACATACCTATAATTGCAGCACTAGGGAGGCTGAGGCAGGAGAATTAATGTGAGTCCTGAGGATCAAACTTAAGTTTCCAGGCTTGAGCAGCAGTCCTTACCCAGTGAACCAAATCACTGGCCTTGACATACTCTGCATAGTTCTCTTCAGTCTGCCTCAGTCCTGCTTCTCACTGGAGGGGCAGAAGAGATAGGGTGTTACAGAAAAAAAAATGTTATTTGCTAATTATGAAGGGCTATAGCAGACATACCATGACAGTAAATAGGACATATGTGGATGTTATTGATGAGATCCTAGCAAGTTACTGAAGGGTTCCAGCCTTTACATTTAGATTATGTTCCTAATGTTTGATCTGCTTTTGTTTTAAAATACATACTTAATATTTTTCATACCATTATTTTAGCATCTTATAATTTCCTCAATTTTATCAAATGTAATTGATAAATAAAAAAATGTCAGTGTACTTACTATATTCAATTCAATGTTTAGCTGTGTGTGTTCACTACCTCACAGCAGCCAGCCGCTCATACCCTCACATAGTTATCTTTTGTGAATATGGTGCTACCTTTTGAAGAGATATCTCCTTAACACACATTTGTTTGGTTTTTGTTTGCTAGAGGATTGATCTATCAGGGTGATTATCACGAGACGGAGCTAGACAGAGGACACACTACAGTTCAGTGGCCAGTGGCTGACAATATGGGCCTTTAGTCCACGCTTGTGACTGCGGTTCTTCACACTTCTTCAACGCCTCCAAGCGTTGAGGCCCATTTTTCCAGGGTCTGTGCTAAAATGCTTTCCCATTTCCCAGTCTGCTGTTCTCAGTCTGTCTCCCAGCTCCCAAAAGTCACCATTTGTAATTGTGGATTCGAATTACCAATGTCTCTTATCTTCCGTGACTTTTAAGTGTCAGTCAATAAAACATTGAATAATTGTTAGCGCAATGCTTCAGACAGTGGCTCTTGAGTAAAATACACATAACACGTAGACACATCACAGCCCGCCCTGCTGCTGTGCGGCTGGCTTCTGGGATCCTCAGCCATCATCTGCGATTTTTAAGTCATATGCCTTATTTCACAACTGAGCGCTGTAGCTACCGTCTGGCTTCATTTTGAGGAACTAAAAGGGGACCCGCAGGACGGCCTCAGTCTTTCTGCTTAGACTGAATAAAATTGATGAACAAAGAACCTGATGGGCAGATTATAATGATGACTACTTAGAATATCATTTCCTCAACCAGAAAACAGAAATGCATTATTTCCAGGAAAAAAAAAAAAACACTTTTAAACTGTGAACTTTGTGATAATACTTCATTACAGTTGATTTGTTCAGAGAAGAGCGTGGTCTTCTGAAAGTCTATCTGCAAAAACTTTAACTTCTGGATTCTCTTCCCTTTCTGAAATTTCCAGTTGACATAAGATGCAAATCAGGTGTTTTCTTCTTAGTTTTAGTTTTCTCTTTATGCCCTGGGGTTTTGAAATTGACAATTCTAATTCATCCTTTGGAATGCAAAAATACTGTAAGTTTTTGATGTTTGTTTGTTTGTTTGTTAGTTTATTTTAAAGCCACTTGAAGGATATGTTTTTTTCCTCCTTGGAAATGAGGTTGATTTTCTCAGCTCTGAACAGATGAGATTATGGGAAAGTCTTCTGTAGCTCTGGCATGTGAACAAAACAGAAGCAGACCCTGGAGAGAGAGTTCAGAATTCATGGCAGGAAGCACATGTTCAGTGTGCCAATATTTATGGTGTCACAAGCAAACTAAAACCACACACTGCTATTTACATAAGTGTAGTGTCTTGATAGCACAGGCTTGTGCTTTGAGGAAGGCAGCACAAAGTTTGGGACCCATAAAACCAGGCATTTTTTTCCTATTAACTTCCTTTCTTCATGAGGGAGAATCATTCATTAATGAATAATGTTCAGATTTGAAGTCAGCCACAGTAAGAAGCTGGGACATTTAGTGGACAGGCCTTGTGCGGCTATGGGAACTGTGTGTAGGTAGCTGCATTCTGACCCTCTGTAGGAAGGCCTGGGCTGAGGAAGGACTTATATGTGTTGATTATCCACCGAACATGGACGGCTTCATAGACACACAGGTGATCCTTGGCCTTTTGTACGCCACATCTTATTTAGACTCTTGGCTTGTGTTTCATCTCCTTGCAAACACTGACACACATACTTTTGGTAAGACTACATATTCACTGCCCTTTTTATGGCAAATATCTGTTTAAGTTACCTTCTGGTAAGTTTCTAAGAGGAAACCATGTGAGAGGCATTACTGGGAGTTGGTCCCTTCTCTCTGCTTTCATGAGACAAATGTGCGTAATAATTTAAGCAAGAATAATACTGTAGTGAAAAGCATGGTACCAATACAGTGGGATTTTCCTTAGAAAGCAGTGTGTCACATCCTCTGGGGTGCTGTGACATCAGATGTGAATTCTGATGGATGCCTTTCAAAGGTCCACCTTCTAGGATTCTTTCTGATATTATCAATGCATTAACTGACTCCAGTATAAAAAAACTCTCTGGCAAGTATCCAACTTATTGAGCATTTTAAACATTTTGTCCATTTGATTTTGCTCTTTGAGAACAGCTCCTATAACTCAATGTCAAAAGATTTTTCAACACAGTTGTTGTCTGAAAGCCATGATCTTTGGTGTGGGGTGCAGTAGGGGGAGAATTTTCCTCTTGAAGAATAAAAGAAAAAATAATATAAAGAGTAACTCCCATGTGAACCAGTAGAGCTTGACTGCATAAATCCTTCAACTCAGCAGACAGTGCCCAATATATTTAAAGAGTCATTTTTCTGTTTTGAGCTCTGTATCTTAAACACTGTGCTTTGGCTTTTTGTTTGTATTCCATATATTTCATTCTTAAGATTTCCTTTAGTGTTTTCACAAGAAGACAAAATTTAGTATGTTTATTTCACAAATAATTATCTTCAACATAGATGAAAGACACAAGGAGCTGTTCTTTTCATACAAATTAGTTAATGTTCTTTATACTCAAAAAAATTTGGAAAATGATTATAGATTATTCCTGAGCTTTTTATATCAAATTTTGATGTTAGAAAAAAGAGTTGAAGTCAAATAAAACAAAATTTCTGTGAAGTTTATTCTGAGAATTTAAGTCAATTAGAGACTAATAAACAGGACTGAATTTCTTTCGTGGTGATTGGAAAGTTGAGGAATGGTGCTGGCTTTTGGAAAAACTGCCCTCTGCTACTCTCAGGCTAGCCTAGCCACCAAAATTGATTTCCACATTTTGTGTGACACTTAGGTCTTTGTATTGAACTGACAGCAGGTTAAAGAATATGTCACATTTTGAAACATTAATAGATTTAGTTTAACTGTAGTCAATATTGTCAGTGAGTTGCAAATGTGTAGTGCATTAAAACAACGTGAAAGGAATCCGAGCTCTAGGAAGTGGTTAACTCTTTGAATCTTCACCATGGATTTATTACCAACAGATAGGTATGACGTTCCTTAAGAAACTTGATGGCGTCATTGAATATCTGGAACAGCTGACCTGTAATGCAGCCTCGCTCTCCTGTTCCTCTGACTTCAAGTTCCTGTTTCTGAGTCTTTTGTGACTCCTGCACACATGTGCAGAGAGTGTTGGTCAAATCAGTGTCTTAGGTGAACTACAGAATAACATTTGGCTTATTTTAAAAATAATGAAATTGGGCAGATGCTCCCTTTTGATGAGATACTTTGTCCTCTGTTGTAGATAAGTCATACTTACTTCATTTCAGTCTACATGTTAAAAACAAGTTGTTAATTTACTTATTTTGGGGAATGAAGTCCAGAGCAGGATGTTCTGGGAGAAGAACATTGTTTTCCTTTGCATGCAAGCAAGTCATTGGCAATTTCCTTGCCCCTAAAATTCACACTTGGAAGCACCTAGAGATTTTAAATGTGGACTATGTTGATGTTTGAGTTTATCTTGGCTCTAGGAAGGACTCAGTTTAATATCTTGTGCCACACATTCTGTAGGAAGCAAAGATTCAACTGTTCCTAACTAGATAGAGAGTAGATCATCAGGCTCATGTTTTGGCTAGTTGAGAAATACCTTTCTCTACAATAAAATCAAAATGCTAAGAATGTTAAGGAATGCTTTCTTAGTTACATGCCATAGATATTATACTCAATATATACTACTATCTTCCTCTCTCTCTCTCTCTCTCTCTCTCTCTCTCTCTCTCTCTCTCTCTCTCTTTCTCCCTCCCTCCGTCTCTCCCTCCCCTCCTTTGTGTGTGTGTGTGTGTGTGTGTGTGTGTGTGTGTATGTGCTGGGGTTTTGAATTTGACCTCTGGAAGGATTCTTCAGTTACCATCCCCCCTTTTTATTTATGAGCTTCACAGTCCTCTAACTGACCAGTTAGAAAGGATTGACTTACTGGAAAATCCTAGATATCTGCCTGCCTCTATGTCCCTCCCCAGCCCTAGGTAGGGCACCTACCTAGCTTTATTTAATTTGATGAATTTACATATGTATTACATTTACATTAGTTCTAGTATTCAAAGAGAACCTCATGCATACAAGGCAGCCAACCTACCAACTGACCTATCAGCTGGGTCTGTAGTATCCGTCTTAATCTGGAGGCTACTCAAGAGTTCTGTTTTCTTATTTTTTGCCTTGTGACAATCTAGAGGAGAAACCTTTCAAGGCCTGCTTGATAATGCTACAATTTAATTATTTTCACCTTCATGCTAACGGAGATTTCAAAATTTAAGAAAATCTCATGTCATATTCATAAGCAACCATCTATAAATACCAGCACATGTGTATCTCTCACTCCTTAACTTTACTCTTGTGGATTGCAGGGGTAACTTGGTGGGATGAAATCCGATTTTTCTTTAGTAATAAGTGATGCTGTTTGATACTTTTTGGAAGGCACCTTCATAAATAAAGTCCCTGAACTTCTACCACTGAGAAGGCAGGGTTGTTATTAGTGTAGGTCTGTTTCCCTTTTCTCTGCTTTGTCTATGGTGTACCCAGAGCCTTGTTGAAGGCAGTCAGTAGGTGCTCACTGTCCAGAGACACAACCTGTGTCCACCTTTTTTTCTCCATGCTTAGAATATAAACCATCACACCCACAGTGTCATGTTCAGGGCTTGGTAGGCATTCAGACATTTAAAAAGTAAACACTTAAATCTACAAATTCTGATTTCTTATAAATTTGGAATTTTAATATATCTGATAAGTATTGTCGTGTTTTATTTTTTATTTTATATAAATATAATTGCTTAGCAATTCAACACTTCTAAGCATTTTAGAAATTTTTATATTTACAACATAAGTACCCTTATTTTCATAGTAAGTTAGTACCTATTATGCCATAGGAAGGGAATAACAGCTTTGCTTCCTAGCTTTTCAAGCTGAGGTGTGCAAATTAAGCTGAAAGTGACAGGTAGGAAGAGAAAAGACATAGCGATTTTATTACTATTTCAAATTTTTATAGGCGCTTGGACTTCGAAACCTGAGGAAGCAGTTAAGACATGGGGCTTTATGTTATAACAAAGACTATAAATTGTAGAGAGGGATAAGATAACAATGATGGGGGTCGAGTAAGGTTTAGGCAAATGGCTTGGGAAAACAAGTAGGAAGTAGCAGTGTTACTTGAGGGGTATTGTAATACAGTCTGTTGATAGTACTCTTTTAGATGAATGAAAAAGAGAAGGAAAAAGTAAAGGACACGATAGCTTCTAGGTCTGGTGGAGGAGAATGTTTATTATAGATCAAAATGAGAGCATATTCAGAGGCAGAGATGTCTGGGCAATCCAGAGACATGACCCTGAGTCCTGTAAGGAGATGGGCCAGGGGAAAGGGACCACGTGCAGCAGTCCAAAGGCCAAAGGGTAAAAGAAAGGGAGCAGATGACTGGGATGACTGGATTATGTAGGGAAAAGCCTCTGAAGTAAGGGCAACCCAGCCTGGGCTGGTGAGTTTAGGGTAGAGGGTAGGATATGTTATCCCTACCCCATAATAGGTGGTGATGGAGGATGCTAGGGTAATCTGGCTACCAGTTTTCTTATATGTTAAATAGGCAGCTTAGTGTTTGTCCCAGGGTTTGAGACTTATCACTTTGTTACATCTGTTTTCAGAGTGTTGAGGGTCACATTCATCCTGATTTGGGGACAGAGGGATTTCCAGCCATCTTCACATAGAAAAAATGGGTCCCATGTTTGCAGGTACACAAGGATCAGAGAACTTTTTCTTTATGTTGTTCTGCTCAGGCTGAGTGACTAAAAGTTCTATTGTGGATCCTTCAAAATCATTGGTTAAAATGTTCAACTATTCTGGGGGCAGGCAAGCCTAGGAAGAGAGGGTTCAGTCAGTGCTGGTGTTGTGGCATGCCCGGGCTTGTCCAAAGAGAAAAGCCGCCGCAATTTCTGGAATGGGTCTTTTTTTCCCTTCCTGAAAGTAAAGCCAAAAGTTACAAATTCTGTGTCATCCCACATGTAATAGCATCTGGCTAGACCAAACCTGTGTCATCTCAGATGGTCCTCATGTGTGGTGCTGGGGGAAGGGGTAGAGGGGCAGGACAGCTCTTTACTTGGTGCTGCCCTTCCTTAGAAATCAAAGGTCATCCCACTAACACACACTTAGGAAATGTGGACTGTTATGACTCATTTGATTTTGGCTTTGCAAGGTATAGAAAAAATTCTTGCCTAGGAAGGAATTCCTTTCTAACTTCCTGTCTTCCCCACAGAGTACTCAGCTGCTCTGTCTGAATAGGCAGTTCTCTTGGCATAGACATTTTTGTGGGCTTAGTTGCTCTGTAACCTCCTCACCCCTCATTAATAATTTCCTAAGGCCAGTTTATTATAAAGAAACATTACCTTGCAAACAGTGTGTGTGTGTGTGTGTGTGTGTGTGTGTGTGTGT
>CM052704.1:58791159-58951509 GCA_028551405.1 Uromys caudimaculatus
GAGAACCCCCATTGCTCATATAGCATCTTAATTAATTTTTACATGTTGTCATAAATATTTCTACAAGTGTATAAATGTGTATCACTAGAGTGATGCATGCTACAGCATTATAAATATATTTTATTGATAAGAACCAGGGTAGGAAGTGGTAAAGATACTGGTAATTTTCTTCCTAAAATTAATTTATTCTTTCCTAAATGTTCTTCTCTAGTGAGCCCCCATTACATTAGAAACATCTCTGTGTTAACTGCTAATCCTAACCCAGAGGTTTGGGTAAGAGCAAATGCAAGCAGCACTTTATTTCATTCTAACAGAAAGCATGGAAAATGCAGGATTGGGGGTTAGAAACCAGGCCCTGACACTGCCAAAGGTGGTATTATTATTTTAAACTTGGCACTGATTTTTATCCCAGAGGCTAGTGTGGCTATAGTCAAAGGAGGAGAGTGCATGCCCCATCCACACAGCGGAAACATACT
This sequence comes from Uromys caudimaculatus, assembly GCA_028551405.1. Lineage (NCBI taxonomy): Eukaryota > Metazoa > Chordata > Mammalia > Rodentia > Muridae > Uromys > Uromys caudimaculatus. The sequence continues at coordinate 58,791,636 of CM052704.1, forward strand.
AATAATTATCTGTGTTGTTGTTGGCACTTAGCAAGACATACTGTTTTCCTAAGATCTAAGGATTTGGGAAGAAAGAAGATAGCGCCAGCATTTGGCAACATAAATGGATTTTTTTTTTAAATTTCTTTTTTCTTTCTTTTCTCTTTAATTTTCCTTTCTTTTCATTCCCTTTCTTTTTTTTCTTTCATTTCCTTCTCTTCTTCTCTTCTTTCCTCCTCCCTTTCTGTGTTTATTTTCCTGACACTTGTTGGAAGCATTGGGAATATGCCATCTGGTTATATACTACCATAGACAAATGAGTATGGGAGTATATAAACTGTAGAGAAGTTACTGTGTTACAGCTTACTTATAGCATGGCAAATTAACTTATAGTTCTCCCATCCGTCAGTACAGATAAATGGATTGACAGATTGGAGAACTATAAATTAATTTGCTGTTCTAGATATAATAAATCTACTAGGCATATAGACACCTGTCTCTTATTGGAACACGCTGCTTTTACTTGGTCCAAATGATGCCTGCTCATGCTTTCTGATCTGGACATCTATACTTCCATATTTGTAACCTTCCTTTTGGAAAACCAGGTGAAAGCTCTTTGAGACTCCAGGTATAAAGAATGGTGAAATGTCAGCTCTAAGGTACTGTACTGCTATTTGAAAGAAGCACAGTAATTTGCATTTATGATACTAATCTCACTATAGGTACTCTGGTTTTTGTTTGTGGTTTTGTTTTTGCCTGTAAATGCAGCTATAGCTTAATGGGAGTAATCATTTGGGACATCATTGGTGATTAATGTGTCTTCATGTAAAGAAATAAGCAGATGAGCAGCCTGCCCTCTCTCCTTAGATCTTCCATTCTCTTTAGATCCTGACTAGGACAACTCTGGTCCCCTTCACACATTGCACTGCCATTAGCGACCCAGCTGAGTCACTGAGAATGCTCTCCTGGCCTCCGACCACAGGAATAGATCCTGGGGCTGCCACCACCTCAACTTCTCAACTTGTATATAACTGGGGAGGGTGTCTTTTCCATTCTTGCTTAGGTGATGTCTAAAAGTCTTCAGTGTTTTCAAACTGAAAGATACATTCTTACTGCTTATTCACTGGAAAACTTCAAACTAAGAAACTCTTTAAAAATACAAAGACTGACCATGAGAGTGACTTAGATGCCACAGTGTTCTGTCCAGCCCTCCAGCCTTGTAACAGTGAGGTCATTCTGGAAGCAGTGAGTTCAGTGTCTTACTCATGTAGGTGGCTGGCAGAGGGGCTGGAAAACAAGCAGTCTCTCTCGTCTGACTTTTTTCTCATGATATGCCTTTCATCTTGTATGGGCCACATGATATACAGGAAATAAAAAGACCCCCACCCATAGTGAAGTATTTATTATAAATCAATATAAAATCTTTTTTCTTGAAAAATATTTTTAATTAAAAAAAAAAGTTATCCTTTGTGGTGAGGGAGTGTAATGGCTTATCCTTTAATGACCTTGGCAGATTTGAGCTCCTTCAGGAAAAGGAGGTGTTTCCAATCAAATAAATTCTGATGCCATGCACAGAAAATGGAAAATAAGACTTTCTTATACCTCAGAGCTAAGAACCTTCTTACATGGCATATTTGCTTAAAGTTTCATTGCGATTGCCAGTCAGCCAAAGGGAAACAGTGGGCTGGACTGCACATCTGGGGTTCCAAGCTTCTGTACATCTGCTTGCTTGTTTGCTGGAAGCTGTGGGGCCAGAGCTGTTGTTTTTTCACAGTATGAGAGCATATTCCATATTCCAAATACTGAAAGCATTCTCCCCCACACCTTCTGTGCCAGGTACGAGTAGGACCTTTTGTTGGTCCCATTCTTCCTTTTTTCATATTCTGTAGACTTTTAAAATAGTATATGATTCTCATGGATGGATGCCACTTCCCTCCTAAAGGCAGGTACTGAGTGGTTGGTTCCCAGCTGGTGGCAGTATTTTTGGAAGGTTCTGGAAACTTAAGGAGGTGGAGTCTATTATAGGACGTGGGCAAAGCTTTGAGGTGGTTCCTGGTTCCCAGTTTCTTCCTTGTTCTTGCTTGTGTGTTTTCCATGAGTTGAAGGAAGTTCACTACTCCCCACTGCCCTGACATTTTGCCCAGACACGTGGCTACAAGCCACTGAGATTGTCAGCCATGGGCTGAAATTTCTGAAACTGTGAGCAAAAATTCTTTCTTCCCTTTAAGCTGTTTCTTTAGGTTATTTATCACAGTGATGAAAAGCTATCACACCCATGAGGAGATATATATATATATATATGTGTGTGTGTGTGTGTGTATGTATATATATACACACACACATATACACACATATATAAAATATATGCCATTATATTATAAATACATTATATATAAATACATATATACAAATACATATAAACCTGTATAAATGTATATATACACATACATATGGATAAATGCATATATACATATAAAAATACACACATACATACACACACACACACACATATATAGTATATAGGCTTCACATAAGCATGTAGTTGTTGAAATGACAAATATTGTCAGCCCTCGTAGAGGCTAGAATATGATTTTTTTTTTACTTTTTACAGGTCATATATGTAAGGTCTGAGTGGCACTAAAAGAAAAGCTGAAAATTATGCCATGAACCTTGGGAGTGGGGCACCAGAAGGGCTCATGGGTGAGCAGCACTGTGAAGAGGGACTGGTGCAGCAGTGGCTGTTTGCAGCGGAGAATTAAAACAAGACTGTGGATTCTGTGTGCCCACTAAAACTCCCAAGGTGCTTTGGACAAGATTACAGAGTATTTGGCCACCACCCCAACTGATGACTAACTGCCTGCCAATCGCCACTGCGATTCCATTTGTACAAACCAATTGCATTTCCTTCTTGAGCTAAATGGTAATGTTAGGGGAGAGGGCATCTGTTTGATCAACAGACTTATATGTGTATCATTTTTGACCTTGCTTTAGAAGAAGAGAAGTTTGTTTAATACCTAAAAGTTGAGGTTCTTTCATTTATTGATTGATCGATTGGTTGGTTGATTGATTGCCATCCGGGGGAAAGATTACTTGTGTCTCACACTTTCCTACTGATAGATTTGAATTTACATCTATACATTTCTACAAACATTCTCAGGCACTTCTGCAATCTCTTATTCATTAATTCTTTCAAGAAATATTCTTTAAATGTTTATTACTTAGGTAGTAAGATGCTATCACACATGATACGACAGCAGGATACAGGAAGCCTGTCTTAGAGTTCCGCTTCCTAGTGAGGGAAGGAATGATAAACCATATACATGAGGAGATTCTTCCTGTGGTGAAAGATCAGTATTGGGGGTTCAGAAGTGCGGAGGCCGAGGGCATTGGTGCAATTTGATGAGGGTCACAGAAGACCTTCCTGATATGAAGATTCTGAGCACAGGTTGTGTAGATAGGAAAGAAGGCCTTTTTTAGGCAGAAGCAAACACAACACAAAGACCAAAGGACAGAAGTTCCTAGCAGGATGTGACCGAAGAACCCGAGAGTGGGTACTGTTCCAGATTGGGGTGACACGGTGAATAGAAACGTGAATGTTGTACAGAGGTTCCTATTTCCACGGTCTTGAGAATACTCTGTAGTGACACAAGGATGTAACTGTCACAGTAGTGACCAAGAGAGGAATGAGAGAGGCAAGGGGTCAGCCTTTGAATACATTTTGACACTGCAGAGACTGAGATCTGAGGACTGACTGGAAGGAGGAGCTGCGTGGATTGGGAGAGATGGGCCTGGACTTTACCCTCCTATAGCTCTTAGCAGATTTGGCTTTGGGCACTGTTTCTGTCTTGTAATTCATCAGCGCACTTGTCAATATCCCTGTCTTGGCAACAGTACACATCTGAATTGATCAGGACAGTGGACTTAGGGAGAAGATACAGGTTAGAGAAGAATTTGACTGTTCTTTTATTCATGGTAGTCATGTGAGTAAGTCAGTAACGGTGAAGGAAACAAACAATGTATTGACCTGGAAGATTGTTGTAATTTCCTAGTCAAGTGGAACTCTGCATTGCTTTTAAATGGAGACCATTATACCAGAACAGCTTACACTGAATAACACAGAAAGGTAGCATTGATCAATGTTTATAATATACTAGTTATACACTTATTTACTTTGCACTTCTTAATTCCTTTCATCCCTACAAAAATCCTCTTAGAAGAATTACGAGTATTGTTCTCAGTCTGAGAAGGATCCAAGCCACTTCGCCAAGGGTAGGTGGCTGAAGTCTTTGTAATAGCCGAGGTTTGCTTTTGAGTCATAGCCCTTCATTCTTAGCTCACATTGCCTCTCAATGGAACTTTAACTTAGTAAAATTGAACCCTAGTGTGGTTCGGTGCTTTGGAGACTTGCTTAGTTTATAGTTTCATGTCTTATATGTAGACAAGTCACAGAATGTTCTTAAAATACTCTGGATGATTCTTAATTACATTGTATAGTTGTCTTAAGGCAACTTATTTGGGATAAGAAGAAACTCTAGTGAGATAAAAAATAAAGTATGAATAACTGATGGCCAAGTCGAACAGTATATAAGCTCTGGCTGACCCACTTCTCAGTCACATGATCGGTACTCAATTTTTCTCAGGACTTAATTTCTTAATTGGTAAAATTTAAAGATTGGTGACTACTTGAATAGGGGCTCTCAAAAAATTCCTTTTTTCTGATTAACATATATTAGTTTCTTTCTCCATTTTCCTGGCAAGATAAACTATAAATAAATATAGAAGTCCCACAAAACAAATTAGATGGAAAGAAAAAACCAACTTCAATATAAAAAAAAAAAAAAAAGAATTGTGTGCATTCTCTTAGATCTGTGTGTCTCAGTGTGGGCTGTCCACTGAAATCCTTAATCTTCTCCCTGTGCAGATTCAGGTTGGCATGGTGGCTCAGCTGACAAGAGTGTTTGCTGAGCAAGCCTGCTGACATTGACATTGTTCCAATCCCTGGACCTCATAATGGAAGGAGAGAACAGACTCAGCTGCCCTCTGACCTCTGCACACAGGCCCTGGCCTGTGTGCACACATAGATGATAATAATAATAAATACACAAAAATGAGAACATGCCAACTCTGCCTCAGTGAGCTTGAGGCAAAGGCCAGAGGGTCTGTACTGTAGCAAGCTAATGTGATATGAAGCTGCTGCAATGTGGGTGCTTGTTGGCTGCAAAGACTTAGTAAAGCAGGCTCATGAAGAAGTCAGTGAGAAGTTAGAGGCAGTCAAGGAGCTCTCTGGGAGAAATGTGAACAGAATCCCATAGACAAAATGAACCTCAGAGTAAGGGTTTCTCGTGGACCCAGCCTGAATGTGCATTACTTCTGATTTCTGCTATGGATTTCTCTGCTTTACTGGGCCAGGGGTCAGGCTGTTGCTTCTCACCGGGGAGGGCCAGCCTTAAACATGAATGGTCAGAGCAATGAAGTATTACTAGTCAGATCCCCCCCACCCCCCGCCACGAGCTTCCTAAAGTTTTTCTAATTGTGAACTCTTTTTCCTGTGAAATTTCTATTTGACCCTGGATCTTGTGGCATGCCAAAATCAGATAGCAACCGGCTGAGAATCATAATCTGGGTCCTAGGTAATACCCATTACTGAACAGAAACCTCTGAATCCTTTCAGAGTCTCGAAGGGAAGCACTGTTTACTTTGACACCCACTCTTTTGAAAACCCTATTGTCGCACCACCCCTGCACAGCATCTGTACATGTGTGTGCCTGCTCAGTGCTCAGCACCATGCGCCTCCAGGTGCCATGTCTCTAATTTGTTGTTTGCTTTTTGCTTTTGACTTTTGGCTCATTTCAATGATGTATACACTAGCTGTTCCTAAGAACTTTCCAAATCGCCAAGCAGTATAACGACCCAGCCCATTGTTACTGACCACAAATGCATCCTTCTTTATTCCTCATTCCCTGTGGCTGCAGCATTACAGGAAAGGGGTCTCTATCAATAGGGAATGTGTTTGCTGCCCTTCTGAGGAATTGTAAAAACGCCTCTTGAGTATTTCTAAAGTTGTCACTTGTTAAATTATAGTGACTCTGTGTGTGTGTGTGTGTGTGTGTGTGTGTGTGTGTGTGTGTGGTGTGCAAAGAAGCTAAGCTAGTAAAACAAAATACATTAGACATTGGGAGGAAAGTTGTAAGAGTTTTTGAATTCTGTTTGCTTTGAGTCCTGGGACTCTCCTGTTCTGCCAGCTCTTCGGAGTGCCTGTGAGCACAAAGACATAGGCTGCATAGTAACTATGATCCTGTGTGCAGTAAGCTGAGAACATGCAGACAGCCCTTTTATGGTCAACTGGGGCTTCCCTCTGGCCCTCGGGCAGACCACAGGACGGCAAGCTTTAGTATATTTTTGATACCATCTCTAAAAGTAGATTCGTAATTCTGGCTCTCTTTTGTGGAAGCTTGGATGTATTTTTTAGAGATTTGCCTCTAGTCCATAAAAGATCATCCAGGAACTTTTGTGAAGGGTTTTATAGGGGAAAAAATAGTATCATTTTAATTCTTTTAAAAAATCTACCCATGTTTCTCTTTAATGTTGCTAATAGAGTCTATTTTGAAAGTGGAAAGTGATTTTTTTCTTTTGTCTCTGTCTCTGTGTCTCTGTCTCTGTGTCTCTGTCTCTGTCTCTGTGTCTCTCTATCTCTCTATCTGTCTCTCTCTGCCTCTCTGTCTCTGTCTCTCTCTCACCCTCTCTCTCCTTCCTTCTTTTTTTTTTTTTTTTTGAGCATGCTCTCCATATATCAAAATTGTTAATGTTCTGTCAAGAAATGCACTGTGTCTTACTTATCACTTAAGTAATATCTGATTTGAATTTGAAATGTCCTCCATGAGCTCATGTTTTGAACCTTCAGTCCTCAGCATATGATGCAAGTTTGAAGATTAGGGAGCCCTTAAGGGCAGAGCCTAAGTGGCACTGGTTTTGCTACTTAGCCACAATTCATGATCTCAGAGAAATCTCATAGGATTTAGCTGATGAATTTTCTCAGGACACTTGGAAACTGACATAAGTACTTAGAGGAAAGGCTGCCCTGACATCACAGAACAGCTGATTTAATGTAATAACAAGATAGTTTCTTTAAAGTTCTTTGGCTGTAAGGTAGTTTTTACTTTCTTCAAATAGGTATACTAGATATACATTTGCAAATTCAAAATGACACTTATAAATATTTATTTATTTAGTGTGTGTGTTTAGGAGTGTGTGTGTGTGTGTGTGTGTGTGTGTGTGTGTGTGTGTGTGTGTGATTTCCCATGGCACACTAATGCAAGTCAGAAGTAAGCTGGCAGGTATTAGTTCTCTCATTCCATGATGTGGGTCCCACAGATTAAACTCAGGTTGTCAGGCCTATACTCACTTGGGCCATCTTGTTGGCTCTAAATATGCACTTTTACAATCCACATTGTTAAGTAACCTAAGGCCGGTTTGCATGCTACTCTTCTACCTTGATCATTATTTGCTACAGTCTGGCAAATTCTTGATCCCTAGCACATGACTGTGAGTTGGGAAGAGTGATTCCAGAAAGTGTTGTTGCATAGCAACAACATGGCTGTCTCTCCAGTTAGTCCCTAACAGCTTTACATGTGATAAAGTCAAGTAATCACATCCCCATCCCATTCTATCTTCTGTGTCCTCTGAACTGGATCTCCTCCAGCAATTTTGTATGGTAGGAATAATATTTAGGGAGTAAAGCTTACAGAGAGTTCAGAGTTAAATCTGGAATCGTTGTATAATGCATGTCTGAAATTAAGTGTTCTCAAAAGAATGTTCTCACTCCATTCCATTGGAAGGCGCATTTACAATGATGTGGAGAGATATTTTATGCACATAAACCATGATTTGTATCTGTAATGCCAAACATTTATTTCTTATATTTCATTTGCACCAAGCACAAGTCTCTTGTTACTTCCTCAGTGCTACTGAAATGAATCAAATGTTTTCTTGAGCCTGGCTTTATTTGTTAGGTTTATGAGAGAAAATTCAGGCAGTTCCCACTTACTCCTTGCTGACTGACAGATTTTCTTTCATGGACAAGAGAAACTACATGTTATTTCTTGTTTGTACATCTGACTCATTTATTTTTTCTAATGAGTTCACATTGTTCATGATGTCAGTAGTACAAGTTGTTATATAATGTAAGGTAATATTTGGAACTAGAATAAAAAATGTCACACAATATAAATAAAAGTGTTGATATCTACAGTAGAGGTCAGGTAGGGAGAGTGTATAGCTTAGCAACTTTAGCCTAAAATCTAGTGGTATGTAGTTTTAATATCAAAATTTGTTTAGCTAATTAATAGTATGGGCATGGTTGTTATTTATTTAGAGGTTGAGAGAAGCCATTGTTATTTAAAGCAAGTACTGAACCAGAAACTTCCGGTCCTAAGGAGGATCAGAGTCTACATCGACCTTGTCATCTACTTAGTAGGAATTTCAGTCTGCTATTTTACATTAAAACAGTCTTTTATCTCAAATCAATATGATCTGAAAATTTTAAATTATTATACCTAGTCAATATCTAGATTTTTTTTCCTGAGTATTGAAAATGTTAAGTAAGTTGCACTTTTACTGTTACTATTTTCTTAGTGTATTTTGTGGGTGTGCCCTGCTATTACATAAGTAGCATGCTCACGTGACCAGTACTGACTGGGTGGATCGTTGAAAATTTTCAGATTTTTCTTCTGACTAAAAAATTCTTAACATTTGCTTGTAAAAACTATTAAATATTTCTTTGGATAACATTTACAGTTTATTATATGTAAATTTGCAATCTAACTTTTTTTTTCATATAAGTAGTTTCATGTATATTATTTTAAGGCTGCCTTGTTCATGGTATACACTTTTGCCAGTATTTTTCTCTATAAATATTTGTTAATGTTAGTGGCACCTCAACTCTCTTCAGTCACTGGATATGCTAAAAATATCTGTTGAGTATTTCTTTCTCTCATAAAACTTTATTCACAAGAGAATATTATATGAAGTGCTCAGGGTGTCTGGACTATAAATCTCTCTGGGTAGTACCAGACCTGTTTCATTCTTTTCTGCCTCTACTAACTTCAATTTTGTTCGGTCAGCACCTTATGGCTGACTCTAAGTCTGTATTAAATTTGGACATATAACAGCCCTACAATAAGCATCCAAGCAATGCCTCTCCCTTTTACATGGTTTCTTGGGTATTTCATTACATGCTTTCCTGTAAGTCCAAATTTTATTTGTGACTAATGTTCAATGTATTTAAGGGAGTATGTAAAACACTCATGTGTGACTGGATATGCATTGGTGGATGCTCCCTTAAATACCTCATTTGTTTGACTTATTTCACATGATCTTCTTACTCAATCCTCAAATGTGACTTTTCTTGTGAATTATACTGTGCAGTGCAAAATAGTATTTCCAGTAGGTTTTTTGCTTCAGAAGTCTGCTCCTCTCTTCTCTTCTTCACCCCTTTATTTGCATGTTAAACAGAATTTGTTGTTCCTACCACCTCTAAGTGAATCTCAAACATTCCATTAATCCTGTTGCTTAGTTCAGGATGACAGTATTCTTGGACTACTACGGTCTCCTCTGATTTGAGGTTCTCCTTAATGCGTGTGGTCCAACCTTCATACCAGCACTCTGGCCAGCAGAGTCACCTCTGAAGTCCCTCTACAGTTTTCCTGTGGCCTTGTGGAGGGAATCTAAGTTCAGGTCCTCAGTGTGTCTTTCCATCATTTCAGTTTTCTAGTTGCTTTTCTCCAGAGTCTTCTTTCCGCCTTTGGAAACAGTGTATTAACAGTTTAGCTTTTATAAGGCAAAGCAAGTCTCCCAGGACACCAGTTGATTCTGATTCTTCCTCCTCTCTCCTGAGTAGCAGTGAGGCTGGGTCAGGTTTGGGGGAATGGGAAGCACGAAGGTGGAAGTTGTCAGGAAGAGAGACACCAGGAATATAGAGGAAATTCTCTTTTGAAGGTTTCTGGCACATCTCATCAAGCGATGATTGCTTCTCGTGTGTTTCTTTTCACAAATATGACATTTAAGGGATTCTGTTGCCACTGGTATTTTCTAAGAACATTTGCCTTTACATATTTTACATGGCACTTCTTGACAACAGTACTGTTCCTGCTGCCAGAAAGAAGCTTGCCTGGCATACGTTTTTGTCTGTAAAGCATTCCTTACAATCTACATTCTTACGTTTCAAAACAGTAGATAGGACTTCATTCAGAACTTTGCTTAGGACCATTTTACATAACACATCTATAGGTGATGATCCAAAAGCTAGGAGAAAATGACCTGCGAACCAGAACAGTGTTTGTAACATATTTGAGCTGAAGATGAACATCTACAGTGTGTCATTCCACAGAGCCTGGGAACATGAGCTGGGAAAAACAACACCCCTGGGTCACTCTTTGTAGTACCTGCATGTGTTCTAAACATCACAAATGGAGCTACATACTAGGTATTGATTTGCTTTTACAGATAATTTTTACTGAGTAGGCAAATGTATTAACAGCCTCTGAATAAAGAGACTTTAGTTTAATGAGTCCAGATACATTATTAAATACAGTAAGCCATTCCCGAAGGATGAGGTCAGTTCTGAGGACTGTATTTGTGGGTAATTTTAATTTGGACTTTTATAGTGGGTGTTGGTACAAACCTATATGGCATAGGTCAATAGCAACATACCATCTCTTGATGCAATGTAGAGATGCATGAGGCTGCTACTGGTATGACACCATGGACCAATTTATATTAAATAGCCCTGTATGTAGGAGGAGCATGATCTACAATAACAAAATATTGAAAATGGATAAATCAGTTTAATGTTAAGTTTCATGACTACACAGACTGTATTCGAGCAGCTTTACTTTCCTTGTTATTTGGCGACAGACATTTTAGCTAGTTACAACTACTATAGACCAGCATTTCATTAGCTTAATTTCACCTTCACCAAAGTCTTTAAAAAGCCATATGGATCGTCTGGTGTCCTTGCAAGGGTGAGAATTACAAAGGTGGAGATGCTCAGTATGGAAACTGGCTCTGGCCCACAGTTTAGTGGGAAGTGCCAGGGCTAAGATTTTCCATAGGCCAGACTGCTCTACTGTAATGGCTGTCATAATTCTCATTCCAAATTTTTTTTTCACTCTCTGAGAACAAATATAGTATATTTGCCTTATTCTTACTTTCTTTACCATTAACATAAGGTAAATATGCCAGTTTTGATTTGTGAATGCTAGATTTAAAGGCATTAATTTATAGAATTAAAGCAAAATGCTCTGAAGAATTTAAGTTGGAAAGGACAGTAGCATAGTTGGTGTGCTGCACATTTGTAACATAGACTTTGGGGAGTGGAGGCAGGAGGATCAGTAGTTCAAGGTCATATAAGGTTACATAACTACCACCAAGTTCATCTATGATATATAAAACTTTGCTTCGAAAGCAATGATAAAGAGGCTGGAGACACTGTTTAGTGGTTAAGAGCAGCGCTAATTCTTGTGGAGGACCTGGGTTTGATTCCTATCACTCATATGCTGAATCACAACTATCAGTAATTCTGGCTCCAGGGGACCTGATGGCTTCGTTTGACTTGCTTGAATATCAGGCAATGATGGTGTATGGTGGTATACATCATACATGCAGGCAAAACAATCATAAGCATGACACAATCATGCATGATAAAGCTACCTGGAGAGATGGCTTGGTGGTTAAGAGCACCGGCTCTTGTGCAGAGGACCAGAATTTGGTTCCTGTAGATCAGCAGCTCATAAATGCCTGTGACTCCAGAGCCAGGGCATCTGAGGCTCTCTATGGCTTCTCTGGGCATGTACACGTGCATATCCTTGTACACACACACACACATAAATGAAAATAAAATCAAAAATAACTGAAAACAATTTAAGAAATACATAGGAAATATAAAGTTAATCTCTACCATGTGGGTCCTAACCAAAACACAGCTTACTAACGTTACTAGTAATAGATTAAATTGGTCTTATACTAGAAAGCAAACATCCCTGTCTTATCTCTCTTATTTATACATTTTCTAACAGTGTGAGCTCTTTTTAAAAGCATAAATGTCTTGGATAGGTGTTATAGATGTTTTTAAAGTGTTGGTAATGCATCCTTTTGTGAGGGATGCTCAGAGCAATTTTCAAGGGAGGAAAATTCTAAACTAAAACCTTGAAGAACACTTCACTACCTGAGAGGTTTCTGTTCAACAGATGTTTAAAAGAAAACTCCTATAAATATAATGTTTAAAAATCCTATAAATGTAATGTTTAAAAGTCCATGCAAATATCTGTCCCAGTGTAAGTGTAAACCATAATTCTGAATAAATATTTCACTTTAGTTGAAGAGGATAGTTAGCATAGCTTATGTCTGGGTGGTCCAAAGCTTCCTGAGACTGGAACATGCTGGGGTATCAGGCCGGCAGGCTTCCTGTCTTACAGGAGAGCCTTGCATTTGTCCCTTCTTGAGACCTTGGCCATTCTAGTGTTTATAAATGGCTAAGGTGTATGATGAACAGCAAGGTGTCTGTGTGTCTGGTCTTTTTTAAAAACTGGGAGTGAATAAACATGGCCCCTGCCCAGGCAGACGTCCTGAAGCGGAAGCAGAAACCAGAGGTGAGCATTATCCAGGCAAACATAAGCCTCCCTGGATCTCTACCGATTATTAAAGCTTCCTTAGCAATACAAATATTACAGTCTTTGTCCTATAGCTCAGAGACATCTAACTGGCTTTGGATTGTCACATATCTTTTCAGATGCTCCATGATTAGTCTTGAGAAGGAAAGGCAATAATGTTTAACAATAGGAGCTACATGCATTGTACTCGCAGCACAAAAGGAGTCATGCTTACTGATTTTATGTTCTAGTGGTCAGAATTCTAAGACTGTTGTGTTTTTGCTTTCACTTTTTTTCTGGTATGTTCAGAATGCTCTTTTGAATTCCATACATGGGTGAGCACCACCTTCCACCTCACTCAAAAGTAGTAGGAGAAAGTGTGAAATCAGCGCTGGGATTACGACACGAGGAAATAAATCCCAGGATAAAACAGAGACTGGTTTATGTATATTAAAATCTTAAAGCTGTATTCTCAGTACATACTTATGATAAGTTAACAGTTTAGACAAGGTGTTTCAGCTTTAAGTTTTGGCTTTTCTTCACAATTATACAGCTGCCATCACAAGGCCACAAAGAAATGTCTTTTTTTTTTTTTTTTTAAGAGTCTGCAGGCAGTTCACATTATTTCCTATCTCCAAAACCATTCACATTTGGGATAGGTACTCAGATCTTCCATTGATAGGTCAAGTTTCCATCTTTCAACCTTAGGTATACTAAGGAGTTCTCTCAGCTCTGGGCTTTGGTGGTGATTTCCTGTGATTTTTGGACGTGTGTTTTTATCTACTGTCTGACTTTGCTGCACCTGTCTACCTGGAAAAAAAGATCTATGTCAATAGGGTGTGTTATACAGGACTGTGTGAAAGAAATTTACCTATGAATGAGATTAGTTCCTAAAATTATAACTTTTAAGAAGCATTTGTAATTTGTACACAGTGTGTGTGGATTCCCAAGAATTCATTGAACATTACCTAGTAATATGCTTTTGAGGGGCATCTGAGACTTATCAGTAGAGTGCCAAATTAGCTGAGTGAGCAAACCAGATCATTTGGTTTAGAGCCATAATTTAGTGACTGTCGATTTTGTGTTCTAACATCTGGCATATCACCATGTGTGACCTGAGGAATTTTTTCAACATCTCTACTTGTGTGGGCTTTGGTGTAAGCCTTTATGCTTCTCAGGACATTGCAATGTCTGGCTTGTCAACACTGGTATCTTCAAAGGACCGTTTGAAATGTATGAGAGCAAACCTTTGAAATCCCCCAGTTAAAAGTGTTATCAATGATTGCTGATGTCATAAGCACATGGCAGATGAGGAAGCAGGGACTCTCTCTCATTCTTCTCTGCATTGACTGGGAATAGGGATTCCCTCTTTGTTATTAGCTGACTGGAGCTAACCCTTTTTGAACATCAAGTCATTAACTGATGGAGGCAGAGGAAGAGACAGAAATATTTTTTTCTTTTGGGTTAATTCCTTTGTCTTTTAATACTTTTGTGAGACTGAGAGATTAGAAATTTCATGATCTGATTTCATGGAGCAAAATCAGCTGTATTTTGTGGAACTTGGAACTGCTATTTTATTTTGATTTTCAATGAAAAACTGGTTTTATGAACTATAAAAAATTTATGGGATATTATAATTGCATTTTATCCTTCTACTTCCATTTTCTTCCCTTTCTTCTCCAACTGGTACCTACCCTAGATAGCTGAGCACAGGTACATTTTTCACAGTGTGTAGGTTTGGAAGAGATGGTGTAAATACTCTTTGAACATACACAGATGCTTGGATATTGGATTCACATAGTTTAGATAGTGTTTTTATTCTTATAGTATTATTTTCCAAAGGCCAACTGATTTGCATGCTATCTCGCAGGCTTCTCTGTCTTCTGTCAATTCCCAAATGATGGATGTGTCTCAGAGGGCTTCATTAGTAGTCTTGTCACAGTGCTCTGTGTGTTGTTGGCTCTCTTAAGTTGCCTCTCACAGACTTATTGATCATTCGTTTTTGTTTCGTTTTGCTTTTTCCTTATTCCTTATTTTAGGGATACCATACACGTTATTTGAATTCTTATTTTTTCTCTATTCTATTTCTTTTTATTGCTTTGCTTGGCTATCCTGGACATATCTTCATGCATTTTTCACATGGCTGTCCTCTTTAGAATCACCCTGGAAGATCACTCTATCAGGAATGTGCTCGCTGAACAAGCAGAGGAATGTGAGTTTGATCTACTCCGGACTTGTGTGAGAAGCCCTACATAGTAGCAAGTACCTGTAGTCTTAGCACATGGGAAGTGGAGACAGTCAGTTCTCAATGGTTCCTGCTCATCAAGACTAGCTGGTAAACTCTGGGTATAGTGTGTGAGAGAGAAGCTATTATAAAGAAATAAGGTGGGATGGACTCTCGAGGACGTCCCATGTTAACTGTTGGTCTCCATGTATGCATATATGTTCATGTGCATAGGCACGTGAACAACATCTACATTCACAGGCACTAAAATACACACAGTGAAAGACAGACAGAGAGAGAGAGAGAGAGGGAGAGAGAGAGAGAGAGAGAGAGAGAGAGAGAGAGAGAATAACCACCCAAGAAATCCACACTTAGTCTCAGTAACCATAAATTGTACTATTATGAGAAAGGGAAAATGTGGTTTATGCAGCGTTTTGTAAGGAGTCTACTATGTTAATTCTGCTCTTCAGGAGTTGTGTACTGCAAACTTTTCAAAGGCTACCATACAAGGATGTTTCTCAGAGCTTTTTAAAGAATGGGAAAAAGAACCCGACTAGTGGATACCCAAAGAGACAAGTGAGAGCATGCCATGGGTGTAAAATCTCTTTGTGGTCTGTGCCTTGACCTGGCCCTTCCTGGAACATTTGAGCCTCATTCATTCTTCTAAGCAGCTTGACCCTTGTCCTTTACTGTTTGGCCTGCTATTCTGAAGCTGGCTTTCATCTTTTCCTTACCCAAAAAGATCTTTTCCTTTTCTTTTACTCAAATCCAGTAATTTCATCCTTGGATGCATATTATGTATCTCTATGCGTAATTCATGAGTATTCAGTCTTTAGGAATAAAACTAGATAGCTGTATAGAGGAAAATGTATTAGGAAGTGACCTATAGACTGGACAAATATAAACAAAATGAGCCATGTAAGAGAGAAGCAAATGTCTCAGTCTCATCATTATTCATAGTCCAGTTGCATTAAGGAAAAATACGTGGTATAAAATGGAAGGGCAGGCTGCTTCTTTGTTTCTGTTTTCTTGAGCTCTAACTCATATTTTGGCACCATAGAAAATTAGTTATTTTTAATGTTCAATTTTTTGAAGTATATTTAATGGTTTTAATGTTATACAAATAGTTTTTAATAACCCTGCTCTTGAACTCTATCACAGAAGAGAGTCAGCTACGTATTGAACTATGAATTCGAGCCTCACGAGTGCCTTGGACTCCTCCTTGTTTCTACATGTCTCTCATTCAGAGTAGGTCCACATCTTGAGAACTTCCAGGCCAGATTTTAAAAGGCTTTCTTTCTTTAAACAGCTTCAGGTTCTTTTTCTTTATTCTTTTTTTTTTTTTTTTAATCATGTGAGAATCACCCTTTCTCTGAGTATTCATGGGCCTTTATCTGCATCTCCTATAAGAAAATCTTTGATCATTTTGGTGTCTCAGCACTAAAAATTGAGAACTGATATAGGAACTACCATGACTATCCCACAGCTCTCTGCATCTTGGTCATAATTTCTTTGATGTTCAATTTATAGAATGAATAAGAAAAATATGTGACTGACCATTTAATGATTTATAGCATAATGGAAGATCATGGACACAAGCTTATCCTGTGGCTCCTCCTGTTTTCCCTTAGATTAAGTTGTTTCAGGATACCCCACCTATCTCATGCCTTCACAGTGTCATATAATGCACAACTCTCAATGTGCACGTGTGTGCATGGGTGCGTGTACCCATCTTAATTCTAACATGGTCTGAAAAGAAAATCTTTGTTTTGTTCCACATATGTGCCTTTCTCCTCCTCCTCTTCCTCTTGGGAGGGGCCACCATCCTTACTTCCTAGAGCTGCTGATGAACAAGGCTGCTAGCCTGCTTCCCTGCCACCTCTTATTATTGCGAGCATGTTAGCCTTCAGCATACATGCTGCCCTGATGCCCTTCCATGTGGTGACTTCCTAAAGTGTGTCTTTCCTGGTATGGTCACCACTAGTCATGTGCACTAGAGTAATCTCTTAAGAATGCAAGCACAACTTGATCCTGCCGAGCATTTCAGCCTGCTTCATGGAGCCTGCGTAATCTGGCTTTTGCCTGTTCTGCTCACCCAGTTTTACATGCATTTCTACTCTAACCCTGTAATCTGACTAAGCTTTCCTTGTGGCAAGTACGCTAAGCATTGTCCAGTTCTGATATGGCTTCTGTCTGGAATTATTCACCAGCCTTGCACATAGATTCAGCATCCAGGTCCGCAAGCTGTTTACTTGCCTGGCACCTAGTAACACCTGCCTTCTATGACCATTCATTGTCTCCTTCCTGTTAGCCCCCCTCTTTCAATTGGCAGAGCAGTATAGGGGGTTCACTCCTCCACTGGCTCACAGGACTTGCTATATAAATGCCAGTGAGCTCTCCTGTTCCTTGGGTCCATGTCTCAGGAACATGGGCTAAGGCCATCTCCATTGGGAAGTGACTGACATTGCTCATTATGACAGTTGTTCCTGTGAGGACATCTTCCTTGACTATTTCCTTTGATTGTCTTAGCTCTCCACTTCAGGTTGCTTTAACCATTTGAATACAATAGATTCTTTGCACTTGAACCTCCATCTCAAAGTCTATGTCTAGGGAAATCAAATTTAAGATAATTTCTGATACCTAGACTTTCCCAGATCTAACCATTTTACTTCTCTGAATAGCACTTGCTACTCTAAAGTTTCCCAAGAAATTTTTATTTAAAATCTCTACCCCTACTGGACTTTTTTTTTCTTCATTTCATTAAACCCAGAATAAGTACAAATACTAAATAAATTATTGGTGAGTAATTGAGTAATGGTTTCATATATCCACATATATGTATACATATACACATATATTTATATTATATATTCACACACATATATTTACATGCATATATTTACACACACACACACACACACACACACACACACACACACACACACACGTAAAAATCCCAGTTTCAAGAATGTACTTTGTAGGAAGAAGCAGTTCAACTACCACATCAAAAGACACTTGTTTGCATCTAATGAAGCCTTAGGCTTTTCTATGGATCTCTTTTGCAGAGAGCACAAGTTTTAGCTATCCACTGGGACAACATTTAAAAAATGTCTCTTTTGTCAAGGTTAGGCTAGGCTGCTTAGCTAGAGTGTCATATTACGCATGTCTTTAAAAGAATAATCTTGTTAGGGAATAAACATCAGCAGTTGCCCACGATGCTGCTTAAGCACCAGCAATCCCCAGTCAGAAGCCTTTCCCTCTCCTTATGCAGCTGTGTGTCTTCCCTTTGGTCGCTCTAGCCCCTGTTCACCTCTATCATCTTTGTTGATTTCTTGTTTGTGTCTTCCTGTAGACTGTGAACAGGGAATTATAGCAGCTACTTCTCCCATCTCTGTTCTCAGAGCCTCGCCTGTAGTACTAAACCCTGAAGAAATGCTTGCTGACTAATGTGATGTGTTGCTATTACATCCAATTTTAGCAGTTTTCCTGGACACTTCTTTTCTATATGTCACTTTAATTAAATTGGACCTTAAAAGCACCCCTAGTAAATGGTCCTTTATTGAATAGCGCATGTCTTAGTTGCCCTACTATGCTATACAATATTTAATCCAAATCCATTTTAATTAATTAATTAATTTAAAAAAAATTCTTTTATTGAAAATAGTTTTTTCATACAATGTATTCTGATTATGGTTTTCTCCACCTTTACTACTCTTAGTTCCCCCCACTTCACCTCCCATCCAGATCCACCCCCTTTTGTCTAGCATTAGAGAACAAGTAGGCATCTAACATAATAATACGACACAAAACAATAAAATAATAAAATGAAACACATGAAATAGTACAAAACAAACAGAAAAAAAAAAATAGCCCAACAAGTACACGAAGCAGACACTCATTTGTTTCCACAGTAAGGAATTCCATGAAAACAATAAACTGGAAGCCTACAAGTGTGTGTGTGTATGTGTGTGTGTGTGTGTGTGTGTGTGTGTGTGTGTGTGTGTGTGTGTGTGTGCGCGCAATCTCCCTAAAAAATAAATATAATAAAGCCCTGTCATAACATTATGAGACAAGGAGCCTCCAAAGATGCCATGGAGTTTGATTTTGTTGGCCCATTTACTGCTGGACGGGCATCTTACCTTAAAGAATGATTTGCTTCTCCAGTGCGACTCCTTTGGAGGAAACTACATTTTCGTTCACAAGTGGCTAACAGTTGGAGATAACTTAAGGGTTAGGGATAGGAGCATGTGCCTGTCTGTCCTTTCAGCTCTAGGACCCATGCAGATCCTGTGCATGCATGCTTACCTCATGTGTTCACATGTTCACCCATCCTGATGGTGTAGAGGGCCTTGTTTCTTTGGTGTCTTCCATCCCCTCTGGTTCTCCCACTCTCTCTGCCTTTTTCTGTGAGGTTCCCTGAGCCCTGAGAAGAGGAATTTGATGGAGACATCCTATTTATGGCATAATGTTCCAAGGTCCCTCACTCTCTGCATAATATCTGCTTTTAGGTCTGTATTTTTCCCATCTGCTGCCCATAGGTATGTTGATTAATTGTGTCTGGGTCTTCAATTTGATTCTGTTGATCAACTCATCTCCTTTTGTGCCCATGCCATGATGTTTCTTTTCATTATTTTAGCTCTGCAGTACAATTTGAAGTCTGGGATGGGGATTCTTTCAGCAGTTCTTTTATTACTCAGGATTGGTTTAGCTATCCTGTTGTATTTTGCTTTTTAATTTTCATTTTTATTTTTTATGGCTATGGTTAAAGTAAGTAGTAGCAAAAAGATTGTCCTTTGGATGACTTTGAGGAGAATTTAAAAATAGAGTCTTTGCTTTTACATTTAGTTTTACAGAAAGGCTTCAAGAAGAAAACAGCTTTTGCATTTTCCATTCTTTTTTATTTACAAGCTAATTGTTTTTATCAGCGTTTCCCTTCCAAGCTAGTAATTAGCAGCTTTTGCAATTAATTGCTAAGGACATCCAGTCTTAGTTTTCTGTTGCTAGCAACATAACAACATCAGTGTCCCAGGCACCACTGACAGAGTTTAATTTGATTTGGAACAATTTGAAACTTCTCTGGGTATTCAAGAGTCAGGTATTTTTGAGCCTGAATCAACTTGAGCAACTCATGAAAACAAAGTATTTTTGGTAGTGGGTGCAGAATTTAACACTTGGAGTTTGAAAGCTTACAAACTACAAATGTTGCGTTCAAGCTGGATTAAGTTAGTTCTTAAAGATTTTGCAAGATAAGTACTTTGAAGCTTCAATTTAAAAACTACATTGAGGAAGTCTTTCATTATATGAAATTAAAAATAAGTAAAAGAAAGATCAGACTCAAGATAGAAATGGAAATTGCTTTAGGCTTAAATTTTAGCATAATTTATGGTCAAGTGTGACAGGATTTGAATGGTTTTTATTGTAATTTTTCAATTATATTCATATCCAATTAACTCTGAGTGTAGAGAATTTGCCAGATTTATTTTTTGTCCCTAATTTTCATATTCTGCATTAAATATGAGTCTTTGAATCAGATTTGTGTCTCTTCACATATGACTCTTTTTGGGAAGTATGCTCCCCAGCTCTGTGGATACAAAAGGGAGGAAGAGGAGTGCAGAATTTCTCAGCTCTCTCCCTGACTTTCTTCAGTTTCCTTAGTGACTCCCCCCCAGAGAACTTCATAAACTCAAGTTCAAAGGAAACAATTAGAAGTTAGTGTTACATGTGGGTGACAGGCATTAACTCTTTATAGAATCTTTACTTCAGGAAGGTTAGATGTTTGGTTGACAATATATAAAGTGTTTTACCTAATTATGCTTAGAATAAAAGTAGCTGATACTACAATAAAAGATAAATTGATAAAATGTCAATTTAATGATCTAATTATTAGTGTATTAGTCAGGGTTTCTATTCCTGCACAAACATCATGACGAAGAAGCAAGTTGGGGAGGAAAGGGTTTATTCAGCTTACACTTCTAATTGCTGTTCATCATGAAAAGAAGTCAGGGTTGGAACTCAAGCAGGTCAAGGAGCAGGAGCTGATGCAGAGGCCATGAAGGAGTGCTGCTTACTGGCTTGCTTGCTTCTCCTGGTTTGCTCATCTGGCTTTCTTTTAGAGCCCAAGACTACCAGCCCACAGATGGTACAACTCACAAGGGGCTTTCTCCCCTTGATCACTAATTGAGAAAATGCCTTACCTCTGGATCTCATGGAGGCATTTTCTCAACTGAAACTCCTTTTTCTGTGATAACTCTAGCTTGTGTCAAGTTGACACACAAAACTAGCCAGTACATCCAGTATCTGTAATACGGGCTTTTTCTCTTGAATCCAAGAAACAAAACAAAACAAAACAAAAAAACAAAACAAAACATAACATAACCCATATCAGTTTCCAAGTTTCAGACTAAATTTGGTCTTAGTATATTCCTTATTTGTTTTTCCAGTTGAGAGACTCTACTTTTTCTGCTTTTAAGTTGAAACCTTGATAAAACCATTTAATTTTGTATGCATTGTACAGTCACAGTTAGTTACTAGTTAGCTTTAAATACATTTCGATTTTCCTTTGTTTACCCTTTGATGAAGTCCTTTTATATTACATACAACATATGTGCTAGCAAATGTGTAAAGTATAAATAGATTTTGAGCTACTTTTCTGAAAACTGTGGTAAAAAGAAGTTAGACTCTAGAGAACCAAATAATCCTATCAAAAAGTAGGGAACAGAGCTAAACAGAGAATTCTCAACTGAGGAAATTCTCAGGGCTGAGAAGCACCTAAAGAAATGCTCAACATCCTTAGTCATCAGGGAAATGCAAATTAAAACAAGTCTGAGATTCCACCTCATACCAGTCAGAATGGCTAAGATCAAAAACTCAGGTGACAGCAGATGCTGGCAAGGATGTGGAGAAAGAAGAACACTTCTCCACTGTTGGTGGGATTGCAAGCTGGTACAACCACTCTGGAAATCAGTTTGGTGGACCCTCAGAAAAATGGACATAATACTACCTGAGGACCCAGCTATACCACTCCTGGGCATATACCCAGAAGATGCTCCAACATGTAATAAAGACACATGCTCCACCATGTTCATAGCAGCCATATTTATAATAGCCAGAAGCTAGAAACAACCCAGATGTCCCTCATCAGAGGAATGGATACAGAAAATGTGGTACATTTACACAATGGAGTACTACTCAGCTATTAAAAACAATGATTTAATGAAATTTGCAGGCAAATGGATGGAACTTGAAAATATCATCCTGAGCGAGGTAACTCAGTCACAAAACAACGAACATGGTATGTATTCACTGATAAGTGGACATTAGCCCAAAAGTTCGGAATACCCAAGTTTCACTTTATAGTAACCGCTGGACTGAGAGTGAGGTCCCAAATGGAGGAGTTGGAGACTGGACTGAAGGAGTGGAGGGAGTTTACAGCCCTATGGAGGGAGCAACAGTGTCAACTGGCCTGAAGCCCCCCACCTGGTCCTCCTGGAGGCTGGACCACCAACCAAAGAATACACATCTATGGACCCATGGTTCGGACCACATATGAGGCAGAGGAGGGCCTTCTTGGCCATCAGGGGGAGGAGAGGCCCCAGTAAAGGGGAATGTCAAGGTGGGAATATGGGAGTGGCTGGGTGGGTGGGAATACTCTCATAGAGGTGGGGGAGCGGGAGGGGATAGGTGGTTTCCAAAAAGGAGACCTAGAAAGGGGGAAACATTGGAAATGTAAATAAAGTATCAAAAAATAAAAAAAAAAAAAGAATTTATGCTCCTTGTTTGAGCATGTGAAAAAAGAAAGAAAGAAAGAAAGAAAGAAAGAAAGAAAGAAAGAAAGAAAGAAAGAAAGAAAGAAAGAAAGAAATTCTGCTCCTTGTTTGAGCATGTGAAAAAAAATGACATAAAATGATTTTAGTTTTTATGTGACAAAAATATTAGTGTTTTACTCAGTCTCTTGATTTAAATGTTCATCTTTGCCAGCAACACCCTCCCAGACGCACCTACTAGTCAAATCTACCCAGGTACTTGGATAGATCTCTTTGTTCAAATCAAGGTGTCATGTAAAATAAGCCACAGTGATATATGAGTAAAACATGACCATGTGCTAATCTTAAGTCCATAGGTTGGTGAAGGCTGCATGGTTTGACCCAGTCAGTCCTTACCTCTACAGAGACTCATTTTGAATTCTGCCCTGCTTATCAGTTTTGTTTTTTCTTAGCTTCCTTTAAACACAAAGGCACAACATTGCTCTACTGTTTAAATATTCAAAACCTACCCCTTCATAAGCTTTGGTTTTTGACTCAGAGTTTGTCTTGATTAATCACCATCTTCAAAAGGTCACTTTAAAAAATATGGATGGGTAGATGGGTACATGTGAAATTATTTATGTAAGAGCTCCAACATTATGGTTTTGAAATTCTGTGGTTTTTCCTCATTTCATTGGATTCAGAGGTTTTTAAAATATAATTACAATATTTAACATATTAAATATTTTATCTTGCTTTCTTCATTCTTGTATTATATTTGAGGAAAAGTTTAAGCTTACAGATTTCATGTTCTTGTAAAAAAAATAAATCCATTTTTTTCTTCCCTGCCACTTAGTTCCCAACAATAATGACTCTGAGAGTAATTATTTATTAATAAATGCCTAGTCCATAAGTTTTACTCTGTGACACAATCTAGTAAATGACTGATTTAAATGATATAACACTAACCACGAGTTTTTTTTAATGCAAACTGGTGGGTCTTTTTATAACATATTTTAAAATGCAAATTAGAAGAGGGCTAACATAGAGGGCTTTTGATAGCCACTCAACTTTTTATTGATAAGGAACCCTCTCCTGTAATGTAGACTGAAGCACAGTAACTATATAACTTGTACACCAAACTGTGAATACGTATTTAACTAGGAATGAGGGGAAAGACAAATTTCTAAAGCAGAAGGAATCCAAGTTCTGTGCACATACTCCATCATGGCAGAAGCTGATGTAGATAGCAATCAAACAATAGAGGATTTGACCCATTCTCCCTTAGCAGGGTGACTTGCAGGGGCACATCAATGACAGTTTTGTGGATAGGATATTCTCTTAATATGATATATGATAATATATGCAACTTTGTTGCATTTCCTGCTGGTCAATTCTCTAAACTATGGTCAGATTGTGAGAAATATCAAAATTTAAACTGAGAGACCTTTTACAAAACATTTTCCCCGCATTCCCCAATACTGTTATGCTATCCAGAAACAAGAAAAGGGACAACCAGAAACGAAACAAAACAAAACAAACTTGTGAAAAATTCCACAGTCCAGAGAAACTTGAGGCAACCAACATACTGACCAGGTGTAAATACACTGTCTTGGAACAGAAGAAGGACTTTTTGGCAAACCTATGGGATCTGAACAGGATGTTGGCACTGGTTAATAACAGTGACATTGTTTCATTACCCAGGACATGCGGCACATCTGGATGCTAACTGGTTTATTAGAGATGAAAGTAGAAACAGGATACAGGAGTACTTGGACTATCTTCACAGTTCTACTATGAATTCAAGTTTCTCTGCACTAAAATGTCAAGTTTGTGCCTTATTACAACTGAGAAAACCATGCAGATGCCGAGTTTAAGTGAGCTGCCAGTTCACACTGTGCTACCCCCTCTCCCTTTCTTTGCATCTAACCTTTCTCCAAACAACGGGGAATAACCAGAATTCCAGGTCTGCAAAAGAAATGCTCTCATAACCCCAGTAGGAATCAAAAGTCCATTTACACTTTAATTATATCCCAGAACTTCAAAGATAAATGTTTGCCCATGCTCAGGAAATTTTAAAAGTACATCATAAATCTTTTTTTTAAAAAAACCTATCCCCCTAAGCTACTTTCCAGGAATTTTAATTACAACAAAGTGAAAACTCAGGAAGTTAACAGCTATTATTCACCTGCCTGCTCTTAAAATGATAGCTTTACATTCCTTTATATCACGTGTTTTACAAGTGGTGCAAAACAACACTGTAAATCAAAAGAATAAAGTGATTATTCCCACTTTACATTAAATAAGAGTAAAGCCAGATCACTCTCTCCCCATAAGCAGTGGTCATTCTAGAATTGTAAACAATGAAATTAAATTGACTTTACCATCTTTAGCAATGGATACAACTTTAAAGATCAGGGAATACATGAAATGTCGTGCCTTAGGAAGTAATTTTTTAAGTAATATGTTTTGTTGAATATACTGAGTTTGTAGAATATTGTAAAATTATTAACATTTCCAATTTGTTAACTTTAGAAACAGTAGTATGAAAAACGTATATTATATATACATTAATCTTATCCTTGTAGACACAGATATGCATGCAAATGCCTAGCTGGTAAGAACACATATCCCTTTTTGCTTGGTCACACAAATTGTACTTGCTTTGGGTACCATGAATTATCTTTTGGCTAATGGCATTTTGTATAATTTACTTATAAGCAACAAGATCCATATATGTGCAGTTTATTCACTGTGGGACAGTGTATACTCCTGTTGTTTCAGGTATATGCTGCAGGCTTCAAGTGTCCCTTGGACTACCCAGAATGGCCTCTGTAATGTAATTAGAGTGAGACTGAGCTCTTCACTTTCTAAATGGATTTATTTAACGTCTGTGAGTGTAGTGGCTTTTGGGGGTTGAATCAGAGATCAGATGCATGGTCTAAATGGTTACTGTGGGTGGAAGAATCTATACAGTTGAATCAGGGGATGAGAAGATCTTTGAGGCTACGAATATTCTAGACAAAATAGGAGGTTTGCAGTCGGAGGCTCAGATACAAATCCTGCCTCTAGTCCTTTCAGTCTGTTATTTGGATAAACTGGATCAGTGTCTTTGAGTCATATTTCAGTTTACATAGCTGCACATTAATAATGACCATCTTTGAATCTGGAAATTAGCATAAGACAATTCTACAAAATGCCTTATTAGGGCATCTGGCATACAATACTAAAGAACTGTACTGCAGCTACTTATAAACGTTTACTGAAAACTCAATGAAATCATGAGCATGAGGCATCACAACAATTGTCTGGCCCACACAATCTCTGTGTCTTAGTTTGCCTAGCTACCGGTGTAAGATTAGTTGTTGTGCGTGTTCTCCCTTTCTTCCCTTTCTGCAGTTTCATGTCATGGTCTCTCTTGAAGCTCCTCAGGCCCTCCTTCCTGTTCTTCAGTAGTGCTCTTCTTAGTATCTCTATCCTGGGCTTATCTGTTTTCTATGATTTGTCATTTAGTTTTGTCAGTGTTCCTGACTATTACTGCGTCTTTTACGATTTTCTTCATTTCTAGGAGCAAGCCCTGATGTCCCTGCTAAAAATATAGATTCTCGGCCTATAAAGTGGCTCAGTCAGTAAAGGAACTTGCCCACACACCTGATGCTCTGAGTTAGATCTGTCTTCTCTCACATGGTAGATGGAGAGAACTCATTCTCACAAGCATCTCCAAATGTGCCATGGCAAGTTCACCACCCCAGAATAAATATATAAAGTCCAATAAAAGATGATAGAATGTGGATTCCTGATAATGCTTCAGAGCTGATGGATCAGAATTCTAGGAGTGACTGGTGTGTTTTTAAGAAACACGCTGGATGAAATCTGTGCACATTACAATTTGAGAACTTTGAGTTAGTTGCAGAAAATACACCTCTTTGCACTGGTATGGAAGATGAATTCTGTATTTATTCCTTTCTTCCTGTCTCACTGAGTTATCCTTCCTCATCCTTTGGGACTATACTATGGCAACATTGCATTTTAAACTAACACCTCCTCTCCCTTCCCAGGCATCATATACTTACCTGCATCCTCTGCCTATTGAAGCTTTTCTCTAGTGTGCTACTTTTTAAGAGATGTTGCTGCTATGCCCAGGTGACTTTTTAAAGGTTATATACAGCATAGCTCTGTATGCGGGATGGGCCTTTAAAAAGTTTAAGTGAATGCCATCGTTCTTTCTACAGCTGAGTTTTGAGCCTGAATTTTTAAGATCTAACAGAAAACAAAGATCAACCCTGGACACAGATATTTCCAGTGAGGATAATGAATTTGATGTTTAGAGGTCAAAATTGGAAATGAGGATTCAATGAAATCAGAGGTGATGGCATCCTGGAATAGAGGAAGTAGAGGAGTTGGAAGTTTTAATGTTCATATTCCTTTGCTCCATATTTTTCATTTGTTAATTTAATAGGCATGAGTATATTTATTTAGGGATCTAGATCATGGCCTTAGGTATAAAAATCAAATGTTTGGAGATGTCAGCCAAGTTGGAATCTCTGAAATGAGGGAGTTAGATTATCATCTAAACTGGGAAATGGAAGGTTTAAGGTATAATGTACAGTAAATGCCATTATTTAAAGTTAAGAAATGAAGGTAAGCCACCTTGGGCAGATGAGAGGTATGACCAGAAAAGTGGTGTTTTTATGAAGAGCAGAGATGGCATACAGTATCACACGCTGCAGAATCCCCACGTAAAATAAATATCGAAAGTTCTTTGGCTATTGTAGGTAGCACCTCAGTGAGGAACATCAAAAGGTAATTTAAGACTGCAATGGGAATTCATGCCATTAGCTTAGGACTTGCATAACTAATGAAGGTGCACTGATGGAGTCCCTTGTTAATTCCAGAAGCTTGGCAGAGAGCAGTAGAGTCCTAAGGCAGTGCTGGATTCATGACCTTTCTTTTGTTGCTTTTAATTATGAAATGTTTAACTCAAAAATGCATACATGCCAGCAAGATGGAGTTCCTGGAGAAACACAGCTTCTTTAGAACTTAGGACTGGCATTCCCCGTATTGAAGAAAAAGGGAAGGTAGATTATCTTCAGCACATATAGGGAACTATAGCTTGGGAAAGGGACACGCGCCTATTCCTATGGAATGCAAAGGACAGCAGGAGGAAACTGCCATTGTACACATGCTGTGAACAAGGAGCCTAGACCTGTGAGTTATCTACACCAGGCTGGACTAGCCTAGCCTTAGTTATGAACCTTTGTAGTCCCCAGTAATATACTTTTTTTTTTTTTTGCCTTAGTATTTTCCAGATTGCACTACAAATTATAAGAGGCTTATGAATAGTAGAAATGTGCACCTTGACATTTGTAAGGCTGTGAAACTGTTGATTAAAAGGCTGGCAAATTCAGTATCTGCATTGGGCTTGGCTTCCTTCTGCATCCTTTAGACTTGATAGAATGGACAGACAGCTCTCTAGATCGGTTTTAGAAGGACTGGAATTCCCAAGGACTTAATAATATCTCATCTCTTAAAGGCTGTACCTCGTACTTCTATTGCATGAGATAGTCTTTACACATATTTTAAGGGATGACATTGCACAAACTTTGTCATTCATATTTGCATGCAAAATGTAATATTTTATTACTTTATACTGAGACTTGATGAAAAGCCCACTGTGACCTTGAGCTGTGTTGATCATACCAGCTTTCAATACTCAGCAGTCCTCCTGCTTCAGCCTTTTAAATGCTGGGATTAGAGTTTGGGCCATTAAGGCCAATGTGTTTGTTATTTTGATATTTTTGAGCAAGGGTCCTCACTTCCTCACTCTGTAGGACAGATTGGTAGCTCACTGTGAAGCCAAGACTGGCTTTGTCCTCTTGTGTGTTCTATCTCAGCCTACTACATGTTGGGATTACAGGTGTGACCCACCACACCTGTATAACTTTCTTTTCTTATGATTGCACAGCACAGCATCCCTCCGACCTTTGTCACACATCACAGGAACAGCTTTAGAGGCCAAGATGGTAATGCTTCTGAAACAATCAGAAAAAGCCACAAACCATGCTAATTGCTCAGGGTCACAATTACGAAGGCAGGTCAAAGAAATGGCACTATGGAGGCAGAGACAGGTGGATCTCAGAATTTAAGGCCAGCCTGGTCTACAGAGTGAGTTCTAGGACAGCCAAGACTACACAGAAAAACTCTGTCTTGAGAAACAAACAAACAAAAATAAACAATTCCTTGTTATTGCAGTGAATATTAATGGGCCTTCTTTACCATGAATGTGAGATTCTCACAAAGAAATAATTTCTACCGAAGAACCACACTACCTTTTCAGCAAACGGTCAACACACATCTTCTCAGACCAATTTTAAGCCTTGAACTTGTTTTTTTTTTTTTTTTTTTTTAGAAAGGAAAGGAAAATTATTGCTCAGTAAACATCAGTTTTGTAGAATGTCATGTGTGTGTTGGGGCTGTCTGTGGTTTTCCCGGACTTTTAGTGCCTAAGAGACAGAGGGACTTCCTGATTTCTCTTCCTTTCAGTTGCTAAATACAGTCACTTGCTTTTCAGAAAGCACAGTGCTTTCTGCAGTGTTTTCTGTATGTTTATCTTTGTTTTATTTGCAGAGCCGGGGTGGAGCTCTGGTATTTTTGTGTGTACACACCAGACCCTGAGACACACCCTTATCTACTTCAGCTGTTAATGTGTGCTTAATATTTTATGCATTAATTTTCTTAATTTTTATTTGTTTACATTACATATTTAATAATATTCTAAACAAAACTTGCTTTGTTCAAATTTGAACAAAAGTCATTGACTTTATGTTTACTGGCTGGGGATGGAGGAATTCACGGCAGAGGGTACTTTCCTTTTCAGTGCAGTCTAGACAGACAGCTGTGTGCTCAGGAGCAAGACAGCCTTGATTCACAGGAGTAGCTTCTGTAAACTGACAATCCTGTAATACTTAGCTTAAGAGAATAACTGAGCGTGCAGAGTAGTGTGTGAAAGCATCTTCTGTGCCTTTAACGGTGAATTTACAGAGACTGGTTGAGAGCAGATGATCCTCAAACAAGCCCCACACCAATGGTTTCTAGATCTAACTTTGCACACTGTAGACTGCTAAGTAGTTTTGAATTATCTTTTAAAAATTCTTTAGTTATTCACTATATGTTTCTAAACAATGTATCTGGTAAACATGCATTAGACTTGATGTAATGTGTTTGTTGCTTTCACTAATACTTAATTAACCAGGATCCCTTAATCCTGGTATTTCTTTGAAGTTTGCAGTTAAAATATTACAATCATCTAATCTCACTTGTTTTCTGCCAAGGTTTTGGCGACATGAGCTTGTTTTGATCCACTCTAATGAAAATGGATTAATTATTAATGTGGCAGAGCTAACCTTTAATAGTTTGTGGTGTTTGCTGTCTCAGTGAATCAGCACTCAGCTCTTTTTTGACCTCATTAACTTTTCCTGTTTCACTCTTCTTTCCTGCTTACTCTGCCTTGCTCTGAGTTCAGTCTCAGAGCGCTTATGCATCATATACACGGAGATATACAAACATTGTGTATATCTGCGGTGTCTGTGCATGTTCCAGTGTGCAAGTGCACAAGGATGCTCAAAGTTGATGTTGGCTATCATTCTCAGTCCCTGTCTACCTTTAGTATGCATATATATATGTATATGTATGCATGTATGTATGTATATGTGTATATGTATGCATGTGTGTGTATGCATGTATGTACATGTATGTATGTATGTATGTATGTATGTATGTATGTATGTATTTGAGAGGTGATCTATTACTAAACCTAAAACCCATTAATTTGAACAGACTTACTGGCAAGTGAACTCCAGAGACCCAGCAGCTTAGATCTGAGATTACAATCTCAAAATGCTCAGATCATCTATTCTATGTTGTTTTGAGTGTTTAATCTCAAGTGCTCATGCCTGCATGACAAGCAGTTTGACTTATCTATCTCCTTAGAACAGGAATACATTTGTTAGTCTCTTTGAGAATTAGGTAGTTATTATTTTAATTAACAGAATTTATTATTGCTAACAACTGTGCTGGTCTTTAACGTTATTTCTTATTGATTGTTATATGTAAATATATTTAAATTTGAAGGGTACGAATGGTAGGTAAGGCTGTTTACTGCCAAGTCTGAGGACATGAGTCCAGTCCCTGGAATCCACTGGTTGAAGGAGAGAACAACTCCTACAGGTTGTCCTCTACACATAAAATTGTCGAAAACTAACAAGGACAATACCAATGGACATGCCAAACTGGATGAGGAAAGACCCCCAAGCCTCAGTCTCACAGAACTAAAGGCCACTGAAGAAAGCTGTGTGTAGGAAAAGTGGTCATCTCCAGAGAAGAACCCACCTATTGGTTAGTTGTTTCATCACCAAATTTTCAGACCTGAACATGCACACAAGTAACATTTTACAGACTGAACAAGTATATTGAGGAATATATATGCATATACATATATGCATGAAATAACAAATAATGAAAAATAAGAAGCCATGAATTTAAAGGAGAGTGGAGGTGTATATGGGATTGTTTGAATGGCTAAAAAGGAAGAGAGACATGTAATTTTATTATAATCTCAAAATTAAAAAAAAATTAAAGTAAATCAGAAGTATAAGAAAATATTTCAAATTATGTTTTGAATTTTGCTAATACTTGATATTATTTATAGATTGAATATTTTGATAATTAAGTGAGTAGCACATGTTTGTCTTTATCTTACATCATTACTAGCAGAAAATCCATGTGATACCCAAGTATATATGTCTGATATTGTGTGTGGCTGACCTAGGGTTTTTCCCCTATATCATTCATGACGTAGTGGAATCTGTGAGGAAAACATGGAAAATATGCTATGTTGTCTGAGTTCACCGCACGTATGCTTTACTGGAGGACACTATGCTCCCAAAGTGGAAATGAAGAGTGTGCCTTAGATGCGACTGTATACCAGTGTGCTTGCAAACTTAGTAGACTTTGTATGAAAGAGTCATGATAATCTTAGGGGTAGTTAGCAACAACTATACAAGGGTTAGTGACAAATATAACGCCATATCCAAATATAGGCAATTAGATAGAATCTAAACCTAAATAAATGTCTTTAAAGGGACCAAGAGCTGGTTCCTTTTTTTGTTTCATTTTTAGCATTAGTAGAGTAACATTTTAGAGAAAAGCTGATGATTTATTAACTAGCCTCTTTTTAATCTCCTTTTTGATAGAATTTCAATTATGCCTCAACCTCATGGCATCAATTTTGTATTTGCACACACTGCCTATAAGTAAAGAGATTACTTAGCTTTGAATGAAATTTGAAAATTAAAATGTTCCTAGGACATAATTAGTTAGTTTCTATGCTTATTTTGCCTAACAGGAGAGGTAGGATCAGTCTTACTGGCATAGGTCATTCACAAGGAACCACATGGAGGTATATACTGCAGTATGGTATATGGAAAGATTCACCTGCTTATGCCGAGTGCATTTGTGTGTGTGTGTGTGTGTGTGTGTGTGTGTGTGTGTCTGAAAAGTTAGGCTGTCCAGTTAGAAAAGTAGTACGATAATCTAGTTACAGTATCCTATGTTATTTAATTCAGACTATCATTAAATTATTTATTTCTCCAAAGATTAATATAGTTATGCTATTCTGTTCTTTGTTAACAATAATATGTTAAGATTATGAAAATAATATATAGTTACTTGGAAGTGTTCAGAGGACATTATTAGTGCAACTCACTTTCTGCTAATTAATATGCCTTTGCTGATGTAGAAATGAATTTAGGTATAACTGCCCTGTTAGGCACTGGTTAATGAATGGATAGGCAGTAAGCTAGCTCAAGAATGCTTTCCCATAATCTGCTACATATTAAGAATCTGGGCAAAGTCAGTAATATAAGGTGAATGTTATATTATGGAGAGCATCAGGGAAAATACAACGTAAATCAAGGCCACTAATTTTCCTGCGGGAGGAAATGTGGCAGTCAGCATGACTTTAAAATAGGATGTGGCTATGTAAATCTAGATGCAATTGAATTTTTCCATCTAAAATGTCAACAAAAGTTGAGTGCATAAATTGCATGTTTTGGTCACTTTGGCAGTTATTCATTCAGTTCATTACTAGCCAACCTAGTATAGAAATTGATAGACTGTGTCCCCATTACGGCTTCAGCAAAATTTATTTTTAATTATGATGAGTGATCTTATAAATAAATGCAGTGGGCTCTTTTATTTGTTGTATGTGTTGATTTGGCCTTCTTTTGACTGAATTAAGAGGCACTTCAGCTTGTCATGGCAGCCTTCATGGTGGCATGAGAGCCAGGCAGATTGCATCTTTGTCGCATACTGTGAAACAGAGAAAAGCAGAGGAAAGTAGCAGGAAGAACCTTCCAAGACCTGATGTTGGCAATCTGTTTGCACTCACCAGGCCCCACTTCAGAAAAGCTTCACAGTCTTCAAAATACCATCATAGCTAGCAGTCAAGCATTCAAACTAAGAGCCAACTTCAGACCACAGCATTTGATTTTTCTTTTTCTAAATACAGAGTGTTAGATTACCTAAAACAAGGTTTGGAACAGTGAGAAACAAGGTTTTAAGGTGTTACTGAATGAACTCTGGTGCTATGGGCAGCAGCTAGTGAGAACTTCATTGGATAGGTGTCATGTTCCAGTAATATGTTAAACCAAAGCATTAAGTAAGAGGATTTAGTCTTCTAAAATACCAGGAAGGATATAGTTGTGAGAACCTGTAGTCTGACTTAAAAGGCTGCCACAGACAGGAGGAAATAGCTTGAGTGACAGCTACCTGGGTTGCCACTTGTAAACAATGGTCATGGGGCACACATGCTTGAGCAATGCAAATGATGTTATCAGCTGCTTCTGAGAAATTATGAGTTCAGCAGAGATCCCTGGGCTGAGGGGCTCAGTTATTGCAGTTCTTCTAAGGAAAGTTTCTTTACTTTGCAACTTTCCTTTTGAGCTAAGGTTTCTCTGTGTAGCAGTACTGAAACTTACTCTGTAGAACAAGTTGGCTTTGAACTCAGAGATCTGCCTACCTCTGCCTCCCAACTGCTGGGACTAAAAGGGTCTGTGTACTACCAAATCTGACTATTTGTTTACATTTCTTTCTTTGTAAATTTCTTAGCAGTTTTTGTTTTGTTTGTTTATTTGTTTTTCTGAACACTTCTTTTCCTACTTATTCCTGGAGATGTTCATATCATGAGGTTTTTCCTGTTTATAATTTTCATGAGTTAGCAGAATATCTCTCATGTAACTTCATTTCTATTTGAGAGTTTGGGTAAGAGAGATGGTGCCATCAACAACATTTAAAAATTGAAGTGTTACAACATAAAAATGTAAACTCTCAGAACTATTTATGGGAAAGAAATCATTAATTCTTTCTGGGATATATTGAATTTTTGCTGCCTGAGGGATTTTACAGCTGAATTGAGAAACATGTATTACTCTTGCTACTGATGCTGGAACTGGAGTGTTATCTAATAAACTGAATGATTACCATTACAGTGACGGTATCTGACACTATCATTTCCCATTACTTACTGATATTTTCACATGTTTTCTCATTACCCTGTGAGGAAGGTACTGTTTACCCAATTCACAGATAAAGCTTCTAGGTTAGAGGTCAATCATCCACTTAGCTGGTAGGAGAGCATCCAAGTCTGCTCAGGACTGTGTTCAGAGATTGCTCCTCTCCCCTACAGAATGCCCAGAATGACCACCAAGGGCTGAATGAATGCATGATTATGTCCACTGTGTTCAGATCAAGTGAAATCTCTGTTCATTTTTATAGTGTCATTCACAGTATGATTTCTAATTTAGGTTTGTTTCCAAATCTTTCAATTATAAACCTTTATTGTACATAAGTGTCAGTGGAAAGCTCTCTTTTTTTAGTGGAAAATGATTACCCACAACTAAACCTTTCTCTTTGACATTAATGAATGATGACTTATTGAGTTACCACCATGCCTCAGAACATGTTAAGAAGGCAGGGGGTGGGGAGTATGAGTTACATTGGTGTGTTGAGTCTACACTCTACTTATTTATCTGAGTACTATAAAAATCTGACAAAAGCTCAATCTAAAGTCCTCTTAGTTTGTCTGTTTGTTCTGGCTGGATGAAAGCCACCATTTCTAAAGGCACTTCATCAAAGTGAAGACTGGCCTTGGCTTTGGCAGTCCTCAAGGAAAAGGTTTGAATCTAAACATGGACAATATTGATGCTTGTCTTAAAACTCTGTTCTGCTCTTCTATTCTTCTAAAATACTTTGCAAATAGCATATATTTTCATTAAACCATTTGTGGTTTTGGCATGTATATGTGTATATGTGTGTATATACACTTTACTAGGTGAGCATATTTGGAATATGAACGTAAATACAAGAAATACTTAGAGACAACCCTTTAGGAAATATTGCATCTGTTTAAGATACTTTAATTTTTTATGTTATTGTTCTGTTATCTTAACAATATTTATACACACACAGTATAGTTTCTTAGTGGAGCTCTGTATTGACATTTTAGAAACACCTTTATTTAGTTTTCATTTTAATGTGTGCTAAGCTCTTGGTACAAGAACAAGAAATCTTGTTTCTACTTCAAGAGTTTCTCAGTTTGGTGACAAATAAACCAACTAAAGTCCTAAGCATAGCACACACACATTGGAAGCATAGGAAATAAGTCTGCACCTTCAGTAAGTTGAGAATTTCAATGATGGTTGACTACAGGAACTCCTGAAGTCATTAGAAAGGCGTTTCCCAGACTCAAATGCTGGGAGGCCTTCATCAGATAAAAAAGGACATTCTGAACAAAGGCAACAGGTCCTGAGATTAGGTGAAACAGTCGCTGGGCTCAAGTGGCTGATGTGTGTACAAGATGGAACATTATTTTTGGTTTACCAAGACTCAGAGTCCAAGGAGGAACGTAATGTGTCCAATAGCAGTTGTACCTTTTCCATCCTGGTCATTCTGTTCTCTGAATATAACTTTCAACTCCCACCTTTTCTCATTGCTCCTGTCACCACACTTGACACACATCGGCTCCAGACTAATGCTTACTGTCTTAGTAACCCAGGACTGGGAAAATGCAGTCAGCCAGCATGTATGAACCAAAACAGGTACCATGTCCTGATTTAGAATTGCTTAAAGATAATGAATACAAAACCCATCAAGGATTTCACCAAATAACCAAGAAAATGACTAATATACTTTTTAATATAATATATCATATTTCCTGTCATCCAACACTTGGACCAGTCCACATTTTAAAAATAGATATGTATGTATGTATGTAACAATAAAAAATATGTCAAGAATTTGAAAGAGAGCAAGTTGCAGTATATAGGAAGCATTGGAAGGAAGGGGAGGGAGAAAGGGTTAATATTATTATAGTCTCAAGCTAAGTATTATAATAAAATATGTAAGCACACAGTCTCAACCATAATCTGTCCTACATAAACAAGTTCACAGAGCTGCCAGTTATGTGTACACATGCCCTCGGATATGTTCCTTGAGAAAGAAAAATAACTGCTCTTAAAAACTGGGCAAACACCAAGATTACAAAATAGAACAGAATGGAGTCTGCCAGCCACACGTCTGCTTTTAGTTCCGGAGGTGTCTGAGCTAAGCTGCCTCGCTAGGTACTGGGAGGGTGAATGAAGCTCTATAGACCTAAGTGCTTAAAAAAATCTGCTGCTGGATCATATTTGTAATATAACCCCTATTTACTATAGCCTTTACATCTGGACAAATGGCTACTAAGTGCCTTCACCTTAAGGAACCAACTTTAAACCAGTTTTTACAGGTAGCTACCTGTATGTTCCATGTATCACAACAATACCCTACCATCCTTTTTTTCCCCGAGGAATTCTGGGACACTGAGTGATGCCTGACACCTCACGTAGGCATTTATATTAAAAGGGGCAAAGCATGGTACAACTGAAGGCGGGATTAATATACAAGTATTGTGTTTAGGGATGCTCCCACAGCTGTGTGGGAGGTGTGGTCACAGTGGGTAACTGGTTAGGTAAAAAGATGAGAGAAAAGTAACAATGCACAGTCTTAAGAAATCCTGGCTAAGGGGAAGCGGGGCCTCTGTCGGGACAAGAAAATTAGATTCCTGAGGATAATAACTTTGAATGAAAGGCTTTGAATGAGAGGCTCCAGGATGAAGTCGGAGTCCCTTTGTGAGTCCTTTTTCACCTGGTAGGAGATGCGCAGAATGTTTATTCTGTCCCAGTTCTGATTGGAGCTCAAAGAGGAATCATTACCATGAGATAAAGCCCATGTTTAGGCCACTCTACAGGACTAATTCAAAATATTCAACAAACTTTTAGATGTGTTTTTGTTTGTTTATTTGTTTTTCATTCTCTCGGCACACAGTTCTTGGTTAAGCAATACCTTCTCTAGTTATGTGAAAGTTATGTTTTCTTTTATGGTACTTTAAATGCTTACCATATTCACCCACCAGAGGTTCATACAATAATTGGTAAGGAATGTAAAGAATGACCAATAATAAATATAAAATGATATGTGTACAAATCCCAGGGTGTGAGAATAAAACTAAGTGGAAAATGTGAATTAAATAATGCTAATCCAGAAAAATAAAAACTTATATAGGAGTAGTGAGAACAACTTAACAGGTAAAAGTAATTAATAAAAATAAAGGTAGGCAGTTTTTAAAGTGAGAGAATTCTAAATAAACTTGGGGATGATACACAGAAGGAAACTGTGCAGCTCAGGAGTAAAGAACTTGCCTAGCATGAGGAAGTTCCTGGTTGACCCATACTCAATTACACAAAGATCTTATTTCCATTTCCTTAAGGGCTCCCTGAATCTAAATCAAACTGCAAATGTTTAGATGTGATAAATATGTGTACAGAGTGGAGCTACATAGCAGTGCCTGTGCAGTGCTAATTGATTAGAACAAGATAAAGCTTATGCTTTGAGATAATAAATTTTCTTTGTCTACACATTATTCCTTAGCAAGATACATGTGCTAGTTTAGATAAATACAAAATGAAGATTACAATATCCAACCTGAGCAATAGAGCAGAGTTGAAGTCTCATTACTTAATTGCTTGCACAAGCAAAGTCTACTGTAGAGACCCCCGTAGACCACAGGAACCCTGTCACAACTGACATGAAAATTGACCCACTGAAGCCTTGTGGAATTATGGATATGGCCCTTAAATTTTTGAGCATTCTGTTGGTGTTTATCAAGGACATGTATTCTGAAAGTGAGTGGTATACAAATAAGATTTTTTTTTTTACTGTAAACTATTTCAAAGTATAGGAAAAAAAACAATTTTTTATTTCTTTTATTAGCTTTCTCTCAAACTCACATTTGTCTAGTCTTGTTTTTCTTGATATTGGCATGGATGCTTAAGTTTTTCCTAATTGATGGTGGCTTGTTTTCTCGAAAAATGTTAATGACCTTTGATAGTACCAATTTATTTATTAGTGAGAAATAGTGAAAACCAAGCTTCAGGAAAGCTATAGGGATATTAATATTTGAACAAATGCATGGCATGTTAACTCTGTAACCATAAATATCATTGCGGATGAAGAATGTCAGAGGGACATGGCCGATCTGTGTTCTAAACATCACTTGTAAATAATCAGAATGGGAGGAAATCTCAAGTCTAACAAGTTAATGGGTTTCTATATGAAAGGTTGATGTAAATAATGTGAATAATCTATAAGTCTATAGCTGATTTTCATACCTCATACTAGGGGCTAGTGTTTGTTGGTCTGCACAGCCATCTTCTCTCATCCTGTTTAATGTGTGATCAAATGTGTGAACACATTGGTAAGTCATATGGCTTTGTCTTAGGGTACATTTTTTGTAATTTAGATCTCTGTAGAAACTTTAACACAGGACTCTAACTTATGATGATTCCAGCTGCAGATAAGAGATCCCAAATCAGACTTATAACTGTACCACTTGGTGTCTCATAGAATAGGAAGTCTAAGATTAGGATTAAAGGGTTACTAGGAGGAATCCAGGATGACACCATTATTCTCATGAAACTTTCTTCTCTTCTTTTTCTTACTTTAAGTCCCAAGCTTGTTCCAGCATCAGCACCTCACACAGCTTTGTCCAGATAGGAAAAATCAAACACCTACAAACACCTCTTGGTAAAGTAACTTCTCTGTCATTGGCCAGGTATGGATCACATGACAGGACTCAGGGCAATTACTACTTATGGGTCACCAGAGGAACTGCATTTGTCATAATTGTATGTTACTCTTTAATTGTGACCTGGAGTGGCATTTAGTATTTCGCAGAGGACATGATGCCTTTGAAGATAGGATGACTATTGAGATTCTGTTAAGACAGTATAGAGAGCAGAGTTGGTGACAAAATTGTCCCTGCAACATTAATTTAAAATGTTTTCTTTAACTCTCTTAGTTACTTTTCTGTTGCTGTGATAAAATACCATGACCAAGACAATTTACAGAAGAAAGCATTTATTTGGGCTTATAGTTACAAAGGAACAAAAAGTTCATCTAAAAGTCCATGATGATAAAATAAAAGAATAGCAGCTGGAGGAGTAGCCAAGAACTTATATCAAGAGCAATTACCTAGCAGAGGAAGCACACGGAGAGTGTCCCCAAGGCTTTAAACTTTCAAAATCTGCCTCCACTGACATATTTACTCCAAAAAGGCCACATCTTCTAATCCTCTCACATTCGCACCACTAACTGGAGACCACGTATTGAGATGCCAAGTCTATAGGGGGCATCTCATTCAAACCACCATAGTCCACCATGTGCGTGTTTGTACATGGAACTTGTGCAGAGGTGAGGGGACAATTTTACATATTGGTTCTTGCCTCCCACCTTGTTTGAGCCTGGCTCTCTTGCCTCTGCATCCCTATCCCTTTATACATCAAACTAGCTGGCCTGCTGCTACGTCTGGCATTGCTTGTATTCTGTTGATCTGATCTCAGTATCTCATACTTATATCACAAGTGCTTTACCTACCAAGACATCTCCCCAGCCCATCTTCCTCTTTTCTTAACAACAAATAAGTTTTAATTTCATTTCAACACAAACTTGTCTCCGAATCCCCTAAACCTCTTTATATTTCAGCTTATCAATATGTAACAGAAACAGGCCTATTAGTGATAGCTATCAATCAATAATTGTGAATTAATCTTTAAGATGATCATTACCCTAGATGTCTGCAAAGTAGTTGGATTGTAGACTGCCTTCTTCTCATGCATTTGAAGGACCGGATTCAATACCTAAGACTACCAAAAAGAACAATCTCAGTGTTCCTGGGTATTTAAGAAGAATTTCTGGCATAGATATTTTTAAAGTGTAGGATGTTGAAAAATGGACATCTAGAGACCTAAATTATAACTGGTATGAAATGACAGAAATTTACTAATCATAAGTAGACATTTGACTATTATAATTTGTATTTGATGTGACATCAACCATTTATTTTAGGACGCATATGGCCATATATGACAGTATTTTATTGGATACTTTTAAAGTAGAAAAGGCAAGATGAAAATGACAGTGTATATCTTTCTTTGTAGTTGTTTATGTATTGTGGGTGCATGAGTGTATGTGTGCACACATAAAGAATGTGCTTTGTATCCAAGGTTCTACTTTTTTACATTAGAATTTTCATCCAGAAGTATGAAGTCACAC
Organism: Uromys caudimaculatus; assembly: GCA_028551405.1. Lineage (NCBI taxonomy): Eukaryota > Metazoa > Chordata > Mammalia > Rodentia > Muridae > Uromys > Uromys caudimaculatus. The sequence continues at coordinate 58,831,928 of CM052704.1, forward strand.
AGGGAGTGTGACTATTGTGGCATCTAATATGGAACACCTGAAACAATAGTACTAGTATAATCATGGACGTGTTTCTGATGGACAAACCTAGACTATAGTCTTTTCAAAGGAACCGCCTACCTACCTTAGGCTTCTACCTTGGCCAGCTGAGGCCCACAGATCCCTCCACTCCTTCCATAAAATTTAAGTATGGTTCTACTTTGGCTGAATCCATTAGATAGTTTAGAATCCTTTTTCATAGCACAGTAATACTTCTTTAGGAATCTGCAATCACTTTCACTTGAAATATTGCTTCAGAGAATTTAGGTCTTGAGGTGGACAAACTGCCATGCTTGTGCTTGAGGTTTGGACCAGAAGAGTCTCTTTTGCTCCTAGGGATTCCAAGAAGAGCTTTTCTTGACTCTAGCTCACACCAGTAGATGTTTTGTCATATATTAAAAGAATGGGCAGTGTAGAATTGATTTGTGATAGGCATAATTTAACTTACTTGACTGTGGGTACAAAACAAAGTCATCTGCCATACTTGTCTGTCAAATAAGTGACATTTCTTTCTGTTGATGATAGACATCGGGCACTAAAACTTCTATTCATTTAGCTTTATATTTTGCCATCACAGAAACAAAGATTTAATAAGCTCTATGCATTGCAGCATACTGTGTATGTGCTTGATTTTATAATCTAGTTCTCTTATGAGAAAACAGAAACAACGATAAGAATTCTACAGATTTTCACAAATGTTCCAGATTTACTGAATTCAGTGGAGTTTATAGAACATAAAACAAATGAATCTAATGTTTGTTGTGGACTCTAAATATATTTAAATCCAAAAACTATATGAGAGCTAGGGTGCATTCACTAAATCTGTAATCAATGCATTTGCAGCTGCTTCTATAGAGAGTTTGTGTTTATATTTTTCTAAGGATGCAGACACTGAATTTTAATGAGAACTAAGAACTCAGAATTTGAAAGAATACTGCCCAAAGTGGCAGAAACAGTAAACATCCAACAACTTTTGGTGCAATTCATAGATATTACATTTGCTATTTAACTTTATTTATATAATACTGGTTTTTCTAGAAACACAGTTTGGCTATGTAATCTAGGCTAGTCTTGACTCATGATCATCCTTCCTCAACCTTCCAGTGACTGTGATTGCAGTTATGTATGGCTGCACCTGGCCATGTAAATTACTTTATAAAGTAAAAATAAGAGAACAAAGTCAAAAGGTAGATGTGGGAAATATAATTGAACTTTTAAATGTATTCCCTTTATGGAACTAGCAACAGAGGCCATACTAGACCGGGTATGTTGTAGTGAGGGTTCAAAACACAATTACGTGCTTGCTTTGCTGTGATAAAGTACCAACCAGAGGCAACTGAAGGGAAGAGAGATTTATTTTACCTTACATTTGAAGGATGTAACCTAGCATGGTAGAGCTGATGTTAGAAGCAGGAGAGTGAGACAGCTGATCATATTGCATCCATAATCAGACAGCAGAGAGAGGTGAACAGTGATTCTTGTCTCCATTTCTCCATTATCATACCATTCACAGAGCTGTTTACCTTCAGTTTGAACCATTTCTCTTCATTTAGGACTTTCTGGAAACGTTTCCATAGTGATTTGTGATCTATCATAAGAGAGAGTCATTAATTGATAATTCCTTATGTTGCTTTTATTGAGCTATTTTCTTAATATTGATGTGATGTAAATATATTTGTATAATAACAAAATTTGTAATGTGTTTTAAATAAAAATTTGGTTTTTTTGAGCATAAGAATAGAGATTCTTAAAAAGTACTTGATATCAGCAAATAAAATACCAAAATATTGAAATTTCTCCTGTCTCAGCCTTCTGAGTGCTGGGATTATAGTTGCACACTTTCAGTCCCAAATCAACTCTGTTCTGTGTAAGAAATGTGAAGAAGGAAGATCTAATGATTATTTTGCTTCTTTTTTCCTTATTACTTAACTGTTGAAAGTTTTTCTTGTTAGAAAGGAAAATGTATTTCTGAAAGGCTGCTTTTCTTTTAGCTAGCAATATGTAGCTTTCTCTAGGCTGGACTCTAAGTGGTATATTTGAAGCAGGCATCCCAGAAAGAAGGCAGATTATTTAGCGAAAAGGTTTTGGAAGTATTCAAGCTGACTTGTTTTCTTTCTGTATTTTATATATAGAAAGTATAATCAGTTAAGGCCGTAGCCTGACAAAATACCACGCAAGGCTTATGCACATCTCCTAGAGGGACAATTAGTCCCCATTTGAAGTTTGTAATTTAATACTGGGGCATGGCAGAAGTAAACCTGTTAAAGACAAAGTAATGCAAACAGGTTGGGACAAGCAGCTCAAGATTCTGACAATCAACTGGGAACACTTTTGGCTTGGTACCCTATCCTTGCCAAATTCTAATGACTTTGACACAATTATTTCATTGAACAATTGAATGCTCATCTGTTAATTATAAGTTAGGTCTAGTGACTTCTGAAGTTCTTTCTTTACAATATCATGTAGTAATAGAAAATATAATAATACTTAAAATTATGTATTAAAGATGAGTAGATATAATTTTAAAAATGCTTAGATGTTATTATCAGCATCCCACATACCTACTTACTTATTTTATAAATATCTTTTTTTTGATACTTTATTTACATTTCCAATGTTTCCCCCTTTCTAGGTCTCCTCTTTGGAGACCACCTATCCCTTCCCCCTCCCCCATCTCTATGAGGGAATTCCACCTCCCACCCACTCACCCGCCCACTCCCATATTCCCACCTTGACATTCCCCTTTACTGGGGCCTCTCCTCCCCCTATAAATATCTCTTAAGAAGGACCAAGAGGAAGGCATTTTAGTAGGGGAACCTAACTATGTAAATGGACAGGCTGGGAAAAACTAACTATTCAAATTGCATTTGTCATATGGCTGGGAAACAGATAGGGCATGCTACCAGAGTGTATTCTGAGAATCTATCCTAACATGGTAAATGCTGGAGATAGCATCTGTGCTGTCATTCACAGGAACACAACAAACAAACAAACAAACAAACCTGAAGAAGCACTGCAATACAACTTGGGGGCATGTTGACATTAGGTTGGGAATCTCCAAAGGCGTGAATGAACTCATAAGCATATTCCACTTTAATCTAGTTTCTCTCTTTTGAATGTCCCAGAACTTAGACTAGTTCTATATAAGTCATTTTATTTTATTAAATAAAAACATGAAGTAGTGTGCTCTACTTTGCTTCACATCCTGGTTTTGCTTTGCTAGTACTTGGGGGTTGATATTTTTATGAGGAGTGTGCCTTGAATGATGCTTTGCATATAGTGTGTGCCCAACTCCTAATTCACATCTCCCAGACACAAAATGAGGAACAAAGAAGATATTTTAATGAAAGTAACTTATCCAATGATAAGCATTCCTTATCCTGTCATAGTTTAATAATTGACTTTTTCACTTTTCATGGAAAAATTTTATTAAAGAACAGTAATGTTGAAAATGAAGCTAGACTACTAAAAGTCTATAGCAGTGTTAGTCTTTGCTGATGTTAAGGTGATTAAAGAAATAGGCTGATCTTCTAGCATTCTGCATTGTTTCTGCTGGTTGAAGCCACAGACACATAGATTTGCTAAGATGTGCATCAGAAATTACAATATTTTGAAACAGGACATGGTTTCCTATTGCATTTTAGAACTGGACAAAAAACTTTGTTTTGTTTCAAAAATGCTATTAACAGTATGTAAAGTTTCCATGTTTTATAATTTTAAGAAAGGCACTCATTCCACTATATAATACAAAGAGTAACCTAGAGCTGGAGAGTTTAATCATCTGTTAGGTATCAATCAGAAGTCTTGCATCATGAGGAAATGTGTCTTTCTATAACCTCTGTTTTTGGAAGCATAATGAAGGTATATAGTAAAGAGAACTCATGGTGACAAAGATCCTTATCAATTCATAAAAGTGACTGAAAGGCTGTGTAGGTGTGTGTGTGTGTGTGTGTGTGTGTGTGTGTGTGTGTGTGTGTGTGTGTGTTTTATGTTCACATATGTCTGTGTACACATATATGTGTGTATGTTCAAATATGTATCTGTGGTGGTGTGTGTGTATGTATGTGTGTGTCTATGTGGAGGGCATAGGTCTATGTCTGATGTTTTCTTCTCCAGTCTCTTCATCTACCTCTTTTGTTGAGCTGGAGCCTATCCATTTGAATAGATGGATGGGCCGGCCACAAGCCCCAGGAATCCTCTTGTGTCTCAGTGAACTCAGGTCTTCATGCTTCCACTGCATGGGGAGATGCCTGATCTCCCCAGCCTGTGACTAAAGTCTTTAATGTCTTTCTTGTCAATGGCCTTCCTTGTTTGTCAGTGCACCCATTCTGCCTCCATGATCCAGTATAATTCTCTGTGGATGATTTTTCCTATCTGGATAATGAAGGACTAAACAGCATGTGTTCAAAAGTGTATGGTGTGCATTAGACAGAACATGTGACACCATCCCCCATTGCTACACAACTCTGTTCAAATTCCTGACCCTTTGTATATCATCCCCATCTCCTCCCATACCTGATCTTGCTCCCCCTTTCCCCCTCCCCATCCTCTCATCCTCCCAAGTCCCCCCATCCTCTACCTCCCATGAGTTTCCCCTAGAGAAGAAGCTGAAGCATCCACACTTTGGTCTTCCTTCTTCTTGAGCTTCATATGGTCTGTGAATTGTATCTTGGGTATTCCGAGATTTGGGGCTAATATCCACTAATCAGTACATATCATGTGTGTTCTTTTGTGATTGGGTTACCTCACTCAGGATGATATTTTCAAGTTCCATCCATTTGCCCAAGAATTTCATGAAGTTATTGTTTTTAATAGCTGAGTAGTACTCCATTGTGTAAAATATGCCACAGTTTCTGTATTCATTCCTCTGTTGAAGGACATCTGGGTTCTTTCCAGCTTCCAAGAGGAATTTTTAGAGACATTGTGTTCCTAACTCTCCTATGGCAGCTATCTTTGAGAGTGTCAACATCTGCCATATGTCTTTCTCTTTGTTCCTTCTTTATTTCTCTCCTTCTTTCCTTCCTTCCTTCTTTTTTTTTTCCTATATGCTCTCATTTTCTTCTTTCTGTGTTTGGTAACAGCAATATTTGAATTTTCATACACATAAGCAGTTGAGAAAAATGAAATCTGCAGTTAGCTTGGGATATACCCAGTGTTTAACTGGAAACTATAAGGATACTAGGCACAGCCTGTCCCTCTCTCAGGAAGATTGATATTTTGTTTATGGTTTTAGTTTGTTTTGAGATGGATCTTCACAGCCCAGACTGAGCTACCAGGAGCTGGTAATTCTTGGTCTCTGCTCCCAGATACTGGGACTGAAGACCTGTGGTTTGCTTTCTCGAGGTGAGTCATGTGCTGGCTCCTGATTTATCTTCCTACTATTGTTGCACTGACTTTCCCATTTGTGGTCTTCCCAGGGATAATGAATCTCTTGCTTAGTAATGGGCTTCCATCATATTAGAGTTTGCATCCGTTTTTAGTATCTGTCTGAGAAATCATTCAAAATTATGTCTGTCATGTTTGACTCCTCAAAGCTATTTAATAAGGGGTTAAACATTCAAGTAAATGTTGCTACTAAGCCTCTGACCTATGACATTTGAGGTCATTAATTCTGGTATGTACTAATTTTCCTGCCATATTTGTTATAGGTAAATCAGTTTATTAACTGCTCATTTCTCAACTATGCTTGGTTGTCTCCTATCACGTGGTGTGAACTTATCCTCATTCATTAGCATACACTGATGCCAGGCTGCTGATTTTCACTATAACCTAAAATGTGCTTCATGTTGCCTATTTGGCCATGCCAGACCTTCATCAGAGTCATTAATCTGAAAACTGCTGACGGAATGCTAAGTGTTTATGCCACAATAAACAGGAAGTTGTCTGCACACTAGCTATTTGTTGGTTAGGGTGAACCCTTAGTGTTTGGTCCAGTAATAACTTGTGATAGCTTCAAAATATTTGACAAGTCAGTAGATTTTTGAGGGTGGGGGTGTGACTTTACTTCATAAAAATTATTTTGCAATGTGGTCTTCATTTTGTCCAGAGGTGCTGTTTTGTTTTGTTTCATTTTCTTCTTTCTTTCTTTCCTTCCTTCCTTCCTTAATACTTACTTATTTATTTATTCCTTCTTTTCTTCCTATTTTGTTTTTGTGAATGACAAAATTCATAAGTTATATACTCCCAGAACATGCTATTATGAGCACAATAAGTCAAAGATTTCTGGGGACTTAAGTGGTGGACATGTTAGCCATGGCTCCATTTTCATGGATCTGTGTGACTGACACAGTTTCACACTTCCCACCAAAATAAAATCTGTTTCTGTTTGCTCTCGTTCATGAAACATCTGTCCTCAAAGTGAAGAATCCTTATCATTCTTTTAAAGACTTACTTTACTTTTAACTATGCGTATATATTTGTCTCTGTGGGATTGTATGGATGTGAGTGCAAGTGCACTCAGAATCCAGACGTGTTGATGCAGATTCTGTGGATCTAGAGCTGAATGCAGTTGTCAGCTGTCTCATGTTAGTGCTCGGAACTGAAATTAGGGCTCTGGAAGAGTAGTAAAGATTCTAAATAGTAGTGTGATCTCTCAGGCTCTTAAATAGACTCTCATAGGAAGATATGGAAAATGTCTATAGAAAACATGCACACACACCATACACACACACACACACACACACACACACACACAGAGAGAGAGAGAAAGAGAGAGAGAGAGAGAGAGAGAGAGAGAGAGAGAGAGAGAATCAATGGTAAACAAGTCATCTTGTTATATATTATCTAAAATACCAAAATATCTATATACATCTATTATCTATAAAGTAGATCATCAATGGTTAGCAAGGACATCTTCTTATGTATTATAGAACAACTACACTCAGAGCTTAGTGATGTCATTGCTCACTTTAAGAAACAGTGTTCCAGAGATTAGTTGCTAAGCTGAACATCCTGAAAGGATGTTTGCTTTCATGGCCACCTCAGGAATTGGTTTGCAGGAGATCAGTGCTATTGTCAAACTTCTTCTCAAGCCAAAATTAGTAGCTAGTGAGCTACTGATGCTGATTGAAAAATATTTCCTTGGAAAGCAGTGTTTGTAAATAAACAATATGTGTTGTACATATTTGAAATCTCATTATGTAGTCAGCATTACATGGACACATGTGAATTCTTCCACTGCACTAAGTCCCAAGAGAAGCCTCAAAGATAAATGCTTTTTAAAAATCGGTAGCATTAGTAAAATGACTATGGTTAAGAGTTTATTTTATGCAAGATCAAGTTGCAGTGATGTATACAGTAGCAGTAACAGGAACACTGAAAACAATATATACTAAGACATGTTTGTAGCCTTAGGTTATTTCCAGTTCAGTCAAGAAGGGGAATACCTAAACATATCTGGCAATTATCTTGCAGTAAGGTCTACAAGCTTCACTTGCACAATGTCAGTCTGAAAGATGTACCTTGGGCTTTCTAATGCGATGAGATCATTGTGTGCTGTGTATCCCAGACTTTGTGCAACACATCAGACTCAGTCCTCCTTTGAAGTCTTGAGTCAACAAGGAATCCCAGTCGACATGCATTGGCAGTGTTTGCTGATGGATGTGTTAGAAACAAGAAATCCTTAATCAGATTTTTGGATTTGAAGATCTAGTCTTGCTTTTGATTCCTCCATTACAAGAGGAAACCATTCAAGTTTAGTGATGTGTGTGTATGTGTGTGTAGACATGTTCATTTGTACATGTGAATGTGCATAAATGTGTGTGTACACACATCTATAAATTTCATTTTATTACTGTACTGTGACATATAAAATGAATAAGTATAAAACTTGGGAGCAGCTGTGACTGTCATGATTCACAGTAGGTAATAGTATTTATTATTCTTTATCCATATGAGTGTTAGACAACTTCTGTGTACCCAGACGTTTTGTTAAGAGAGTTCTTTTTATATATAGGATATTTACTTTATTAATATTATCATTTCTATAATATTTGCCATTGAATTCTTGGGAACCGAAAAACAGTATAGATTCCTTCAAACAGGAGAAAGGGCATTTAGACATGTCTTTCTGTGTCTTTGTAAACATAAGGAATGGTCTAAACCTTATTTGTAAAAATCCTGGTGTATAACCTGTTACCCTTACATCACTCAGAGATCCAGTTTAGTCTGAAATACTGTTTTTAAAACAAGCAATTTAAGATCGAGCCTGAATTGTATTGTGAGCAGCACTTTCTCCTTAGTAAGTCATGTTCATTGAATGTGGTTGTGTATGTCTGTGATCCCGGTGCTCTGAGAGCTGAAGCAGGAGTTCACAGCCACTCTGGGAACTTTTATTATTAGTATTTTTAATATGAATTAACCTTTTTATAGATTCTTTGAAATTTCCAGTCATTGCACCATACATACCAGTTTTTTGGTCACATAACAAAAATTTAACCAAACAGCAAAACCAGTTCAGAATAAAATAATCTAAAGAAAATAATATTTGTATAAAACATGCCTTAACTAGTTCTCATTTACTCAGTAGTGTTTTAAAGATACTTCATATGTAGTCCATATGAAAAATTACTAAAAATATGTACACACTGAGCAAACATTACCGAGGCTTTGACACAGCTAGCAGTAGTAACAGGTGGGAACTCTTAGGAGAGGTCACTTGTTCACAAGTGAACTTCCCCATATGCTTTAACTTTAGTTAGTAACTGCAGCTTTTCTTCTCTTCCGACAAACCCTCAGAACAGGACATGGATGGCTCGCTTAGAGCCATTGGTTTCTTGTCATTATCCTTTACTTTCTTGATCTGCAGTATTTTCCAGGAAAATATTTCCTTGCTAATATTTGCCAGGAATTTCTTAGGCAGTGCCCATTGTAAGTTGGTCCAATCCCTGTGTTCAAAGCTGCTAAAAGAAGCTGCAGCTGTGCCTACAATGGCAGTACATCGGTGTGAACTTGAAGGCCTGTACCACTTTCTTCTCACTTTGCTTCTCTTCCAGACTGAGTATGCAAAGATGCCCATCCATGTGCACTGGTCTTATTTGTCCCTGGATTTCTCACCATCTGAACTTTAACCTTTGTTCCTCTCACCCTTCAATATGTTTTATTATTGTTGTTGCTGCTGCTGTTATTTCAATTTAACTTACCCTTTGTAATTTCTTCAAGCCATGCATTACATTTTTTTCTTTTTTTGGTCACATAAAAAAAATCTAATGCGTGAAAATATATTCTATTAAAATCGGCTTAAACTTTGGATAACGGTGTCATCCGTGGGCTGGAGAGAGTCACCCAGTTAGTTTTAGGAAATAACTTTGTACTAAAAAGGGATCTTAATCTTCAAGGTATTTTTCTTCTGACTGCATGGGGTTGAACATTCTTTTGAGACACTCAGTCTTTATTTGATTTGTTAAATGTTTGAATTAACCATCTTCTTGAAGTGTGTTTATAGTATCAGTGTGTTTATAGAGGAAGAACATATAAGCCACTGAAGCATAGCAGTGAGGATAACTTGTAATTCAAGTGTCTAGAGAAGAATACTTTCACAGATGCCTTAAAAGAAATGTTCTTCGAAATATAAGATGCTATGTTGTGTGTTCTTTTTTTCATTCAAGTCAAAGCCTTGTTGTTTCATAACACTGGAACATCATGTGTATTCTAAAGCACTCAGGATCTTAATTTCTAAAAAGACTCATTTGATTGGGATATACGGTAAAAGATTGGAGAAGAAGAAAGAGAAAACTTCATCCTGATTAAATAACAGAAAAAGGTCAGATTTATTAAAGGTCAGTAAACATAGAGAGATGTGAAGGTAAGGACCATTGGGTAGAGACATGGCTAAGGAAAATGGTGATTTTGGTGAAGTTGATTCTTCTGATTCCTTGCCTCTCTTGGGTTTCTTTAATAGATAAGAGAATTAAAAATCTATATAGCTGTTCTGGCAAAATCTGAGTATGTACATGTAAACCATGTCATCATATAAACATGAATCTATTAAATAAACCCATGTTTTGTATACCCCCTATACTTAGCTACTCCTCTGATGGCTGGAGATTTAACCATATACAAAGCAGACTTCCTCCCTTCCCTTCAAGAAATGTGTCCCTGAAGAGAAGACAATGAAACACATTCTGTTGAACAAGATAATGCCAGAGCTCTCTATATACTCAGGACCTTAAGACTTAATTTCATATGACAAAGAACTCTATGATAGATACAATGAAAAGAGATCCCATTGATTTAAATAGTATTGCTGTTAAAATAAGGTATGAGAATATTTACAAGTTAATGGTAGATGCAGAACTGTTAAGGTGGTTGCTACGACTTAACATAGGATAAATCTCTTTAAATTTGGAAAACAGCCAATATTTAGAATCTCTTATCAGGTTATCACTGAGGGAGCTAGCAGTGGTTAACTTCTACTGGTCAATTGCTTTAATGTCCTATTTAAAATCCGTGATCTGTTTTTGAATAGTATCCCAGTGTGGCCTGGGTAACTCCCAGTTGACAGGGATCCAGTAAGTAGCCATTGTTCATTAGTTATTATGGGCAGTTTTATGTGGGGCCCATTTATTTTCAGGAGCTGTATTCACAGTTATTCAGCTAATATTAAAAGACAAAGGACATAGGAAGTCAGGGTAAATGGAGAGAGCGAAGTCATTTTTACTGATAGATGAATTTAGATCTGTGAAATCCCCCGAAATAATTTTATGAAATAAACACAATTACGATGAGTTTTTTGGAGAATTTCAGGAAACTAGATAAGCAGAGGTTTCAATTGAGTGGAGGTAGAATAGTTGTTGACTATGTGTGAATTTCTGGGTTCACCCAGGAGAATAGAAGAATAAAGGACCAATATTAGCTAAGTTATTAATAACCTGCTAGAAACTATAAGTGTATGTCTTCAAAGAAATATGACAGGGGACAGAATTGGGAATCTGAACTGTATAGTGAATGGTTTTTAAAATGTTTTCTGTTTGGCATTGTACACAATTCATAATAAACAGAAATAGTCCAAACATTAAGAGGTGAGATAGAAAAGAAAGTCTTTTTTATATTATAAAGCTATATTTTCTTAAATTAGACATGAAGAATCATAATTTGGATATTTTAAGTTAAACTTTTGGTATAAGTTTATAAAACATTAACGAAGCTTAGAACTAGCCCTACACTAAAATTATTTACACCATCATTTAGTTTATAGGTGTTTTTTCTGTCTGCTACTTTTTCTACATGCATGCATGTATGCAATCTTTTTATGTGTGTATACATATATGCATACATACATATATATACACATATGTATTCTATGTGTATGCATGCATGTATGTATGTATGTATGTATGTTTATATTTTGTGTGTACATGCATTCCAATGTCAATGGCAGACATAGAAATCAGAAGATATTTATGGGAGTCATTTTTTCCTTCCTCTACATAGGTTCTTGGTATCAAGTTCAGTTCATTTGCTTTGGTGGCAAGCTCCTTTAATGTCTATGCCATGTTGCTGACTTATTTACTCATTCAGCTTAATAAGAACAAACAGGAATAGGCTTACTTGTTGAAATATTTTTACTTCTTCAGTTGATTATTTTGGAAACTGTGAGATTAGCTCTTTATTTATACAAGCATTTAAACTGACAGATTTGTCCAATTGTTATAAGAAATACAATGTTTCTTTAAGGAAACAAAACTCTTTGGTAGGAGGTTAGAACACTCACTTATATTAAGGAAAAGGAAGCTTATTGTATGAGCAAGAATAATAACTCCCGTTTACGACAATTGCAGAAGCAACTACAATGTGGGCTTCGTGGTGTTCCATTTAATTCCATAAATGAATGGTAAGACATTTAAGGGGGCCTGCTTGAAGTGGGGAGTCTAACATTGGGGATTAGGAAGAGGGAGCAGAGCTCATAAATTGTGCATCTGTCTGGAGTGAGTGTGTCAGACCTCAAGGGGAAAGTGCATATGTGAATGTGACTTTGTGACTTAGAAACCAGTCTGAGCTTCTAATGCAGATTCAAAGGACCTGTACTGAAGGGCAGGGCTTATTTAAGTCTAAGCAGTGCTTGAGGTCACTGGGGATTTGGCCTGATAGTAGGGTGACTGAGTAAAGATTGTAGAAGAGCTACTCCCATATTTAGGAAGAAGCGAATCAAAGGGATGCCTAAACTAGGATAAGAAATGCAAAGAAGGTCCATATAACAGAGGAAAATAAAGTGAGTCAATGATTAGCCAATCACTGCTGTTTCTCAGTTTGCATTTGTTAGGTTATTTATAGAAAACAGTCATACAAACAGTCGGTGAGGATGTGTTGTTTTTCGCTTACCTTTCTATTTGTAGTAAAAAGAATGTCATGCTTCTGACTGGGGAAGAATTACCCACTTATATATTTATAGCAAGAAATGTGTGTGTGTGTGCGTGTGTGTGTGTGTGTGTCTAAAATTGTTGTAATAAATGCATGAGAGTTGAACTTCCTCCTGTAATATTCCTTATTATATATATATATATTTTAATGATAGAACTTTCTAGCTTCTTCTGAAAACTTAGTTTTTGGAGAAGAATTGGCCATTGGGGCTCAAGCTTAAGGCTTTATATTCCCTATGTCTATACTCTACCGATGAGCTGCCTGCTCAGTCTGGATAGTATTTAAATATTTTTAATCTATTTAAATTTTAAGAGTGTTTTGCTTGCATGTATGTCTCTGTACCAGTGATAATGGAGGCCAGGAGAGGGTATTAGATCACCTGGAACGGGAAGTATAGACAGTTGTGATCTGTAAAGTGGGCATTGGTTCTTCTCCAAGAACAGCAGCTATTCTGAACAGCTGAACCATCTCTCCAGCCCCATGGATATTTTAAATTGGTGGTTGTAAAGACTTCTTAGGTATTTTTAATTTTTTTTAAATCCAAAATAGACCTTTTCATACACTCTATTCTGACTGTACTCCTCCCAAATCCTCCCCACTCCCTCATCTACTCAAATTCACACCCTTTCTTTGTCTGTTTCTCATTAGGATACAAATAGTCATCTAAAAATAATGCAATTAAAATAATGCAAAATTTGAAAACAGAATAAGGCAAAACAAGCAAACTAGAAAAGTGAGCTAAGGAAAATGTAACACATATAAATGGTGTAGCACACATGTTCACACACACGCACACACACACACACACACACACACACACACACACACCCCAAAATCCATTAAATACACAAATCTGGTAAACATAATATATACCCAAAACACCTATATCTAAAACTGCCATTGACTAAGTTTTGTGTTGGCTATCTACTGTTAGGTATGGGACGTGGTCTGAAGAATGGTTGGTATACCAAGTGAAACTAGTGAAGAAGACTAATTTTCCCTTTGCATGTCCTTATCAATTGTAGATACTCTGGCTTAGATTGTTTAAAATACATATTGAAGATCCAGTTCTTTCCAGATAGCATATTAAGTACTTTTTCATACAGTTGATTATGAATATGTGAAGTGGTATCAATTCTCCACAAACACTTGACCTACCCACCATTTCCCTCTTTCTTTTCAAGGACTTGAGACAGAGTCCTATAACTCACAGAACACTTAGCCATCATGTGCAAAGACAGTGTCCCATCCTCAGAACTACAAAACCCAAATGACTATAATGCTACTTATCTTTTCCCATCTTTAAATGAAGAATTTATTGGTTTTTCTTTATGGCGACAATGTTAATTTTGGAGAAATTATTCTTTGCTTCCTTTTGGCCAACAAATGGTTAAAGGTTGGCTTCTGATCATTCAACTCTATTTCAGCAGTCTCTGAAATTGGACACTTTTTAGGGAGTACTAAGTTCCAGAATAATCTTTACTTTCAGAGGTAGAATTAATGTCAAGCATTGAAAAGACTTCAGAATTTAGCAAATCAGTAACTACTGGTAATAATGCCTCCAGATCACAATTTTAATAGAGATAATCACACAGATACTGTTATGGGGTCACTTTGTTGTAACTGTTTTAACCTACTTGAGTATAATACTGTAACTACTCAATGATATAAACTGAAAAGAATGCAAACAGCAAAATCTAAATTCATTAGCAGCTTGAAATTATCACCTATGGTTACATTTATTTATGATACTCCTTTCCTGACTCAATGTAGTCCATTTATTGAACACATGTGAAAGGATGTCATCTCTCTTCCCAGATACTGACAGTACACTGTTCTGTACTGTACTTGTAGACATGATCTGTGACATAATCTCCTGAAATAATGTGATGTGATGGATAGGGAGTTGATAGCCATTATACCGGAGTGACTTGTGTTAAAGATTGCTGCTGTCTTTTGTTATTAAGATAACCACATATCTAAGTTGTCTGGAGCCATGTTATGGTTTATATCTGTGGATCTGACATGATACTGTCGCTCTTTTTTATTCTTTAAAACTGAACTGCTTTGGGTTCTGGAGATGTAAGAGCATTTTCTATACACATGTAAAGACTCAAATTCAAATGCCTAGGACTCATGTAAAAACCTGGGCACAGTTGCACACCTGCCTATTACTGAGATATTGGAGTGGAGTTGGAGCCTGAAGGATCACTGGTGCATTGCGGTCTTCACGTTAGCACAGGGGTCCATATAAGACCTCGTTTCAAGGGCATAAATCACAGACTGATAGAGCAGTGTACTTGGAATTCTCCCATGGCCTCTTTGTGCTTGCATTGATGAGTTTACCTACATACATCCGTATGTATACACCCCTCACAATTAAAATTAAAATATAGAAAAATAAACGTATTGCTTTAGACAAAAACTATTCTAGCCATTTACATTGGAAAACAAAACTCTATTTTGATAGGAAAATTGTGCTTGATATACTTAACATTTAAGGTCATTGTTCTTACTGGAAAATACTTTTGCAACACGAAAAGTCATAAGACCTATAAAGCACTACCACAAATAGTGTTCGCATTTGGGAAGTGTGATGAGGTAACTCTATAAAAGTATACTTTTACTTTAGTCATGCTGTCTTTGAGTAAATTTGTATTTTTTATTTGATTAGTTATAGAATGCTATTTTCCCCACAACATTCTCTATTAAAATCATATCGCAGATCACGTCCACAAATAACATTCTGCTCTGCTTGGGACAAGGAAGGGGAACGTTATCCTTTCTCAGTGGGTTCAGTGGGTGTGCATATTGAATGAGAAAAGGAGGACCAGTAAGCTTATCATTTCATTCCATAGGTGTCATATTCAATTAAGAATGTCTTTCAGTTAGCTTGCTTATTATCATCCAGGGATACTTCATTAGCTTTTGAAGGTGACAGGATCTATCTGTTTTGGTCCTAGAATGTTCCTACAAATCATTGCCAACAAGAACAGACTTTTATGTGTTTCTCTTTGAGTTTGATCTCAAGAATGCAGTCCTTAAATAAAACCATGATCCTTGTTCCTGGGCTCCTCTTGTTCTCTGAGAGTAATCAATCTAATCTGCTAATGATGACATTTTGGCTTTATGAATTTCTCTGTGGATAATTGTAAGAGGATATGTTGATTTGAAACAAAATAATACAAAACTTTAGTTTTTATCACTGGGAAAGGGGTTTTCAATTCTAAGGAATTTAACAGTAGGAAGAGAGCCTAGTCTTGCCCAAAGTGGAGGATATGTCAAAGACTCAGGGGGACTGAGATTCATGGCATGCAGGCATTACCACGTGGGCTTTAAGCAAATTCAGTGTCTGGGATAGGATGGAAGTGGGAAAGAACAACTTGCAGGGTTATTAAAACGTTAACTGAATACCATATAATAAGCATCTGGCCAATAACATGTTCAGAGTAAATATAGGTATTAGTTGAGTGAGTGAGCAAGTTTTAAGAGAATAAAAATGTCTACGTTATATAACTTACCAAATAATGCTCTTTCTTATATTTTTTTCTATGCCAGCCAAGACCTGTCCTATAAAAATTAGTAATAATGCCCACATATAGAAGTTCATTTTACTGACTCAGACATTTTTACAAACTTTGTTTTTCAATCATTCAAATTTTTTTCAATACCCAAATCCAAAATTGAAAATTCTGAACCACCTAGATTAGGGTTTGAGGTCACCAAGACTCAATTTTACTATCTCCATCTACTGGCAGGGAGGAACTATACCCAGCATCTGGACTGGCATAGAAAAGAGGAGAAAGAACATTAAAAGGTAAGCCTACCATATGTTTTTATTTCCTCTGAACGTGTACACCTTCTGTCACATACTCTATTGTATGTTTCTGCATTGAACATTATTATAATGAGCCACCGCAGAATGAGAGAAGTTTAGGTATTTTAGTGCTCTTGACTGCTCCTCAAAATCAATAGATATAGACACATATGTTTTATTTTCATCATAAAGGTTTTTATGTCTGGGTACTTCTTAGTTTCTATCTGGTCATCCCAAAGATTGAGCACTGCCTTCTGGTCATTACATAAATGCATATAGTATATTCCCACTGCTGTGGACTCTCTGGTATGCAAAAGAGAATTTTATCTGGAAATAATTTGAAGTGTGAGGGTTTAGAGAGAATATAAACATGTTTGCTTCCAGGGTTTACATTTCCACTCTGGTGTTTCTTAGGATCTTTTGCCAGCCTTTACTTATTAGTATTTTCATTTTAAGAAGGAACTAAATTAAGCTTCCTAGTTAATTAACAGGTCAGTCTTGGCAAGCATTTATATAAGTATTCTATGTGTATGTGTGTGTGTGTGTGTGTGTGTGTGTGTGTGAGAGAGAGAGAGAGAGAGAGAGAGAGAGATTTTGATTTGGTATTTTGGTATCTTGTAACCCCATTAAAATAGTTTTTGGAATTGTACTGGCTTGCTGTTAAAAAGATTACATCATTGTAATGAAACTATAGTATACAATATATACTGCTAACAATTTAACTGCAATAAAATAAATAGTTGAGGGTTTGTGTCTTTTATAGGTATCTATATAAGACCCCCATATGTACTTTAAATGTTAGAGATAGTTGTTCTTAGGCTTATGTCATGCACAGCTTTCTTTATAAAGCTTTATCTCAATTGGAGATGTGACAGCCATTTGTCAAGAAAATTGTTACTACTACCTTCGATGCTACTAAATTAAGTGTGATTCAGAGATTTTTCATATCCATTTTCTTCTCCTGTCTATCCACACCCAAATTAGCTCACCAACGTTTCAATATCTCCTGGCAGTGTTCCATTTCTTTAAAAGAGCTTTAGATAAGTTTATAAGAAATAAGAGTAGATTGTTTTCAACTTTAGAACTAGACTGCAAGCCTTCAAGCACAAGAATTTACAGGGTAGTGCTGTGCTCAAACAGATCGGCTCAAATCCTGAGAGGGCAGGAATGCAGCTGGTCTATCTGTGGCCAAGGAATTAGCCTAACATGAGCAGCAATAATGTAACAAAGAGAGATCTCACATCTTCCAGCAGAATCTAACAAAAAGAATCACAAAGTCTTCCTGAGATTAGAAGGTACAGATTTTCAATAGTGAGCAAGGCACGATCAATAACTAGAATATCAGCTGGGCAGTGGTGGCACATGCCTTTAATCCCAGCACTTGGGAGGCAGAGGCAGGTGGATTTTTGAGTTCGGGGACAGCCTGGTCTACAGAGTGAGTTCCAGGACAGCCAGGGCTACACAGAGAAACCCTGTCTCGAAAAAACAAACAAACAAAAAGAAAAAAAAAACCAAAAAAACCCTAGAATATCATAGGAAACCCTCCCATCACAGATGGACATTCTAGTGGACTTATTAAAGTCAGACACTTTGGGATAAAATTCTTCTGGAATCTTGTTTTTCTTTTCTCATCATTTTTGGACTCTTATGTTTTGATCTTTAATTCAGTTTGAAAATTATTATTGCAGATGTACCTGTTGCTGAGGGAACTGACAGTAGGTCGAGCCAAACTAGTTCTAGAATGAAGGAAACTTTTATATTTACATATATTCACTCTTCTCTCATAGTTTCTATAGGTGGTAAAACCTTGTAAGCTGTGATTACTTAGCTTGGTGTAATTGGGAAGTTTATTGTTATTAAAATCTATGTCTCTCAGGAGACCCAATTTCCCACTGAATTATATAATTTTATTATTTCCTTATGGTCTTAGGTTCTCTCAAAATCATATTTCCTCATTAAGTTAAGGTGGACAAGAATTGCTGAGGTAGCGTAGGTGCAGAGGCAGTGCTGTCCACAGCAGAATGTTTAAGGTGTTCATGAGCACACTTTATGTAAATTCAGCTATAAAGTGCAGTCATGGCTCAGTATAATATTTATCTCATTTTCCTGGAATCTTTATGTATGGTTACTGGTGGAACAAAAGCAAAGTCTCTGATGTCTAGCTATCAATCCTACTTGTAGAAAGATGAATACCCTTTTTACTTATTGCCAAAATATGAAGCCTGTAAGGTGGACATAGTTGGATGTAAGTGATGAAATCTACTTGCCTTTGGTTAGTGCTCATAAGAAAGCCATATGCTACTAGATAAATGGATAGCTCAGTGGCAAGATTAATTGCTAGGCAGGCAAGAGACCCTTTTATAATGCACAGTTTAACCGAAGAGAATTTAATTATTTCTAACTGCATAAACTAATTCATTGATCTTCATTTTCTATGACTATGATTTAAATGATAATTTTTTTTTTTTTTAGCATTTACACTCTTTAATAAAGAGAAACATCACAAAATAGCATCTTTCAGTTAAAAGTCAAAGTAAGTACTGAAATGCTCAGATACCAAGCTAGTGAAATGTTTCTGTAGGCAAAGCTGCTTGCCATGCAAACATGACAACTAGACAGAATTTGATCCCTAGAACCCACACAAAAGTAGGAGAGGACCAACTCCACAAAGTTGTCCTCCGACCTTTACATACACCCACACGCACAGCCACTTGCCACACAAAAATAAACGTGTGTGTGTGTGTGTGTGTGTGTGTCAGTGTGTTAGGCCTAGCAAATTGGTTAAGACATTGATTCTCACATCTGGTAACATGAGTTAAATCCTCTAAAGTCCCATGAAGGTGGAAGGAAAGAACTAACTTCACAAAGCTGACTTCTGACCTCCTCTCACACACCATGGCAAGTATACACACCTATCCCTCACTCCATACCAAAATTTTTTAAATGTTCAAGTACCAAAATTTTTCATTTCTCTTTTGATAAAAAAGTGTTTGTATGTGTGTGTGTGTGTGTGTGTGTGTGTGTGTGTGTGTGTGTGTGTGTGTGTATGATGTGCATATGTGGCTATCTGTACTGGGTAGTTTTGTGTGTCAACTTGACAGAAGCTGAAGCTATCATAGAGAAAGGAGTTTCAGTTGAGAAAATGCCTCCAGGAGATTCAGCAGTAAGGCATTTTCTCAATTATTGATCAAGGGGGGAGGGCCCCTTGTGAGTGGTACCATC
The DNA here is from genome assembly GCA_028551405.1 of Uromys caudimaculatus. NCBI lineage: Eukaryota > Metazoa > Chordata > Mammalia > Rodentia > Muridae > Uromys > Uromys caudimaculatus. Next base: position 58,851,363 of record CM052704.1, read on the forward strand.
TGTGGACTGGTAGTCTTGGGTTCTGTAAGAAAGCAGGCTGAGCAAGCCAGGAGAAGCAAGCAAGCCAGTAAGAAACATTCCTCCATGGCCTCTGCATCAGTTCCTGCTTCCTGACCTGTTTGAGTTCCAGTCCTGACTTCCTTTAGTGGTGAACAGCAACGTGGAAGTGTAAGCTGAATAAACCCTTTCCTCCACAACTTTCATCTTGGCCATGATGTTTGTGCAGAAATAGAAACCCTGACTAAGACACTATCCATCTTCGTCTTTCAAATTATATGCCACATAGTCTTGAATTGTTTGCCACTATTTATGCAGGAATAGCTGGCTCATGAACATCAGGGACTTCTCCTATCTGCACCTTCTACATCTTCAGAAATGCTGAGATTAAAGACATGTTCTGCTGTGTCCAGGGTGTATGAAGGTTCTGGGAATCCAAACTCAGATCTTCACACTTGAGAAGCAAATGACTTACCCCCTGCGTCATCTGCCAAGACATGAACGATAATTTTCTTATTGTTATTTTCATTGATAAATCCTAGGCATTCTCTCATCAAAAGACCATAAAGGAATAAGTAACTTCTTTTCACTTTAAAAATGCCTAGGAAACCTCAAATGGATGTTTAAATTTATATACAAGGCAATTATAAAATCAATATGTATTGATTTTACAAAAATGTTTTTTATTAAAATATTTCTCTAAAGTAAATCTATGCATTTATTTTGTCATAACAGCATTATTTAATATAAATATATATTTTTTTGCTGAGTAATTTTCAGAGATACTGCATTCTAAAAACTTTATTTGAACTTTGTACATGGAATTCTAATTAAATAAAAGGTTCCTTTTGGTAATTTTTAAGATGAAAATTTATTAATTATTTTGACTTCTTCCAAGTATTCTCTTCTGCACTCTGACTTTTTTTATGGTGTCTAAAACAAAGTTCAACCTAAAAGAATAAAACCAGCACAATCTAATCCTCTCTTTCTTTTTGCCTCAGAACTTATTATTGGGCATAAATACAGCTATAGTTATTGCCCACTTCTTGTGTGCAGTTGCTTTAATGTAATGTTGTGTGTATGTGCTTGCTTCTCTGTGCCCTACTATGTTACATAAGATTATATCCAGCTTGTCTCCTGTAGTAACTCATTTTATAGATTTACCCCATTGAATCCAATTGGTGTTTATTTTATCATTACCTGAGAGTTAAAGTACTATGTTTTCAAAATTTTTCAATTTGACAAATCTCAATATGAGAATAATTCTCTAAAGGTTACTTGCTTAGTCTTTTGTGATGTAAGTGAGGTATTTTCAAGAAGAAAAGAGACAATGTGACTATAATTGCATCAGTGCAGCCTTGAATCATTAGCATCCCAGTCACACCCAAACAGATGGCCCTCCCAAGTTTTAGTTCAATTATAAAATGTTCAGTTCAATTGTCTTAAAATTAAAGGTGATTTTCTCATACAAGTGGCTATAGAAGTCAGAAGCAGAGTGAACTTATTGTAGTTTTTCAACTTGGATTTGGCACTGTTATTCTATACTTTTGCACATTAACTTTTTCCCTGGACTGGATTCCATTATGATAGCTGAAGAGCCACCATAGCTTCATGATCTCACAGTTACTCTCAAATTGTCTCATTCCCAAATACCAAGATGACATCATCGAGTTCACTCTGAATGACCCAGTAATGAGATCTGGACAACAAAAGAATTCAATTATATTAATAATTTTCCATAATGTTCTGGGCAGGACCAGAACAGCCCCCATCCCCTGCTTCTTCACAGTAATGGAAGGGGAGAGAAGGCTCTCTGTGTTTAATTTTCCTGTACTGTTCATGGGTGTTTCCCATAGTCCCCTTTTATTCCCATTGTAAGAGTCAACCAAGAGCCTAGTGTGTTCTTATTCTTATAATTTCTTCAGATTCAAGAGAATTTTTAACTTCTGAAAATGATGGTGTCATAGCAGTAACAAAAGTTCTGCTTATCCTCATCAAACTCCTAAGCCATTGCCTAGAAGTGACAGCTAAGGCTCCACCAGCTTGTTCTTATGAAATGGGAAGTTTTATACGTATGACTAAATTTGCATTGTGTCTCAACCAACAACCTCTTGAGTAATGACATCAAGTAACTTGACTATTAGTTAATGTTTCCCTCAGTTTTTTTCTTTTTCTTTTGAATTAGAGTATTATAGGTAGTGTTTCTCATTCACTTAAATGTAGATATGAAATTATTTTTCTTTTAAAATCATTTTACTTTTTAAATGGCATGTGATTATTTCTAGTTAACAAAAAGCAAGTATCAAGTGGCTTTCCCAGAATACCAGAATTTTACCTTTGATTGATTCATATTACAGGGCTTAATGTATTAAATAAAGTAAAATAAATACTATACAGTTATAGCTTGGCATTCCTAGAGGATGCAACATTACTGAGCATGTTTTATTATTAAAAATAAGCAGTCACATTAAGAAAATGTCCAATCTCAATAACCAGTACTCTCTTATGGAGGTCCTCAGCTGGAACACATATAGATTATATAGATTAACTTCAGTTAAGATATCAAATACAAATGATGGAAATTAACTAAGAGTTAATATAAGTTCTGACATGTATGTCAGAACTTAAATGTCCTTAATGAGGCATCTGTACCCTTAAAATTTGTAAAGTTATGATTTGAGGTTGAATGGTTTAAAGGCTGAAAGAATCTATAGTACTCCATTCTGCCACGTTCTGAGGTACATATTTCTTTATAATATCACTGTGTTAGAACTAGTGACACCTATAAGGCACAGACAAGATAACATTTGTCTCATGAAAGTAATAGTGTGACAGAAAAGAAACAAAAGTCACCAGAATGCCCATTTGCACTCTATGTTTACAGAACTAAAGTAGCAGACAGTGTGAAACAGTGAGCCCACTGTAGGAAGGCTATACACACAGCGGGGTTGGGTTGCAGAATATTCGTTAGTTGTACTGCCTCACATAACACTAAGATAGGCTTGCTGTTTACCATGTTAAGAGGGCTAGGCTCTGTTTAGTCTCTGATGTCTCAAAGTGGCTGAGTAGTGCTTTTGCTTGTTTACTCCTTTTAGAGGGCACAAAAGTGAGTCAGCTAGAGAAAGTCTAAGAACCTTAATTGGACATTTCTTTTTCTTTATTTTTTTATTGGTTATTTTATCTATCTACATTTCAAATGTTATCCCCTTTCCTGGTTTCCTCTCCGGAACACCCCTCTCCCATTTCCCCTCCCCCTGCTTCTATGAGGATGCTCCCTCTCCTGCCCACCCACTCCCAATTCACCACCCTGGCATTTCCCTACATTGGGGAATTGAGCCTTCACAGGACCAAGGGATTCTCATCCTATTGATGCCAGAAAATGCCATCCTCTGCTACATATGCAGCTGGAGCCATGGGCTCTTCCATGTGTACTCTTTGGTTGGTGGTTTAGATCCTGGGAGCTCCGGGGAGTCTGTTTGGTTGATATTGTTCTTCCTATGGGGTTGCAAACACCTTCAGCTCCTTCAGTCCTTTCTCTAACTCCTCAATTGGGGATCTAGTGCTAAGCCCAATGGTTGGCTGCAAGCATCCACCTCTGTATTTGTCAGACTCTGACAGAGCCTCTCAGGAGATAGTTATAGCAGGCTCTTGTCAGTCAGCACTTCTTGGCATCCACAAAAGTATCTGGATTTTGTGTTTGTATAAGGGATGGATTCCTAGGTTGGATAGTCTCTGGATGACCTTTCCTTCAGTTTCTGCTCCATACTTTGTCCCCGTATTTCCTTTATTCCGGAGCCCTTCTGCGTTAAGAATTTGGAGATGAATGAGTGGCCTAATTTGGCTTTTATTTAATAATTATATTATTATTATTTTGGTGCACTAAATTTAGCAATCCCTTCTTCAGTGAGATGTCATTTGCTCTCCTTGTCAACTGTGATAGACAGCACTAGTCTTGTTGATTGTCTCTGTCTTACTCTGCTGTGGTGTTAAGGACATAGCAAATGGTAGGTTTTGGTAAAATAATGGGAAAAAGAAATGGGAAAACCACGCTAGAACCTAGGGTTCCTGTCTCTTGTATTATCGTACACATTTGTCCTTATTCAGAATGCAAGACACCAAGAATGCTTGTGGAGCTCTTTTATACAAACTAGATGAATAGGAAGCATCAATTTTGCTGTAAAGTTCAAGTTTGCCTTTGAAGAATCCAATAAGTGGAAGTTGGCATTATTCTGATTTTTCTAGAAAAAAAAAACCTAATTTTTGTTCCTGGACTCAATGAACATATGTGTACAAGCACCCATGTTGTATTTCATAGAGTTTCCAGTATTTTTAAAATAAAACTTGTTCATTAGCCATGTACACAAGCCATCTAAATGAAGATAAGGAAGGATAATAGGGCAAAAAGGAAATATGTAAATACATCATAAAAAGACACAAGCAAACCAAAGCACAAATGAGACTAGTGAATATATGAGCTTGTCAAATAAGGATTAGTAAGAGATTCTCTGATTCATAAAGAAATGTTTTTGAACATTTAAAAATAACATGTACTTGGAATCAAGCACACTGCACACGACCCAGGTGATCTGTGAAGTCTGCCAGCCTGTGGGCAGTGACACACTGCTGATAACTGCCTTGATTCTGCCAGACAAACCCAGAACATTTTAGAGTTCATAGATGAAGTCAGATTCTAGTTACCAGGCGTTAACTCCTACAGTTCTTTTTGCTAATATCATGGTAAAATATTAACCTATTAGACCTGGCCTGATGGCACACTCTTGTAAATCTCAGCACTCACAAGTATCTGTGGAACAAGGAGACAAGAATTGTTGTTTCTTGTCTTGAGTTACATTTTATCACTAAACCATTCAAATGTCATCTTTATCAATAATACATATTGAAATGTTACAATTTTTGTTGATTTTATGATCTTCCTGCTCTATTATTCTTTGTCAAACATAGTAAATATGCCTCTAAAAGAGTCAATAATATGTAATTCATGGACGATAAGAAGGGATTTCTTTCTTTCTTTCTTTCTTTCTTTCTTTCTTTCTTTCTTTCTTTCTTTCTTTCTTTCTTTCTTTCTTTCTTTTCTTTTTTAACACTCCAGATTTTATTCCCAATCCTGTCCACCCTCTGACTGTTCCACATCTCATACACCCTCTCCACGCCCCTGTCTCAACGAAGATGTCCCTACCCCCCCAACCTGACCTCTAATTGTAATATTAAACTGTTCAAGTGGATGAAGAGCTGAGTTGCTTCTGCATATGAATAGCCAGTAGTTTTACAGTACTTTTATTATTAATCTCTATTCTTTTCTTTTCCCCCAGAAATCAACTCTTTTTAGATTGGGGGTTTTGTTTGTTTATTTGTTTGGTTGTTTGTTTGGTTGATATTTGCTGTTTGAGATAAGGTCTCTGGAACTTGCTCTGTAGACCAGGTTGGCCTCAAAATTAGAGAACCACCTGCTCCTGTCTCCTGAGTGCTGGGACCAAAGGTATACAACATTTTTGTCTCATTTCAAATCATAATGCTGTTTCCATAAGAAGGTTTGGGCCAGATAATATGACATTAGCTATAATTATGAATTCTAAAAACAAAACGAACCAGTGCTTTCATGTAGTTTTTCCTTTTGCCTGAGACATGCAAGATTTGTTATTTTATGCACATTACAAGATTTTATGTTGGTAGATGAGTCATTTGACTACAAGCATGTGTTTTCTTGGTAGTTTGGGTGTGTTGGTCACTGGCTGTAAGCAAATCAAATGTTTATTAAACTAGGCAGATTCTCTGTATAGTACTGCTTGCTTGCTTTATGCTTACATTCCCGGCAAAGTTGTATTTTTGGAATGATGGTTGTAGAAACCACAGAATTGTGGTGTAGAGTCTTCCTTTGTCAGAGTGTAATGTAACACTTGCTGGTATGGACAACCTCTCTCTATTTCATTTTCTCTTTCCTTTTTTCTTTTTCTGATAATAGATCTGGTTGCTTGAGATTTACATGAAACATTGATTGTTACCTGCAAATTACTTATGTTTGGTGGGACACCTCATTCTCCTCACATTTGGATGTAAATTTTAGAAGCTGCAACCTTAACTTAAATAAAATTACAATTCTTATGACCACAAACAGAGGCTAGATTTTTGTCTTCCAATGATGTTTAATGAAATCATGAATTGTAAAGGTAAAAAAATGTAAATGGAAAGCGTGAGCATGAACTTTTGATTGGGTTTATGAAAGCAGAGTTCTAATATATCAATAGCTAGCAGTTTTGTTCTAGAGCATTGGTTTTCAACCTTATGAATACTCTGACCTCTTCATACAGATCCTCATGTTGTGGTGGCTCTAACTATAAAAATATTTTTGTTGGTACTTCCTAACTGTAATTTGCTATGGTTAGGAACTGTAATGAAATATTTGTGTCGTCTGATGGTCTTAGGCAATGCCTGTGAATGAGTCCTTTGATCAGCAAAGGGGTCATGACCCACAGTTTGATAACCACTGTTCTAAATTGTATATGATAAAGATTGCTATATTTATCAAGTATATATTGCAGATGAGGGATTTTGAGATATAGTAGAGCATATATTATGTATTAATAAAAGTGCTTAGAAAAATAATTCTTTAAAATATTAGTTACTATATAAGCTACTGTTGTACATAGCTGTGACACATGTAGGGGGTTATCAAGAGAAGATTTGAAGAACAGAAAAATAGCTCACTTTTAAAATACCTAAATATAATTTATAAATGTTTTACATTAGCTCATGATCATGTTTTTCTTTTAATAAAATTTATTAGGCTGATTCTCTGTTATCCTAAGAAAAAATATCAAGTTATCTTCATAGAAGATGTAGTGAATATATATATATATATATATATATATATATATATATACTACTGGGGAATGCAATCTAGGGCTTTGTACCTATTGGACCAGAGTTCCATCACTGAGGTAGCCTCAAGACATGATTATTTTATGTAAGTAAACATAGTCAAATGTAGTATCAAGCTTTAGCACCCAGAAAATGAAAAACATTTCTGGATGGGTAATTGCTCCCAAGGACTCATCCAACATGGAGAAAAAAATGCCATTAAATTATTTAATTTAGAAGTCAGAAATTCCATGCAAAATTCACTCCATATTTTAAGGATGAAACAGGTCACTATTTCATCTTACTATTTATTTACTTGCATCATACTTAAGATCTTTAAAAATTCATCATTCTTAAATTGTATCTTATCAACTCGGTTTTAGTAACATGCTTTAAGCAAAACTCTGATGTAATTCCTGTAATTACTGTTGTGGATAGCCTTGGGACTGTTTGTATTTTGGTGCTAATTCTGCCCTCCTGGGAGGGACTCTGGACAAGGAGTGAGTTACATACTCATATAACTTCTTGTAAACCAATCCTCTAAAGAATAAAGGAGCCAATCACTGGGCAAGTAGGAGGGACTTCCGGGTTGGAAGGAGGAAGAGAGGAAGCAGGAGAGAGAGAGAGGCCATTTTGGAACAAGGATAGCATAATGGGTAAGATGTAGCTTCTAGAGTTTCCTGATATCATCATGGATCCACAAGGATTCACCTCCAGAGGATTTAGATTTAATTAGGCTTACAAGATTAGGATTTTAGTTGATGAGCCCAGAGATTGAGTTACCATTGTTTCTAAACTAAGTTTGTGTTGTGTTTTCCTTCATGTGGCAGCTCCTCGGGGTTCCAGAGAGAAAAGTATGGTGGCAAAGTGTAGGTTTGTTTGATGTGCCACACAAAGGGTGTGGGGGATTTGAAACATGTGGCTGGTGTGGTAGGGACTCACCAGTGGGAACCTAGAGAGCTGGGTGGAGAGATTGTGGAGCTCTGAATCAGTCTCTACAAGATAAAAACAGGTCAGCTATTGCCTGCCAGTGCATGGACTGCTAGGCCAATGGGGCTGAGAGAACCAGGGCGTAGCACAGGAACTTGCTATATTCTTTTGTTTTAATATTTCCCACAACAAATTACTGTTGAAGACTGGGGACAAAAAGAAATATCTGCAATCCCAGCTGTTTTGTGTATAATAGAATGTTTGTTAGTTATCTAATGGTGCACAGGTATTTGACCCAAATTAAGAAGCATAAACAAGTCTATGTTGATTCCTGCTTCACCATATGTTCAGTGCCAACCCTATACAACAGACTTCTTTCTCAGGCTCTAAACCAGTTCACTAAGACTACACGTGTTACTGGAGGCAGTGGAAAGGAGTTTGCTTTCAATGCCTTCCAGGTTTCATGATGTTACAAAATAATGTCTACATTTCCCTGCTACCTAGCATTCATGGTCTACTGCTTAAGCTTTAGAAGTTCTTACACAGTCAAACCAAGAATCCATCTCCTATTGTTTTCTTTCAGGGTGACATGAACCCTACTTCTTCAATGGGCTTAGTCTATGGGGTTATGCCTACCCAAGTAATCTGTCTCTTGATTGGTTCAGAGTCAGGAACTATTCATGAGAATTAGATCCCATAGATCACATTTGGGCAAAGGGTTAAACAAGGGCTGTGGGCTTGATGGCCACCTTAGAATCCTTCCTAAGGATTTGAGATTATTAGTGTGAAATCTATAATTTTAGGAAAGATGACTCAATAGTCAAGAGTGCTGGCTACTCTGCTAGAAGACACAAGGTCTTTCAAGTACCAAATGGTAGTTAACAACCATCTGGTACTACAGTTTTAATGGATCTGAAACCTTCTTTTGGTCTCCACAGGCACCAGGTACATACATAGGACACAAGCACACCTAAAGGCAAAATATCCATATCTATAAAAGAATAAAATAAAAATTAAGAAAAGATGAGACTTTCTTGAGAATAAGAAGACTAGCAAATTAATTGACCAAAAAGGTTATAGAAAATGAAAGCACAAAAAATATAAATGGCAGAAAAGCAAAATACAAAAAGAAAAGTAAAATGCCCATCTTCATCTGCAATGTCAAAGCTTAACAGGCCCTATTAACTCTGCTGTAGACTGCAGGGACATAACCAAGGGATGGTCTCAAGAATATGCCCTGTTACTATGGGTAACGGCACCTCTAAGAGCCTAGTCTTTGAAAAAAGGTTAAAGATGTGATGCCTGAAGATATGATGCCCTCAGCTCTCTGTAACCAGCTGCCAACAGTGCCTGTTGTGCAGTAGCATGGCTTCCTATGAGTGGTAGTGAGGCCCGCCATCTCAAGTGGACTACTGCTATTGTGGTGATAGAAACCACTAGCTCATCCTGTCACGTGCATCTTCCTTCATGCATTCAGGCTGTACTGAAGGCTTTGGAAAATTTTCATAACATCATCTGAGAAGTTGAGTAAAGGATGGTTTTCAGGCTTTGTACGTCTTTGTTGGTTTGTTTGCTAGTTTAGTTTTGTTTTTCTCTGACTGGATTTTAATGGCCTGAAGAACTGACTATCTTAGCTCTTCTTTCTAAGTGGGTAAATGTCTTCTTTTTATGTAAATATAAAGCCGTCAAAAGGAAAAAAAGAGGGTGTTATCAAGCATATAGTTTGAGAGATATATGAATATCTCATTTAAGAGATAGAAAAATATTCCAGCCAGGGAGCCTTGGGTATTATATTGTATGGTACATTTTTCTTTGGACATTCAAAACTTGTGGTAATAAACTAGGGCACAGATAAGTGATACAAGGATGGTTATGTTTTGTTGTCTTTAGATGAGCATGAGTTCTGTAACAAAACCTGAGGCCATTTGTTCTCATTGCATCTTGGGACAGTGATTCTCAGCCTTCCTAATGACACAACCCTCATACAGTCCCTCATGTTCTGGTGACTCCCAGCTATGAAATTATTTCCTTTGCTACTTCCGAACTGTGATTTTGCTACGGTTATGAATCACAATGGAAATGTCTCATATGCAGAATATCTGACTTGCAAACCCAAGGAGATCACGACTCACAGGTTCAGAGCCATTGCTTTGGAAGGTTGTATAAGACTTGGAGTCATTTAGCCATTCCAGCTGCTATGAAATTCTAAGCTTATATTGTCTCCAGCTTGATAGAAACTTGAATAATAAGTTCTCAGTTCACTTTGTTGGCTCAGGTTCTAAGGCACCAGAAATTACTAAAGGAGAGAAAAAGCTCTGAATGCTTGTGCTGTTGTCTGCTGTTGACAGTTGCATACCGTATGAGAGGTGCTGGTGACCTCTTCCTTTAACGTTCCATTTTAACTTATTTTATTTCACATTTCTTTTTTTTTTTTTTTGAGTTATTTCATTTTTCTCATAAATAAAATTAATGCAAATTGTGAAATAAATTCATTCTAAGCAGCCATGCAATCAATTTATTTTTTAGGAAACAAGTCATGATTTGTATTTTTTAAAAACTAATTGTACTGTTGGGCTTGATGCCTCAAACCTGTGATCTCAACACTTGGAAAATAGACCCAGGATAATCAGAAGTATGTCTCCAGTGAGAGTGGCAATAGCATGGGCTACAACATAAAAATAACAATGATAGAAAATTATAGAATTATAACAAACTCATTTAGAGTCCAAAATGTTAGCAATTTACACTTCAGTAACTAGATTTAAAAGAACTAATTTTATATTTTCTTTCTAGTATAAAATCCATAGCTTTAAAAATATTTTTGATAGATTTTGAGAAGAGTGATGACTGATTTATATTCTAGTGGGCATGCTTGGCTCCAACACCTGGAGTGAGATGTGGCCACTTGTGTTTAAGCCTGTGATTTTGGAACCATCTATCTGTTCTAACATCTGTCTGTGCCTGTGTCTTTGATTTAGGAGTGCAAGATCCCCGGCATGAGAGAGTTGTCACGATATCTGGTAATGGGAGCATTCACAGCCCGAAGTTTCCTCATACATACCCAAGAAATATGGTGCTGGTGTGGAGATTAGTTGCAGTAGATGAAAATGTGCGGATCCAGCTGACATTTGATGAGAGATTTGGGCTGGAAGACCCAGAAGATGATCTATGCAAGTGAGTGACAGACATGGAGCTCCTACCGAGTGTACCACTGCTGTTTTCAAGTTGTGTCTGTGATACGCATTTAAATGGGAGCATTGGCTGACCTAAGTTTACAAACATGTTCAGCTTTTATTTTAACCTAGTGTCTCCTTTTTAAAAAAATTAGAAGACTCATACACACACATATTCATTGATTACTTTCTATCTACCTCTATCTACACAATTTGAGAAAACTTTGGCTAACAATGCATCTGAGTGCTTCTGCATATAATAGGAAAGAGAGAATAAAAGCTATGTAAAGGATTGTAGCTATACCAGATCATCTGAATTACTATTGACATTTATCTTATATTTGAGCTTCTTGAAAGTCAAGTCAATGAAATAAAAACAATATTTAAAGAGAGCTGTGAAGAGGGCTCAGTGGGGAAATGAAGACCTGATTTCAGACCTCTAGCAGCTGTGTAGCTGCTGTACAGTCTCAGACTGGCATGGATTCTCTGGCCAGTCTGTGTATCTGAAGCAGTGAGACCTAACCAAAGAGATCCTGTCTCAAAATATTAAGGTAGAGAAGCAACTGTGCAAGAGACCCCTTATCAAATTTGGGCCTCCACAGACATGCACATACATGTTCACTCACAAGTCACTTACACATACATATAACACACACACACACACACGCATGCACACTCACATGCACACACGTGTTTACAAGTTCACAAGCAAAAGCTGTGTCTACAGGGTTACATTACATAAATGATACATTGATACCTAATTACATGTATGCAGAACTAAGAAGCCCGAGTCTCATTAGGAGGAAGGCATATAGTCTGGAGAGCAGAATTTGACATTCAGGATAAGGATGCAAGGTAGGGATATACCATGGTTCCCTACAGCATTCAAGATCCAGTTAGCTGGATTTCAGTCACACAGATGATCTACTGTAATTTGGACCAATATTACTCTTTCAATACCATGTGATTATGCTTGTCAAGGTTTGGTGGCCTTAAGAATTTTCACTTCAGTGCCATTTGTGTAACATTCCAATATTTGACTTGATGGTCTTTGCTGGATTCCTGTGTCTTCTTTTGTATGCAAGTTAAAAGAGAATTTTCTTTTTGTCCTACATACCAGATAAATATTTCGGGGTACAGGAAATATTTTTAGCTTTAGTATCTGCATCCTTTAAGCACATTTCTTCTCTCTGTGCCTGAGGTTTGCATTATATTTTCCCTTCTGTGTATAATGTTGACCATCAGAAATAGGAGCTATCCTGAGATGACTGGGGTTTAGCACTATATTATATTAAGTGACAGAAATCATCAGGTGCCTGGAAGTTGATGCAAATTATGTACTTAAGCACAACTTAAAACTCATGTTTCTTGGTTTCTATTTAGATATTTTTGCTATAAATAAGAATTCCAAATTTTGTGAAACACATGAAGAGTCTGGAGTTTACTCAAGTGAGTAAAAAATAACTAATTTAGATTAGTAGAGGGAGGCCCCAGGGACCTCTGTATAACTCTGTATAATATTATAGAAGAGGGCATAATGTGTTTGTGTTGATATAATATATATATACCATATATATATTACCTTGCCTGCCACAAGCAAAGCATATGTTTTTATCTGACATGGAGCTCAACTTTAAGAAACCACCCTTCCTATGGCTTTGATGTCCCTCCTTGATTGCTTTGTCTTTTTCCTGTGCTGAATCCCTGAGCAACACCCCCTGTCCATAGTCAACCTTTCCTGTTTTTGCTCTACTTCAGTGAATCTTTGACATAGCTGTCACTTTTCTATACCATTGAATGCAGTCTTTTCATTCATGCCTAAGAATTGTCAAAAAGTGGCTCTAACACATTACATTCTCAATTTGACTAAGTAGAATTAAATTATGTTTATAACTGACCATTTTAAACCTCTACCATTGATAAACAAAGATTTCTGTTTCATATTATTCTTACTGAATATTTTCTTTTCCTTCTTTCAATTTTTGATAATATAACAAGTATGAAATAGTACATTCTCAGTAACTTGAAATGTTTTTCTAACAAATTTCAATTCTGTTGAAATTAAGTTATTTCTTATTTAGTAATTGCCACTCTTACCTACAGTTTTTTGAAATGCCTACACATGCCTCTGGTTTAATTTATTTTTTGTCTGTTCAGCTATTCAAATCTTGTGCCTCATATTTAAGCCTTGCTGGCGTGTGTTTCTGTGATTGTAGGTTTTCACCAGGGCAGGTGTCTTAGTCAGGGTTTCTATTCCTGCACAAACATCATGACCAAGAAGCAAGTTGGGGAGGAAAGGGGTTATTGAATTTACACTTCCATGCTGCTGTTCATCACTAGAGGAAGTCAGGACTGGAACTCAAGCAGGTCAGGGATTAGGAGCTGATGCAGAGCCCATGGAGGGATGTTCCTTACTGGCTTGCTTGCTTCTCCTGGCTTGCTCAGCTGGCTTTCTTACAGAGCCGAAGATTACTAGCTCACAGATGGTACCACTCACTAGGGGCCCTCCCCCCTTGATCACTAATTGAGAAAATGCCTTACCTCTGGATCTCATGGAGGCATTTTCTCAACTGAAACTCCTTTCTCTGTGATAACTCCAGCTTGTGTCATGTTGACACAAAACAAGCCAGTACAATTGACCCCTTGTCAACTTGACACACAAATACATCACTATTAAGCCTCAACCCTTACTTACTTTATAACTTTAAAAGTCCCACAATCTTTGCAAATTCTTACTATTTAAAATTTCAATCCCCTTAAAGATATCCAATATCTTAGAATTCAAAGTCTTTTTACCATCAAAAGTCTCTTAACTATGAGCTTCACTAAAATACCTTCTTCTTTCAGGAGGGAAAATATATCAGGGCACAGTCACAATCAAAAGCAAAACCAAACTGCAACAATCCAATGTCTGGAATCCACTCATGATCTTCTGGATTCCTCTAAGGGCTTGAGTCACTTTTCCAGCTTTGCCCATTGTAACACACACCTTGTCTTCTAGGCTCCAGATGCCTGTACTCCATTGCTGTTGCTATTCTTGGTGGTCATCTCATGGTACTGGCATCTCCAAAACACTGCTGTCTTCCGCTGCAACTAGGCTTGACCAACAGCTTCTCATAGGCTCTCTTCATGGTGCTAAGTCTCATCTCCTTTGCATGACCCTTCAGTCCTGGGCCAGCAATTGCAACTGAGGCTGCACCTTAACCAATGGCCTTCTATGGCCTCTCACAGTGCCCAGGCCTCAGCTGATCTTCATGACTCCTTTATGCCTTCAAAACCAGTACCACCTGGGTGACACTTACACATTACCAAGTCCAGCCATAGCACAAGGTACAACACTGGCTATCTCTGGAATGCAGCCTCTGTGCTCTCAGAAAACACTTCTCAGATTTCACCTCAATGATGCTGGTATCTTCCCAATCACCACCGATTTCCCAATTCCAGCTAACCAGCATCAATAATCCCAGTAATGCAATGGTTTTGCTTTAGTAGTTCTGGTATCTTGTTAACCAGAGCTGACTTCTTCAGCCCCAGCTAACCAAAACCACAGAATCTTAAACTAGCAATGGCCCTGACAAGAGTCTTTAATCTTTCCTCTTAAATCTCACAAGCCAGGCCTCCATCTTCTGCACCGTTCTCAACTTTATCTTCCAAGCTCCTACACAACATCCCAAATAGCAGCCCAAAGTTCCAAAGTCCTTCCATAGCCCTCCCCAAAACATGGTCAGGTTGTCACAGGAATACCCCACTATGCTGGTACCAATTTGTCTTAGTCAGGGTTTCTATTTCTGCACAAACATCATGACCAAGAAGCAAGTTGGGGAGGAAAGGGGTTATTGAACTTACACTTCCATGTTGCAGTTCATCACTAGAGGAAGTCAGGACTGGAACTCAAGCAGGTCAGGAATCAGGAGCTGATGCAGAGGCCATGGAGGAATGTTCCTTACTGTCTTGCTTGCTTCTCCTGACTTGCTCAGCTGGCTTTCTTATAGAGCTCAAGACCACCAGCCCACAGATGGTACCACTCACAAGGGGCCCTCCCCCTTTGATCACTAATTGAGAAAATGCCTTACCGCTGAATCTCATGGAGGCATTTTCTCAACTGAAACTCCTTTCTCTGTGATAACTCCAGCTTGTGTCAAGTTGACACAAAACCAGCCAGCACAGCATGTAATAGCATGCAGTTCTCACTGACTAAAGAATCATTCTCACCAGTGATATGCAAAGCCAGACAGCTTACATAGTAAGCTTGTGCTAAGGATCTCCTATACTGGACTGCTTGACTTGTTTGGTCAACAGCATCTGTCTTACTGTATGTCTTTGTCTTAATTACATTCTATAGTAGACACTTCTGTTATGGGTGTCTTGTCTTGCTTTCTTTTTGGGGACTATCTTGATTGATTTAATTTTCAATATATTTTCCAAGATAGTCTTTTAAAAATTATATTACTTGAGTGTATTAGAGTTTTCTAGAGGAACAGAATTTATAGAATGAATCAATAGATTGATGATGGACAAATATACAGATGATAGACAGACAGATAGATAGATAGATAGATAGATAGATAGATAGATAGATATACAGATGGACAGATTAAATAGATAGATCCCATGTAATAGAGAGGGATTTATCAAAATGACTTATTGGCTATGGTTGAACTGGCACAACAATGACTGTCTATCAACAGAAAGTTCAAGAATAAAGTAGCTGTTTGGTCCATGAGCTGGATGTCTTAGCTAGTCTTCAAAATGTAGTCTCTAATGCCAGTGAAGGAATGGGCTTGTCAGCAGGATTGATGGGAACCAGGCAAGGAAGACAAGCTTCCTTTCTGCCTGAAGATGTGGTCCAGATTAAATGTGTATCTTTCTACCTCAACAGATCCAGATTCATAATGGTTCTTCCCACTTTAAAAGATGTAGTTAAGAGAAAACCCTAGCCCCTTGAGTTTTAGTTAATTCCAGATGTAGTCAGCTGACAAGAAAGAAGAACCATCACATAGGCATTGGGCCCAGCACTCTCACATGCTAGGCAAGTCCGTGCAGTGTGCTGCATCACAGAGCTTTTTATTTGGAGACAGAATCAGGGTAAGTTACTCAGACTGTCTGTAAGCAGTGTAGCTCCGGGCAGAGTTTACCCATGATCTTCCTGCCTAGTTGCAATTACAGACTTATGGAGCCAACTTTGTTTCCTTCTAGTATATTCTTTGGAAAAAGTTTGTGAATTTGCTTTCAAATCATACACATTTTTAGCTCATTTACCGAAAATCCCTAGAACATTTTGACTAAAACTGACATTATAATCATGGAGTTTCTTTACTTTTAGAACACCATGCTTCTATGAGAATTGGGATCCCCTTTCATGTCCATAAATTTTAAAACTTTTCTTCGTAAAAGTGTTATATACACATACATGTGCACATATATGTGTGTACATAAGTATATAATTCACATTTATTTTTAGATTTCGTTTCTTTTTTTGTAGTTTTGAATAGATATTTTTCTATTGCTATGTGACTCAGACTGTCTGCTCTGTGACTCAGGCTGTTCTCAAAATCATGGTACTCTGCCAACCTCAGCCTCCCAGCTATGGTGACTAATCATGTATTCCCATTTTATTTTGATATTTTCTATAGATTGTATTTCCATTACAAAACTAAACCTCCTAATTATATGTTGTGGTTACATAGCAATGCAATCAATGTTTTTTCATATTAGTCGATTATCAGGCTAACTTGTTGTTTTCTTATTTATTTAATAATTGTTCTGGGAGTTAATTTGAACATAACACAAAATGCCATAAAGTTTTTTAAAGTAAAATTTTCTCTTTTTTATTCTTACATTGTCTTTTTCAGTTCCTAGGCTTTTGTATATACTATTAAACATCACTGTCTTGTTCCTTATTTTAGGGAAGTTGCCTTTAAAATGCTATGAAGTTTGGAATATATTCAAGGAATGTTACAAATATAATACAGAAAAAATGAGCCTATATTAGTGGCCTAGGTTTCTCCAGTGTTAAGGTGTCATATTACCCACTGATAACTTGCATAACTAGAAAATTTATATCTGCATGATGCTGGAGAGAAAGTGCAGAAGTAATCAAGTGTCTGATTTTTCACCCTTCCAGGGTGTGGGCTCTGAATTTAGCTGTACTATCTCCCAGCCTCCTCCAACTGTAACTGTTCTTAGGTCCTTACATTTCATAGCTTGGGCTTTCTGTAGAAAGCTGTCCAGGCACTGTGTAGAGGTTTGCCCATTTCCTTCATGATTACACTGGTGCTTAGGGTGTTGAGAAGAATTATAAAGTTTATATGTGCTTGCCATACCAAGAGAGCAGTGTTATCCAAGTCACCTATTATTAGCTTGTTAACTTAAGTTTCAAACTTGGACTCTAGTAAAATAATATATTTCCTTTTCATAGCCTATTATTTGGGTTATGTAGCCAAGTCCCACCTGTGCTTAAGAAATGAGTCAGGTATGCTTTTTGAAGGAGATGTGTGTGTGTGTGTGTGTGTGTGTGTGTGTGTGTGTGTGTGTACATGTGCCTGTGCACCCATACATTTATATACTGTGTGTTTGTATACAAGCATATCTGTTTGATTGTATAAGACTTGAAATCTTTAGTAAGACTTTCTTTACTTATATCTCTTAAAATTATATTAGTTAAGCTCAGAAATATGGCATTGTCTACTTTCATTGATGTTTTGTTTTTACTTCAAGATATACAAATTCTAACATAAATGCCCCCTCTGAGGTTATTACTTGCCTTTATTCTTTTTGTCTTACTAGGTGTATGAATTTAAGAGTTTGTGTCTATGCATACAGAATTACCATAGAATTTATTCTAGGTCACTAGTGTTTTATGAATATTTAATTCTATTCTATTCTATTTTTATGTTTCTTCAGTTTCCTCCCTTGTATTATTTATGCTGTCTTTTTATTTTATTTTCTTTTCTTTTAATTAGAAAAGTATGCACCAATATCTTTTTAATTACTATCTTTAAAATACATTTTAATTAATATATAAAGGTAAGCCTATCATGACCAAGAAGCAAGTTGAGGAGGAAGAGTTTATTCGGCTTAGACTTCCACATTGCTGTTCATCATCAAAGGAAGTGAGGACTGGAATTCAAGCAGATCAAGAAGCAGGAGCTGATGCAGAGGCCATAGAGGGATGTTACTTACTGGCTTGCTTCCCCTTGCTTTCTCAGCTTGCTTTCTTATAGAACCTAGGACTACACCAGCCCAGGGATAGCACCACTTCCCCTCCCCTGGATCACTAATTGAGAAAATGCCTTACAGCTGGATCTCATGGAGGCATTTTCTCAAGGGAGGCTCCTTTCTTTGTGATAACTCCAGCCATGTCAAGTTGACACACAAAACCAGCCACTACAATAAGCAATATTTTCCTTCCTTCTACAATGCAAATCATTCTTCTGGAATAATCATGTCCTTCATATGAGGATTGTGTCCAAAGTCTCTTGAGTCTGAATAAGGCAGCAGGAAGATCCATGACTGCCTACGGTACAGTTTATTGGGAACTTGTTGGTTCCTGACTGCAGAACAGCAGGTGAATCTCTATCACTTGGGGTAGAAAGAAGGTCATATAGTGGCCAGGACAAAAGCCAACTTAGTTGGAATATGCCTGGCTTATCTGAAGCTCACATCAAAGGCTGCAGGCAAATTCTTGGGAGTCCATGGTACTAGAGTCCTATGGCAATGTTGCATGCTGTGCTTTAAAGGCTTGTTTAGTTATAGATGCCAGGGAACTGCCAGGAAAACCAACAAAGGTTATATAGCAGTAGGCAGTCACAGCTCCCATGATTCTAGATGACTGGTCATGTCAAAATGAGTGCCTACGATGATAGCAGAGTAGGTTTTCCTTTCTTGCTCTCAGGTGTCACTTAACTAAACTGCTTTTGACAAAGCACAGCTGACTTGTTTAATGTGGTGATTGAGAAGACCATTTGACAGCTTTGCTAGAGTTTAGGAGGAAGTTGTGCAAACTCAGGTTGTGTGCACTTGAATTAGGTTTCAAATGGTTCTTTCATTGTGGGGATATGGATGTGGGAACTGGATTTGTCCTGTGTTCTGTTGCTGAGGTAACAGACCCTGCCAGAACTACTTTATGAAGAAAGGGTTTATTTATTTGGCTTACAACTTCAGGTTACAGCCCATCATTTTCGGTAAGCCAAGATAGGGACTTAAAACATGTCATTTCCCCAGTGAAAAGCAGAGGGAGAAATAAACACACGCCTATTAGTGTTCTGCTCACTGGCTACACTTATACACTCCAGGAGTCTCTGCCCTGATAATGGCTGTAAACACAGCAGGCTAGGTTTTCTCATATTAGTTAAAATGTACTAATCAAGACCTGTCCCTAACGGACATGGACTCAGGCTCAGCTCTTCCCGACAGTCCCTCACTGATACTCTCTTCTTTCTAGACCATGTCAAGCCGACAATTAAAACTCACCATTGCAGTTTCATCAGAACCATATTGCAGCATTGAATTAGTGACATAACAGGCTGGCTGAGAGGGCTTGTAAATATCAGCTACTGCTGCTTTACAGGAAAAAATTAGGCAAGTTCCTGGGATCAACAGTAACATTGCCTGGGCACAAGGAGAGTCTCTGGGTTCCGTGGAAGGCAGCACTGTGGTACCAGAGTGATGATGTACACAGTGAGGAGAACTAGAGTAGTGGTTTCACTCAGTACAATATGTAGCCAGTGGGGTAGGACTGGGGAGGGATATATCCCACTAACTTACAATCTCAAAAGTTCTCTCCTTCTGGTCCCCCTTCCAGAATCCCTTCCCAATCTTCCTCCTCTTCTCTGAGAGAGTGGAGACCTCCTCCTGAGTATCCCCTCTCCTTGATAAATCAAGTTTCTGTAGGGTTAGGGGCATACTCTCCCACTGAGACCTGATAAAGCAACCCTGTTGGGGAACTGATTTCTCCTTCAGGCAGCAGCCTTAAGGACAGCTCCCCCCTTCCCTGCAGCAGTTGTTGGTGGACCCACATGGAGAGTGAGCTGTAGGTCTGCTATCTATTGTCTGCCGCCCTTGGCCCAGCTTGTGTATGTCATTTGGTTTGTGGCTCAGTTTCTCAGAGCTCCCTGGGGTTCAGGTTAATTGGTTCTGTTGGTCTTCCTGTGGAGTTCCTATCCCCTCCAATGCTTTCAATCCTTCCCTTAACTGTTCCAGAAGAGTTCCTGACCTTCCTCCAATGTTTGGCTTTGGCTGTTGGTATCTTCATCTGTTTCAGTCAGCTGCCTCATAGAGCCTCTCAGAGGACAGTTATGCTGAGATCCTGTCTTCAGGCATAAGAGTATCATTAATAGTGTCAGAGATTGGTGCTTGCCCATAGGATGGGTCTCAATTTGGTACCAGTTATTGGTTGTCCATTCCTTCAGTCTCTGTTTCATCTTTGTCACTGTATTTGTTATAGACAGAACAAATTTTGGGTCAAAAGTTTTGTGGGTGGTTTGGTGTCCTTGTCTCTCCATTGAGGGTCCTGTCTGGCCACAAGAGGTGGGCACTTCATGTTCCATTTTCCCACTGTTAGGCATCTCAGCTAAGGTCGCCCCCAATGACTCCTGGCAGAGGGCACTTATATTATAAGTACATATGTATGAAACTGCCTGCCTTCCTGTAAACAGGAGATACTTTGTTTTTCAGTTTCTCTTTTAAACCCTTTCTGTCTATTTGTCTATCTATCTATCTATCTATCATCTATCTATCTATCTATCTATCTATCTATCTATCTATCTGTCATCTATCATCTATCTGAAGAGGCGGGCTGATATGGAGAAAGATGAGTACATTGGTAGGCTCCTGATCTTCTGCTCTACACATGTATATTTAATGTATCATTTACTGACCCTGCTCCTCCATTGCTTTTGATGTTACAGAGATGTGGTGTAATTCCCTGGGGAAGATCTCATAGAACGTTTCTTTTAACATTTCTTATTTTTCTTTTCTGGTGTAAATAATCTTCTCATTGTCCATAAATATCTGAAAGCAATATGATAAGAGACAGCATTTGAAAAAGTATTTTTTAAGCACCAATCGGACTGAAAATACTGCTTGTTGACCACACATGGCTTTTTTAAGTAGGAATACTTGAACCAACCCACAGCGACTGATTGTGAGGAGAACTTAATGGATTCTGGAAATAATAAATTTGCTAAATTAAAAAGAGATTTTTTTTTTTTACTATTTAGAATTTAAGATTGTCAAAAATTTATAGTCTTTCACAATAATCCATTCTCTTTAGACATTTGCTTGTCTTCCTCCTGTTTATTGTAGAATTAATGTGACCTTGTTATTTACTCATTTATTTATTCCCACATTCAACAAATATTTATTGAGCACTGTGTTGGGCAATGTAATGACAGCAGTGAGAAGATGACTATGCCCTCACAAAGTCCACAGTCTGGGTAAATACTAGGAAACAGACAAGATAAAATGCTACCCACCCCAGTGCATAGACAGAACAGTTATTCCTTTAATGGGTTGAGTTTATACTGCTTCTCTGTCCATTTTCTAAATCATACCATAATTGGGTATTTGTGCTAAAAAGCTAAATAAATATAATTTATACATAAGGCGGTTAGACTAAACTTGCCATCCTGATTTCAAATCTCAAATATCCATTTTCCATGTATCACTGACTTCTTCATTTGAGAGTACCATAGATTTCTTATATCAGCTTCATAAAACCTTTGCAAGTTGTGCAGAATAAAAATTTTAAGACAATATCACCTTATGCAAACAATAAAGGCTTGCCTTAGTTGATGGCCATACAACTTTAAAAAAGACAATATTGTTTATGGGGATGATAATGATCACAGAGACATTTAAGTGCACCATAAGGACTTCCCAAGAGAAATGTTTGTTTAGGGCCCCTTAAAAGGATTGAGGGAATGAACAGCATAACTATTAATAGTTGTGTTTGGTTTAAAAATATCATTTTTGATCCTGCAGAAAGCCAAAGCTATATCATGTGACCTTTTAGATATTCTATGCACATCTTGTCTTCAACCTGTGCCCAAGATTAAGTAACTGGGTGTTGTATTGTAACTCATTACTTACAGTTTTTATGTTACTGCGCACAAAAGACAGATTAAGTGGGCAAAGCAGTGCTTCTGGAGTATGCTGTGGATACCCTGCTAGAAGACAGAAATGGTTCTTGTGCTGGGCCCTAGATGCATTGAGAACTCTGTGAGTGCTTGTCTTCACAGGGACAGTCAGTGTGTCCTGAAGCGTTCCTGACCTCTCTGGATTTTGTCTTAGGAGACCCTGTGTGCTGAGACATGCAGTTGCTGGTTACTATCTCTGCCCATTGTAACACAATGCCATAGAAAAGTGGCTTATAAATGACAGAATTTTATTTCTCAGTTCTGGATGCAAGTACAAAATTAAGGTGCCAGCAGATGTTGGAGATGATGGCAACCTGGCCACAGGTGTAGTCTTCCTCCTCTCTCCCCACATGACACAAAGAATGAGGGGTTTCTTTTCATTTTGTGAAGACAATAATGGCCTTCATAACCTTGTCACCTCCCAAGGCACTTTGTCTTATTACCACCACAGTCATAGAACTTATAAATTAACACAGGGATGTTGATAAGATACAATCATTCCAATCACAAAAGTTCCTGAAACAAATCACTGCAGCAGTGAGGAAGAAGAAGAGGCAACAGCAGCACCTGGACAATGCTGTTACCAGTTTAAAAAAATAAAAGACTTACACACTGACATGTAGGAGACCAGGTTCTCTGAGAACAACCAAGAAATATGGTATAAATGAGGCCTGCTCCATAACACTTACTTAAAATAAAATGATGTTTGCATGATGGAGAAGTGAACGCTCAGTTTGCCAGAAATGCAGGCACTCTATGAGAATAAAGAGTTTTGCAGGTGTGGGAGTTGCCTTGGAGACAGCTAGTGGAGAGTCTGTAATGCTAGCTGAGGTCTAGCTGTGAAAAGCCTTGGATCCTGAACTGGCTCTGAGCATCCTTTTTAATGCTGTTTGAAGACAAGCCTATTGTTGATGAAGGGTCATGTGCTGGTCTATAGGAAGTCATTTCTAACAGACCTGGGAATGAATGCATCAGAAAAGAGACTGCAGGGGTCAGAGTTCTCAGAGGATTTTCAGTTTTGATTTTCTAAGCACAAAACTTACAGGGTTGTAATTCTTCATAATTGCACTTTGCCAGATTCTATTTTTCAATTGACCCAAAATCTCCCTTACTAGCATATTTTTCCTATGGGGCACTGGGAACGGGGTACCCATGTGCTTGAGTGCAATGAGAATCTACAGAGCCCCAGTGTTTTCTATTTTACTTCAAAGTTATCTTTTTTCTTCAAGACAAAATAGCCACTTGTACATTGTCAACAATTGCGGCATCGTCATTAGATACAATTCATAGAGAATGGGCTATTCTATGATCACAGGTCAAGATGTCCCTTCTCTGTCTTCTACATTAAGGAGAAAGAAAGAAAACACCAGGGCAGCCTGGGGCCCTTACTGCCTAGTGTCTAGGAATCACCTAATATGCTGCTGGAGCTGCACAATAACGGTGTCCATTTCCCGAGTTAGTCAGGGATACGACTAGAAAGACAATGAGATCATCTAAGGAGTGTCCCTGGGACTTCAGACAGTCACAGAGGCTCTCTGGAGCATACAGCTAGTTTGGATCATGCCACTGGAGGGTTCAGTGGTGGCTTTATCCAGATGCTGAAATGACAGGATCTGGATTCTGCTGCCTTCTTCTGCCTCTGTCTACCTCTCTCTAGATGACTTTTTTTCTAGATCCCTCTTCTTTTCAGATGTCAATTAATCTAAGGAGAAAGAAGCTTCTCTTGTATTGCTCTGGGAGGGATTTTGTTGTGACAGGGTGGGTGTGAGTTGAGTACTAAAGCCCAACTTACAGCTGCAGGAACAGGAAACTGCTATGGTGATTGGTAAGCTCCTGTTCAGGGCCATTCCCCAATTCAAGGTGATGCCCTGCGATTTGAGTTCTTGAGAGCAAACCTCTCTCTCCACTCAAAGAGGAGGAGGTGGTACAAGAATTATAGTGTCTCTTCTAGTGCTAAGGACAGACGGGATTGCCATGCGGCTGTCAAATTCCCAGTTACTGTTTTCCCACCTGTACTTTCGGCCACAGAATAAAGCTCCTTTCAGAGTGCAGTTGCCCTTCCCAACAACTCTTCGGAGTATAGTTAGCTCAGTGGCATAATTTATAGCTTTGTTATCCTTTGACCTCTGTAGAATGTAGTTTTGTAGTTTAAAAAAAATCAGCAAAAACAAAACAGAAAACATTCCTCAGAGGACTTAAAATGATGGGTGGATTTCTGAGTAAGGCTCAGATCAAAGGACTGTGCTTTGGCTAATGAAATGTTTTGGATTTATGTTTTGAACTGTTCAAAATCAACATTCCAAGTAGAGAAAATATGTGTCTGTAATGTTCCACACTCCCGTCTGTCTACCTCAGAATTTGTCTGTCTATCACTAGGCTCTGATTTTTTTTCTGTATCCTCTTCTCATCTCCCAGCAAATCTTTCTGCTCCTGGCCTTCCTTTTCCCACCTTTCATGGGATTCTTGACTAGTTTCCTTCAATTACCCAGGCAGAGCCTTATCATTTGTAGACTGTAAGGTTCTGGGCTCTTGGAAGCTTCCATTGTGACATGCCCTTACTTTACATTGTCTTGCTGGGAGTCAGGAGGAAGCCACTCATTCAGACTCTTCAAGTGGTATATTGGCTTATACTTGAACAATCTCTGAAGAAATGTAAATAAGCTTTCTTGTTTGACTGATTAACCAATGTACCTGAATTTCTCTATCTAGAACAAAAGCACTAGCTTGCTAATGAAGCTCTAGATCATTGCTCATTGCTTGCTAAGGAGGACTTTGGAAGGAGTAAGCGTTACAGTGGAACACTCTGCAACAGCCTTTCTATCCCAGCTTCTCTTGCCATTCCATGTGTAAATACATCTCCAATGTTAAAGCATTCACTTCATTTTGCCATATGAGCTTTCAAATAGCATATCTTCCTTAACATTTACTGTGTGTGTAGATCAGAGAACAATATTCCAGGGTTGATTCTCCCTTTCTGCCATGTGACTCCCAGGGATGTAACTAGAGTCATTAGGACTTTATCTGCTGAGCCACCTTAGAGGCTCACACATAATGTACATGTACCACCTACACCAACCTTTTAAATTACTGACTGCTGGGCAGGTAGATTTCATTGAAGTCCCACCTGTCTTAATAGAAAAGACTCCCCTTTAATAGTATTTCAGTACAAGGCTGTCTCCGCAGCCTTTTATAACTCAGGCAGATGCTGGTGTAAGATATTTCTCTGATTGTTTGATGGATTTATTTCTAAATTATTTGATTTTCTTCTCTGAAAACTGACAGAATTAATAAAAAACTTTAACTTGGACAAAAGGAATGCCATTTGCCCTGCATCTGACCAGGGTTAAACACAAAGACAGACACAGTACTACAGGGCCTCTTCACTGCATTTGATTGGTTGCGAGAGAAGTAAATGAAAGTGCCTCATCCCAGATTCATCTTCATCTTTCCATTTTAAGGGAAGGCAGGATGAGGACACCACCTTCTCACAGGTGCCTCCTTCAGGGACAGCCGTGTAATGGTGAGCACCAGCTCATTGCTTTGTAAGTCAGAGGCAGCAGCCACCACGACTAACAAGTAGTAGCCAAACAATGGAAAACCTGAATAGATTTCAATATGGCTTTATAGTTGTGTCCAACTCTCCTCCCCTACATAGAAGTACCTAAACAACAAGCATATTTTGAGGTGAATGCTGTGGAAGGGCTCTGGATGTAACCCAGTGGAAGATAGGAGTTCCATAAGACCAGGAAACCAGGGTTGCAGCAGAGAAGATCACAGTGTCCAGCAGCCATAGCTTTGGTCCACTGTCTAGGAAAGAAAGAAGGAAAAAGAAACATGGGGGAGCATAAGAATATTTGGGGAGTAGCCAAGGAAAAGATAAGGGTTGACAGGTGTGGGACCATGGTAGAGTTGATGTCATATGATCATAGTACATTGTAGAAGAACATGATATTTTCAATTTTTAAAAAAATCTAAAATGACAATAACCTTCATTGTTTGGGTAACCCTCTGAAGAATTAGAAAGTATTTCACAGTTGTGTTCCATACCTGGTACAAATGTGCTCATATTTGGGGAGATAAAAATACCACCATTCCATACTGTAATTATGTGTTACAATGATACCCCTCATAAAAGTACAGATACTGTGTGTCGGCAGAAAAATAAATGTTGAAAATGAAAAGCTTTCTATTGTAATATGGACATGAAATTAAAGACAGCATTCATTAACAGATCAAAACTATATGAGCACAAATGTCATAGGAAAAGCCTCATTTAAAAGTTACATTTCATTAATTCACTTCAAAGGACAAGCTTTGTGCAATGTCCTAAAGAATTGATATATGGGGGTTATGGCTTGCCTAAGATTTAGTGAAATTGAGTGTTGGTCATGGTAGATGCTTGTGTAAGCTATGCTCTGCCTATTTCAAAGACACTCAAATGCAGGCAGTGAAGGAGGCCAGATGGCCAGATGTCCTTTTCCCCCTAGACAGAACTCTCTGTGAACTCAGTTTTAGAGTTTAAACCTAATAGACAATGTATGCTGTCCTTCTCTGTATATAGATGCTGAAATTTCTCCAAAAGAGAATACTTCTTTTAATTATCAGTTATACTAAATATGTACCTTCTTTGGTTAGTGTTGTTGCTCCACAGTAGATGCTGGAGTTTCTGTCCTTGATCCTCAGCACTGCCACTCGTCCCCCACTGTCTGTGTGTGTGTGTGTGTGTGTGTGTGTGTGTGTGTGTGTGTGTGTGTGTGTGTGTGAGAGAGAGAGAGAGAGAGAGAGAGAGAGAGAGAGAGAGATCATGTGTGTGTATGAACATGTATGTGTGTGAGAGTGATAATATGTATGAGTGTATATGTGTATGTATGTTTGTATATGAGCATACATCCTCTTTAGACATAATCCTTAGTTTTTATGAGGACCTCATGTGGTCACTAGTACACAGAGATTTGTGGTACTAGGCCTGTTAAGGTTACTAGGATCTAAGAGAACATTTCAGTGCCTGAGTAAAGGTGATAGTTTCATCAGAATCAGGGTCAAATCCTGACTGCACTTTCAGCACTCAAACATGGGAGCAACTGATTTAGAAAATGAAAAGATTAGCTCCATTTACCATACTGACTTTGATTAGGTTGAGTTCGTAGACTGTTTGCATGGAAGAATTTAATTTCTTCACAATAATACTCACAGAGGATGCCTGTCCTGTCTCAGACTCACATAGGTCACTTGCTACTAGCAGATTGGTTTTGGTTAAAGTGCTCTGCCTGTTTGATTTTGATATTCATTTTGCTGCTGTTTTATGGTATTGTGAATGGGACCAGAATCTTACGTATGAGTGATGGTTTGAATAAGAATGGCCCTGCCCGCATGGGCTTATAGATTTGAATGCCTAGTCATCAGGGAGTGGCACTACTTGAGCAGGATTAAAAGGTGTGGCCTTGTTGGAGAAAGTGTGTCACTAGGGTTGGGCTTTGAGGTTTTCAAAAGCCCAAGCCAGGTTCAGAATCTTTCTTCCTGCTGCCTGAGGATCTGGATGAAGAACTCAGCTACTTCTCTAGCACCAAATCTACCTGTGTACCAACATACTCCCTGCCATGATGAAAATGAACTAAACCTCTGAAACTATAAGCAAGCCACAATTAAATGTTTTCCTTTATAAGAGTTGCTGTGGTCATGGTGTCTCTTCACAGTAATAGAATACTAAGATAATCTGTTAAGGAAGCATTCTACCTCCTGAACACACCCAGCCCTATCAATATATTCTTAGGATACAATATTTGCATAGAAGATGCAGTTCTTTTCTTGTACTGAGTCGATTTCTGTTGTCATATTTTTGTTGTTTATCTTTTGGAAGATTATATATATATAATAAAGTACATATATAACAATAATATATAATATATTAATATTTACATATATATCAATATACTATATATATAATAAGATACTAACAATATTTTTATTAACCTGATTTGAAAACCGTTAAAGATCTTTACAAAAAATGTTTTGAAAGGCCTAGAGTTGAAAATAAACTACTCAGGTTTCTTAACCAGTTTGATGCATGAATGATTCTTTGCACTAGAGTTCACTCTAATTCAGCGTTAGCTTTTAAATGGAAGATGTTTAAATTAACAGCTACTCCACATTAGAGTCAGTTGAGGGAAAAGTATTTCCTTGCAGTGAGTCTACTGTGACAACCCCATGGCGTTCTTTCCTCTCCGTGCATCTTTGCTCAGGAAACAGTCACTATGTACCTTCCTTCACTTTTAACCACAGGGCACAAGCCTATGAATTCAAGGAATCTTTCTGCATGCTGCTTATATTTATGAAATACTAGCCTGTCACTTGTCACCTTGAGCACCTTTTGAAACTAATTTTTCCTCAGAAGTTACCCTCATAGATTTTCAAATAACTTGGGAAATGACTGAGTCAATTTTCTATCCTCAAGTAAGCTTTCCTCCAAGTCTGAGAAAAGACAAAAATCAATGTCCCAGGTGGCAGCTGATTTAGCCCCCTGCTCAGTTCTCACCAGAAAGCCCTCACTGCCTGAAAAAGCAGCCTCTTTGTCCACTCTCCCTCTGTAACTCTCCATCTCAGTTTGAATAAGCAAGCTAGTCCATGATATCAAAATATTTGTGTAAATGGAATGAACCATAATTTATTGCTTCTAAAATAATTTCATGGGATTGTGGTAGGCCTTATTTTCGCTGAGCCATTGGGGTTAATCTCAGTGGAAATGGAGCCTGCACTCTATGTTATTATAGTGATTTTTAGGAGAAAAAAATTCTCTAATCTCAGTTTCCCTAATATTTATCTAGATTAAGAACTTCCAAAAAGTGTCTGCAGTGATTTAACAACAGGTTGCTGACTCTGGTCCTTCGTTATTAAGCTTGCTAAACTTCAGATACTTGTTTATCAGTCTTTAGGTCCATAGTATGAAGAATTTCTCCCAAGATGAAAGAAACACCCAAAAGTATATGCCAAGATTTCCTGTAACACATAAAGAGAGAAAAGAAAAATAGACATGTAGGAGGAGAGAGGGAGAAAGGGAAAAGATTACATATAATATGTATAGGTTGAAACTGCTTGGACATTGTAGAACTTTCTGAGGCTGTTAAGTATTTGGGAGCTGAATTATTGAAACCAAGGCAACCAGATGTGTTTATCTAATATCAGGCCACTGTTTCAGAAATTATGATGGTTATCTACAGCAACTCTGAACTTACAGCCATCTTTTATGGTGGAAAAGATTGCTATTAGCTTTAATTCAATAATAATTTCATGTATGTATGCAGGCAAAACACTTGTACACATAAAATCATAAAAATCAAAAAAATTCATGTATGTGTGGGTACAGTGGGTTACTGTGGTACATGTGTGCATGATGCAAAGATCCAGTTATGATGTTCAGCATATCTGTCATCTCAAACATTTATTTTTCCTGTGTGGTGAGACGACTCATAAACTCTTCTATCTATGTTGAAATATACATTATGTTATGTTTGGCTATAGTCACACTACTGTATAAGAAACTATCAAAAACTATTTTCCCTATTAAGCTCTCTTTTGCATTCATTGTCCAGCCCTTCTCCCGCCCCCCACTCCAGCCTCTTCTCTAAATCTTTGGGAAGAGCTTTTAGAATTCACATGGAGGTGACTTTCATGTAGTCTTGATGTTACCTGCACAGCAAGTGAGGATGCAGACTGAAGGGGGGGATGAAAGATGCCTGGGCTTGCATAGCTAATATGAATGGTTTCAGCTCTAAGTGGAGTAACACATAACAACAAAATGACTGGGGTTAAGCAGTTAAGGATAGTTACTGCTCAAGCAGAGATGACCTGGGCTTTGTTTCCAGCAACCACATGACAGCTGAAAACAGGCGAAAACTCAAGATACAGGGGATCCAATTCCTTCTTCTGGCCTATGCATAATAATTAATAATGATGATGATAATGAATAGTGGTGATAAATCTGTAATCACTCCGCACATTCATTATTAACTATTCCAGTATTTGCCTCGGCAAACAAAATCCATTCCATTTTCTCTCTTGATGCCAGAACTAAAAAAAAGAAATCTTGTTAGAGACTATGGATTATCTACTAATGAATTATCATGATTTGAATAGTTGCCTTTCTAGTGGGTTAGCATAACATTGATGTGGGCACATGTTTAGAGGATATCACTACATGCTCAGCCTTTTAATATGGTTTTTCAACCTTTTTCAATTGGTATACAGTCAGTTATGCTCTAGTCTGTGCTGTGTGAGTGTTGTGTCATACTCACTGTTCTGCATCAGAGTTAATACATGCTTATTGTATATTTAGGGATTGTACGTAAGCTTGAGTAGCAGGCAAGAAGCATGAATATGCTTCTGTTATCAGAGAAATACTTATTTGGCCTGTGGAAACAAAAGCAGAAGCAAAATAGTATGAAGTAAAGGTGTCTTGTAATGACTGAATATACTTACAAACTATGTAAAGTTTATGGCATCATTTGGATTTGAAAGTGTATTCTATCATTTGGCTGTTGACTGTCCTCCACTGAGACTTGTATTAAGGTTTGATAGCCAGGATGACATTACTGGGAGATAGTAGAACCTCTTAAGGTAGGGTTTAGTAAGAGGTCATTAGGACTTACTGGTCTGCTTCCAAAGGGGATTGTGTGTCTCCAGCCCGTCCTGTGTACCCCTTGGTTTATGATAGAAGACTTTTTGCTGGACGCTGTTCTCCTTCCATGATATTTTGTCTCAGTACAGTCTGGACATATGATGCATGATCATTCATTGATAGAAACTGGCTGAGAGTCTGAATAACCCTTCTCTTATACAAGTGGGTTGTCTCAGATATTTTATAATGGTGAGATGACTGATAGTATAGAAGTGTGAAGAGATATACAATCTCAAAAGATTTGCTTATTGCACATTTAGAGAGTATAAGTAAGCTTGAATGGCAGGCAAGACGCATGAATATGCATCTATCTTCTAAGAAATACTTATTAGCCTAATCAGCAAGCTGGCTGTAAAAAAGCATCACATTTTGACTTTTACCTTGATGACTTCCCCTACTAGGATATGACCTTTAAAAGAGGTGACTCAACATCTTCTTGGCACCTTCCACTGACCTTGTTATTGAGTTGCTCAATAACAGGCTCCTGGAAAATATCAGTGTAGAGACTAGAAAGAAATGCAAGGCATATTAATGAAGGGATGATCTTAGAGATCCAGACTTAAAAGAAAATATTTGTGACTGACACCCTGATCTATGGTTTAAGAAGACAGCATGGTCAGTTAAGGCCTCTATTGTTACGGGAGGTGAGCCCTGATTCATGTTGGAATGTGTTTTAGTTAAGGTTTTATTGCTGGGAAGAGACATCATGACCACAACAACTCTTATAAAGGAAAATATTTCATTGGGTCCGGCTTACAGTTTCAGAGGGTTCGTTATGGTGGGGAGCATGGCAGCAAGCAGGCAGACACGGTGTTGGAGAAAGAGCTGAAAGTTCTATATCCTGATCTGAAGGCAGCAGAAAGAGACTGTGTGTCATTCTGGGAGTAGCATGAGTATGTAAGAAACCTCAAAGCCTGCCCCCACAAACATAAAGTTGCTCCAACAAGGCCACACCTCCTAATAGCACCACTCTCTCTGGGCCAAGCATGCAAACGCATGAGTCTATGAAGGTCATACCTATTCAAACCAGCACAGGAGGTGTGCAAAAGAAGTTGGTTTTATAGGTCTTATGAAGGTCCACTGGAGTCATCTGTAGTAAGCTGATGAGGACCTCAGATTTTGGGATTCTAATGTGTAGGGGGAACATAGACAAAATATTTTAAATAAGAAAACATTTGAAGTATCAGTTTCTAACCACTGTATGAAGAAGGTGAGAGAATAGACACTTCATAATTCTTTCATCTCTTATTTTAAAAGTAGACAAGCTGTATCAACACTTTAATTTTAGTCTCTATAGTGACTCCCTAAAATGCAAATTATTTATTCAGAGAAAATGATTATCCATTAATACAAGATTTAAGTCACTTGTGAAGATGTAATTAACACTTCCTTCTCAGTTCTGTGTTCAGTACAGTACAGACTACCTAGGTGGGATGTATAAGCATAAGTTTGTTCTCAGTTAGTTGTCTGTCTAGTACTGTTTGATAATGTACTGTCTTGGAGACACAGAAAGATAAAGATAGAGAAAGCCAGATCATTAGATTGAAATATAGCAAGTCTCACATCTAGTGTAAATTCAGAGTGGGAGGCATGTACACAAAGCTCAGTGGACATATGGTGATTGTAAGTGAATGAGAAATGCAAGACTACTAACATGAAAATAAATTCAGAATATTATGTTCAATTCGTTACTCCAAACAAAGTCCAATACTCTCATTTTAAGAGCCATGTGTAGTTACAAATGAAAAAAGTCAGTTAGCTTGTATTTAATGTGAATATCTAGAATTGGAGTGAAAACAAGAATAACATATTTAAGAGAAAAAGTACAAGCTAATTCTATTTGAACAAACTATGTAAATTTGTGTTTTTGCTAACTCTGTCTCCTGATATTTGTTTATGAACCTGTTTCATTGCTATCTTTGCATACACTCACTCATTCCCCCATTTAGCTAGCAGTCTCGTACCATGCTGTGCACCAACCAAATATCATGCTACTTATCAGGTATCCAAAGAGTAGTCAGTGTTTTTTTGGCCTCCAGAAAGCATTAAATAGCAAAGAAATGTTCATGAAAAAATAAAATTCAAATTTGTGATGGGTGTGGTATGGACCATGCTGCAAAGACATCACTGCCTCTGCCTCTGGGACTCCCAGAAGGC
Source organism: Uromys caudimaculatus (assembly GCA_028551405.1). NCBI lineage: Eukaryota > Metazoa > Chordata > Mammalia > Rodentia > Muridae > Uromys > Uromys caudimaculatus. The sequence goes on from CM052704.1 coordinate 58,884,305, forward strand.
TTGCCTGAGGAGCTCCTATACAACTAAAGTCTGAAGAAGTAGAAGTGTGTCAAGTGATGTGGAAAGGTACTCCTGCATTAGGGGACTTCAGATATAACTTTCAAATATTGATGTGTAATCCTTGAGAGTTACTACTCTTCATTTTCTATGTACATCCAGTGAAATGTATTGCGTGTGGCTTGGAAACCCTGAGTAATAAATCTGGTGACATAAAGTGTTTGACCTATGATGGGGCCATTATTGCTGGAATCACTTTATCAAAAGATGTGGTCATATTTACCATCTGGTGAAATGTGCTGTCTCGCCCAGGTTGAGGTTCATAGTGACTAAAGACTTAAGTAGCCCACAATGACTCAGTTGCCCCAAAGCCCTAAAGTAGATGGAGAGTTGTCTGCAAAATTTCATAGGTTCTCTGACTGAAGTCTAAAGGGTAAGAGGGAGCAGATGTGTATGCCTTACTTCTGGGTAACACAAAGACCTTCTGTCCACTGACCAATGCAGTGGTGCCTTCATATGCTCACACTGTAATGATAAAACAGCTGATCAAATAGGAGCCATGAAGATATTGGCCCAAGAGTAAATACTCTCTTTTTAAGACTACAATTCAATTTCCATATTTGAAGCTCTAGTTTAAATGAAAATATAAACAGTTTAACAATTGAAATTACAATACATACATTGTTAAAAGTAGTCATTTATTGTCGGTTAGCCTCAACTCTGTGTATGATAATTAGCCCAGCTTTTCAGATACATATCTGAAATTACAGAGTTCAGTTTCTGTTTGCTTCTATAAAAATAAAAGTCACTGAAGTGTTACTGATGGAAGGCTGTCCTACAGCAAAGGGCTTTGGAATGCACACTTATAACTATCAACTGAGAAGCTAAGTAATGATATATATATATATATATATATATATATATATATATATATATATATATATATATATATATATATATTTGTGATTATCTTATGACTTCTATTCACATATTTATAAATTTTTATCTCCACACTTATTCTATGGTCCTAAATTTCCCTCTGGAAATTCATTCTCTCTCTCTCTCTCTCTCTCTCTCTCTCTCTCTCTCTCTCGTGTGTGTGTGTGTCTCTAATGTATGGGAAATTGTTAAACCTGCTAGGATTCTTTGCAATGTGCAGGCCTGTAAAATGCTATGGTGGAGTCTGCTATAAAAGCTCCTTGAAAGGGTAACACAGAGAGGAAATAGCCAAAATGAAAGCGTATTTGAAATAGGCCAAGAAGAAAATAAAACTATTGCCAGATAATCCCTGCCTCGGGATCTTGCCTAAGGGGTGAATTATCCAAGTGGGCACTGAGCCTGGTGTTTCTCATTTCTCTTTCACACCATCAAATATGAAGTAATCTCCTTAGCTGGACTTTCAGCCATAATCACGTCACCTGATGACCAGACTGGCTCCTTTGAGATAAAGCTTTCTGTTTTGTTTCCTTTCTTTGGAAATGAAAACATTAAAGGGCTAACCCCTCTTTCTTCAGTCATTGGGTTCAAGAACAGAATCCCACATCCCTCCTTAGTCCCTTGTCCTACTAAACAAAAGCAAGTAGTAAACCCAAAAATATACCAAAGGGAAGCAAAGCAAAATAAAACCTGTTTCTATGCTTCTCACGTGAGTAGAATTAGGTATTTTTGTTTATCTGCTTTCTGAGATCCGAGTCTTTTACTGAAAAGGATCAATTCATTGTCCTCTGCCAAGACTTGTGCTCCCAGACAGTGTGATGACTGTGTGCACATCAATTCCCATTTGCTGATTTTAGTCTGCACAAGTTCCCCTCATCCAGTGAAGATGGACTCTGACACTCAAGTCAATTTTATCATTTTAGATTTTTCTGTGCATATATGAGTGCCTACATGTATGAATGTGAAACACACACATGCTGTTGCCCACAGAGGCCAGAAGAGATTGTTAGAAACACTGGAATTACACTCACAGGTTGCCCTGTGAACTTTGTGATGTGTATGCTGGGAATCTAGGTCCTCTCAAAAGCAGCAAGTGCTCTCACCTGCAGACTGATAGTTTCATTTCTTAAACGTAACATATCAACTTGACTTTATTAATGCCCAATAGCGTTGTTACCACAGGTGTAAAGGTATCATATGTAAACTGTTATCTAGTTGTGGTTGATTTAGTACTGACTCACAGAATCTATGTTTAAGTAACAGCTGTATACCACAAACCATCCCACATTAAGGAGATGCTTCTGTAAAACTCATCACAAGTTAGACTGTCAGAGTGTAAGGATATGCTCTTCAGAGGAGAGGGCTCTGAGTTGGCTACACAGCGTATTAGTAATATGTTCTGTTCTCTTTCTTGGGAACCATCTTGAATTGATACTTATAAACTACTATCCAAACCTTGGCTTCTTGTCAATAACAATACAGTAATAGAATGTGAACTTTCACTGAAAGTAGAAGCAACTGTTAATTGTATAATCTGTTTAACCTTAGACACAAGATAGTCAGCCTTTGAAAGATGCTCTTTATACGTTCTTCTACTGCCCCACACTAAGTCTAGAATTGATAATCGAGGAAACAAGAGAAAGTACTGAGAGATTTTGTAAGTGATCAATAAATATATCCCTTACTACAAGAGAAGCAACTGTAAAGACAAAATATCTACATGCTAATCTTATTCTAGGCAAGCTAAATTCAAGATAACTGTTTGCACAGAGGAAGTAACTAGGGGAGTTGGGCTTGCCCTCTGTTGCCATTTAGGGCTGTGACTTACACTCACTGTGTAGCACCATGATTAGTAACCTCTGCCATTTTGAGTCTTACCTGTGTGAATTTGATTTATTTCATAACCTATTGTATCCCAGCCATGGGCTCAGAGTAGCCAAATGAGTTCTGTCTGGTGATGGAGCTGACATTTGAAGAGCACTGGGTCCTTGTAATGGCCTCATCATGTTTGCTCTGTTAGGGTAATTAAATATTTTACGAAAAATTATAGAAACTTTATCAAGATTTTGATAAAAAATAAACAAGCCCATGACTTCTTGTCATTCAGTTATATATTTTCAGACAGTAAGTGTTCATTCACAGTTGGCTGCATGTAGTTTTTTTTTTTAATTTGGACATCTGCAGTGACCCACATTTTTTCCCATGAGTTTCTGAGTCTTCGATCATAGACAAAACATACTGATCTTTGTATCTTAATCCCATATTCAGACTCTTTACTGAATTATCTTTTTAGGTTCCAATTCTTTTTAAAAGCCCAAAGTTCAAAATAAATTTTGATTCCTGTCTTCCTTATCCACACGGACTCTTGTTAGATTTATCTCAACATAGATGATGTGTAACTGTTACCTCCATAGTGTAACTCAATTCTGCTTCTCCAGGTCTGAGCTTTTTAGCCTCTGTACCAACTCTGCTGAAGTCTGTTCTCAAAATCTACCAGCTGGGAGCAGGGAAGGCTCTTCTTGCAAAATAGTTCATTTCAGTGGTGAGAATCAGCTCAGTGTCCAGAACTGATGTGAAAACAACAGGTGGGACTTATCTTTGTAATAGCCAGGAAGGAAATGGCGGGAGTACCCACAGGCTTGCTGGACAGGCAGTCTAGCAGAAACAGCAGCCATTGGCTTTATCAGGGTACCTTGACTCAAAACCTAAAATGGAGACGCCATTGAGGATGGCATCATGATATCAACTTCTATGTTCTTCAGTGAGGTTTCACAACAATGAGAACCTTGTTTCAAAGGAAGTGTGCAGGATTCTGGGGAGGACACCCAAAGTTAACCCCTGTCCTCACACATGCGCGCGCACACACACACACACACACACACACACACACACACACACACACACACACACACACGAACATGTACACACCAGCACTCAAGCCTATCAGCAACCAAAGATATTTATCGTCTCTGTTTTTATTACATTTTTCTTCCTTCTATGTCAAATTTATCTATAACTCCTCCAAAATTCCAAAATAGTAAAGAGAGCTCCTCACTCTGTTGTAATGTCATAATCAACTTAGCTTCATTTCAGACAATGCATGTGGTTACTTTCTGTTAAGAAACTTTCCATACAAATTTGAAAGTCTTTTGCTTCCATCTTTTGGTAACCAATTAATTGAGCCATATTGGTGATTCATTTACTATTATGATCACACTGGTGTTATTCCTTTTAATATTTTATGGAGCAGATTTTATTCCTCTTTTTTCATGGACAAAGCTCATACTGGGGCAATTACCCTAATCATACAATCTACTGATGGCTAATAGTTAGCAATTTTTTTCCAATTGCCTATCTGACTGAAATGAGTCATATTTCTGAATGCTAAATATTGCCATTTCAGAAAATTCACTGCAAGGATTGGGGAAGATTATCATATTAATTGAGAAGATTATAATTTTCAATGTTTTGTAACAATTTATGAAAAACTGGAATCACGCATTTGTTTATAGCTTAATAAAGTCTCGTAAAACCACCTTTTATTTCATTTTTTATACTAATAAATATTGATCAATTTTTCAATTTAAGAATTAATATTTACTTTAACTCTGCTATTACCAAGTTGATAATTCATATTTTAGCCATTATTTTATGTAATTTTCCAAATATATTTAGTGAAAAAATCCTAAATTATAAAATATTTAACTGTAATTATATCTTCTGCATGGTTCACGTCTGTGTCTATTTTTCTTTCTGTCTCCTTATCATTCTTTTCTGTTTTTCTTTTTTTCTTTCTTTCATTATTCTCCCTTTCTGCCAGTTTTTAAATCATGCATAATTATTTTGTTTGCTTATACCTCTTAAATTTTATTTCTAGTAATTATTGCTTTTCCCCTTGTCCTGTCCTTAGTTGTTCTTAGCTGAATTGGTAGCCTGTACAGTTGCATTATTTTTATTTAGTGATAAGAATTACTTTAAAATCTTCACCTCTTCAACTTGAGCCACTCTCACAGGGTGAGCTCTCTGGTTTCGATGAGAATCTCCCCATCACTGGTTGTTTGTCCTGGGAAGTATAATTGTATGTTTGGCTCCCATAGTATACATTGTTTTAAAATTCTCTATAAAGAGTTGCTGATAATCAATACTACCAAGTTAGTTATAATAAATAATCTAGCAAGCTATATGTTCAGTTTCATTTGTTACAGTCTGTGTTTTCCAGCCCTTAAAAAATGACATCGTAGTCATTTGGACTAGATACCTATATTTTCTGTACAGTTAGGCAATAAAATAAAATAAAATAAAATATAGAGATTATTTTAAGTATAGTGAGTAAATAGGTCTTAGCTTCTGAGACCTTGACGTCTGAGATTTAGATTTCAAAATTAAAGCTATAACTTTAAAATTAATTATTTTGTAAACATATCCAAATTACTTAGCTTCTCTATATTTAGTAACCCATACTGGGCACAATTAGACATTTCCACTTTCACTTGCTAAAAGGATCTATTGAGAAAATATTCAGAAGCACGTGCCTAACATATTGTAATCACCTAATAAATATGATAATTATTTCAAAGTATTTTTCAGTATTAATTGGTGTCTAGAAGAATATCTGGTGTTTGAATAGGAGTCTGAAGATTCTGTTTGTGCGTGGATAGCAAAGGCATCAGCCGATGAGCTCTGTACAGTAATTGTCATCTTATTATTTTTCTTACCTATCCCAACCTGCTCCCGATCCAGTTGACACTTGCAGAGCTAGGCTTTCCATAATCCACATGCACTTGGCATCTTTTCTCACCACGGTCAGGCTGATAATTCATGGGGCAGGTTTAATTGACAGGGTTTTATTCAGTATGAACTAGAGACAGCCTGTTCTGCAGGGTTGGTTTATTTTTGTTGAAAGAAGCTGGGTGTCTGACAATTGTGTTTACCAGGGAATTTATTTCTCTAGTATACTCCTTACATTCTTAGGAGTAAGAAAACAGTTCCAATATCCTCACTTCCTACATTCACACAGGAGAACAAAAATTTTGTCTACCACATTAGACTTGTTTATTAAACATAAAAGAACATAAATCCTCCCTGGGTCCCAGGAGTATGTAGAGAGGGGGAGTGATCATTACCAGCCACTTTGCATTCTGTGTGCTGCATCATGTTGCTCTGAGAACGTGATGTTTGATTGGCTCATGCTTAGTAAATCCTTTAAATAGTGGTGTGGGCAATTGTTCACCTTGAAAATTAATACCTGGGAGTGTACTGTAAGGATTACTGTGTCTCCAGTCTGGTCACCTGAGCATGCATGGGTGGCATGCTTTAATCTGTTCCCACTCCCTTTTACTGTGACCTGGAGTTATGGTTTTCTTATTAGTTTCTCTCTTCTTTTGCTTCATGAGGTTTTGAAATACGTTAGTAAATATCAGCCAAATGGCTTCCCCTAGGAATCGCTTATTCTGTTGAAGGCATCAGGGAAAATAAATTGAGAAACATAATATGTAAATCATTAGAGAAAATAATTGGATTAAAATGCATTATGCTTTTCCAAAACCCACTGAATGCACTCTATAGATTGAAAGCAAATATTGAGCTGCATGCCAATGGTATTTTTGTTGTTGTTGATTTCGTCCTTGGCAATATGATAAGATTTGAACAGTGAGATAGGCATATATAGTTCAGGTATGCCCCCTCCCCCACACACTGCCTGTTCTATTTTATTCTATTTTGATCTTCATTTCATTTCTTAAAATTTTTTGTGGTGCTGGGAGACTGAACCCAGGACCTAGTCCATGGTGGTCAAGTCCTTTTCAACTCAGTAACATCTTCATCCATAATCTGTCTTGACCTTCAGTGCGAGTTTTTAAACAAAAGTACGTTGATAGTGGCTTTTTCCTTAAGAGGAAAATGTAAGCCTTAATAAGTAATTGTTCTATTGATATTCTTAGGTGTCCTAGATGCCTCACTGATTATTAGATAGGACTATGTAGTTAGAATAATTGGATAAATTTCCTAATTATATTATTGTATAATAATAGCTGTTGGGATCAAACACTTGAAGTGCCTAATTTACTCTGAAACAACTAGTAGTTTATATTAAATTATCTGTTTCATAGACAGAGTATATGTTTTCGATATTTCTTTTCCACAAAGTGGAAACCTCCAGAGCTTCTTCAAAAAAATTGATGAACAGAAATCTGGATGTGTCTAAACAGGCCATAAATTCAGAACTTGTTTTAAATTTGACACCAAATTCATTAGAAAACCTTCATGAAATCATAATGGACTGGACACCCTTCTCTAATCTGCACAGTAGTGAGTTCTGCATCAATATATAAATTAAACAAGGCCCAAATTAAGACTTTGCTGTTTGATTTTACTGTGCTGAGCATTAGCCTCACACTTACTGCACCCATGCTAGACAAGTACTCATCCCCAGACATAGTTGGTTCATTATAAGGTCGCAACATTTATAGCCCCAGTGTTTTCTTGTGCTTTACGAAACCCTTTCAAAGTGTTTAAAGGGAAATTGGCAATCAAATGCTTATATGGCATTTATTTTTGAACATAAATGAAAATTAGCTATAATGAAAATAACTACGGGAATTGTTATATTTTTTCCTTAGAATGTATTCTAGCAGTTTAATAGTTATGTTGAAAATGGTCACAAGAAACGTGAACACAATGCATGCTTCCCAGTTTACTTGTTGGAAATGGCTTTGTGATTGTCAAATCCAATAAGTGCATTTGATTAATTTTGAGGTTCTTTGAGGTTTTGTGCTGCTGGTTGCTTCTGCTTCTGTCTGCTTCTGGTGAGAATTCTTTCTTCCCATGCTCCTCAGCTTTTGTGCCACTGCTCAAGATTGCACCCAGATTTTCTGTTTTCCTGCAGGTTGCTGTTTAAAGGACCCTTTCTTTGTGTTCACACCTGAAATGTTTCTTCAAATTTCTCAGATAGATGATGATAGTGTATCTGGTACTCTTTCATTAACTATGCTGTATATACTACAGGGATGGCAAACCCAGATGCACAACTCTGTCAATTAGTACAAATTAATGAGATCTGCATAGGTAAAATACATGGAGAGCAGATCCATAGTTCTAAGACTGTTAAACGGCGTGTCTCATCTACGGTATTTCCATCCAGCCCAACTTCAGTCACTGTGAGGTTCAAGTGCACATTCGCCTGTTCACTCCACATGTGCCCTCTACTGTGTGCCTGGCCTACAGTGTGAGGGGAAAGAAATGAAGTGAACAAGAACACTTCATGTCCTGGAACTGACACCATTCTGAAACCTGTGTGAATCATTTCAGAGTAACAATAATCAGGAATATTACCAAATCTTAAACTTTAAAAGGAAACTAGAAACTCATACGTATGAAAGCATCAGCCTTTTAATGTATTGAATTAAATATTTTAAGGAAAAATAAGGCTTATTAAAACTGTGCCCACCTCTGTTTATGCTCTTCTATGACAAGTAAAATGTTGACAGCCTAGTCTGAAGTAACAAACTCTTAGTGCCTACACCAATTTTTCCCAGGTTGGTCTGTGTCATTTTCTTTGTTTGCCATCCTATATTCATGGTTGACCATACCTGGCCCCTTCCCTCTTGTATTACCTATCTATTATGTTTCTTGCTAGAATGCATCTCCGTTTTCCTCCCTTTTCAGTCCAGGTCGGACAATCAGCACACATTCACAGCCTAGATGTTAAGTCCTTTGTAAAGGGATCCTAATCTAGCTGTGTAAAATTGCCCTTGATCTTCCGGCATCCCACGGTGCACTCTCATTAGAGATTTCACCATTTGATTTATGAATCCTGAGCCCAAGGAAATGGTCGTTCCTCCTTGTAGGCTAACATACTTATACGTCTATGTAAGGAATGGTAGAAAACCGGTTGGACAGGTTACTTCCCCGAACAGAACAGAGCTTCCCAAGTAGGAACTTTGTTTTCTGTGCAGTTTTGTTATGAGAATGGTAAATCAACTCTTTAAACAGAGATATATAAAATTTTACTTAGGTCTACTCTACTTACCTGTGTCTACTCTTGCCACCTCAACATGGAGCCCAACTTCCATCCTTCTAAACTCCTGTAATGAGTAATGGCTGTCTTGCACCTATATAGTTTAAAGGTCTGGATTTGTTGTAGGATATGGCATAACAATTATGTTCTTTTGTTACTGAACATTTTCTTTTTGATGCTTTTAAATTCTCCAGGCTATATTAAAACATATATATGTGGAGGTGGGCATGATGCTGCATAGATCAGAAGCAAGCTTCATTGAGTGGCAACTCTGGACCAGGAATTCTTCAACACTGAGTGTATATTGTCATTTTAAAGTATTTTAGTTTCTTAGTTTTTGTGAGAAAAATGAAGCTGAAAAATGTTGTTACATTCCTTAGGGGAAGATTCATAACTATACTTGGTCTATATATTGTCTTTTAATTAACAATTTTGTCTTTAAATCTCATACTTTATAAAATGTTGGTTGTGATTTTTGTCTAGTGTATTTATATTCCATTATGTTATAACATCTATCTAAAATCAAGCATGTCAGACGTCTCTCTCATTACAAGTTTTGTAATTTTCTTTTTATTATTTTGAAATTCAATCCAGTGAAACTATCATTTATTAGTGCCTCTACTTGATAAGTATTAGCAGTATTCTTAGTATTCTTTTGGTACTATGGTTTTCTAAATTAGTAACTGTTGGTAAAGACTGAAAGATACATTTTTTTTAACTAGGAAATTTGGACAATGATGATAGGAACTATGATAGGAACTTGAATTATTCATGGATTAAAAGTCATATAATTTTGCTGTATTCAAAATATTTGTTTTAAATGTCTGACCAATCTCAATTTTGTTACTAGCAAATCTGAAGACTTTGAAAAAAATGTTTCATATTTTTCCAACTGGTTCTTCATTTCTAATTCTCTTTAACCTTTGCATCTCAAGGTCTCTCCCTTCAAGCATAACTGGGGACAACTCACTGTGTGCTCCATAGATGCATTGCACACATAAAGTTTCCATTGCCTAGATAAGCAATGACGTCAGTCTCTGCCCCCTTTGCCTCCTCACAGGTATGATTTTGTAGAAGTTGAGGAGCCCAGTGATGGAAGTGTTTTAGGACGTTGGTGTGGTTCTGGGACTGTGCCAGGAAAGCAGACTTCTAAAGGAAATCATATCAGGATAAGATTTGTATCTGATGAGTATTTTCCATCTGAACCCGGATTCTGCATCCACTACAGTATTATCATGCCAGTAAGTACAACTTTCAGATTCTCCTTACTTCACTGAGTCAGCATTTTATATATATATATATGTAAATACATATATATATATGTGTTTACAAATTTGATTTTCTCTTTTAAAGATGAGAATCAGAACACCAAACGTCAGATACTGTTCTCTAGTTTGGATTATTTTTTCTACAAAGGTTGCATTATAACTGTCACAGCCAGTTTAAGCATTTCTCTGTAGATTATTAGAAATACCAGCTGCCCTATCAATGTAGTAAAATTAAATATTGTAAATTTTTAGTCATTTTAAGAAGATAGAAGATGGGGAGATGGCTCTGGATAAAGTACTTACCTTGAACAAATGAGGACCTGGTTTTGATCCCTAGAACACAATTGAAAAAGCCAAGTATGACAACTTGTACTTCAGCTCTGGGAAAGCAGAGAAAGGCATATATGCCTGGGGAGCTCTGGCCAGCCAGTGTAGTCTAGGTGGTGAGCTCCTGACACAAAACCTCAAGTAGACAAGTCCTGAGGCATACACAAAGTATATGTCTGCCCCCCAGTTTCTCATACAGATATTCTCATACACACATACATCTCGAAAACAAAGGAGACAGCATGTTCTTCAGTCTGTTTTGTTGACCAACAACTCAACATTGATAGGAAATGACATATGGATTTTTGTCTTCAGAAGAATAGAGAAAATACATTTCATTCCTCACTCTTTTATGATTTAAAGATCACTGTAGAAACTTAATATTGTAATCTTTTTTAACTTATTCTAATGGGAGTCATACTAAATAATGAAATGCAATTGAAGCTTCCTAGTATTCTCTATGACTTTTGGGTATACGATATATTTATGTATTTTGCTAGTAATACTCTCAGTTTAAAGATGTAATATTTGAATGTTATTTAATGCTGTGTGATTTAGTGTCAATTCTATGTATAGATTTAGGGATGGATATAATGAAGAACTGGAAAGCCAGCACTATTTGTAATCAATAATATTTTACCTAAATCGTGTTTATATTACCTTTAAAACCAATGTTATATGTGATGCTTTAACTTTTTACACTTAATATAGCACCATTTATTTATCCTCCAAAATTAATTTTTATATCTGTTATTTATATAAATCTAACAATATCTATCTTTGCATATTATATTTATGTTACATGGTTATGTAAAAGAATTTAAAGCCTCAAGTGCCCATTATGTACAATTTACATCATGATTAGGTGGAGAAATTTTAAGTATTGGTTGATAAGACAGCTGAAAGAGAACAGTAGATTGCAAGCTGACTTTAAAACAAACTGCTTGTTCACTTAGTGATAGATCCCTTTATAGCATGTGACTGATGCTAAAGCAGACATCCTGAGATGTTACAGATTTGTACTGTGAATCTTCATTAACCTTCTGTACAGATTATCAAAGATATTCACATGCTATTCCTTTCTTAAAGTTGTTCCCATCTTAGATTTCATAGTATTTCCTTTGTTACATTTCAAAACTATTTTTTAATTAATAATATTTTTAAGCATTAAATTTGAGACAATTTAACAGTTTGACACAACCTAGAACCAGAGTCATCATAACATCTTCATCTGCTCACATACTTCCACTTCCTACTGCCCAGTTCAGGTTAGTTTAGTGGCCACAGTAGGGCATCCTGGTAGAGATATGCTATAGGAAATTAAGGCAGAATTCAAGGGTTGCATGCATAGCTTATCAGACTCAATGCCATTTAAACATACATTGAATATAGTTTTCATGTGTCACCATGAAATGGTGACACAAACTTGATCTAGTCCCTAGGTTGCAGCATGGGCAAGTCACTCGTGAATTCCAAGTAATGAGTAAAAGTGAGATCTCTGATCTCTCATAATCTGAAGAGTACTGGAACTTTCAGCAGGATGATATGGCCCTGGGCCACACCACTCAGCTGGTGGTCCTTATACACATTTACAGACACACAACACAAATGTCAGTGGGTCCTGGTGAATAAGATCTGGGAACTGGAATGCATGACCAACTAAGGATTTAAGTATTTATTGAGAAGTCCTAATGTGGATATAATTATTCTAACCTTCTTGAGGGTAGCAGCAGGCTTTGGGATGAAAGAAATAAAGGTATGTGAGTGTAGAAATGTAGGGTCCTATATATCCTAAGAAGTGCAACTTGATTTTAGACAATTTTTTGTTCCAATTTCACAAATTTCAACTTACTTGTGTTTGCATTTATTTTGGTGGCTGACCTGGTACTTCTTGCCCTACCATTTTGCTCTCTTGTAGCCCTCACTCCATATTATAAATACAGCCATCCCACTCTCACTATCTGTCTGCAGAATAGTGGGATTTGATGAGCGAAAAATCTGAAAGGTGATGATGCTTTTAAGCCTAGCAGGATGTTTTGAATTATCACTGTGTGTTGCTAAATGTCACCCTCCCTCTACCCACACACACATGCATTAGAACTGACCAAGCAACAATTCATCAGTGTTAGTTGTCAGTCAGATAAGAGAGCCCAAAGGAAGAAAGTATGCTTTTTGGAGAGGGGACTTAAAGGATCTTGTGGTATTTGCTCAGGGCAATTGCCCTTATATAACCCCCCATCCCCCATACATTTATTTCTTTGTGTTGTGGGTGAGCTCTCTTAGTAGAATCTCCACTTCCCTATACCCAATGATTGGACTGGCAGCAAACTCATAGCTATGAATGCAGACATGTAGTGATGCAGACTACAATGGCTTCCTAGTTTTGTAATGATACAAAAAGCATGGACCGCAGATATTGGTAGATTATTATCAAGTGTTCTTCAGATGCTCATGTGTGTCCAAGGCACTAGGGACTATGATGTAGTTGGTTGTTCAGGTTCCCTCATTCTGGTAAGGAGAAGCCAGATTGGAGAAAGTTAATGAAGTGTCCACTACAGTCAGTGAACTTAGTACACACTTCCTATTTTAAATCAATGATTTATAAAAATTAATCCATATAATAAGCTCTATCTGCTTTTGATAGTCAATGTAGTGAACAGTTTCCATTTACCTGACTCAGAAAGCTTATGTCAGGGAACAGTTTTTAAAACTGGAGTTAAAAACATATATCATATATGTATATATATTAGTATATGTATGTATATATACATATATATGCACTTTAAACTGAGTTATATTTTGTAAGGAGCTCACGCTGTGGTTTTATTTGTGAGATAGAATGGACATCAAGTTCTTATCTGCCATAAAACTCTCTGTGATTCTTATTACCATGTCATAGCAGAAAAATTTTCTCACAAGTACAAACTACAGGTTTCCAAATAGCTTGTAATAAGACAAATTAAATATGTTTCTCCATTTTAAATCGGTGTCACTTGCTAGGCTTAGTTTTAAAACAACCCCTGGGAGATTTTAATGTATTATCGCAATGAATTATAGCTACAAAATTTATTACACATGTTTAAATTTTAACATTTTAATTCTATTTTAGATAATTATTCACAAAAATATGATTCCCTTGTTATGCCTCATTGACAAGTAATGAAAGATAAATCTGTTATAAATTTGTTAATAAATGATATGTTAAGTTTTATGATGGTTCACAAGAAGTTAATAATGTCTTTGATTCTTTTCTCCTTTATGATGATAGGATAGAGAGAAAAAAAGGGGAAAATGCACACATGCATATCCTGGTAGATTAGTAGTGAGCGATTGTTTAGTGAGAGATTGTTTAAGAAAAATGAAAGCAGTAAGACCTTGTTTCCCTCTAAGGCCACATACAGTGAGAGCCCAGAATACACTTCGCATCTCTTAGAAAGAAAAGTTCTTTTTAACAGTGGAGTAATTTGTATTAGGTTATACATGCCCTTTTCTGCAGTGTTGCATAAACACCATTATTTAAAAGCCTAAGAAACAGACAAAGGATAAACAGAACTATGTTTCATCTAGTATCAAAATAACTGATTAACATTTTCTTGTCATTTTTGTTAGTACTCATTTCAAAAAACATATCTGAGGTTTTAAGTAAAAATGTGGAAAATCAGTTCTGACCCTTTTCAGGGTCTTTCTTTCTTTCTTTCTTTCTTTCTTTCTTTCTTTCTTTCTTTCTTTCTTCCTTCCTTCCTTCCTTCCTTCCTTTCTTCCTTCCTTCCTTCCTTTCTTCCTTTCTTCCTTCCTTCCTTCCTTTCTTACATTTAATATGCAAAACAGTTTTTCTTGCGTATAATACTGTCCTCAATGCTTATGAAATGTGAGGCCTTTAATTTTCTCCTTTCAGTTGGTTGCAGTATTTTGAATAATTATTGTACTAATATTAAACTTTCTTAAATAATTATTATTTGACCTCAGTTTTAACTGTTTTGGAGTTACTAACAAGATAATATGTCTAGCAACTTATTTACTCCTTTTCTATTTGCTCGGTATTAGTCTAAATGAATGGAACTTGATGCTATAGTAACCATAGCAGTGACTCCCTTGGGTTGTCACCATTTTATTTATTGCTGGGCATCTGGATGGCATCGGGGAGAATGCATGGGCACATCACTCACATTCATCCAGGCTGTCTACCTTTAAGTTTCTATCAAATGTTTTCTACTTTAAAACATGGTTTACTTCTATCCAAGTATGTATATTCAATGACAACTGTTTGGATACAGAAGTTTTTGTTATTTTTGTTGGTTGAATTATATAAGTCAAAAACAAAGTAATGCGATCCCCACCAAATGAATAAAACAAAATCCCGCAGTGCTGCATGGAGAGAGTGCCATCCGGTTCCGGGCTGTGTCAGAACCCGGTGATGCTTTGCTTCATCCTAACTTGTAAACAACTTGTGTGGAGTTAATTTGATGCACAGCCACCATGGTGGTTTCTTCTGTGGGGAAGGGTTAGAAGGACACTTGGTGCCTCAGGTACTGTTGAGGAATGCATGACTGATTGCTAGACAGTTATTAATTATGTGGGCAAAGAACAAAGGAGTTCAGTGGATATTGGAGTTGGAGAGAGACTGCTGTCTCTTCTGTCTGGTTGTGCCCATAGATATGTCATGTCAGTGTTCTAAAGAAAGAAGTCTAGTCTAACTGAGGACAGAATTCATTGTTTGTATCAGGTGACGAAAAGTTTCAATTGACTCTCAAGGAAGCCTGTAAATTAAATTTTCTCTTTTTTTATAAGATAAAAGAGCATGCTCCTTGAAATGTCCCTACACATAGATGCTGTGGGGAAGTCCTCAATGGCAGAATATGACCAATATTCTCCAAAATTTTAAATCTTAACGATTACTTCACATTTCAACATTATCCTATCAAACTAACTTAAGCAGTGACATTTATATAGAACTCACATTTCAAATAAATTATTATGTATGTGCCCAAGGAACAGAGAAATGATAGTGGTCTTACAGTTTTTAGTAGGACTGAAAACTTAGAGGGCGCTACAAGGAGTGGTTATGTACAGTCATCAGAAGCACTTGTCAAATGACTAGACTCTTATTAAAATGCACAAAGTTTTTGTTTGTTTAGGAAAAGAGTCATGAGATGTCAGCATTTTACTGCATCAAGGATATTATACAATTGCTGCAGAGACTCAACTTGGCTAAGAGCAGTTTATTCCATTTTCTGTCTGACTTCAACCCATGGGTGCAGTGTTCTCCTTCATAAGACGTGATCCTGTCTCTCTTCAATTTCTGCTGGTTCCTTCTGTTGCAGCTATTTTCACATCTTCTTCGAAGGAGCTTCACACGTACTGCTTAGAGAAAGTAGCCAGAACTCTTGCAAGAAATGTGGAAGGCAGATAGACATTTACATGGAGTTGTAAGGAAAGATCTCGAACAATTGGAAGCTTACATTTCAAAAATCAATATTGTCTGTAAAAAATACATTCATGAGTTCCGCATGACATGTATATAAAGAATAAAGTACAATCTCAGGAGTGTCTCCTCAAAAATCACACACGTTTTTCCTGAGGCAGCCTCTTATCAGTCTAGAACTTGTAAGGTAGGCCAGGCTGGCCAGCTAGAGAGCACCATCAAGCCTCTGTTACACTTTTTTGGTAGTAAGATTCCAGGCATGCCACCATGCTCAGTAGAATGTGTGTTTTGTGGTTGTTGAAGATGATGATTCTGGGGATGGAACCAAGGTTTTTTATTATTGGTAAGTCAACACTTTACCCACTTTGCTAGCTCTGCAACCCTCATGGGAATTATTTCAATGAACTTCATTGAAAATATTTGATAACTTATTTTGAGAAAATTTAAACAAGTAGGGTAATATTTCCCCAAATCTCTAGTACCTTGCCTCTGTCTCATTTGAGAGATAAAAGTGTATCTGTATATGTACATAATCTGTCATGTGAATGATTTGGAATATTTATAAGAAATTGAGAGACTGTTGAAGGAGAAAGAATGCCATGATTCTTAGAGAAAAACCAAAGAGTCATATAAATAAAACCTTTGAGAATGATCCAGCATGGATTTGATATCAATTATGTAACAAAACCTCTGAAGACCATATCACTGGTCACTGTTATCACTGGTTCTCCTTTGTTCTCCGGTGGCAACAGATGTGTTTTTATCAGCAATGTTGGAACTCTACACGGCACTGATCTGTTGCCATAGCCTTGGTTGGAAGCATGAGACAATGGCCATAAAATATAAATTGAGAAAGAGTTTTATTACCGTGTTGGAGAAATGTTCCTATAGTCTAAAACACAAAGTTATTTTGTGACTTGGCTTGGGGATTGTATGCATATTTAATAGCTAGTGTATTGTGTATTCCCTCTCTGTTGTTCAGAGTTGTATAAAGGGTGGAGAATTCTCATAGAATTATATGAATGTGTTTCAGATCATAACACTTGCCTGTATGCTCCAACTTTCCTAAGCTACATATTAAGGACTATCAATTTGTCAACTGTCAGTATCTGTTAGTCATAGTGTTATGATAGATTATCCTCTGCCTTTGTTCCTGCTTGACAAGAGCCTTATCTGGTTCTTCACAGAAGTTGCACATAGCATGGTTCTAGAACAGATTCTCTCTTATTCCACAAAGTGATGAGATACTTCAATAAAGTAAGACAAAAGAAATATTCTTTTATTTCCTCATACTTTGTAATTACACATAACTTTTGTTTAATTTAATATTATACATATTTTTAATTTTTGAAAATTTATACATAGTTACTATATTTACATCATTTCTGTCCTAGCCTCACCCCTTCTAAGTCCACTCATATTCACCACACTCCCTGTCAAATTAATGATTAATGATCTCTTTTCTCTCTCTCTCTCTCTCTCTCTCTCTCTCTCTCTCTCTCTCTCCCTCCCTCCCTCCCTCTTTCTGCCTCTCTGTCTCTCTCCCCCTCTCTCTGACTCTCTCTGTCTCTGTCTCTCTGTCTGTCTCTCTCTCTGCCTCTCTCTCTTACATACATACACACACATACACACACACACACACACACACAGAGAAAGAGAAAGAGAGAGAGAGAGAGAGAGAGAGAGAGAGAGAGAGAGAGAGAGAGAGAGAGACTACTGATTTCATATATTGTTTTTGTATGTACAAGTATTTAGGGCTGACCTCTTGGGAGTAGATAATCTATCAAGGGTTTCATCCCCCAAAAGGTTCTTTCTTCCTCACTCAGTAGCTATTTACTGTATACTTTTTATTTCTTTCAGCTAATCTGGCTAAAGTTTTGTCAGTTTTGTTTATCTTTTAAAAGGAAGAAAGCATGTTTTATTGATCCTTTGCTTTATTTAATTTCTTGAATTTATGCCCTTACTTGATAATTTTTCCCCATCTACTCTAATTGGTTTTTATTTGTGTTTGGTTTTTTTAAACTCTTAAGGTAAATCAATCAGTTATTTATCCATGCTGTTCTGATGTTTTGATATAGGCACTTGGAGCTACAAATTCACCCTTCTGACTGCTCTTATTGTATACCAATTGTTTTGCGTTTCATTTAATTCCAAGAATTATTTATTTGCATATTTAGTTTTTCAGTGACCCTTTCATCATTTAATAGCTCATTGTTCATGTTGAATGACTTTGTGCAATTTATTGTTTCTTCTGGTATTTATTTAAAGTTTTATTCCATTATATCCTAATACATGGTCTATTTTACTAAAACAGGAAAATTTATATTCTGGCATGTTAGGCTGGAATACTCTGTGGATGTCTATTAGGTCCATTTAGTCCACAATGACATTTAGTACTAATGGTTAGATACCTTTTACTCTAGGGTAGTACCTAGTCTGCAAGATGAGAAATTTTTTCGGGGAGATAGCAAAAAGATGCATTTTGTTTTGAGATCCAACCAATAAGCTTGTGTCTTTTGATTGAAAGACTGAGACCACTGCTATTCAGACTTATTATTAAAAGAGTAATTGCTTAATTGCGATCCTTTTATTGATTTTATATCATTTTCTTTGACTTAATTCACATAAGCCCTGTCTTAGCATCCTTCAGTTTCCCCCACAGTACCTTCCCTTGTTCTCTAGTCAAAGTTTTCCTTCTAGATGGTTTGACGATTGTAAATTTCTTTAGCCTATTGTTATAATGGAAAGTTTTTCATTCTCTTTCAATTATAACACATAGTTTTGTCAGATGAAATAGTCTAGTTCTTTTAGAGGTTGAATCAAACACATGACTCCAAGTTCTTCTGGCTTTTAAAGTTCCCATTGAAAAACCAGCTATTATCTTGATAGACTTGTCTTTATGTGTTTCTTGACTCTTCTTTCTGTCAGATTCCTGTGATCTTGTGTGTGTGTGTGTGTGTGTGTGTGTGTGTGTGTGTGTGTGTGTGTGTGTATTTATTGTCCAAGTTTTATGACATCTCAAGTTTGTTTTTCTCATTCTTTCTATTTGATGCTTCACCAGCCCCTTGTTCCTGACTGGGCAGTTCTTTTTCCAGATCTGGGAAGTTTTCCTCTCTAATTTCACCAAAAGTGTGTTCTAGGCCTTTGACCTCTAATTCTTTTTCTTGTATGTGCTCAACCTATAGATTTGGTCTATTCTTGATATTCCAGTGTTCATGAACAGTGTCATCATTAGGAATGAGGGATAATAGCAATCATCATTCTGTGATTGATTCAGTTCCTTTATTCGATCTTCAAGCCCTAATGTTCTGTCTTCTGCATGTTGTGTTGTATTGCTATGGCTTTCCAATGAGGATTTTTAAATAAATTTATTGAATCTTTCATTTCTAATTTCATTTTAATTTTCATTACTATTTATATTTATTGTATTCAATTTTCATATCCCGAATACGTTATTTGGCCACTTGTTTGTGTTTACTTAGACTTGTATGCCTGCTTCTCTGTAACAAGTGAGATAAGAATCTTGCTTAAATGCCTTTCTTCTGAGTTCATAGGAAGGGAATTGATAGGATTGAGGAAGGAAAAGCTACTTGTTACCTGAATAGCAAAATTTAGAGACTATACGAAGTTATGTATAAAGGTATCTAGTCATCATATCTCGTCAGGAGTTGCATGTTTCTTTTTAGTGTATTGACCGTGTAACAGGGGATATTTGGCCCTGTGTCATCATCCAACTGTGCATGATGACTTCACTTGCACATGTTCAACCGAGGATTTCTATGTCGTACAGGAACTACTTTAGAAATGTTCCTGCAAACCATCCCCAGAGAGCTTTGCACCTTGGTTGATTGACACCTGCTTTCTACCCATCCCCACTCGGGTACTGATCATACGTTGTTCATTAACTGTGGAAGGCATAACCAGGTGACTCACCCTATGACCTACTCAATTCAAAAGACTTGTCCGCTTTCATGTTGCAAGCTTTTGACTGTTTCAATACTACTATTTATGTGGTAAGATTACTTCAAATTCACATGAATTCATACACACATTTGCATATACTCAATTTTTATATCCTCCTCTGGTATTTGATCAACCTTTAAAAAGTAATACAATTATCATTTTATACCCTTACTGACACCTTGTGTATATAGGTACTAGCATTCTTGTTATAGACTTTATATCCATTTAGATCAAAGTGATGGTGGAATAGTAATTGTCTGGCTAGTGTACAGCCTCCACCGCAGATAGTCTTTTAGGAGGAAGTTCAGGGATCTTGATTTAAAAGGTCCTGTAGACTATCTTCAGTATTTCTAAGGCACATAATTTAAGTAAACTGAGACTTGTGATAAAAAACTCTTTTTGTTTGTTTATTTTGTTTTTGTTTTTGTTTCACTATTTGGTTTTTGAGACAGTATTACTCTGTGTAACAGCCCTGGCTGTCCTGAAACTAGCTCTCTACACCTGTCTTGGTGTCTCAAATGCTGGGATTAAAGGCATGTGCCACCACTGACTTCTTTCTCTTTTTTAAGCAAAAGAATAATAGAAATCTGTTAAAGTGGCAATCGTCCAAAACTCTAAAGTAAAATATGAGATAGGGATTGGTATGATTTATTGCAAATAAATCTATTCAGTGTTTAATACTGCCACTGAAATTTTATATGATTCTAAATTCCCATGGAGGAAATACTTTTTCTAGTAGAGTAGCATTTTGATTCAGTAAAAAAAAGTCTCTTTCCTGCTGGTATAAGTTAATGAAATAGCATTAAATGTAATTAGTTGTTGCAGAGAAAGAAATGGGTGAGACCTTGAAGTGAGAGCACACTGCATGTCCAGGCTTGACTTCCAACACCTGAATGAGGAGGTATTAAAGTGTATGACTCATTTGCTGGATGAGGTCCTTAGAAGTCATCTCAAGCATTCTGACACAAATATTTTCCTTCCTTTGAGGCATATGATGAGTGACAAAGCCCTGGATTGTCTTAATACCATTACTGATAAATGCAGCAAAAGAGCCTCCAAGTCTACCAGAGGTTTATTTTCTTCTGACCTCCTAGGACCCCTTCTGACTTGTTCTCTTGCAGGGAACACATTTAGTTCTAACTGAAGTGCTATGTGTCCATAGGAGTCACCTTTAGAACACTGAAAGAAGCTTACTATTCACCATTAAATGTCTTACCACTAAAGTGGGTAATTCAAAGGTCTTGAGAAGATCTGTTGAATTACTATTTATTTAAGCCGTTTTCCTGAAGTCATAGTATCCTGTGTCTCCTTACATAATAGACTTGCTAATTCTACTTTAAGGGCTTCTGTTGTTAGTCATTACTTCTTTTTTGTCACTATTTCTTCTGGGGCACCTCAAATTTCATTAGACAGTAATTTAAATATTTCAACTATTAATTTATGATTCTCAGTGTTTTGAGAATGGAGTGGTGGCTTGGTTCCTAAGAGCATTAACTACTCTCTCCTGAGTTTGGTGCTCAGAATTCACATGACAGCTCACAATCATCTGTCAGTTCAGTTCCAGGAGCTCTGATGTCATCTTCTGATATCTGAAGCGTCAGGCACATTGGTGCTACATAGACATACATGCAGACAAAACATCCATACACATAAAAATTTAGTTCAAAAATTAAAAAGACTCTCAACTTAAAAAATATAGCATGATTGTGGCACAGACCTTTACTCCTAGCACTTAGGAAGCTGTGTTTGGAGCCAACCATAATACATATGAGAGCACCTAGTTAGCCTGGGCTGCAATATGAAACCCTGACAGAATATACACACAGAGACACACACAGGCAGCCACAGACACATGGAAACACACACACACAGAGGGAGGGAGGGAGGGAGGGAGGGAGGGAGGGAGGGAGGGAGGGAGGGAGGGAGGGAGAGAGAGAGAGAGAGAGAGAGAGAGAGAGAGAGAGAGAGAGAGAGAGAGAGGTGCAGTTTTGCTTCGTGGAAAGCACTAATTCATTAAAGCTGTGGTTTTGTGTGGGGTTTTTTTTGTGTTTTGGTTTGTTTTGGTTTTGGTTTTTTTGAGGATGGAAATTTAATATACACTTAGCAAGGACTTGACCACTGAACTGTATTACACCTTACACCATTTCATGCTTTTCTTTTAATATTTGTATTTGTTTTCTTTTTCATACATGAATATACTGTGTTTTGATGAAATCGACTTCCACTCCATTTCCCCAGTTCCCCCTACAACTTTTCCTTCCCAGTCTCATGTGCTCCTGGTGTATTGGCATGGAACTGATTTGTACTGAAGAATGCTGGTGCAGCATAACACAACCTTGAAATAGAGACTGAGATGTCTACACAAATCCTCTCTCACATATCTTGATTCTTTTTTCTCTGAATGAAGAAAAGTTCAAAGCACCATAGCACATGGTAAGTTAAGGGTTACATGAAAAACTTTCATAAATAAGAGTGAAAAATACATCGGATCAGCCCATAGTTTGAATAGTGATTCAATCTAGAATAGAGAGAGACCATGTGCTTTGTTTCAAAAAAGGCTTCAGGATATCAACTGATTCAAGCAAAAACGTTCACCACCAATTTGTTGCCTTCATAAACATCCTCGCCTAATATTCTGAGGTGTGATATGGAAGCATATTTCAGCTTAGAGTAGAACACCTAACAGAGATTAGTGATTACAAAGTAAAAATAATGCCACAAAGCACTCCCCTTGATGTTGGATCCAAAATGAATGTGTGAAACATAGTCACAATACATAAATCCATGAATGAGCCCCTTCTGCCTGCAAGACAGAGATTAATGAAGTTTCAGGATGATAAGAGCCCAAGATATAATCTATAGCTTTAAACTGATGTCAAGATTCAGAGCTGATTACTTAAAATGCCTTCATGTCTCTAGAATAGATTAATGACTTTAGTTTTACTAAATCTTTTCTCATCCAAAAATTTATGCAATTTGGTTCCAACAGGTATGGTATGTGGTAATATTTGCATATTAAATGTAACTGCATAATATGTAAAAACCAAAGCAATTTTAAAGTAAAATATAGTAACAGATGACACTCTCAACATGTTTCTTCATTTAGAACTGAGTGGAAGCCAACTCAGGAAGCCTTTGGAGATGTTAGCTGTTGCAGGAGGTGACCTAAGTGTTCAAGTGGAGAACCATTAAAACGAGACACATACCGTAAACACTGAATTTCAATTTACTCCTCTTTCATTAGTGCCAGGGACTTTCTTTTTTAAAAGCACAATTTGTTAAGTTAAATTCTGTCCTCTTTCTTCCAAAAATCACAGTCATAATGCTTCGGTTATGGCACTTTCATCTTGGCTTTCTTTCAGTACAAATGAGAACTCCAATGCACTTGAAAGCATTCTGTGTGTGGACCCTTCTAGCATTTTATGAGGTCCTTCCCTCCTACATTCTACAGTTATATCTTTCGTAGCTAATTTAATACTGAATTTTATAGCAGCTCATTTGTATGGAGTTCTTCCAAAGCATTCATGACCGTTTCAAGGAGCAAAGAGCATGCATTTGATTGGGTTATGCAGTGTTTAACTGGCTTAATAATTGCAGTAAAAAGTACTACTGATATGAATACTTGGGAATAAGTGTGGATCGCAGTGTGTCAGTTCAACTGGTTGGAGGAACAGAGCGTTGGTGGGCAATGCTTAGTGAGTTCTGAGCATCATCATTCAAGCTCTTTTGCCATTGGGGAGGCAAACTACAGCACTAAGCTAAGTGAAGGGCACTTCAGGGACTGAGTGTAGCCTTTGTGCAGTTTCCATACAGCAGCTGCCCAGGCTAGTGTCACTGGGAAGTGCGGGTCATATGGTCAACAGGAAGGTAGCTGGACAGTAGGTCTTCCCAGGCCATCAAGGTAGCTGAAAACAAGCCTGATTTAATGTGCACATCTTAGGAATCTTTGTCCTCTTCCATAATTTTCCTATGATTCAAGTTTAGCATTTTTCAATTTGTGTATAATGGGTTGGTTCTCTGGAGGTGTCTTGGGATGGGAAGGAGTCAGTTTACTACTAAACTCATAATCAAGTGTATAGAGCTCCAGATGAAGATCTATGGGTGCTTTTTTTTTCCTGTTCCCACTTCTCTTCTCACCCCATCTTCCCACTGGTTCTCCCTCCTCTTCCTATTCCTCCTCTGTCCTCCTATTTCTTTTCCCCACATCTCTTAAATAAACCCTTAAACTACTTGTGTTATTTTAAAGATCATATCAAACTTTTATCAGCATTCTAACATACTATTTCATTATTTAAAAAAAAAAGCCATGATTTTTTTTTTTGTTTTTAATGGTTTTGTTTCCTAATGTATAATCTGTTCTTCCTTCATGAGTATGCATTACTTTCGGGAATAAGTTAAAAGGCAGGAGAATATGTCAACCAAGCTCCTTTATCATTTAACTTCTCGATTGGGTCTTTACACCATGGCTGCAACCATGCAGATTGAGCAAAGAACACAGTTGAATGTAAACACATATTTATTTTCCTCATATGCTATCAGAACACATACAGTGTAGAGCTTGAGTCATAGCACACAGAAGCAGCAGTGGCTGCAGTAGTATGGCTGAGCCTTCGTTGTTTCTGTGGCTTTGAGTGTTTCTCACCTAGCTTGATTTTCTATCCCCTCTCTTACCTGTAGTTCTCTCAGCTAATTGACTTACCCACAAAGTGTAGAAAAGAAAAGCTTCTACCAACACAGTTGTGAAGACTAATTATCAAATTCTTAGCTCAGTGCTTGACATGCATGGGTGACAAGTATTTATTAACTTTATTCCAATGTTAGACATACTGACAAGTTCTGATTTAAAGACACTGTTCTTCTAAATAGGTGTTTTTTATTTGTTTTGTTTTGTTTTGTTTTTTTACTTTTTGAGCAAGACCTACAAGAAAGAAAATTTGAAATGTGTCATCATGCTGTATACACTCATGAGACCACACTTTAAAATGTCATATTTGGCCGGGCGGTGGTGGCGCACGCCTTTAATCCCAGCACTTGGGAGGCAGAGACAGGCGGATTTCTGAGTTCGAGGCCAGCCTGGTCTACCAAGTGAGTTCCAGGACAGCCAGAGCTACACAGAGAAACCCTGTCTCGAAAGCACCAAAAAAAAAAAAAATGTCATATTTGCAGCAGCTGCACATGACTGTAATCTCAGTCACTCAAGTGAATGAGACTACAGGTTACCAGAGTTAAGGTCAACCTGACTGGGTGTCAAGACCGTCTCAGCATTGAAAAACTGAAAAGGGCCAAGACTAGCTCTGTGGTAAAATCCTTACCTTGGCTTCTAAGACAATAAATAAATAAATAAATAAATAAATAAATAAATAAATAAATAAAATATAGAAGGGGCAAAAGAAGGAAGGAAGAAAGGAAGGAAGGAAGGCAGACAGGAATGAAGGAAGCCAGGAAGGAAGGAAGGAAGGAAGGAAGGAAGGAAGGAAGGAAGGAAGGAAGGAAGGAAGGAAGGAAGGGGCAAAATGTATGAAATATACTGTAATGCTGCTACATTTGTCTCTTCCATTTTTGTCTTCCTTAAAAGTCCTCATTGTGATATAACAAACTAATTGTGATCTCACTACATCTTCACACCTGGAGTCTGAAAACAGATTGACGTTGACCATGAGAAGACTGTTCCCTGCAGCAGCTGAAACTTAGTCAAGTGGGTTTTTATCACACATGCAGCTAGGAGTTTACTCCTGACCTTCAAAAATGTCGTGCTCTTTGGCTATAGTTTTCATTCTTTATCTAAACTTCACACATATCTCCTAAAAATCTCCAACTTGAAATTAATATATATATATATATTCTAACCTGCAAAACCCTGGTTGAGTTTCACAAAGTCTAGGTTCAAAATTTCCATCAGGAGCTATTAAGACTTATTCCATTTAGAAACTTGACCTTGATTATTTTTTTAAAGAATTTTACTAATACCTTAGTAATCATGAGAACTATTTATTGATCATCTGCTTACCCTGTGATAGCTTGTTGTATTGATAGTGTTGGCTTGAACTGCTCCTCCACTTCTTTTTGATGAGCTCTTCATCCTTTGGTACAGGGATTCAGGGTTTAGTTACTAAACAGCTTAGCAACCAGAGGGTACCTCATCATCTTCAGAGTCAGTGGAAACAAGCCCAGGCCAAAGAAACATCTCCTATGCACCCCAGAACTCTTATCTGCAGTGAAATCAATGATGAGACTAGAGCTAGGACTCAGGGGGACTTGTCTCTTCCTAGTGCTTAGAAATGCAGAGAAGGAAATTTTTTCTCCTGTTTTTGGTATTGGAGAGCAGTTACTCCTTGTTTGGACAAGTCTCCTTCCCCCTTTCCCTTTCCTCTTTCTTTCTTTCTTTCTTTCTTTCTTTCTTTCTTTCTTTCTTTCTTTCTTTCTTTCTTATATAGAAAGAGCTTGTCATTTAGGTGAGATATATTTTTGGAAGATGTTGGAATGTTCAAAGAGCTCTCTCCTAAGTCATGCTCACCTATTTTCGTTCTCTTTCTGTTCTGATCTTGACATGTTTTGTTTCTAATCATCTGTTATCTCATTCATCATGGGATGCCATTTAGGTTTAACTCACTTCTAGTCTGGTTCAACATTTCCATTCACTCATTCATTCACTCATTCATTCATTAATTCATTCCATACATTCATCCCATTTATTCATTAAAACTGCTAATTGCATTTGTATTACCATATGGGAAGGTAAATTGTCTTGTGGATTTTTATTCTAAGACATAGTTTACATATTTCTTTTCTTTCCAATTATTTTCTTCAGTTCCCTTGCCAATCAGTGGTTTCTAATCACATTTCTTTTTAAGCCTTTGCTATTAGGTCTTTAGGGGGATATTATTTGCATTAATTTCTGTATTTTCTTCTATTTTTTAAAGCTGTTAATATATTCTTAATTGTTAATATATTCTTAATTGAAAGAAATTTGTTTTACTAGGTAGGCCTTGGGGTATCTCAGCCTCAACAAAGTCTTATTTTATATCTAAGCCCATAGTAGAGGCATAATGAGCTGAATACAACCATAAAAATTAGATATTTTCAGGAATGACTACAGTTTAAATGCTTTAAGGTCTAACATCTACTTTATTTCATGTTATAACATCACCTGACACATAGAAAACCACCACAGTTTCAACCAAATGAATCAATGCTAGACTGTTGTTCTAATGTTCTAAACGGGTGCTTTGCAAAATATATTATTCCATTTGCAATCCACAGAAAGATGGCCAAATAGTCTAAAGCCAAGAAAAATAAAAGTGACTTTTCCCAATAATCACACAGACAGATAGCAAATGGGGACATTAGGTTCATTCCTGGGTTTTCTGACTCAAAATTCCATGCCTTGCTATGTCTCTGAAAATTCAAAATATTCTTCCTAGTCATTTTCTGAATATAGGTCAGTGTTCTACACTCCATTTCCAATGTTTCTATGGTATCTTGGTTGGTTAGCTAGTCTCTCTATTGTCCTGTGTGTGTGTTTATGCACACACACGTGCACATGCATGTGTGCATACATAATTTTCATATATAACCCTGGAGAAAAGTTAATAGACTACAGGCTAGTAATAATAATATACAGAGCCTTTGAACACACAGGCCATAGGAAACATTCAACTATGTGAGTCTAGTCTATAAAAATTCTTATTAAAAGAGTTTTAAAAGCCTATGTATATACCATTTATGTTTGAGTCTTGAGCTGTCACATGAAGTTGAGTTGACTTTCTTTTGTACATCTCAATTCAGTGCAATCAGATATTTGTATTTTTCTGGAAATCTGTGTAAGAGTCATATGTTTTTCTCCTTGTACTCTATCTTTGATTAAAGACACCCCCCCCCCAAAAAAAAAACCCTCATATCTTAGAGTTTGAATCATTCTGGCCTGCATGATAAGTATATGCTTTCAGAGTGTAGACTAAACTAAAATGTGTCTAAAATTTATCAAGGAACTGTTATCTCTAGTACATAGAGGGTTATACAGTGTTCTGACTCTCAACAGTTACATAATTCTGAACTCTAATCATAGGAACAAATGAGCCACCTCCCAGACTATCAGTAGCAGCATCAGCAGCAAAAAAATGACTACATGGTGGGCACATAGAAAACTGCTGTGGCTCTTATCTCTTTCTCTTGCCTCTCTTATCCCTTACCTCTCCCCATTCCCTTCCCCCCCCTCCATGTAGTCATGGCCAGCCTCCACCTCTCTACTTCTCTACTCTCTTCCTCTCTCTGCCTTTCTCTGCCTCTACTACCCTCTTAACTCCCCTCCTCATGCCCTAAATAAACTCTATTTCTATACTATAAAAAAAAAAAGAAAGAAAGCTGCTGTTGTCTCTATACCAGTATAAAAATTTTTATAGCAATCTACACAAAACTGTTAGAGACCAAAATGCATCTCTGCATCATGGAAAGAAGATCTTTACAAAGATAGTTTAAAATAACCATTTCAGACAGTGGTTTTAAAGTATTTATTGAATGCACACTTCCACTATTAGACTTAGATCACCCTCTTTAAAAGGAAATGTATCTGAAAACATGTGCTTGCATCAGACGTTTCAAATCTCTCATGTATTTAATCATTTCAACCAGATAGGCTCTGTGAAGGCTAATTAATTAGCACTATTGACTACTTCAAATCTAATTTTACCATTTTTTCCACTTGGAGAAGTAGCCTATTGAAGAGTGGTGAGATGTCTCAGGGATAAAGACACTTTCTTCCAATCCTGATGACCCAAGTTCAATGTATGGTCCCCACATGATAAAAGGAGAACACAAAAAAAAAATAGCCCCGTAAGTCTCACTATTACAGCAAATGAGTGCTCAGTTCATGTGAAGGCTTTTCACTCTTCTGATTTTCCAGTAGTGAAAAGTTTAACTCAATCTGTTGCTATCGGTTTGTCTTTAAAATAAACTTATTGGGGACTATTATTTAATCTCTTATTGTCAAGTCGACTGAAGAGAAAAATCATGTTATTAGTGGAGCCTACTACAAGATCAGGTTTCTCCATTGGTTTGTGATGATCCCCATATAGCAAAGGGAGGAAGGAGATTACCTATAGAGGGAAATTCTGTCACCCCCATCAGAGTGCTAGTTCTTGTGGAATACCTCCTCACACGGAGTACAGCTAGAAAGCCAGCTATACAGGCTTTGTACCCTCTCACATTTCTCAACTACTCCACTGATATCCCTATTCCATAGTTAAGCACTCACAGCAGCCTTGAACTCAAGACCACTCCTGTCTTTGCAGCCTCACAACCTGCATCTTTTCCCCAACCCAGAACACATGCTGGGTTTATGCACATGCTGAGGAGTCAAAAGCATGCCCTCCCCTGCTAAGCACTTGAAATGTCTACACTGCTTCTAATCTATGCAAGTGACTTTGTATTCTTAAAACTCTAGTTAAGCATGCATCTCTTTAGTCTAATTGTCTCCTGCTGTACTCCTCTGCCCAACACTACCAACAATTTTGGTGGGGTTTTGTGTGTATGTGTGTTTTCATTGTATTGAGTTTATTGGTTTATTTATTTTATTTTTTTTCTCTTTTTTACACTCCAGATTTTATCCCCCCCCCCAAGGTCCACGAGGATGTCCCCAACCCCCCAACCCACCAGTCCTCCACTACCACCTGACCTCTAAACTCCATGGGGCCTCCAGTCTCTTGAGGGTTAGATGCATCATCTCTGATTGAACCCAGACCCAGCGGTCCTCTGCTGTATATGTGTTGGGGGGCCTCATATCAGCTGGTGTATGATGGCTGTTTGGTGGTCCAATGTTTGAGAGATCTTGAGGGTCCAGGTTAATTGAGACTGCTGATCCTCCTACAGGGTCACCCTCTTCCTCAGCTCCTTTTGGCCCTTCCCTAATTCAACAACAGGGGTCAGCAGCTTCTATCCACTGGTTGGGTGCAAATATCTGCATCTGACTCTTTCAGTTGCTTGTTTTGTCTTCCTGAGTGCAATCATGCTAGATCACTTTTTGTGAACGCCCCATAACCTCAGTAATAATGTCAGGCCTTGGGGCCTCCCCTTCAGCTGGATCCCACTTTGGGCCTGTCACTGGACCTTCTTTTCCTCAGGCTTGTTTCCATTTCAATCCCTGTAGTTCTTAAAGACAGGAACAATAATTGGTCAGAGTTTTGACTGTGGGATGGCAACTCCCTCCCTCGTTTGATGCCCTGTCTTCTTGCTGGAGGTGGGCTCTATAAGTTTCCTCTCCCTACTGTTGGGCATTTCATCTAAGGCCCCTCCCTTTGAGTCCTGAGAGTCTCTCACCTCCCAGGTCTCTGGTACATTCTGGAGGGTCTATTTCTTTTTATAAGGAATGTGATAGACTTTGCTTGCTTGTTGCTTTAGACTAGGTCTCTCTATTGGCCCAGACTGGCTTAAAATTCATGGTGACTCAACCTCAACTTCCCAAGTGCTGTGGGACTTTGACTGCACTATTCTGCTTTGCTCTGAGAAGGATTCTTATATGGGGTAATTGTTCATATAGCACTTGGCACCTTCTCTCTGTTCTGGCTCTTATCTAAAAGTCATAATCTGTCCGTGGAGAGACAAGAACATTACAGTGGCTGTTGAATTCATCATCAGTATCCTAGAGTGGACTGTACTAGTTACATGGAACATTCCATTGAATAAATTACTTTTCTGCCTACTCCCCTTTAAAAGCCATATCATTCTATATCAGCAAATAGTAGAGTTCTCTCAGGAGTGTGGACATTATGCAGTAATGATTCACAGAAGTGTTTTGTGTTTTTTTGTAGTCATTGGTGATTTTTGTTACCTGTCTAAATTTTGACTGTGTGATGCAATCCCTTTTTAGTGGAATGTCTGACATGAGAGAACACAATGCAGAAACAGAACATTGGTTATTCTATTTCAGGAGCTGTTCAGATCTGGGAAAAAACATGAAAGACCTCATAGCAGAATAGGAATGTTATAGAATGGTTTCAAAATGTGAAAGTAAATGACATAATCAGCCAAAATAATTGCCACTGGTACCTTATCATCCTGTTGACATGAGGAGTTCATGCTCACTTGCTACATTATGGGAACCCTTTGAAATGCAATACTCTGTAATTAAGGTAACCACATTCAGTATGCAGATTAATGAAATCATGATTTTGGGTGTGATGCTGTTTTATTTCATGTAAAGAAATCCAGTGAGTATGTATTCAGAAACTGACCGAGGGGATCTGGATTTTATTTTATGAGTCTGAGTGTTTGGTCTGCATGTATGTATGTGTGCTGCATGGGAGCCAAATGGTCTTGGAGGTCACAAAATGGCGATGGGTCTTCGGGAAGTAGAGTGGCAGATGGTTGTAAGCTGCTGGAAATCGAGCCCAAGTCTTTTGCAAGAACAAAAAGTGTTTTTAACTGCTGGGACATTGTTCCCCTATTAGTCCATCTTAAATAAAAATACTCAAAAGAGCCTCCTTCGTTCAAGCACCACACGATACTAGAATGAAGTTTAATCTGATCTCTATTAGATATATTGAATATATAATTGAAACTATCTATCAAATATCATGACCTCTCTGTGCTAGGATCCCTCTACATACTGCCCAGCTCTGCATAAGGGCTATTGCATGATATGTTGAGTGATGAGGGATATCTGTGAGTGCTTCTTTCCTAGAGCTCTGGGGTGAAGTGGACAACATTTCAAGCTTTGCAAAGGGGGTGTTACTTTTTTTCAACTGTTCTTACTGCATATTCTTTTCTATTCCCCATCATTTCTTAAGCACCAGAAATAGCAATTTCATGAGTGTTCCCTGTGATAAGGTAAAGGTCACATGACACTTTGTTCTTAAGTGTTTTCAACTGCTAAAACTATTCCAGTTTCTTGTTGGTGGTAGTTTTGTTGTTGTTGCTGCTGCTGATGTTGTTGTGGTTGTTATTGTTGTTTCAGTTTTTTGGGTATGTGTGTGAATTTCTCAGATCTTGGTAGGAAAAAACCAAACCAAACAAACAAAACAAACCTTGACTCAAATGCCACTGAGAATGTGCTTTAGGGACTAATTTACTTAGTCATCCTGGGGAATTCCAGTTTTCAATATAGATGACTTATACTGTACCTAAAATGTGAAAACCTGTTGAATTACACTCATTAGCTCCCAGCTTTCTCACTCTGTGTACATGGAGGCATCTGCTTCCATGGAGATATCCCTACGGCCTAAAGCTTAGGTGCAAACATCATGCTGCAGTTCCTTCTTTATCTTGAACTGCAAACAAGTTAGGGAAATAGGATTAGAAGGTAATGGTGTCTTGTCTTACAAATGTGGTTATAGTCTATGACTCAAGAATCATGGGATGAGAAAACGGAGCCCCTTGAGATTGTGAGTCCATCAAGTTAGTAAGAAGTGGTACTTCTTACTACAACATGAGCAGCACTTTATTTAAGCCAATTTTGGCCAAGCTTGCCATCCCGATTTTTTATACACAAGACTAGACTAGATCCTGCGGCTCTGGAGACTGTCTGGAGCTGTGAAGTTATGATGGCCTCTGAATGCCCATTGCAGGCTTCAACATGGAAGTCACTGCTCTTAAGAGCTGGCTGAAGCCCACTGTTCTCTTTTGGTCTCGAAGTCTGATGGAGACATAACAAGGTAAATTCAATTGTAATGCTTTTTGTAATAAGAGCCTAGAATCTCTAGAGTCTTGATGTGAGCACAACTGGCTGTCTTCCCTAGGATTTTTTTTTTTTTTTTTTTACTTATATATCTACTCTCCATCACCCACACAGTATTTAACATCTGTTCTTCAGTCGGAATGCAAGCAATGACTTTTCTTTGCTGGCTTAAAAATAATTTAAAAACAAAACCCAGATAACTTTTTGGATGAATTTAGATAATAGCAAGGGGAAAGTAAGAGGAAGCACATTGAAGTGGAGGTTCCAGGGCATTCTTGTGTCTTTACAGAACCGCGTGTCAGTTGTTCCTGGCAGGCAGCTTTGTCTGCATGCCCTGTCTGCAGCGAAAGCTCTTAAAATCAAAGCTATGTGCAATATATCAGCTTGACATTATACAAATGAGGCTGGACACACCTCTAAGAAGGCAGTTGCTCAAGGCTTGATTTTTAAAATCCTTTTCTTTCTGAGATGAGATTTCTCCATATTGCCTGGGTTGGCCTTGAACTTCTAGACTCAACCACCTAAGTAGCTGGGAGTATTGGGCACATACCTGACTTTTTTTTTTTTTTTTTTTAACTACAACAATGTAGCCCAGTATGCATTCTTAACCATGTTAGGCATGAATGAAGTGCAGTCTTTATCAGTCTAAAATATACTGCACGCATTTGATGGAGAACAGCGTATCATAAATCGCAACTGGCACTATCCTTTTGCAGTTGCTAGGCTACTCTACTCAAACAAACATTTGTGTGTGTATTTGTCCAGAGAAGCCTCACTGTCAATGATGTGTTTTCAAAATAGCCCATGTAGACCCTAATGAAATGACAAGTCGGTCGTTTAGAAAGCAGTAACTTTTTATTGTGAATTTACAAGCAGTTCAGATTGTACTTTTCCAAACAGGGAGGCTGCTTCTCTTGTTCTAAAAAAAGGAAAGATGATAGCAAGTGAAGAAAACACTTAACGTGGCCACAATGAACACATCCTACTGAAGCACTTATTGTCAAATGTCTCACTGGAGGAGGCTGTAAGGAAACTTGCTTTTGCTGTCAGGCCCCAGTGACAACAATTCACTTCATCTGACTAGTACTTTGACCTCAAGGGCAGCTAGATAATAAATTTTCAATAATGAAAATAGAAATATATTTGTTTCGCAGATACTCTTTTATAGAAAGTTCACTTTTGTGATCTTCACCTACCAGGGTCTGCTTGATACTTGTCTGACTATATGATTTACAGAAACCAACTGTGTCAGTTGCACTCTCTCTGGGTGAGAGAAGATGGCAGACTACTCAGCTTAGGAAATGCAAGGGCTGAACATTTCACCCTTTGGTATACAGTGTTCTGTAGGTTTGTGGTAAACTTTTGTTAAATGATTCAATAGATGTACTATAGTAAAACTGGTAATGTCACTGTCCTGAAGGTTGGCACTGAAAACCACGCTGTAGATCACTGAAGTGACTTTGTTTGTTTGTAGACATTCCAAAATATGGCCATCTACTGGTCTTCTATGAGTTCCTATCTTTATGTAGATAAAGGAAAGAGTAAGCAGTGAAAATCGAGTCCAATGGTCCTTCTTAACTTTAAATTTAACAAGCCAATCATTAGAATTTTAAAATGTTAAAAATATGTATTTGTTTATCTTTCTATCTATTTATTTATTCATTTGTTTGTTTCGGGGATATGCATGCAGAAACACATAGGCCGATGTCAAGCATAATTTGTGGAGTTGTTTTTCTCCTTGCAGTACGTGAGACCTAAAGATCAAACTCGGGTCATCAGCTGGCCTGCAGGTGCCTGTATCATCTTCAGAGTCATTTGGCAATTATCTTACCCATCCTTAAATACTTTTAAATATCAAACATATTGTTTGAGTTTTCCCTTGCTAAATATAGCAGAAAAAGTCTGAAAGTCTGGCCTGAACAATGGATTTTAGCAATAGGAAAATATAAATTGAAGAAATTAGAGGGTGTTCTTTCCTCTAACTTCTGTTTTCCATTCTCTACCTCTTTTGAAAATCCTCATAAGTAACATGGGAGAAGTAGAACTCTTAACAGGCAGGCTTTCCCTACCCAGGGACTGTTCATGAAGCCCATGGAAAATGCATTGTTCATTTTTCCAGGCTTTACATTGGTGGGGAATCTTCTGGGGGGAGGTGGCCTTTGTGCTTATTTGATTTGAATTTAATTCTGTGTAAGATGTTTTTGCAGATGTCCCAGTCAGTCTACACATGTACTTGACAAGAGTCTTTATTTCCATCTTTCGCCATTTTGGAGAAGCTTTGAAATGGAGGCTTCATTGAACTCAAAGTGCCTATTTGCTGTTCTAACACCACATGCCAATTTTTGTTGTTTCTTTTGTATTAATATTATGAGCTGGTTTGTAAATATTAACTCCTACTGTAGCTTCTCTACTAAGATTCTAACAGACCTGGAAGCAGCAAAGAGTGCCAGCCAACTGGCACTGTATATAACTTAATTAACTGCTCATCTTCCATCTGACACTTTAATACATACATTTTGCCTGCCTTTTCAAAAAAATCAGGCAATATTTTTGTGAGCATATTGTAAAACTTTGAATTTTATAATCATGAGGTGTAGGCATTAATGTCTGAAAAGTCTCTTAATTTGCATCTCATAAATACATACATTTTGGCTTAGATCTTTAAAATGTTCAAATGTTTTTTCACTTAACTTTCATATCAGATATCTAAGCAACCTAAGTCAAAGTGGTTAAAAGAAAAACAAAGCTTTTTCTAGGTCATTTATTATACCCTCAACATAGTTCGTGGTCATCACATACATTCTACCAAAGAAATTTTGTGTTACATGGACAATTAGAAAACTGAGTATATGAAAACATACCAGAGTGAATTTCTACTCTCAAAAGTTTAGCAGTGCGTGCGGGGTGGGGAGGGGCTGCCTAAGGCGAAAGTTCAGTTGCTGATGTGCTTGCTTTGCATGCATAAGGACCTGAGTTCATTTCTCAGTATCCCAAGGAAGAGCCCAAGCTTTCTGGTAAATCCTATTAATTCCAGTGCTAATGAAAATGCAAAGGAGTCCCTGAGGCTCCAGGCATAAGCAGTGAGCCCTGGGCCAGTAAATGACCCTATTTCATATAAACGAGATTAAGGTACCTGAGAAAAGACAGCCAGCATTGCCTTCTCGCCTCTATATGTATGTATACAAGCATTGACACACACTCACATAAACACACACAAAATTAGCAATAAGTTGTCAAATAAAAAGTATCATAAAAGAAATGAAGAGCATATTAGTCCTAATGTTTTAATTAAACCTATAAAATAATTCCAAAAACGTATCCAAGGCTGTCATCTGCATTGTTAATGATAAGTGCGAGATATCTGCTAGTTGTGGGAGGGACATGAACTCACAAAGCCTAGTGTTCCTGGAAGGGCCACTGCTTCCCAGGGAAAAGGGCTGCTGGCTTTTAGTGTCTAGAGCAGACTTGCCTTCCAAACCAGGGTCCCCTAAGGTGCCTACAGAGAGACACATTGTCAAATTGGCAGAATTGAAGAACTGAAATACAATTTTTAGGGAGGTCCAGGCTGATGCTGCTGGATGTGTAGACGGAGTAGCTCTTTAGAAAGCTCTTATGGATCGATTTGAATCAATGGAAGGAAGAAATTAGTGTGCATAGGCTGTGAGCAGCTGTTCTCAGGGGAAGAGTCTGGACTAAGTGTAATTACTGTGGTTGCTAGGAGGACACTGGATGAAAGGTAACCTAGTAAGCATGAACAGGCATCAGGCAGAAGGCCTGATCAGGGGCCTGCATACTGACTGCTAAGGAATTTGGATTTTATCCTTCACATAAGAAATCACATGATCAGTGACATACTATTTTAGGTAGAGAAAACCACACTTCAGCAATGTAGGGCAAAAGCAGCAATGAACTAAGTCCAATAAACAAGGCTTGGAGTCAGTGCAGACAAGTACTGACAATGAGAAAACAGGGAAAATATGAGAAAACAATGAAAAACACTCATTCTTATTCCTTGACCTTATTGTTATTGAATTTTTAAAGATTAAATTTTGGTTTCATTGGGGCATATTGAAATCACCATTTATTGAGGGTGTTTTAGGAGAAATTTTATTGTTTATTTTGTTAATAAGAATTCTTGAAAGATCTCATTTTTAATGGCTATCCATCATTCTGTAATTTGAATAAATTGAATAGTTTGAATAGATTATTGTAATATTATAGGTTTATATTTTCCATGCTTTCATTATTTCAAATATTATAAACCAACATTGAGTAAGTGCTATCAATTACATTGTAGAAAAATTTGTATTTTTTTACACTTACTTTGACCTGTTCTCATGTTAGCTATGATCTGGCACATCTTACATTGAGTTAGCATCATAAGTGAGGCAAAAAGGAGAACTGAACTGATTTATATAAAAATGTTCAATCTTCCCCACCCTTCCTGGGTAGGTTGCCTCCCTTTTCCTCTGTTTCAAGCCACAGTGTGATGGACATGTTGGCACTTATTTTTATTATAGGAGCATAATACATGCTCTGGTCGCCACTGACTACAGCTTTATCTCTGAAGAGGCGTGTTCCCATACACAAGCTCCTCTAGGCACGGTCCAGGAAGTTCAGTTTACTCACATCATCAATAATACATTTACAACTTTTCCTAAACCATGTATGTATGGCAGCATGTCCCCTTTAGTAGGCAAAGGTGACCTCATTTTGTTTTACATAATTAATAGGTTTTAAAGTATTGTCTTCTTATGCTTTCAATTCATTCAATGTTCTATTTGGAGTTTGCTTATTTTCTTTCATCTTATTATCTTTTAAAAAATATAGTCTAGATACTAGCCTACCGACAGTCATGATTTGATAAGATATTGTCCAAGTGGCTGCCGTCTGTCTTAATTTGTCCGGTAAGTCTATTATATTAAAAGCATGCAAGAGGCTTCCTCAAACTGATCTTCAGTGGTTTAGGGTGTTCCAATCATTTATTTTTAAATTTTAATTATCGGTTTGCATTGTTTTCACCTCTTCTCTCTTCATGTGCATATGTACCTAAGTGCAGTTGTCTTCAGAGGCTAGAAGGTAAAAGTCCCTGGAAGCTGGAGTTACGAAAGGTTGTGAATGACCCAGTGTGGGTGTTGGGAACCAAACTCTGGTGCTCTAGAAGAGTAGTTTTTATATACTCTTAACCTCTGAACCATTTCTCCAGCCCATATGTTTTCAATTCCTCTGATATTATCATGCATTAATCTCTAGGCTATATTCTAATTTAAGGAAAGGGAAAAGTAAAACATAAAAGAGAACTTTAATAGAATATGTACAGACTTTTCATTGTGAGTCTATGTTTGACCTGGGGAGATAATATTAGTGTTATTCTTTGAAAATTTCATACACTTCCTCTCTTCCCTCTAACTTCATGTTCTATAAATAAATAAATAAACAAACAAACAAACAAACAAACAAACAAACCCACTTAGTACACTTAATGCTGCCTAAATGCTTGGCTGTAGGATCATCTACTGGAGCAGAAGTAGGGACCTCATTCCTGAAGAAAATGAATGTCCACCTCTCAACAGCCATCAATTGCCAAGTGTCTCAGTGATGGATGGAATTTCATGAAGACTCTGTCATTCATGCAGACTTTGGGGCTCGTTCTATGCTGTGAAGGTCTTGTGGATGTATTCACAAACCACTCTCAGTTCATGTGTTCAATAACCTTCTCATGTCTATCAAATTTGTTTCACTGTAGATGTCCAGTACATCTGGCTCTTATAATCTTTCTGCTACCTTTTTTCAGATGATCGCTGAGTCTTGTGGGGAGGGAGTCTGAATAAATAGCTGTCCCATTTAGAACTGACCACTCAATATCTTTTATTTTCAACATGCTGACCACTCTGTATCCATCTTCATCTTTTATAACGTCAACAATATGCTTCAGTTATGGAGGTTGAGAAGTACTATAATCTATGTGTGTAAAGATAAGAACTTAAGGCCTGGGTTGTTACTATTGGCAGATTAATAACCATAGGTTCCCCTCTATACCCTGGTTGTCAAACCATAGGCTTCTGAACAAATGATGGGATCAGGTATTGGTTTCATCTTGTGGAAAGGGACTTAAATTCAGAGAGTGGTTACCTACATAAAAGTTGTGCCACTATTGCAACACTGGGTATAATTTGGTAGACCAGGTGGTATTGTAGCCCACTGTGTTCACAGCTCAGTAAGATTGTTGATTATTTTTCCCAAATAATGTGCAGAGCATCTTTTAGCACTGTGAAAGCTAGCTAGTGATAGATGCTCCAAATCAGGACCAGCTTGATTTCTCCATGTATTGTTATGAAATCATGTAGTATCTTCAGCACCCAAGTCTTATTATCAAATTCTGGAGGATAACCAAAAGTAATATCCTGCATTATTGAGGGATCTGTGAGACTCTCAATAGTAGGCACTGGTTAAAAGCATTGTGATAGTCATATAGATTGACAAATTGTTTTCCTGGTGTTTTTCTTGTACCTTAATCGTATATTTTAAAGTAAAATTATAAAGAAAATAATTCAAGCTGATTAGTAGATTAAACTTTACTTGTACTATTTTGTGTAATATTGGGGGGGGGGGAAGTCATTGTGTTTCCTGAACTGTTGATTTTCATCACTTATAGAAATAAGAAAAGAAATGAGAAAAATCCATCCTGCTTCTCTAAAGACCTAATACATGTTAGACCTGTACTTAGACCATTAGTTGTCTTTCCATCCTTGTATCTCTTTGTCTAAATTTCTAAAACAATAATCTGTATCTGACCCTGGGTTCCAGCAGAGCCATAGATTAGTACCTAGTGCATGTGCTTTCAATTTTCTAGTCTGAGTAAACAATATTCACATCAAACTTAGATCCTTAGATTGTGGTAATGGAAATAAGTGTCTCTTATACCTTATTGACCATTGCACAGGGTTGATCTACATGAAGCTTTGTAAAATAGTTTCTGCTTTTCTTTTCTTCATTCTTTTTAGATAAAATACCATACATGAATCCTAGATTGGTCTCAAACTTGAAATTCTCCCTGTCTCAGTCTTCTTCTGTGTCATGGTATTACAGATATTTACCATTAGACCTTGCTGAAAAATGATTCCTGCTGACTGGAGTTGAATGTAGTCTTGCTTCCTCTGTACTTCCAGCATTACTCTGAGTTTCTTGGTGGACATGAGGAAAAGGAATTCACTGACATTTTTAAGATAGTTAATGAGGGATCCCTTTCACTTTCAGCAAGTCACAGAAACCACCAGTCCTTCAGTGTTGCCCCCTTCAGCTTTGTCATTGGACCTGCTCAATAATGCTGTGACTGCCTTCAGTACCTTGGAAGAACTGATTCGGTATCTCGAGCCAGATCGATGGCAGGTGGACTTGGACAGCCTCTACAAGCCAACATGGCAGCTTTTGGGCAAAGCTTTCCTGTATGGGAAAAAAAGCAAAGGTAAGCTTCCTCTTCAGATGAAAACTTATTTAATTCTCTTAATCATTGATGTTTTTCGATTCCTTTGCCACAATTTCTAAAAGGGAGAGTTGAGAATGCCTGCAGTGATAGGCTTAAACAATTCATTTTATTATCATCTAAACACGTGACTTACTAAATGAGAATATAAATGAGAAGAAAATCAAGGGATACTTCTACTGAAAATTCCAGTCACTTCCTATCTCATCAAATATAATTTTGATGGGACACTCTCTTCACTTTGACAAGAATCAATGATTGTTCTAATCTACATTGTGAGATTTAAAAGAAAAGATCAGAGCTAAAATAGAACAACGCAAAACAACAACAAAAACGTTTAGGGCTCGAAAATGGGGATATTTTACAGAAGTCTTTCTTATTATTTATTCCCTGGGTCAGGGTTGCATCCATTTTGTAAACTCAGAAAATTTTAAAGGGTAGGGGAAATTGTATAGACTCAACATAGAAGTTCCTAAGGTGGAATTCACAGCAAGAAAACAGCAGCCTTCAGGAGAATATAAAATGGGAATTTTCCTATCTGTAACCTTTCCTTTTGCAACCCTTACTTTTGACCCAATTGGCTTATATTCTTTTAATTGCAAATTTTCTGATAATTAAATTTAATCTCTCATGGAGGATAAAAAAATAGGGATACTAACCCCATTTCCAATAAGGTTAGCTAGTTTTCATGGGAACATAAGTGTGAGAGGGCTGTATCCTATACAGATGATGATGGAAAGAAGTAACAGGAAAATGGGACTGCTCTCAGAAAACGTCTACTCAGCATCTTGTTAGAGAATTTATGTGGAAGGAACAGTGTTTAGTTAATTTCAGCCATTCACCATAGCAGATTGCGCCAAGCTTTTTGTAAACGCCATCAGAAGAAACTTGACTCCTGCCTTTCTTGCATGCCCTTGCAGCCTTCCTGATCATGAGCTTTCATCTCTGAGGGTCACGTTTGGACCTGCCCAGGCCTGGTATTTCACTGTGCTGACAGACATGCTTTCCTTTGAAAAGTATTTGAACACGATTATGTTCAAGGGCACGGGCAGTTGAATCCCGTCCAGATGCTGAGTGCAGCTACATAGTTATCAGATCTGATCTTGATGAATAAGTTACCAACAGCCAGTGCTTCCCTTTTCTGCCCTTAGGAACAGGAAGCTGAAGATCTGCAAGAGTAGCTAAACATCCCATGAATTGTACCTTTTTTAACAACATGAATTAGATTATGAGGCGCGTCTGCAGGCAGTAGAAGTGAAAAATTGGTTTTAAGCGCACATGGAGTGTTTTGAGCTGTGATCCCGGATTCTAGCCTAAAACTCTTCCTTTGAGCCAAGTCTTCAAGTCTGGATTCCTATGCTTACTGCTTATACATTAGGCCACAAGCTAGCTTATAATGAAAAGAATCGGGTAGTGATCTGGATTCTTTTAAGTATAACACCTTCACCACTGAAGACCTTTGCAGTTTACCCAAAGCATTCACTTTATAAGCATATACTGGGGATGAGGAAAGCAGTGTGTACTTTTAGAACTTTACACAAACTAAAAATGCAGGTGTGGGCTAGTATCTCTAGACAAGATCAGCTCCCTTGCAAGAGCTTTCTACAAAGGAGCTGGGAAATACTTCTAAAAGCCTCTAATTAGACATTGAAATAGATTTTCCCCAGAATAAACATATCACAACGTTACCACATTCGTCTTAGAAGGACCACCCTCAGGTTGCATTACTGTAATATGATAGCCTAGGATTGAATATCTGAAAAAGCAGGAACAACTAACAAAGGAAAATGTGTCTGTAATTTTCGTCAGTAGTATCCTTTCTGGTAAAACGTACAGTGTTGATAAAATTTCCATGAGAAATCATGATTTACATTAGTGACACAGTCAGTATCTTTATTCTTTAGAAACATAAATTATTCCATCTCTCAGGAAGCAATCATGGAAAGGTAAAGGAATCCAAAGGCTGTTTTACTGTGTTTACTTTGCAAATATTTTGCAGAGAGAAATTCACGTAGCTTTTATTTTTTTCTTTCCTCTTTTTCTCATTATTTTAGCTAAAATTTTGCAGAATGCTTGTAAGGTTTCATAAATGTTCAAGACGATATGCAAATTTAAACCCTTTAACTTTTTAGTCCAGCATAATCTGTTAGCAGGCAGTAAATGGGTTTTGGCTTATTTTCTTTATATCCCTTTCTCTAACTCCAGATTTTCATTCATATTGTGTGGCTACAGGAGAAAAAAAAACTGAAATAAGGTATTTTCTAAGTCAAGCTTAACAGCAGTTTTAAAGGGGAGCTTTTGCCTCGTGAGCCAAGCATGAGAGATGAGCGATGTAGATGGAAAGTGTGTTTAAATTTTCCCATTGTAGCAGGTACGAGAGGACACTTGGGAAATCCACCCTAGCCTTTTATTGTGGTTAAGTAAACATTTTAAGAAGAACACATGCAGACCCTTTTCTACTTTTGTGAAATAGTATGTTTAAAAGTATGTGTGGTAGGTGAGGGTCCTTTTAAACCTGGGAGCTTCATTAACCTTCTGAAGCCTCACACGGACCATAGAAATGGTGGTGGCCCGCCGTGATGCTGTGCACTTTTGAACATTCCCTCCCTTCCAGTCCAGATGCCATTTTCATCTAGAAAGGAACCTAGTCAAATCACATGTAGCTTTAAAAT
The DNA here is from genome assembly GCA_028551405.1 of Uromys caudimaculatus. Classification (NCBI taxonomy): domain Eukaryota; kingdom Metazoa; phylum Chordata; class Mammalia; order Rodentia; family Muridae; genus Uromys; species Uromys caudimaculatus. Next base: position 58,927,054 of record CM052704.1, read on the forward strand.
AAAACGGTAATGTATCTATATGCCAATCATTCGGCAAAAGGAGTGCAGTAGAATCAGTGACATCACTAACATAGCACCCCTATTAACATTATTAGTGATGATTGGTCCTGACAAGGAGTTTGAAGTTATTCACTCATTTGCTTTCTGTATTTTTTTTTTCTTTTTTGAAAACTCTGCTTTCACAGGTTTGTTTTCAGATAAAATCCTTAAATACTCAAAGCTATGATTTCAGATGGAATTAAACCTACTTTTTCGGCTGAGTAAATCTTTTCCATGAGCCTCTTAGCATTGCTTTAGACATTCAGACACCTTCCTAGGCTATTCACCACTCCTACAGTTAAATATAGTTATAATGTTCAATTTAACATTCATAACATAATATACTCCTTAGAGATTTTAAAAGCATCTCTTAACAAACTATAGAAGTTTAATACATTCAAGAAAGCTAGTACTTTATTCTTATTTACTACCACATGTTAAAACTATTAAAAATTGTTGCTTTTACTTATCAGAATTGGAGTCTCACAGTCATTGTCCCTGCTTAAAACTGTCCTTATATAAGAAAAACAACAACGTTTATTTCTATTTTATAACTTTTCCAGTGCTAATTTAAAGATACTTAACTCAATTCTTATACTTTCTTTAACAACATATTTTAGTTAGTTACTTAACTTAACAATTAACCCCAAATAAATACAGGGGTCTGATATACTTAAATTAATTTTACTTGAAATATTTCTATGGAAAAAGATAGACATAGCTAAAAGACAGAAACTAACACTACATTAGAAATATATGTTCTATAATTACTTTCTATGTATAAATTCATAAAAAAAAAAACCATGGTATTGTTTTTACGTAAGGTTCCTGAGTCAGTATTCATGTAGATAAAACAAATGATTCTTTAAGGGATTTCCCTACACATATAATGAACAGATATTTTGTTTGTTCATCACAAGCAAAAACTAAAGGATAATAAAGCTAAACAACTCACTTGAAAGAACAGAGTCAGTTAGACACTCCTCCATCTTTCAACAAGGGAACAATAGAAATCGGAAGGAATCCAATTGTTCAACATTTCAGACTCTGACACGTGTCATCTCTTTGACTGTCCATTCAGCTGTCTTCAAAAACATTTTCTTCACTCTCTTTATATTTTATGTTCCTTACAGCCAGAATGATGGCAGAAGCTCTGTGGATGGGTTTCAGTGAGCTGTTCTGCACCAATTGTAGGAGCCTGTAATCCTTTTTAAAAAATTACATCGGCCTTTTAGTCAAAGTGATTATACTCCTACATGCTATGCCACCCTGCAATGCTCTCTTTGTCTGCTTTTTGACTGAGGTTAAAAGGTGTAGCCCCTGTTCTCTATATAAAGTTTCCTATTTGTAGTTCTCAACTAATTCATTGGCTCTGTTCTTCATATTGCACAATGCCACCTCTTCATTGGTCACCAAGTCATAATGAAGCTTTGTTTACTATGAAACAGAAAGTCCAATTTGTGAGCTATGGAGCCATACAACCTAGCTAAGATGAGAAGGGATATTGTTAGGGTTATCATTCATGGAATAACCAGATCGCTTTTATAAAAGGAGCTTAAAGAAATGGAATCAGGCTCAAAGCATGAGCAATTTTTTTTCTTTGCCTTTCTCTATGCCCCATAGTGGTGAATCTGAATCTTCTCAAAGAAGAAGTAAAACTCTACAGCTGCACACCCCGGAACTTCTCAGTGTCCATACGGGAAGAGCTAAAGAGGACAGATACTATATTCTGGCCAGGTTGTCTTCTGGTCAAGCGCTGCGGAGGAAATTGTGCCTGTTGCCTCCATAATTGCAATGAATGTCAGTGTGTCCCACGTAAAGTTACGAAAAAGTACCATGAGGTAAGTACATCGTTTTCTACGCAGTTTCTATGGGATGTTTGCTTCCCTAACAATAAAAGAATGAATCTACAATACTCTGGTGATTGGGACAGACATGTTCATGTCATGGACATACAAGCGCTACGTCTAGAAGGTGTTCCTGTTCTCACCTTTAAAGCTAGGGCCTTTCATTTAAGACACAGAAGTTGAAAATGGAGAATGCACATTGTGTAATGGTAGATAATAGCTAAACAAGGAAGTTTTGGTCTTTTTTGTTGTTGTTGTTGTTGTTGTTGCTTTTCTATGATATAGAGATCAAATCATACAATATTTATATTTCTTATATTAAACACACACATCTTTTCTGAGGAAAAACAGAGGGAAGCTTTTCAACTACAAATTTTCCAAACTATTAAATGTTAGTAGTTTAAAGACAAGCTTAGAAACAAGTCACTGTCCAATTTTGAGCAATGAGATCTTTGATAATTGTTTTTTACATATTGTCCAGTGCCAGAGCATGAATGCTGGGAGGACAGTTATACCAATGTCCATATTACATTTGCTGCCTCTAATAGCATGCTCCATGTTAGCTGTCTTCTTACTCACTGTTTTCCTTTGTGCCTGGTTTTTATGGTGGTGAATTATCAGTGAAGGAGTGAACTTGCACGAAGCAAGAGTAGCATGATACTCTGATAGCTGGAATGGGTTTGTTGCTTTTTCTACTTCATAATTGACCCAATGATTTCTCTTCATCTATAACTTCATTTTAATTAGTTGGTTATTTAATGGGGACAGGAGAAAATGGAGCACAGAAAGAAAGAGTGAGGATGATAATTATGTGATCCACTGCCCCTACCTCTCCAAGCAAGGCTACACCACTTAAAGTTTCCATCAGCTCCATCAGCTGCTAACTGTTCAATCCATGAGTCTTCAGATGGTATTTCATATTAAACCATAGCAGGAGTGAACCCAGAGTTTCATGCATTCTAGGTAAACATCATTTCCTACAACTGAGCCCCAATTCAAGCACTTCTTCAAATTCATTCTTCCTTCCTTCCTTCCTTCCTTCCTTCCTTCCTTCCTTCCTTCCTTCCTTCCTTCCTTCCTTCCTTCTTTCCTTTCCTTCTTTCTTTCCTTCCTTCCTTCCTTCCTTCCTTCCTTCCTTCCTTCCTTCCTTCCTTCCTCCCTCCCTCCCTCCCTCCCTCCCTCCCTCCCTCCCTCCCTTCCTTCCTTTCTTTCTTTCTTTCTTTCCTTCTTTCTGGTGTCCTAATACACATTCTAATGTTTATATTTTTCTACTTAATAGTGTCTAGGATCTGCAGGCAAATTATTATTTCCAGTTGCATCTTCTAAATGTTACAACCTTCAACGGAGTTTAAAAGAAACAATAATATCCACCCCTTTACTAGAATTTCTTACCCCATTCTTTAAAATTACTGTAGCAAAAGTTTTCTGACCTTTTTGAAGATGTTCAGAAGACACAAATTAGGAGAGCCAGGCAGAGGGAGGCAGAGAGTGGTGCAACCTGAGCCCACTGTACAGTCTGGAGGAACTTCTTCTGTTATACTGTATTTCTTTCCTGCTGAGTAGAGAAACATGTAGAGGTGGAGGTGGGAACTGATGACACTGGCTCTACTGACACTCTGATTTACCAACAAACAAAACAAAACAACAACAGCAACTCATTCCAGAAAGGGAAAAGAAACATGAAGCAAGAATATTATAAAGAAAAATGCCATCTTCAATTTTATAATTCATGACATCCCGGCTAATTTAAAGCACTGTCATTGGTGATATAAATTATCTAATTAGTCAAGATTACATTGAAGGGACACAAATGCACTGACTACTGGTCCAAAATTATGAAATATAATGGACTAAAAATGTTCCTTTCAAAGTTCAGCATTTCTGATACTTCCTGAAGGACTTTGAAGTCTATCTTTCAATAAAGCAAGTTGCTAAACAAACTGATGATCGATGATATTGAGGCTTCATTAAATTATTATTTATTATTCTAGTTTTAATAATTCATCCTTTGGCCTAGGTGCAAATAACAACTATTTCCTTCAGTTTGTCTAAATCTATTTACTCATGTGTAAAGAAAAGCAATAACTACAGCTTACATCATAGGATTATTGTGAGTTAAACTATGTAAACACATTATTATTTTGCCTGGAACCCAGTAAGTATTCAAAAAATGTGAGCTAATTAAGCTCTACTAGAATCACATGCTCCAAAATTATGTATCCATTCCTCAGGTTTCTTTCATAAGTCTTCAAATACACAGTCATAAGATATGATTTGGGTCCCTGTGGATTAATGATAATTTACAGGAATAAGAAATTTTCATAGTCACATCCTAGAGTTCTCTGTGTTACATATAGAATGCAGGGAAACTGAACACATTCATGTTATTATGTGCTCTGGGCTTTGTTTATAATGCAAACAACATAATTTCTAGAACTTATAGTTTCTGTCCTAAAAAACATTGACTCGCCAGTACTTCTGGTACTTTTAATAGATTGCACAATTTGATACTTTTGTCACAGTGCTATGAAGATGCATTGTTAATTTTGCCACCTATATATTTTTTTGAAACCTACATTGTGAATAAGTTCATTTAATAGAGGCCTTATTGTTACTGCTGAGCCTCCTTAGCGCTGTTCAGTAAGAACCAGCTGCAGAAATTAAGCTGTGGCTGAGGCTGGTGCTTATGGAGTTCATCTCAGCCATCTCATCAAGTTTATAGAGGACTTGAAGTGTAGCCAAGAAAATTAATGAGTGGCATAATTGAGCAAGTTCAGCTGTGGAATGATCAAGTTTCTTCCCACACTATACCCACGCTTGAGTGTACTGCATCAAGTGTAAATATTTGCGCAGTGTGAGAATAAGTGTGTGAGAAGAAGCTAAAACAACAGAAAAACAAATTGTACACCAGTGCTTTCAAAATACTTGAGGTGAAATTGTCTCTCGTATGATTACATTTAGAAAGCAGTAAGCACATGGTGAGTCCTTCAGTTTAAGAGCTATTCCCTGTGCTTTGAAACTTCTGGCATTAATGTGTCCTTTCTTTTATGGAATGACAGTAGTGGATGACAGGGGAGCTAGAGTGGAGGCCTGTGCATGTAACTTCATTATGCAACATGAAAGAGCGTCTATGTCTTTGGCCCACAATGTTGTTTGTTTGTTTGCTTTGTATTGTTTTTGTTTTCTGTTTTTGCTTTTCATGAAATCAAACACAATCAACAACAATTTTTAAAGGTGACATATTTATTCCCTTATAGGTCCTTCAGTTGAGACCAAAAATTGGAGTCAAGGGATTGCATAAGTCGCTCACCGATGTGGCCTTGGAACACCATGAGGAATGTGACTGTGTGTGTCGAGGAAACACAGGAGGGTAACTGCAACCTCCACGGCAGCACACATCCACACTGGCATTCTGCGTCCCCCATGAGCAACCCTCATCCCCACCAGTGTTGGCCTCATGGCTCTCAGCTGCTGATGCTGGCTATGGTAAAGATCTGTCTCCATCCAAAATCTCAGTTGTTTGTTTCAACAGCCTTCTCCCTGAAGGACTTAAAGTGTCTCCAGAAAGACCCAAGGCAATAAGAGGAGTCAGTCACACAGCACTGCCTTTTAGAGGAAGTTCAAACAATGGAAGAGATTTTCTGACCACAGAAACAAATTAAATGAATGTAGATCACTAGCAAGCTACAGAATGACAGCATTTCTTTTCCACTGACAGCATGCTATAGCTTAGTTGTCTTGATATGGGCAAGTGACGTCAACACAAGAAAATGGTGAAAAATGCACGCTTGATTGCGAACAATGCAGAAAAACTTGGATTTTTCCCTCATGTTTGCATATACAGATGCTCTGTTTCCTACAAACTCAAAGCTTTTAGAGAGCAGCTATGTTGTTATGAATTAAATGTGCCATGCTGATAGGAAAGACTGAATTTTTCTATGCTTGGCAACTTCTCTGCCATTTGGAAGAAGAGAGACATGGTCATGCTTTGGAGGAAGCACACCTGCACAGAGGAGTGCCCTTCCCTTCCCTTCCCTCTGAGGTGGTTTCTGTGTTTCATTGTGTACATTTTTATATTCTCCTTTTGACATTATAACTGTTGGCTTTTCTAATCTTGTTAAATATTTCTATTTTTACCAAAGGTATTTAATATTCTTTTTTATGACAACCTAGATCAATTATTTTTAGCTTGATAAATTTTTTTCTAAACAGAATTGTTATAGCCAGAAAAACAAAGATGATCGATATAAAATCTTGTTGCTCTGACAAAACACATGTATTTCTTTTTTGTATGGTGCTAGAGCTTAGAGTCATCTGTATTTGAAAAGATGGAATGGGGAAGTTTCTAGAATTGGCAGGTCGCTGGGACATTTTGATAACAACTGAAGTATCATTAATTCCCACTTCTGTTCTTAGAGATACAAATAAAACAGAGCATGTATAAACACTCACATGGAGCCATTGCTAACTTACCCCTTTCTGTGGGAAATAGCATAGCTCAGAGAAATATAACTTCCAGAAACTGCGACCACTTCCAGGCACAGTGTTCTGGGCTGTGCTGTGCTGTAGGGACATATCCTATTTATTTCAATACTAGGGTTTTATTATCTTTAAACTCTGCTCCATACACTTGTATTAATACATGGATATTTTTATGTACAGAAGTATATCATTTAAGGAATTCACTTATTGTACCCTTTGGCAATTGCAAAGAAAATCAGCATAATACAGTGCTTGTAAAATGCTTATTCTGTGCCTAAGTTTTGTGGTGACTATTTGAATTAAAATGTATTGAATCATCAAATAAAAGAATCTGGCTATTTTGGGGACAAGTGGAAGTATTTGTCTAAGTGTGTGTATGTGTGTATACCCATGAATGTGAACACGTCTTCTCTTTGGTTCCAATGAAAGGAAGATCATACAGTCCTAAGTTACCATTTTTTGCATTGACAAAAATATCTGCCAGCTCAACCTCCTCTGCCTTCTTCTTTCTAATGTCTTGTTGCAATGATGCAATGATGTTCCTTTTTTTCCAGTGATATTAATAGTAATTTCTGATTAGGTAAAGTATACAGGATCTGAAAGTCACATGTGCATTGTAAAATGTGTCATGATATTGATCTAATGAAATGAAATGAGAGGCAGATTCCATAAGTTTCTATTCCTGTCTTCATTTGCTATGGCAACATCTGAGTGCATTGTGTAGTAGCTAGTCTATGGATTACCCAGGTATTTCAAAATATAGTCCTTCCATTCCAGGCACAGATCTGTTGGGGTCTGGTTTATTCAGCACTTGTCCCTAGGCTTGGTGGAAACATTGCATGTCCAGGGCCAGTCTCTCCAGACTGAGCTTCCAAACAGTACTCATTGACTGTGCTCCTACTGCTGGCTGCCCTGCTCTATCTCCCAATATGTGAGAAACAAGTACACAAATTAACATTTTCTGTCTCATTTCTTTAACCTTTTGCCCTTTTGTCCCAGCGCTATAGAGACCCAGAAATAGATTCACCACCAAGCATCATGGGAAGTCCAGAATAGCTGACAGTTTACGGGTCTTACTGGCAAAGTCAGAACTGTGAGAAATTACACTGAAATACTTACTAGATGTGTTTACCTTGGTATTTCTAACCATTTCCCTTGTAAGTTTAAAAATACTTACTGTTCTGTCTGGTGGTCAAAGGTGACCATAAAAGTAATAGTCTGTTCCCTACTGCCAGTGAGTGAGGGTAAGTATGAAGCCTAATTGTCTATGATCAATTACACTCATGATGCTTATTGTGTTTTCCAAAGCCAACAGAAGCTAATGCATTTACAGCACACACAACCTCATTTTCTCATAAGTCTTGAAGGTCTTGACTATATTGACCACCAATTTTTTTTGTACATTAGTGGCTCAGACTTCTGTCTCTGTGGCAAAGGCCTATTTTGCATAGTGCTATTTATTAAAGTGAAGAATAGCACTTAGTAACGTGAAGCAGTATTCGTGTCTATATTTTTATTTCTGCTTCTCATTGTTCCTTTCTCCTCAAATGTTCTTTATAGATACCTTGGATGTGTGCAAAAGACAAAACAGGTAGTCTAGCCCTCAGAAAATCAAACCCTATGGATAGATTTTTTTTTTTTTTTTTTTTTTTTTTTTTTTTGGTGGTTCGCTTTCTTCTCACATCTGATGTTGTGGCTGAGTGAGTTTTTCTGAAGCCAAATCTTTTATAATGTACCATCCCACTTCTAAGAGGCCCAGCCTTTGTTTTGGTTTCCTACTTCCTATGTTATTAACAGATATCATTGACTGCCTTTTCCTCTCTCACATTTCTGTCTACCCCCCTCTGTTTCTCTAACTACCTCCTTTCCTGCCCTGCCGCTAGCTCTCTCCATTCCAGTAAAACAGTATTTGTTTCCCGGCCTAATGAGCCTTTGACCTCACTCCTGTCTGATCTGTCCTCTGCACCACTAAAAGCATGGCCCTTCAACAAAGCTGATGACGAAGAGTAGAATTTGCCCAGTAGAACTCCACAAAATTCTCGTTTAATCTTCATATGGCACACCAAATCCCTCCTAAGCCCACTGTTTACCACTTTCCGTTCATTTTACACCATCAAGCCTGACACAGCTGTAGAGAATATTTGTGGGTTTTGAAAAATGCCAGCATTCCTTCACATGTATTCTAATGTGTGCTACATTCTCATAGGAGAATAGCTCCTACACATACCCTTCTCATTAGCTTCTTGCTAAATGTCCATTCAAATGCCATTAGTCCCTCAAGCCTGGTTTCATTCTCTCCACTTACACAGGCTCACAGAAATAGTTCAACTATAAATATTGTGGGACTGAGTTACAATGACCTCGTTTTGGTTTCTCATTAGACTCCTGCATTAATGAGACTCTAAGCAGGAATCATATTATTATTCTTTCACCAATGCCTAATGAGGCATTGAATCAAACTGGGAGTTGGTTAACAATTTGCATCAATAAATAGGTGAGGTGAGAATGCGGGAGGATAAATGATGTTGAGTAGAGCATCCCTGGGACACAAAGCCTGGGGCTGTTGAATTCTCTGATTTTCATCTGTGAGATGAAGGACACAGGAGAAAGATGCTGCTACTTCTCAGCTCCCCATAGTCCTGGCTACTATTTTGTCAGTGAAGCTGCCCAAATAAGTATAGCAGGGAGACCTTTGCCTCTGCTTACTATGTAAAGATACTTGCTGCCAAGCTTGCTTGAAAACCTGAGTTCAAATCCCAGGACCCACGAGGGGAAAGAAAAGAACCAACTCCTCCAACGTGTTCTATGATTAGCATATGTCCGTCCAGCGCCCCTCCTCTCTCTCTCTCTCTCTCTCTCTCTCTCTCTCTCTCTCTCTCTCTCTCTCTCTCTCTCTTGCTCACACACACACACACACACACAAACACACACACACACACAGAGCAAGACAGAGACAGACAAAGAGAAAGCAAATAAATGCAACAAGATACCTTTTCTCTTTAACAATATTTTGAGATTTTGTGTTTGATTTTCTGGTTGATGATTACTAACCTACCAACTCTACCTCATGATACTTTTTTCAAGTCAAGGTTCATAATTCCTTCATATCTCAGATACTTATCATAAAGTGTTGTCAGAATAAAACAATCTTTAAACTCTGAACAATAAAACATGTCTGTGATGATGAATTGTAATCCAATGGTTCATCTTTTTCAATGATTCTACCTGATCAGCCCTGAGCTACCCAGTCCTAGCAAATACTTAGCTTATGAAACGCACTGGGATTCCCCTAGACACTCATGCTAAGCTCCAGTCCCATGTTTACCTCGGTCACACCCTGTGCAATTACTGAAATGTGAACTCATCTTCCCGAGCTTTGCCTCAGCGGGCATTTGAATCCACACCAGATCCAATTCATTACGTAATTCCTACGTCATTAGAGGAAAACAGGCCCGGTATAAATCTTTAAGAAACTGAAAAATGAAACATATCCCTTTCCTCAGAATTATAAGGTCAATATTTTTACCATTTTAAAAGTTATACATCTAAGTCCTACTGGCTTGTTTACAGAAATTACTAAGATACTCTTAATATTCAGAAAAGAGTATGAAGAAACCAAACTGACAGATAAACCTTGAACATAGGAGTATAAAATGAGCAGATTAAGCTTTAGGGTTTTAGAACTTACTGCAAAGTCACAGTAATACTGTGACATAGTTTACAGTGTCAGACACACCGATCAATGTGATAGACCTGAGAATCCAAAAATAAGCCCTAGCACTTGTAGTCAGTTGATTTTTGACAGGAGTGCCAACCCAGTTTGGTAGTGAGGGTAGGCTACCTAATCAACTATTCGGGTCCAAACAGATGTCCACATTGGAAGGAATATGGATTGTGTCCACAACAAACTCTAAAATCCAAAGGATGAGACAGTCTTCCATATCAAAAATGAGACAAACCCAAAGTATAAAAGAAAGATATTATGGCCTGCAATTGGTTCTCAGGTATCATTGGAAAAGTTTAAGAGAGGAAAAACAGAAAAGTTAAACAAGGTCATGAAAATTAAAAACCTTTGTGTTTTGGTTGACATAAAATGAAATGATTTGCACAATGAAATAACGTGTAATTTATATGCCTGACTAGTGTCTTCTATCAAAATGTATAAAGAACTCTTACAGCTTAATGATAAAGACAACACATTTGAAAATGAGAAAAGGCCTTGAATAAACCACTTCACACAATAATATAATGATAACTAACAGACATAAAAAGACCACCATGAACATGATATTCATAATAACAAACTTCACACTCACTGACATGTCAAGAATTGAAAAAGACACATTCTATAAAGGTCTAAGGGTATTGGAACCCTGTTACAAAATGTCATAAGCATCTGAGCTTAAATATGACTCAACAATTCATTTCTTAATAGATATCTAAAAGCCCAATGCCTGAATAAAAATGCACATAGCACATTTTTTAGTATACCTCAAAAGTAGAAAATACCAAAGTGCCTATTCAATGAAAAGGAATAAAGACTGTTATGTTCCAACAATGAGATATCATTAAGCCATAAGAAAGAAAAATGATGAATCAGTAAGTACAACAGGGTGAATGACTCTGAAATCCTGCTACACAGAAGTATTCATTCACAAAAGATGACCTATCTTGTGAGTCCATTTATAGACAGATGTTTTAAAGTAATACATAGAGACAGTATATTAGTTTGTAAGGGTAGAGGGAAGGAGTTAATGGAGTGGCTGCTAATGACAATAGGTTTTCTTTGTAGAGTAGTGAAAGCATTCTGAAATCAGTACTAATGACGGCAAGCAGAATATGCTGATTTTGGTGTGTGTTATATATCTCAATACAACTCTGATTTACTGTTTTCACATATTTTATTGAGTTTTACTCTTTTTATTATTTTATTAATTATTTTTGTTACTTGTATATGCGATATAGTCTTCTTACTTCCTCCCACCCTTTCCTGTCTCCCTCCCATTCTGCTCACATCAACTCATTCTTACCGTTTCCTTTTCTAAGTTCATGAATTTTTATTTATTTTGTTTTTGTTTTTTTTTTTTTGAGACCAATTTACTTTAATCAAAGTAGTGGGGTTTTGTTGTGTTGGTGGTGGGTTTTTTTTTTTTTTTTTTTGATTGGTTGGTTTTGTTTTGTTTGGTTTTGGTTTTTATTTGTTTGGATTTTAGCACAGGTACCTATAATGTAACAGGTAAGATATATAATACCTCCCAGAAGCAAGGAATAAAGCTAAGATGGAGATTATCTAAAAGTGTATCCTCCAGATCCATGCATTTAGTGTGCAACCTAAGAACCTGGGGCATGGGGTCAGATGACACCCGTGGCCTCGGTGCTGTTCTATTTGGTTATATTTCACATCTATATCTGTATTGCCAAGCCTGAAAGCAGGGGCGGAGGAGCAAAATATTCCCTGCTTTGTCTGTTGACATCTTGTTTAATCAAACAACAGGCTGCAGTCATACCTACATGGGTACATGTGTTCATTTTCACAGCAATCATCCTCACCAGCAGAGTATACTGCTGTCACAAGGCAGCAGGTGCAGATCCAAGTCTAATCCTTGCCCTGGAATCAAATTTAGTTTTCTATGATGCTTTCGGTTGGAAGCCACTGAAATGTTTGGGAGTATCTGGTACCTATTACTATGCCAATGATTGACCAAGGGCGATTTCATTGAAAATGCAACTAAATTATGCATACTACTTGGTGTATGCACATATTTTGTGCATTTATTTACACATTTCTTTGTGTGAATATGGGTCTGTACATGCAACTCTGCATACGTGGAAGTCAGAGAACAATCTGCAGTGTGAGCCTGAACCTTCCACCTTATTTGAGGTAGTATCTCTCATTTGTTGTTCGCGGCTATATAGTCTACTATAGCTGGACAGAGGCCTCAGAGGATCCTGGAATCTACTCCTCTGTCCTTCTGTGGAAGTACCATGATGGTAAGCATGTTTCACTGAATCCAGTTCTACATGGGTCCTAGGTACTCAAAATTAGTTCCCCATTCTTGCACAGTAATTATTTATCTACTCAAATATCTCCCAAGCCCCCACACACACTACTTTATTTTTGTAGTAATACTGTCTGTAAATATTTTCACATGAACCTCAGAGACAAAATATTCAACTAGACTAGAAAACAAAACGACAACAAAAAACGAAACTCATATATTATGGGAAATGTTTTAACCATAGTGCTACAGGTTTTGGAGACAATTTTAATAAATGGTCAAAATTGTTACTAAAACATTAAAGAGACAAAATAATTTATAAAGTTCTTGATTTTACACTAGTGAAGAAGTTAGTTAACTGACAGCCCAATCCACTGTTGAAATAATCAGCTACCTTTTGCTAACTATAGTGTTTGTTTTAGCAGTTAATAAGTCCTTGTTGATACTTAACACATTTACAAACAGTTCAAAGAATTTAGGAAGCATGAAAATATTTTATTTTTTAATGGACATTTTTACAGTGTGAAACACTCACCTGCTTATTTTTTTCTATTGTGCTGCTTTTTATACCTGTTATTTGTCCTTTGGATATTTATCCATTTATACAAGGCAATTTTGATCATATCTATGTACCACTACTCTCTCAGCTTTCCTTGACTATCTTCAACCTTTGCTTTTCTCAGCTTCCTTTGCTTAGACAGGGTCTCAGGGGGCTGAGGTTGGCTTCAAACTTGTTGTATAACCAAGAGTGACCTTGAATTTACGATTCCCACCTCCTTCTCCCAAGTGCAGAGATTACAAGAACATCCGCACTATGTTTAATTTATATGACATTGAAAGTTGCACCCAAGGTTCACTGCTCCCTAGTGCACTACCAACTCAGCCTGACTCAGGCTGGGTTTTCTCCCCTGCACTCCCCTTCCCCAACAAACCTGATCATTTCACTCTTCTCTATCTTTCTCCTTCCCTCCTCTTTCTCTCCTCTCCTTCTCTCTTGTTTTCCTATGTAAGGTATTGTCATAATCCCTATGCTCTAAGTCTACTTTTGCTCATTAACTAGTGCACAGCTCTCCAGACCTTCATTTCTCTGCTCCAGGAAGAGGGAGTTCTCGCCTCCATTTTCACATTTCTAAAATTTCTTTGACAAAATGAACTACAGCTTAAGGATTAGCTATAGTCAACTTAATTTTTTCATTCTTTTAGGGTAAGGGAGCTGAGAGCCATTGGTTGAAAGAGGACCTTTGAAATGCCACTCAGATTTCTCTGAAAAAAGCTGTTTTGCTGAGATTAACCCTGTCAGAGTCACGCACTGATTCCTCATGGTCTGGAGAGGAAGACAGGTAAGATATGCTTCAGGTCTTTATTCATAGCTCACTGAACTCACTGTGAACAACTGGAAGTGGTGCTTTCAGGTGAGGGCATCAGTTCCAAGGTCTCTATTTCCATGGTATATTTTAATCTGGCTTCCCAGAATCCCTCCCCCCCTTTCATGCAAAGTAAAAGAAAAAAATTGCCTCCTTCAGTCTCAGTCTCTCTCTCTCTCTCTCTCTCTCTCTCTCTCTCTCTCTCTCTGTCTGTCTCACCCCACAGGAGCAAGAAGGTTTGAGTTTTTCTCAATACTATTCCTAGAAGGAGAGGCTGGAATGTGAGTTACCCTGAGACTCCCAGTGACTTTCATTCTGAAGCTACAGCATAAGATAGGCCCAGTCCCTTTGCTTCTTGTTGGAATGTTATTTCTACAATTCAGCTCCCTTTCACGACTCTGACCCTGGTGTTGAAAAGTATTTAATATTGTATAAATAATTTTAAGAAATTCTAAAATAAGTTTATTTGACCTCTATTTTGCTACTAAAATAAGTTATTTCCACTTGTACTTAGGCATCAAATTGGATGTATATTTGTAAAAATACAAGTATTCTGCATTTCAATTTGGAAAGACACTTTAATGGTGCAATACAGCATCATTAATGCTACTTAGTACAGGGAATGTTATGGCTACTCTGCCCCTCTGTAGGGACCACTGGAACTTCAATATCTTCTCATTTGTGAAATAATTTCTTTCACAGAACTTGGACAAAAAGTATAATAATATCCTGAGCTAAATTAGAAACAGTTTTCTGAAAGTACATTTTCATCTACTTAGAAAAAAACAAGTTAGAATAAGGTTTACAGTGATTTTAAGTGATTTTCTAAAAAAGTACTTCAATAAGAAATTAAAAATTAACTTCTAATTTAAAGGACGTTTTTGATTTCCTAAATTGGCATATAGGTTATGGGATAACATGAAGGTGTTTACAAACAAAGGAGGTTATAATAAATTATCCTTTCGTGACCTCCCTCTCCTGCTCCTCCCCTTGATTCCTCCAAGGAAGTCCTTAAATTTTATCATATAAATGTGTATTTGTCTAGGTGTGAATGTATGTTTGCACAGGCATGCTTTTGTTCATGCATGTGTGTGTGTGTGTGTGTGTGTGTGTGTGTGTGTGTGTGTATGTGTGTGTACAGTTCAGACTAGAATTCACGTATAAGAAAGATCATGCAGTTTTTGGTCTTTCTGAATTTGCTTGACTTCACTTAATATTATACTTTCAAAGTTTATCCATTTCTTAGCAAATATTTAATTTTCCTTTTTTAAATAGCACAATAGAATTTCATTGCATTTCGTCATTTACCCATCTGTTGATGAACATTTAGGCTGGGTCTATTCTTTTTGAATTGTATGGAGCAGCAATGAACATGACTGTACAGAATATTTGTGGTAGGCTATGGAGTTACTTGGGCCCAGAGTCTTATTTTTTATTACTATTTTTTTTTTAACACACCAGATTTTATTCCACTTTTGGTCCACCATCCAACTGTTCCACATCCCATACAACCTCCCTGCCCCCCTGTCTCCATAAGGGTGTCTCCCCCACCCCCCCACCCCACCAGACCTCTAAAGTCCCTGGAGCCTCCAGTCTCTTAAGTATTAGGTGCATCTTCTCCAACTGAACCCAGACCTGGCAGTCCTCTGCTGTATATGTGTTGGGGGCCTCAGATCAGCTGGTGTATGCTGCCTGGTTGGTGATCCAGTATCTGGGAGATCTCTGGGATCCAGATTAGTTCTGGTCCTCCTACAGGGTCACCCTCCTCCTCAGCTTCTTCTAGCTTTTCAAATTCAACCACAGGGTTCGCAGCTTTTGTCCATTGGTTGGGTGCAAATATCTGCATCTGACTCTTTCAGCTGCTTGTTGGGTCTTTCAGAGGGCAGTCATGATAAGTCCCTTTTTGTGAGTGCTCCATAGCCTCAGTAATCCTATCAGGCTTTTGGGTCCTCCCCTTGAGCTGGATCCCATTTTGGGCCTGTCAGTGGACCTTCTTTTCCTCTGGCTCTTCTCTATTTCCATTCCTGCAGTTCTTTAAGACAGGAAAAATTATGGATCAGAGTTTTGACTGTGGGATAGCAACCCCATCCCTCACTCGATGTCCTGTCATTCTGCTGGAGGTGGGTTCTGCAAGTTCCCTCTCCATACTACAGGGAATATTATCTAGGGCCCCTCCCTTTGAGTCCTGAGAGTCACTCACCTCCCAGGTCTCTGGTACATTCTGGAGGGTCTCCCCAGCCTCCCACTTCCCTAGGTTACCTGTTTCCATTCTTTTTGCTGGCCCTTGGGGCTTCAGTCCTATTTCCCCACCTAATAGCAGATCATGCTCCCCTCTCACCCATCCCCCAATTTCCTTTCTCTCTCAGTCCCTCCCCCATCTTGTGGTTGCTTTCTTCTCCCTCCCAAGTGGGACTGAGACATCCTCATTTGAGCCCTTCAGCTTGTTGACCTTTTTGAGTTCTGTGGACTGAATCTTGAGCATTCTGTACTTTTGGGGGGGGGGTGTCCACTTATTAGTGAGTACATACCATGAATGTTCTTTTGGATCTGAGTTACCTCACTCAGGATGATATTTTCTAGTTCCATCCATTTGCATGCAAAACCCAGGATGTCCTCTTTCTTAATAGCTGATTATTATTTCATTGTGTAAATGAACCATTCTTCTGTTGTAGGACATCTGGGTTGTTTCCACCTTCTGATTATACAAATAAGGCCACTATGAACATAGTGGAACACATGCCCCTGTGGCATGGTAGAGCATCTTTTGGGTATATTCCCAAGGGTGGTCTTCAGGTGAATCTATTTACAATTTTTTGAGGAAACTCCAGATTGACTCCTAGAGTGGTTGTACCAGTTTGCAGTCCCACCAACAATGGAGGAGTGTTTCTCTTTCTCCACATCCTCTCTAACATGTGTTGTCCCCTGAGGTTTTGATCTTAGCCATTCTGATTGGTCTAAGG
This sequence comes from Uromys caudimaculatus, assembly GCA_028551405.1. Classification (NCBI taxonomy): domain Eukaryota; kingdom Metazoa; phylum Chordata; class Mammalia; order Rodentia; family Muridae; genus Uromys; species Uromys caudimaculatus. Next base: position 58,943,745 of record CM052704.1, read on the forward strand.
TGGAATCTCAGGGTCGTTTAGATTTGCATTTCTCTTATCCCTAAGGACTTTGAACATTTCTTTAAAAAAATAATAATAATTTACTTTTTTATACTCCAGATTTTATTCCCCCCACCCCAGTCCACCATTGGACTGTTCCACATCCCATACCTCCTCCCCACACTCCTTTCTCCACGAGGATGTCCCTACTCTAACCCCCACCCAACCTGACCTCTAAACTCTCTGGGGCCTCCAGTCTCATGAGGGTTAGGTACATCATCTCTGATTGATCCCAGATTTGGCAGTATATGTGTTGGGGGCCTCATATCATCTGGTATAGGCTGCCTGTTTGGTGGTCCAGTATTTGAGAGATCTTGGAGGTCCAGATTAATTGAGACTTCTGGTCCTCCTACAGTGTCGCCCTCCTCCTCATCTTCTTTCAGCCTTTCCCTAATTCAACCACAGGGGTCAGCAGCTTCTGTCCATTGGTTGAGTTCAAATACCTGCTTCTTATTCTTTCAGCTGTTTGTTGGGTGTTTGGGAGGGCAGTCATGCTAGATCCATTTTTGTGAGTGCTCCATAGCCTCAGTGATAGTATCAGGCCTTGGGGCCTCCCCTTGAGCTGGATCCCACTTTGAGCCTGTCAGTGGACCTTCTTTCTACAGATTCTTCTCAATTTCCATCCTTGTAGTTCTTTCAGACAGGAACAATTATGGGTGAGAGTTTTGACTGTGGGATGGCAACCCCATCCCTCATTTGATGCCCTGTCTTCCTGCTGGACATAGACTCTATATGTTACCTCTCCCTACTGTTGGGCATTTCATCTAAGGTCCCTCCCTCTGAGTCCTGAGAGTCTCTGACCTCCCAGGTCTCTTGTGCATTCTGGAGTCTTCACTAACCCCACATCCGATAGAGGACTAATATTCAAAATATATAAAGAACTCAAGAAGCTAACCACCAAAAAAACAAACAACCCAGTCAAAAAATGGGGTAAAGAACTAAACTGGGAATTCACAACAGAGGAATATCAAATGGCTGAGAAGTCCTTAGTGATCAGAGAAATGCAAATCAAAACGACTCTGAGATTCCACCTTATACCTATCAGAATGGCTAAGATCAAAACCACAGGTGACAGCACATGTTGGAGAGGATGTGGAGAAAGAGGATTACTCCTCCATTGCTGGTGGGATTGCAAACTGGTACAACCACTCTAGAAGTCAATCTGGAATTTCCTCAGAAAATTGTAAATAGATCCACCTGAAGACCACCCTTGGGAATATACCCAAAAGGTGCCCTACCATGCCACAGGGGCACATGTTCCCCTACGTTCATAGTGGCCTTATTTGTGATAGTCAGAAGCTGAAGAAAACCCACAACAGAAGAATGGGTACCGAAAATGTGGTTCATTTACACAGTGGAATAATACTCAACTATTAGGAAGAAGACATCCTGGGTTTTGCAGGCAAATGGATGGAACTAGAAAATATCATCCTGAGTGAGGTAACTCAGATCCAAAAGGACATTCATGGTATGTACTCACTAATAAGTGGACATTACCCCCATTTCCCCCCCAAAAAAGTACAGAATACCCAAGATATAGTCCACAAAACTCAAAAAGATCAACAAGCTGAAGGCCCAAGTGAGGATGCCTCAGTCCCACTTTGGAGGGAGAAGAAAGCAACCACAACTAGGGAGGGAGGCAGGGACCTGGGAGGGAAAGTGGATGGGGGTGTGGGCAGGAGACAGGAACCTGATCTGATATTGGGCAAAGGAAAAGAACTGAAGCCCTGAGGGCCAGCAGAAAGAATGAACATTTTTTTAGGTGCTTCTCAGCCATTTGATATTCCTCTGTTGTGAATTCTCAGCTTAGTTATTTACTCCATTTTTTGATTTTGTTCTTTGGTTTTTTGGTTGTTAGCTTCTTGAGTTCTTTATATATTTTGGATATTAACCCTCTATCAGATGTGCAGTTAGTAAAGATTTTTTTTTCTCAATCTGTAGGTTGCAAATTTGTTTTATTGACTATGTCCTTTGCCTTACAGAAGCTTTCCAGTTTCATGAGGTTGCATTTATCAATTCTTGATGTTAGAGCCTGAGACATTGGAGTTCTGTTTAGGAAATTTCCCCTGTGCCATTGAGTTCCAGGCCTTTTCCCACTTTGAGTACTATATTGAATAGATATGGGGAGAGTAGCCATCTTTGTCCCCCATTTTAGTGGGATTGCTTTAAGTATCTCTACATTTAACTTTATATTGGTTGTTGGTCTGCAGTAAATTGCTTTTATAAGGTTTAGGTGTGGGCCTTGAGTTCCTGATCTCTCCAATCCTTTTAACATGAAGGGGTGTTGTATTTTGTCAAATGCTTTTTCTGCATCTAAGGAGATGGTCATGTGATTTTTGTCTTTGAGTTTGTTTATATAACGGATTGCGCTATTGGATTTTCATATATTGAACCAACCTTGCATCCCTGGGATGAAGCCTACTTGATCATTGTGAATGATGGTTTTGATGTGTTCTTGGGTTCAGTTTTGGAGAATTTTATTATTTTTGCATCAATCTTCATAAGCAAGATTGGTCTGAAGTTCTCTTGTTTTGGTTGGGTTCTTGTGTGGTTTAATTTCAGAGTAATTGTGGCTTCACAAAATGAATTAGGTAGTGTTCCTTTGGTTTCTATTTTATGGAGTAGATTGAGGAATATTGGTATCAGGGCTTCTTTGAAGGTCTGGTAGAATTCTGCACTAAATCCATCTGTCCCTGGGTTTTTTAGGTTGGGAGGGTTTTAATGATATCTTCTATTTTCTTATGGGATAAGGGACTGTTTAGATAGTTTAACTGATCTTGATTTAAATTTGGTATGTGGTATCTGTCTATAAAATCAGTCATTTCATCTAGATTTTCCAGTTTTGTTGAGTATAGGCTTTTATAGTAGGATCTGATGATTTTTTTGAATTTCCTTCTTTTCTTTTTTTTTTTTCTTTATTATTTTTGATACTTTATTTACATTTCCAATGTTTCCCTTTTCTAGGTCTCCTCTTTGGTAACTCCCTATCCCTTCCCCCTCCCCACCTCTATGAGAGAATTCCACCTCCTGCCCACCCGCCGACCCATTCCCATATTCCCACCTTGACATTCCCCTTTACTGGGGCCTCTAACACCCTCAGACCCAATGGCCTCTCCTCTCTCCCTGATGGCCGACGAGGCCATCCTCTGCCACATATGTGGTCTGAAACATGTGTCCATAGATGTGTATTCTTTGGTTGGTGGGCCAAACTCCAGGATGACTGGGGGTGTGTGGTCAAGCCTGTTGATGCTGTTGCTCCCTCCATGGGGCTGCAAACTCCATCAGCTCCTTCAGACCTTTCTCCAACTCCTTCATCTGGGACCTCACTCTCAGTCCCGGGGTTACTATAAAGTGAAACTTGGGCATTCTGAACTTTTGGGCTAATATCCGCTTATCAGTGAGTACATACCTAGTTCGTTCTTTTGTGACTGAGTTACCTCGCTCAGGATGATATTTTCAAGTTCCATCCATTTGCTTGCGAATTTCATTAAGTCATTGTTCTTCATTTCTGTTGTTATGTCTCCCTTTTCATTTCTGATTTTGTTAATTCAGATACTGCCTCTGGGCCCTTTAGTTAGTTTGGCTAGGAGTTTATCTATCTTGTTGGTTCTCTCAAATAACCAGCTTTTGGTTTTATTGATTCTTTATATTGTTCTCTTTCTTTCTCTTTGGTTGATTTTGGCCCTGAGTTTGAGGATTTCCTGCTACCTACTCCTCTTGGGTTAGTTTGCTTCTTTTTGTTCTATAGCTCTCAGGTGTGCTGTTAAGTTGCTAGTGTAAGATGTCTCCAGTTTCTTTACCAGGGCACTTAGTGCTATAAATTTTCCTTTTAGCACTCCTTTCATTGTGTCCCATAGTTTGGGTATGAAGTGTCAACATTTTCATTAAATCCCATGAAGTCTTTAATTTCTTTCTTTCTTTATTCACTTACCATGTTATCATTGAGTAGAGTTGCTCAGTTTCCATGTGGATGTGGTCTTTCTGTTGCTTTGCTGTTATTGAAGACCAGCCTTAGGCCATGGTGATCTGATAGGATGCATGCGATTATTTCAATTGTCTTGTATTCGTTGTGAGTTGTTCTGTAACCAATTATATGTTCAATTTTGGAATAAGTACCATGAAGGACTGAGAAGAAGGTGTATTCTTTTGTTTTAGGGTGAAATGTTCTGTAGATATCTGTTAAATATATTTGGTTCATAACATCTATTAGTTTCACTGTGTCTCTGTTTAGTTTCTGTTTCAATAGCATGTCCATTGGTGAGAGTGGGGTGTTGAAATCTCCCACTATTATTTTGTATGGTTCAATGTGTGTTTTGTTCTTTAGTAAAGTTTCTTTTATGAATGTAGGTGCCCTTGTATTTGGGACATAATTGTTCAGAATTGAGACTTTCTTTTGGTGGATTTTTTACTTTGGTAAATTTGTAGTGTCCTTCCTTATCATGCTTGATAACTTTTGGTTAAAAGTCTATTTTATTGGATATTAGGATGGCAACTCCAGCTTGTTTCTTGTGACCATTTGCTTGGGAGATCTTTTTTTTTTTTTTTTTTTTTTTTTTGTCCTTTTGCTCTGAGATAGTGCCTGTCTTTGTTACTGAGGTGTGTTTCTTGCTGGATCTTGTTTTTGTATCCAGTCTGTTAGCTTATGTCTTTTTATAGGTGAGTTAAGTCTTTAACATTAATATTGAGAGATATTAAAGACAGATAGATGGCTTTTGGTTCCTGTTATATTTGTTTTTGTAAATGGCTTTATGTGCTTTTGGTTCTCTCCTTTTGGTTTTGTTGTGAGATGCTGAATGTCTTGTCTTTTCTTTGGTGTAGGTACCTTCCTTGTGTTGGAGTTTTCCTTCTAGGATCCTCTGTAGGGTTGGCCTGGTAGAGAGATACTGTTCGAATTTGGTTTTGTCCTGGAATATTTTGGTTTTCCATCTATGTCGATTGAGAGTTTTGCTGGGTATAGTAGCCTGGGCTGGCATTTGTGTTTTCTTAAAGTCTTCATGATCTCTGACCTGGCTCTTCTGTCTTTCATAGTCGATGTTGAGGAGTCTAGTGTAATTCTGATAGGTCTATTTTTGTATGTTACTTGATCTTTTCCCATGCAGCTTTAAATATTCTTTCTTTGTTCTGTGTATTTAGTGTTTTCATTATTATGTGATGAGAGGATTTTCTTTTCTGGCCCAAATTATTTGGTGTTCTATAAGCTTCTTGTACTTTTATGGCCATCTCTTTCTTCAGATTGGGGAGGTTTTCTTCTATGATTTTGTTGAAGGTGTTTTCAGGTCCTTTGAGCTAGGAATCTTCATTCTCATTTATTCCAGTTATTCTTAGATTTGGTCTTTTCATTGTGTCCTCAATTTCCTGGATGTTTTGGATTAGGTGTTTTTTATGTTTTGAATTTTCTTTGACAGTTGTGTCAATCTCTTCTATGGTATCTTCTATGCCTGAGATTCTCTCTTATATCTCTTGTATTCTATTGGTGATACTTACATCTGTAATTTCTGACCTCTTTCCTAGGTTTTCCATTTCCAGGTTTGCCTCCATTTGTGTTTTCTTTATTGTTTCTACTTCTACTTTTAAGTCTTGGACTACTTTATTCAATTCTTTCATATATTTGATTGTGTCTTCCTGTATTTTTTTTTTCAGAGATTTATTTCATTCTTTAAGGGCTTCTACCTGTATACCTGTGTTTTCCTGTATTTCTTTCAGTGAGTTATTTATATCCTCCTTAAAGGACTCTTATTATCTTCATGAGATAGGATTTTAGGTCAGCTTCCTGATTTTCAGGTGTGTTGTTGTATTCAGGGCTTGCTGTGGTGAGAAAACTGGGTTCTGATGATGCCCACGTATATTGGCTTCTGTTGCTTATGGTCTTTCACTTGCCTCTCGCTATCTCGTTATCCCTCATATTTGCTGGTCTGGGTGAGTCTGTCTGCAGCCTGCCTCTTTTGTCCATGGGTTGCTTCAGGTCTCCTGGTAGGCCTGTGGCCCTGGCTATAGCAGACCTCCTGTGGGGCTTTCCAACTTGGGGCTCTTCAGAGGGGCAGAGAACCTGCTGATCTGTTGCCCTAGCTGCAGTGGATCTCCTGGGAGGCCTTCAGACTGTTGGGTCTTCAGAGGAGCAGTCAAGCTGTTGTCCTGTGTGAAGCTGTTCTCCAGGGGGAGCCTATGGACTGTGATTTCCATTTCCCTGTGTGCAGCAGAATTCCAGGGAGACTTTCAATCAGTCGGGTCATATGCTCTGCAGGCTACAGAGCTCCCTTGAGGTCTTCAGACTGTGATATCAGTTTGCTCAGTTCCCCTGTATACAGAGAACTTCTGGGATGCTTTCACACTGTGGTATCTTCAGGGGATTGTCAATGTTTAGAAAACAGGCCTCTAAATGATAATAAAATATGATATAATGTGATAAAACAAAATACTAACACATGAGAATTACACAGAACAAGCAAATATAAGTAAGAGAACTGAAGAGAAGTTTCAAGAAACAGAGACTCACTCATATGCACACTAAGGAAAATCACATAAACACTAAATTGAAAGCTATGATACATATGTAAAGGACATGTATAGTAAAAAAGAGAAAAGAAAAATATGAATAAGTAAAATAAAAATAAAATGTAAAGGTAAATATAAAAAGAGGAAAAGCCCTAACATGACATTATAAGACAAGGACCCTCCAAAGTTTCCATTGAGTGTGTTTTCTTTTTTTTTCCTTTTTAATTTTTTGATACTTCATTTACATTTCCAATGTTTCCCCCTTTTAGGTCTCCTCTTTGGAAACCACCTATCCCCTCCCCCTCCCCCACCTCTATGAGGGAATTCCACCTCCCACCCTCCCACCCGCCCACTCCCATATTCCTACCTTGACATTCCCCTTTACTGGGGCCTCTCCTCCCCCTGATGGCCAACAAGGCCCTCCTCTGCCACATATGTGATCCAAACCATGGGTCCCTCCATGTGTATTCTTTGGTTGGTGGTCCAGCCTCCATGAGGATGGGAGGGGGGGTGATCAGGCCAGTTGACACTGTTGCTCCCCCACTGACATGGGGCTGCAGACTCCCTCAGCTCCTTCAGTCCCTTCTCCAGCTCCTCCATCTGGGACCTCACTCTCTGTCCAGCGGTTACTGTAAAGTGAAACTTGGGTATTCCAAATGTTTGGGCTAATATCCACTTATCAGTGAGTACATACCATGTTCATTCTTTTGTGACTGAGTTACCTTGCTCAGGAAGATATTTTCAAGTTCCATCCAGTCGCCTGCAAATTTCATTAAATCATTGTTTATAATAGCTGAGTAGTACTCCATTGTGTAAATGTACCACATTTTCTGTATCCATTCCTCTGATGAGGGACATCTGGGTTGTTTCCAGATTCTGGCTATTATAAATATGGCTACTATGAACATAGTGGAGCATGTGTCTTTATTACATGTTGGCGCATCTTCTGTGTATATGCCCAGGGGTGGTATAGCTGGGTCCTCAGGTAGTATTATGTCCACTTTCTGAGGGTCCGCCAAACTGATTTCCAGAGTAGTTGTACCAGCTTGCAATCCCACCAACAATGGAGGAGTGTTCCTCTTTCTCCACATCCTCGCCAGCATCTGCTGTCACCTGAGTTTTTGATCTTAGCCATTCTGACTGGTGTGAGGTGGAATCTCAGACTTGTTTTGATTTGCATTTCCCTGATGACTAAGGATGTTGAGCATTTCTTTAGGTGCTTCTCAGCCCTGCA
>CM052704.1:58952009-58975553 GCA_028551405.1 Uromys caudimaculatus
ATTCCACCTCCCACCCACCCGCCCACCCATCCCCATATTCCCACCTTGACATTCCCCTTTACTGGGGCCTCTAACATCCTCAGGCCCAAGGGCCTCTCCTCTCTCCCTGATGGCCATCGAGGTCATCCTCTGCCACATATGTGGTCCAAACCATGAGTCCATAGATGTGTATTCTTTGGTTGGTGGTCCAAACTCCAGGGGAGGGGGTCAGGCCCATTGATGCTCTTGCTCCCTCCATGGGGCTGCAAATTCAGACCTTCCTCTGACTCCTCCATCTGGGACCTCACTCTCAGTCCAGCAGTTACTGTTAAGTGAAACTTGGGCATTCTGAGCTTTTGGGCTAATATCCGCTTATCAGTGAGTACATACCATGTTCCTTCTTTTGTGACTGAGTTCCCTCGCTCAGGATGATATTTTCAAGTTCCATCCATTTGCCTGCAAATTTCATGAAGTCATTGTTTTTAATAGCTGAGTAGTACTCCACTGTGTAAATGTACCACATTTTCTGTATCCATTCCTCTGATGAGGGACATCTCCTCTTAAAGTATTAATCATACATCTTATACTTGCTTGGTTTGAGTTACTCTAAGATATTTTATATTTTTTGAGGCTATTTTAAAATGAATTGTTTCCATAATTTCTTTCTCAGTACATTTGTCATTTCTATATAGAAAGGCTGCTGAATATTTTAATTAATTTTTTATTTAGTTATTTTGCTGAAAGTATTTAATAGCTGTAGGATTTTCCTAGTAAATTTTTAGGATCACTAGTACATATTATCACATTATCTGCAAATAAAGATACCTTGACTTCTTTCTTTCCAATTTGCATTCTCTCGACATCCTTTTTTCCCTTTAACTAAGATTCCAAGTACTATATTGAATAGTTATTTAAAAAATAGACAACTTTGTCTCATTTCTGATTGTAGTGGGATTGCTTTGAGTGTCTATTTAAGTTGATGCTAGCAATGGGTTTGCTATAAACGGTCTTTACTATTTTGAGTTATGTTTCCTGCATCTCTCTAGAGCTCATATCATGAAGGAATATTGAATTTTTGTCAAAGGCCTTAACTCCATCTTTCAAGATGATCACTTGATTTTGTCTTTAAGTTTGTTTATAGGGTAGATAACATTTATCAATTTACTCACAATGAACAATCACAGCATTTCTAGGATGAAGCCTACTTGTGGTAGATGAGGTTTATGATATATTTCTGGATTCAGTGTGCAAATATTCTAATGAGAATTTTTTCATTTATCTTCACAAGGGAAATTGGTCTAGAATTCTCTTTCTTTGTGGGTCTTTGTGTGGTTTAAGGACCAGGGTGACTGTGGCTTCCTAAAACAAATAGGACAATGTTCTGAAGAGAGGTCAGCTCTCGAATTTTGGAAAATTCCACCAGGGCCCTCAGTACATGGCCACCCCTCCCCTCCTGGACGAAACAGGTTAGAGAACACATAGGCTGGGTGGAGGGGCTTATTAAGCCCCTACTGCCTCATTCCCTAAAGACCAATCAGTTTAAAAGTCACACTGTACTTCCAATCACATTGTACCTATTGGCTGCTGCTCTAAAAGCTATAAAAGCTCAATGAACAAGCTGCATGTGGTTGTTCGCTCCTGCCTTGGTGTGCAGGGCGACCCCAGAATGCTGAAACAATAAATTCCTCTTGCATTTTGCATCAATCTCCAACTCCATGGTGTTCACTCGGGGGTCTCAGATAACTTAAGGCTACCGAGACTCTTACCTTTGGTAAGTTGGCTGGGAATCGACCCCCTGTGGGGACACAGCAGAGAGCAGCAGATCAGAGGAATGGCTTGAGCAGGTACCAAGGTTGTCTGTCTCGTTCATCAGTGTCTGAGTCTGTAACTTTCAGTTTGCTTGCAAGCTTCAGGGGGCTTGGAGAGCCCACAGTGTTTTGGAGTGATCAAGTGCAGTGGGGAGATGTGCCTTAACTCGTGACCCACAGGGGTGTCTGGAGGATGCCTCAGCCCGCCCTGGAAGGATCCGGAAAGGCTCCTCTCCTTCTGGAAACAGCAAATCTTGCTGTAACCTGGTTTATCTGGCTCCTGCCGTATTGGCAGGGCCACCTGGTTTGTCTCAGCACAGCTAAAGCTGGGCTGAGCAAGTCTGTTCTGAGTCCTTGGAAGGGACGAACTGTCTGTGACCATGGAAGGGGTGACCTGTGTGTTGATTGTCTCTCTCCTTGTTCTTGAAACTAGACACCCGCCTGTGGCAGGGTCAAACTGTGTGTGTATTGATTGTTTTCCTCTGTGTTTGTTGATAGCTCGTTCTGTGTTCTTGGACTTAAACTGACTGATGACAGGTTTGTTTTTGTTTTTGTTTTTGTTTTTGTTTTTTTGGACCCCTTTAAACATCCTAGTAAATCACTGGAGGGAAGTTAGAGAAAGAGGAGAAGAGGAGAAAACTAGTGGGTGACTGTGGGACCAAACAGGCTCGGGGGAGAGTGAAGCCACCACCCGCTGTGTCCGCCCTGGGGCGCTGTGGCTCTGGGAGGGAGGAGACATGCAGGAAGTGGCCAAGTGCCTCTGCCGACAGTGTGACAGGCAGGTTGGGGTTATAGGAAGCTGCCAGGACACTGCCCATGGGTGAGGTAGGGGCCATTCCTGGGGAATGTGAGGCAGCCATCTCTGTGGGTTCTCTAGCCCGGGGCACCAATGGGTGCCACAGATGAGCCAGCAGGAGTGCAGCTGGGGTTCATGCCGGGGACTGGGTTTGGCAGCTTGGGGTACTGGCTAGCTGTTTCAGCTTGTGTGAATGGGTACCATCTGGTAGTGCTGAGATGCCCTCAACGAGAGATTAGACGTGTGGCTCCTTAATTGAAGGCCTGATCCCTCGCTTCCCATGGCAGATCAACACGAATAGAGACAGTTCATAATTCTAAGCATTTATTGGAATCATGATGAGATCTTACCCCACAACATCCATGAGGGGCAAGGCAGATATAGTAACTGGGAAGGGGCATGGCTAAGTCTCTAGGTGTCTCATTAACATGGGAATGACTTGGGGCTGCATGGCCACGCCTTTACCTGTGGCAGGACTTGGGGGAGTGGTCACGCCTCTACCTGAGGAGGAGCTTGGTCTGAGAGTTTAAGGATACCTTATTTGCATGTGCGTGGGCTTGGTGTGTTGCTCCTTTGAGACAGATCTCACATGACAAACCTCTCTACAGGGGGCTGTAGGGGTTAAAGCTGTTTGACAGAAGCCAAGGGCCTCCTGGGAGCATTGGCAAAACGCTTTCTGGTCCCTTGTAGGGTAAACCCTCCTGGATCGCCCGTGGTTAAGCCTGTGCTTGACCAGAGGGCCAGGCTGTCTGTCACAGTCCACTGCCCCAGAGAGGACTCCTCTCCCCTCTCATAGATAAAGGCCTTTCTTTCCCCCATGATCTGCCTCACAGGTTCTGGCCATCAGGAAAAAAGAAGCATGGGAGGAGAGATCCAGATCTGAGAAGAAGTCAATCCTCCAAGACCCTTCAACAGCAGATCTGTTACTCTAAGACCCTCCTCCTCCATATTCCCCCTATAGTGGCCCCTATGGCCCTGCCAGCACCAGCACTGGTCCTGGGATCCTCAGCCCATATGGAACCAGAGCTGTTGTACCCCCCCTTACCTGAAGGAGGAGCGGGATGAGACCCCCTCCCCCTTTCCAAGGGGCCAATTAATCTCTTTGAGACTGTTTTATTTACTTATCAGCTCACCTAGGATGATATCCAACAACTCATCATGAGTGCTTTTCATGACCAAAGAGCAAGAGACAATAATGCAGGAAGCTAGAAAAAATGCCCCCTCAGACACCATCTATTGACGAGGCTGTTGTTGACAACGAGCTTTCCCTGACTATGGCAAAATTTAAGGAGCACCTGAAGGTCCACTACCAGACTTCACTGGCAGGTCTCAAGGGGGCCTCATAACGACCCACAAATATGACCAAGGTATGTGAGATTAAGGTATGTGAGTCGCCTGCAGCCTTTCTAGAGTGGCTCATGGAGTCATTCTGCCAATATACACCCTATGACCCCAGGAGCAAGGAGGATGAAGCTACTGTGACAATAGCTTTTATAGACCAGGCTAGTAGAGATAATAGGAAAAAGCTTCAGAGGCTAGAAAGACAGGATAGGCCATTGAGGGAGTTAGTGCACAGGGAGGCAGAGGAGAAGAAAGAGCAAAGAGAAAGAGAAAGGAGGAAAAGCAACAGGGAAGGAATCTACAGAGAGTCCTGATTCTCAGGTTAGAGGATGAATACAAGTTGTTTGAGGCCTAGGACAAGGCAACTCAGGACCTAGACTGGTGGCTCAGGGCCTTTCCCCAGGCCTGGGCTAAAACAGCAGGTATGGAAAGGGCCACCAGCTAGCCCCTCATCCATGTGGAACTCAGAGCCCAAGCCTCCCCAGTGTCTGTGTGTCAATACCCAATGTACAGGGAAGCCCAGGATGGAATCAGGCCCCACATTACCAGGCTCCTAGAACAAGGGATCCTGCAGAAGTGACAATAGGCTTGGAATATTCCCCTCCTGCCTGTGAAGAAACCTGGGACCCAAGCCTAAGGAGGACTGTCTAGAGGTGACTAAACACCTCTTGGAGGAGCTGGGAGGATTGGGATACAGAGCCTCAGCCAAGGAGGCCCAAATCTGCCAGGGAAAAGTAAATTATTTGGGCTACCTTCTGAAAGACAGACAGTGATGGCTCACCAACACTCAAAAGGAGACCATCCTGCACATCCCTCTTCCACAGAGCCCCAAGCTGGTATGGGAATTCCTAGGTACAGCTGGTGTCTGCTGACTATGGATCCCATGGTTTGTTGAATTGATCCCCCCCCCCCCCACCAAAATTGAACAACCCTTCCATTGGGAGGAAGAAGAGTAACAGGCTTTTGACACGATTAAGCACGTTCTGCTCAAGGCCTCTACTCTAGGACTGCCTGATGTCAGTAGACCTTTTCACCTTTATGTGGCTGAGAACAGGGGGATAGCCAAGGCGGTGCTCACCCATCAGCTAGGCCCCTGCAAGTGCCCAGTTGCCTATCTATCAAAAAAATTAGACCTTAGTGGCCTGCTTGCCTATGGATAGTGGCTGCAGTGGTGGTTCTAGTTAAAGATGCTGATTAATTGACTCAGGGGCAGAACCTGACTGTGACATGCCTAGAGATCATTGTTTGCCAGCCCCTGGATTGATGGCTGACCAACACCTGCATGACTCATTATCAGACTCTGTTGCTAAATTCAGATTGGGTGACCTTTATGTCACCAGTGGCCCTCAACCTGGCCACTCTGTTACTGCACTCCAACCTCAACCCGCCAGCTCATGATTGCCAGCAGATTCTAGCTGAGGACCAGGGATGAGGAAAAGACCTGTCAGATTGGCCAATCCCCGATGTTGAGGTGACCTGGCTCACTGACAGAAGCAGCTACCTGGTGGAGGGACAATGCAAGGTGGGGGCTGCCATTGTGGAATGGCACCAAGTGGCATCCTCCGGAAACATCAGCTCAAAAGGCAGAACTGATAGCTCTGACCAAAGCAGAGGACCTGGGGGCAGGCAAAAAGATCGACATCTACACGGATAGCAGGTATGCCTTTGCCACAGCCCACATCCACAGGACTAAATGCCAAGAGAGAGGACTGATCACACCACAGGAAACAAACAGAAAATCCTGGATCTCTTGGATGCCCTAATGAAGCCGGCAAATGGGAGTATTATTCACTGCCCAGGACATCAGAAAGGAAGAAACTCAGTGAGTGGTTCGGGGCAATAACCAGGCAGATCAAATGGCTCAAGAAGTGACTATGCAGGAACCTATCCTGGTTATGGGCCTGCAAGAAACACCTGCCGGGAAATGAGACTAGACTAAGGGATGGCCTCACTTAGAATATACTGAAGAAGAGGGGACTCAGATTGCTAGCCACTCTACCAACTATTACCTAGAGAAGGGAGGGCAATGGTGCCCACAAGAAAGAAAACTATGTTCCCCAGAAAGCAAGCAAAAGACGTAATAGGCCAAATGCACAGATGGACTCATTTAGGGGATGAAAATCTTGTCCAAGCAGTTAAGGGACCTAAAGTATATATAATAGGAATCAGGTTTTGGGCGAGAAAGACAGTAGAACAGTGTAAGGTATGACAGCAAGTGAATGCTTATCCAGCCAAGAGTAAACAGGGCAAAAGACCTAGGGGAGAACAGCCTGGAGTATATTGAGAGGTCGATTTTACAGAAGTTAAGCCAGGAAAATATGGTTACAAATACCTTCTAGTGTTTGTAAATACTTCTCAGAATGGGTTGAGGCATTCCCCACCAAGCAGGAAACAGCTACCATGGTATCCAAGAAGATATTAGAATAAATTTTCACGAGGTTTGGAGTGCCCAAGGTAATTGGATTGGACAATTGTCCTGCTTTTGCCTCTCAGGTAAGCCAGGGGTTGGCAAAAGTATTGGGGACAGATTGGAAACTTCATTGTGAGTACCATCCCCAAAGCTCAGGGCAGGTAGAGAGAATGAACAGAACCCCCCACCTCCAAAAAAAAAAAAAAAAGAGAGAGACGTTAATTAAGTTGACCTTGGAGGCTGGCTTGGACTGGGTGGTGTCTCTCCCCTTGGCCTGGTTCTAAGCTTGGAACACCTCCTACCATTTTAAACTCCTTTGAGATCCTGTGTGGTACCCCAACTCCCTTGGTATCCACTGGGCCCTCCCAGGAAGTATCTCACAGCATGATATTTGGCCCAAACTGTCTGCCTTAAATCCTCCAGGCATGCCAGAGACCCCTCACCACTTCCAGACTGGTGACTGGATCTATGTAAGGAGGCATTGGGCACAGTCACTGGAATACCAATGAAAGGGACCATTTCTGGTGCTGCTAGCTACTCCCACAGTCCTCAAGGTAGATGGTATTGCAGCCTGGGTGAATGCTTCCCATGTGAAACCTGCAGACACCCCACTCCTCAGAGACCCCCTCTGGACAGTACAGAAGATGGACAATCTGCTCAAGCTCAAGATCACTCGACCTTGATCATGATTGCCTGGTGGTATCTTTGGACAGCACTCACTGTCTCCCTTCTGTTGTGGTTGGTGGGGGCTGGGGCAGCCACCAGGACCTCCACTTTGGTATTACAAAGGGAAACTTATGACAGCCTGAGGGCAGCCATTGATTTAGATATAGAGAGAATAGAAGCTTCCATCAGTCATCTTAAGGAATCACTGACTTCATTATCAAAAGTAGTACTACAGAATAGGAGGAGATTACACTTAACTTTTCCTCCAGCAAGGAGGGTTATATACTGCCTTAGCTGAAGAGTGTTGTTTTTATACAGACCATTTTGGGGTTGTTAAAGATTCAATGGCCAAGATGAGAGTCTTAGTTTGACTCCTCCCCTTGGTTAACCACCCTCATATCTACCTTGTTAAAACCTTAATTGTTCTCCTGCTGTTGTTGTCTTTTGGCCCCTACATTTTGAACTGCTTGGTTGCTTTTGTTAAGGAACACATAGGTACAGTACAGCTAATGATCTTAAAGTAGAAATACAAAGAACTAGATACAGAAGATCAGGACTACGAGCTATCAATAATAGATTCAGGATTGAAGCATGCACAAGGAAAAGGGGGGAATGAAGAGGTGTCAGCTCAGGAACTTTGGAAAATTCCACTAGGGCCCTGAGCACATGGGCACCCCTCTCCTCCTGGAAAAAACAGGTTAGAGTGCATGTAGGCTGGAAGGGAGGGGCTGATTAAGCCCCTACTACCTTATTCCCTAAAGGCCAATCAGTTTAAAAGTCACACTGTTCTGCCAATCACATTGTGCCTAATGGCTGCTGCTCTAAAAGCTATAAAAGCTCGATGAACAGACTGCACATGGTTGTGCTCTCTTGCCTTGGTGTGCAGGACGACCCCAGCATGCTAGAACAATAAATTCCTCTTGCATTTTGCATCAATCCCCAACTCCATGGTGTTCACTCCAGGGTCTCCAGGAAGTTAAGGCTCCTCAGAGTCTTACAGTTACTTTTGTTTCTATTTTGAAGAATAATAAGAGAGATACTGACATTAACTCCTCTGTCAAAGTCTCCTAGAATTCTGTGCTAAGAACACCTGGTCCTGGGCTTTTTGTGACTGGGAGACATTACTACTTCTGTTTCACAGTTTCATAGGTCTGTTTAAATTGCTTATTAGACCTTGACTTAAATTGAGTGAGTAGTATGTATTGAGAAAATTATCCATTTCTTTTAGATTTACTAATTGGTTAGAGCATATTTTTATGAGACTGGATTTCCTTGGTGTCATTGTTCTCTGTCTCTCTCTCTCTGTCTCTCTCTGTCTCTCTCTGTCTCTGTCTCTGTCTCTGTCTCTCTCTCTCTCTCTCTCTCTCTCTCTCTCTCTCTTTCTCTCTTTCATTGTTTTGAGCCCTGAGTTTGATTATTTCTTGAGATCTACTCCTTTTGGATGTGATTTCTTCTTATTGTTCTACAGCTTTCTGTTGTGCTATTGTTACAAGTATGAGATGTTTTAAAATGAAAATGAATATACAACATACCCAAACTTATGCAGCATAATGAAGGTCATTCTAAGAGCAAAATTCAATAGCACAAAATGCCCATTTTATCAATTCTATTCCTACTTACAGGTCTTGAACTGCCTTATTACTTTTCTTCCACTCTTATTGTTGTTGTTATTGTAGTTGTGTGTGTGTTTTCCAAGAACCTTTGAGGGCATTATACAATTCCACTTGAAGAACCTTTTTTATATTCTTAAAGGTTATTTTAAGATCTTTGTCTTGTGCTTCTTCAGATATGTTGCTGAACAGCCTCCCTTGGGCCCACTGTGGTAGGTTTGCCTGGCTCTAGTGAGGACATATTGGCCTGTTTTATTGATTGGAAAGAGTATAGTTTTAGGAGCAGATATCTGGTCTTGCTTTTGTTGGGCGAGTGTTTTGTTCCTTGGTTTCTGGTTTTTTTGTTTGTTTGTTTGTTTGTTTGTTTTTGTTTTTTCTAGTTGTTAGGTGAGTATAGTGGCTGTGTGCTGTTTCATAGAACATTTTTGGAGATTCTGGTAGTTGTGACCACTAGAGTTTCCTGATAAAATGTGTTCCTAGGTATGGGAGTTGACATTTAGAAATGGAGATGGAGTAGGATTGGGTGAAGGGGTACACATAAAGAAAAAAATATCCCACCAGAATCTGTTTTGTCCCATGGGAATATGGGCAGAGAGTGAGGAGAAGCTATAACAGGTAGTCAGCAATAAATCTGGGGTGAGACTTGGGAATTGTATATGAAGAAGAGGAATGAAGATCTGAAGCTGGCCTACCTGCTTTGCTGTCCTAGTTGATTCTCTGGCAGGTTTGCCTGGTGGAGTCTCAAAGATTTTCTGGTATAGTTGCTACTGGGACAACAGGCAGGAAGATTTGTGTGGAACTTCTGTATAGTCTGTTGGAGATAAGGAAAAGGGGGCTGCAGAGGAAAGGGGAGCTCTTAGTAACCTCAGAGTGTGAGTATGGCTTCACTTTGCCACTTTGAAAAGAAAGAGGACTTAAGGAAAAGGGCAGCACGAAAGACTCTACATAAGCATTTAGGATGAGTATCTTTAGAAAATTTCTAGAGGTCATAAAAATTCAACCAATGAGCTTTTCTAATTTGTAAATAGGCTAATGGAAATAAAATTCCTTATGTTATTATACAAGGTATATCAATTTTGACCATATATTTTGTCAACATTTTAGAATATGGTCCTTCAGAGTCTTGATAACAAGACTTAGTTTAGTTATACTCTTTACTAGTATGCTAATAAATTTCAGTTACATCTTGTCATAATTGACCTTTATGAAAACATCACTAAGTACTGATAGTAATTGCCTTTCTGTAAAATTTTTCACTGTCATCCTTGCAGCTGGAGATTGAGTCAGAAACTAAGAATGTGAGAAGACTGAAAAAACTGGCCAACATCACACATAGACTGAAGTCATTTGAGTAAAATTTTGAGAGTCATATTTGTTTTCAGTTAATGGAAGATGCAGAGCTTTTCCATTCTTACCTATATGTTTTTGATTTAGCAACATATCTCCTTCAATAAAGAGAGTTATCCTTTCTAAACTGGAAGTTTACTTCTTCTTTTATGCTCTAACAAAGGCGTTTCTGAATATCTACTTAAGACCACTTGTGTTCTACATGCCAGCCATATCCTGGAAACAGTACCTATCATGAATCATGTACCATTTATCAGTAGGCTTTTTATATAAGACATGAAAAGAGACACCTGAAATCAGTAATGTAATTATCACCTTTTTGTCATAGGTCAGCAACTTTTGTATGGAAAACCCTCAAATTCTTGGACAAGTAATGTCTTAAGCCTTTGAGACTAGAGCCTACCACTCCTCTTCATGTTTCATAGATAGCCCTTTGCCCCATAGCCACCCAACACAAATAATCTTATCATAGTATTCTCAAAAATTATGCTGACCTTAAAGGCCTACCAAATGCTCAATTAATTTTAAATGTATAGTGTAGAAGTCAATATACAAATTACTTTCCTCAGATATATCAAGCCTTGATATATTAGACAATAGAATCACCTATGGCTACAGAATCATGTACAACCCTGGGCAGTGTCATGATATTATAAAGACATAAATTTCTGGTTTTCTCAACAAATAAGACATGCCACAATCCCTACTATTTTTTCTTTATTTGCCTAACGAGTTGGCCATAAAATGGACCAGAACATTAAGAAATGGAAATATTGTCCTTCCCAACATAAGAGACATATTAGAAACCTAGCCTCATAGGCCGAGTCTTCCATGTACTAAGCAATTTAGGAGCACACTCCTAGAGATACATAAGATCTGCCTTTACCTTTTTTTGTCCGTGTTAGACTGATGATGAATTTGATCTAGATAATCTCAAGCTAAGAGTGTTCCAAGAGGAATGACACTTCTAACCAATCCCAATGCTTAGTCAAGTGACAGGAATGAGAAGCAGCTTCACTTCACTTCCGTGCATCTACCCAGGACCTAGGATCTGTCACATTAATACTTGTGTGCGAAGCACTGATGTACTAGAGTTATCTACACATTCATGTACTTTGAACTTGTGGTCAACCCTAACCTTAGATGCTTACCGTTCAGAAATATTAAGCCCCATGCTGTTTCTGATTCCTGAAATAGAAACATGTGCTTTCATATTGTAAAGTGTCAGGGATGCCATGTCACCCTTTGTCCCATGCTCTCTTCTGAAGTGCTTTTCCTGTTTCCTATCTACTTTAGTTCAGTGTTCTCTTTTGTGATAAAGCATTGCATTTTGGTTTCCTATGCCAATTTCTGTTCAGGAATTCTTGTTGTTTTATATACATTTTCAGCCTCAAACTCTCCATCCCTGACTGGAAACACTCTGAACTTGCTGTCCAATTCATATCGCTTACCATACTCTCTGTTACTGTTCCTTGGTTCTAGACCAGCCCAATGAATCTATCCAGTACAATATTCTATGTGTTCCCCTTATATAGAATCACTCTAAGCCACCCTCTCTTCTCAGATTTGTTGTCATGTTTGTTAGTGAGCATGAAGTAGTTACCTTTTGTCACAGATATTAACATTGGAAACCTTTTAAATATCTTTTTTCTACAAAACGTATGGTGCATAGTGTTCCCCTAACATGAGGTCAGTTTCATTGCTGAAATTGCCCAATACCCATATTCTCTGCTTCGCCTTAGATCACTTTTATCAGGCAAGTTCTATCAGTGTCTTGGTTGTTTTCCCGATGATCACTGTCTTTGCAGGACCCTTCCTGTATCCCACAAAACACCCAAAGAGCACCCTTGTGGAAAAGACCCATTTCAAGCACAGGTTATCACTCTTTCAAAATTTTCTATATCATTTTCCTATATACACATTATTCATCCGAGCTCATACAACCTAATGCTGCCCTTGGTCCTGACCAAATCCTTGAATAAATATCCTATTTTGTCTTAAATACCTGTTCTCTTTTCTTTTATTATCAAAACCTTTTTGTCCTTCCAGATAGCACAACCATCACTTCCTATGAACTCTTGATTTGGAATGCTCCCAAAAAGAGTATGCTTCTTCTTTCTGAACAAAGTTGATACATAGAAATCAGGCTGAGTCTTTCTGTAGGGACTTCACAGCCAAGTCACTTCTAATACTGATAAAACCTGAAGCAATTTTTTAGCATCTTTTGATATGACACATTGCTAACAAAAATGCAGAGATCAAGGGGAATCTACAGATCAAGGAAGGTATTAAGCCAAGTGGCTGATACACAATAAGTGCTACAAATTATTAGCTCCCTCCTTCCTGGTCATTTGAGACTATTGTACAAGACCTCATCTCTGCAGGTAGTGAAAGTCTGGGGAGAAGGAAAACTTTTATTCAATGTCTTGATCTTATCTTAGAATAGAAACAAGTAAATGTTTCTACACCAAGACTCTTCAGTAGTACAATGCTGTATCTCAGTGCTTGTTTAGTAGCAGGAAGAAAACAACACCAGCAAGCCATCTAGATAGCACAGTTATCTGTTTATCTCTCCATAATACTCCCTTTGCTTATGTTTTTAAAAAGTATTATATATTATTTGTATATATGTATGACTTAGTGTGTGTATACCATGTGCATAAGGGAATCTACAGAGGTCAGAAGAGGCATAAGATCGCCTGAAGCTGGAGTTACAGACAGCTTTGAGTTGTCAGTTGGGTTCTGTGAAACTGAACTGTTCTTCTGCAAGAACAACAAGTACCCTATCTACTGAGAAATCACTCTAAGCTCAGCAGGCTCCCTTTGATTTTTACTGATTTATCTCCAGGTATTTCTGCATTGCTCTCTTAGTTTTGTTTTTGCCTTTCTCTGTCTCTCTCTGTATCTCTTGGTCTCTCTCTGTCTCTCTCTCTGTCTCTCTCTCTCTCTCTCTCTCTCTCTGTCTCTCTCTGCCTCTGCTTACTATGTAAAGATACTTGCTGCCAAGATTGCTTGAGTACCTGAGTTCAAGTCCCAGGACCCACCAGGGGAAAGAAGAGAACCAACTCTTCCAACATGTTCTATGATTAGCATATGTGCAGCACCCCCTTCCCCTTCTCTCTCTCTCTCTCTCATCCTTCTTTCATTCCATTCTTATGTGTGAGTCCCTCTTTGCTGCCCCAACTGTTGTTGAACTCCTGGGCTCAAGAAATTTTCTGTTTGAGCCTTTCAAGTTGCTGGAATAACAAACAAGAATGGTTGAATCCATCCAGCCCCTTGCATTTGTTATAACAGAAGATATTCTTGTAGTCCCATGTTCCATTATCAATCACTTTGTGTCTGCAGCCGCTCCTAAGAATTGCTACTGTTGTGGTCATAAACATGTGCCTTACATTCCTTCAATGTTTTGATTTATGTTGTCTTTTGGGTATATTCTTGCATTTGTGTGCAGATGCTTACTCAAGAAGTTGCTATTGTTTCTGTTCCCCCACCCCTTGCTCCACTGTGGCTCTTTCCAGGAGATTTCTCTACTTTTAGAGAGGTTTTCACTTTCTCACCTGATTCACTCATGCTGCCAGCCCACCCACTGGAGATGTATTTTGGTAGAGAATGATAAAGATGAACGAAAAAGATAAAATGCACAGGGCAAGTTATCTAAGTCTGTTAAAGAACTTTTGTTTCAAACAAGGTTATGAATCAATTATGTAACCAATAAAGGAAGCTGGAAGGTAATGTGGTAATAGCTGTTGATGTCTGTATTTCTGAGAAAGTTAATGGAAATAAGGCTGCTCCTGTGTTGGGCTAGAACAAACCTGGTCTATGGGAAGAAGCCACACAGCAGGAAATAACCTGTTTCCCCGAGATACTATCATTTCATCAGATCTGCAGTTAACTTTATTTTAGTACCCTTGAAAGCCACTCCTACAAGTCAATGCCACTCTAAGTGTCTGTGCAAGGAGTCAGGCTAGCCCTCTCACTGCAGTTATAAGTTCTGCTCAAGGATGCTGAAAAGAATCTAATGAACTCCACTCTTTGCAAAACTGCAGGAAGATTCTCAAGGATTAAGTTGCCAGATGTATGTCAGAGATAATTACTCAGAAAGAAAACAGAACCTGCTTGGGTGAAATTATGGGAGAGATGACAGGGAGTACAACAAAGGCTTAAGCATATTAACCTCTGCTCAGTTTTGGACTTGCCTCCAACAATGTGACCACCTGATTTTCACATGTTTAGAATCAAGGGTCTTCTTTCGTCAAAGTTCTAGCCCCTAAAAATGCAGAGCTCCTCATGACAGGGCTAGAAAAAAGACACATGGCTCAGAAAACATCATCCTGATTTAGATAGAAAAAATAGGAACAGAATTCTTGCTTGGAGCATGGCTTCCGTAGTCTTTCAGCTTGTTAGCTGCCTTCTACTGTGTTTTTCTCTGTTTAGCATTTAGTTTGATATTAGCTTTCAACAGTCCATATATTTTTTTTGAATAACTTATAAGTGACAATTCATGTCAACATATAGTGCAAACATGAAGAGCAATAAGAAAAACCTTCTCTGATAAAACAATTCACAAAGAGTATCTTGAGTGAATATCTTTATAAAATATTTCTTCGTGTTAATACTTGAATAATTTTTTCAAGACACCTTTAATAAATTTTGAGTCATAGTGTCAATGTACCCTCCTGGTTTTTGTGGCTAGTACTGTGTGATGAACTTTTTGTTCATTTCATTAAATATGTATAATTTAGTTGAGTAGTTACATATCACAGTGCCTGAATGTAGAGTCACATATTTCTATCCTGCTTTTCTGGTAAGATTCTACTCAGAATGTTTTGTTACTGGTAAACTTATCTTTGAATATACTGCTGAGTTGAGTTCTATGGTATACATAGTGAGGTTAGCCCTATGGAAAATTAATTATGAATAAATTATAGCAGAGCACAAGTGCCTAATTTCTTGGTAATAATAACAAAAATAGCAAAAATTTCAAGGGTCTCTCATTCTACCTGAATCCAGGCCTCTTTATCCTAGCAGAAAACATCTTCCACATTTTAATTTTGTGTATAATCTTGGGACAACGTCAAGGCATTAGTGAAATTAAGTTGTCTGATTCTGACTGAAAGTTTCTAGTTCATCAAAATTCTGTTGAGATAGCAAGTTAATTTTTTAAACTAAATTTCCTCTTAGGGCATAGTTTGTGTTCTTCATGTCTTGTAGGCAGATCATAAATCTGGAGAAATGATTTTTCCCTTCATTTGTCTCTTTAAAAATGCTTTATATAGCCGGGCAGTGGTGGCGCATGCCTTTAATCCCAGCACTTGGAACAGGAGGCAGGTGGATTTCTGAGTTCGAGGCCAGCCTGGTCTACAGAGTGAGTTCCAGGACAGCCAGGGCTACAAAGAGAGACCCTGTCTTGAAATAAACAAACAAACAAACAAAAGCTTTATATAATTCCATCATTTTCTCTATTTCCTTTCCTCCCTCCATGCTTTCCTGGATACCCTCTCTCTCATGGCTCCCTTTACTCTCAGTGTGATAATATTTTTACCTTTCTTTTCCTTTAATTATAATTGATGTATACAATATATGTAGGTAATATCTTGCTGACTCTGTTTTTGTTGTTTGTTTAAATGGTATTTCCCTGCATAGACTTCCAATATTCAAATGATAAATATTAATTTTATACATAAATATAATACTTTTTGAAAATAATAATGAAAAGACTTTAAAACAACAGTAGGTAGTTTGTGGTAGCTCACACTTTTAATCCCAGCACTCTGGGGGCAGAGGGCAGTTAGATCTTTGAGTTCTAGGCCAGCCTGGTCTAAAGAGCAAGTTCTAGTATAGCCAGGGCCATGCAAATAAACTCTGCAGAACAACAGGAACAATAGCAAAATAGTAGTCTTGTTACTTGCTGATATTTGTAAAAGAGAATTTCATCCACTTGATAATCAAATAATGAATAAAACTCACATTTACCTTTAAAAGTGACTTCTAGTTCAAGTAGAAAATGCATGGAGTTCCAAGTGTACTCTGCAGTCTGTGTAGTTTGATAACTTTAATTACTATTTTTCAGCCATTTGGGAACATATGTGGGCACAGATGCTCTTTGTCATGTGTACAGTTTGGCACTTGCCATTCCAACAGCAATTAAATTATCTATATTTTTTCTTGTGATTATTTTAAATATGAAACTTTTATGCAATCCTGGGAGTTGGTTCTATGTTTATGGAAACTTCCCAGCACTGCATAGACCTAAGTTGCTAGCAATAAGAAGGTCTCCTCTACAAAATGTACATGGTTTTATAGCACAACTGACAGGCTTTTAGAAAGGAAGAACCAAGGTTTACCTAAGAGAAAAACCATCCTAGTTCTGTATTCCCAAATTATAACCTCATGTTTGTTCTTCATTTAGAAGTGGAGGTCAAATGAGTGAGGCCCAGTGAGGGCCTCCTGAGTGATGGATACAGGTTCCATCATTGAACTAAAAAATCACTGTACAAGTGCTTGTGTTTTTAATGCACAGTAGTAGTGAGAACATGATAAGCACTATGAGTTTGTGCACTTTTATCAAATATATGCAATCTAATACCCTGAAAACACACCGGCACATTCACACACACGCACATTCACACCTACTCATGGAGATACAGAGACAAACACCACATGCACAACTCTACATACAGGTGAACGTCAAAACATGACAAATATGGAGTTTCAAACAAATGAATATGATAAGAAATGAATATGATCTGGCTCTCTACAGAGTAAATTTTGGACCTGAATGTGACATGTGATAGATGCTCAGTGTTTGTTGTGGATAAATGTATAAACAACTGAAATACTAAGAAACTAAAACACTATGAACGTACACAGCAAAGGCAAAGACAAAGTTCTCTCTTCGTGCTTCCTTGACTCTGTGGAATCTGTGTTTTATCTGACATAATTCAAATTTGTCTCAGATCAAACATAGAGATTAGATCAAGTATTTAAGATATTTTGCGTCCAAGATTTATCCATCTGGCAATTTTTCATGATGATGTTTTCCACCAAACCTAACATTCCTTGCTCTACTGTTTATATCGTACCTTAAATCCTGCAGGCACATCCCACGTCCTGTGTTTAAAGTTTTGAATTTGTTCAACTTCTTTTCTCCCTGAGTGCTGCTGTTGGAGAGATGTATGCACTCATTTGGAACAACTGACGTTTTCCTACATGTAACAGCTCAATATTGAGACATAGGGAGCTAAGTCACTAATGTTACATTTCTAAGGGCATTTTTTTCTCATTTGTACTGAAATGAGAAGTGGGATTACTTGATGTCCCTTGACATAAAGTTGAAAGCTAGAAAAAAAAATCTCTGCTAAATAGTTTATCACAGTGTTTTGGATATGTAACCACCTTCCCACTATACTTTCATGGATGAGTTCATTCACACTCTCTTCTTGATGTTTGATGGATTCCATAAAATCTGTTTCTCTCATAGATCTAAGCTGTTCTCATGCTAGCAGAACTTAAACTCTATTTCTTAGAGTCATTTTGGCACTCCAATAACATACTTCCTGTGATGGCATCTAGTGACATGGTGAAAAATTATGAAGCATGCAGGTTACATGTGGAATTGTACAGTGAGAGCAAATGCAATTGAAACACTAATCACCAAGTGTTTTCAATATTGCCTTGGAAAATGTGACAAATGTTGCTAAACATCAGATACCTCAGCTCTAAGAGATAGGCACAAAAACAAGTCCTACTTGGTTACATGAAGAATTAACCAAAAGAATATGTTAAAAAAATTCAACTCAATATCTAGGTCATGCTTTTTAATTTTTTTCAAAAAGTAGTTCAGGATGGCTTGGAATTCCCTATCTCCCATAGATCTCAGGTTAGCCTCAAATTTGACACTACCTCAGAGCCACGGCATCTTTTACTGGGATTACAGGTGAGATTACAGGTGGAATCCAATATTCCAGGCTCTAGAATAGACATATTTTAATCAATTAGATGCATTCAAATTTATATCTTCATCCAGAGACCTAAGCAGAGACTGTTTGCTCTTATCCACAGCATTACATGGTTGGTAAAATGATGAAAAGGCATTATAACTAGACCTTCACTTGAGAATACTTTTGAAGCCTTGAGGGTAACTATGTTGTATAGCCAATTATGTTTAAAGTATAACATACCTTGCTGGTGGTGCTAGTAGACCATAAGCTATAGGGGCAATCTGAAGGCATAAATAAAGGTTGATATCCCATAAGGTGTGATGTGACCATGTGGCTATTTGTGAGTAAGAGACTAAGGAGGAGTATGTAGGGCCCTGAAGAACACTGAATAATTGTTTTCAAGAATCCTGTTTAGCAAGAGATCTGTCTATGGACTCAAGGCAGTGAACAGAAAATGTTTAGAGGCTGCAAAACACAGTTGATAGATCAGGCAAGAAGTGGTTGGCTTTTCTCAGAGCCTTCACACTTTTCAAACTCACTGAAAAAACATTGCTTTAATATCAGTTTAACTACTTTACTTATAATAGACATAAAATGTCTATGAAAGAGAGTAATATAAAAATTAGGATATATAAAAGAAAGTGTGAAACAGTAAATGATTTTAAAGTAAATGATTGAAGTAGAAATCATATACTTGGCACGTGTATAAACAGGTGGATTATACTTCATTTCTTTCCAATGTTCTAGGTTACCACCCTGTGCAACATCCCCTCGAGATTATAGTCTAATGAAAGCAATCTGCAAAATTCAAGACCTGATTATGTGGCATGAAGCATTAAAAAAAGGTTGACAAATATGAAAAATGAACCCCCAAAATCCTGGTTGGAAATTATTCACTAAATTATAAAATTTGGTTAGGGATATATGGCTAAAGGAATCATAAACCCTAGAGGAGAACCTTTTGGTACTCTTTTTCTACGTGGTCATGTTGTCTAAGTACTATCTAAATATTAATGTTTAAGACCATAGATTTATGAAGCTCCAACCTCTGCTCAGAGAAGTTTCTCACCATAGTGGGTAGTGGTTCAAACTGCAGAGGATAAGCAACTATGAGTGCTCAGAAATCAGACCCCTCCAAGGTTCAGAGGGCATCATAGAAAGAGGGGGAAGAAAGACTGGAGGCTCTTGAGAATGGGGAAGGAAACTGAAATGCTGTCTTTAGTTCATGATGTGGTTGCTGCTCACGTGAACTCATAGGAGCCAGTTACCGGTACCAAGCCTGTACAAGGCAAAGTTAAGACTTCCAACATGTATGGGGAAGAGCTCAGCAGACTGCATGCCTCACTGAGGAGCTTTGGGTAGGTGACATTTGCTGCAGAGAATCATGTTTTGGGAGTGTGGTGGTCTCTTACATGTTTCAAAGGTGACATCCACATATAGATATGGGGAGCACTAATTTGAAATAGCAGATTTAAAACAATTAATTAATTTAATAAAGGAAGACTCGAGGTTTTGAGAATGGCATGATAGTGTAGTTCCTGGGGAAAGTGAAGGATAGATATGATCAAGATACATTGGAAACATTTATAAAATTTTCAGAAGGAAAAATATGTAGGAAAAAGGTGGCTTCTCTCTGTGGCACATAATCCTTCATTTCTATTATTCTCCTCTGCCCAGTGACTTTGTCAGCTTCTTTGCCCCAGTGAGGTCCATGTAGCTGCTCCCTGTATTTTCCTAGTTCTATACACTCCCCCATTCAATCAACTTATTAATTCTTACCTTGAGTTTTGCTACCAAATTTCATGGGTACAGATTTTTGAAGAAGCAAGTTTCTGCCCAAAAATCTGACCACCCACATCACTGATGTCACAGACTGAATTTCAGGAAGCAAGTAGAAGACAGTATTATGTGCAAATGGTTTATTGGTAACCTTTGCAGGCTCATCACCACTGAAGGAGAATTTACAGAATTCCACAGGTAGAGGAGCCAAGTTCTCTGAGGCCCTATAGTAGATAATTTTCATGGTTGTTCTTCATTAGAACTAAAATGATGAACTTTTGTTGCTCTGGGCACATAATACTCTAAAATATGGAGGAACTGTTATCTTGTAAAGGTATGCTCTCCTTAACTAAGGATGAGTATAGAAAGAACTTACAAATGAGCTCTCAGACACACCCATACATAGAGACTCTCTCAGAACACACATGAACACACACACACACGAATACACACACACACACACACACACACACACACACACACACACACACACACACACACACACACACACACTGCAACTCCAGTGTTCTTAGCTGAGAGTCTGGCCTACCAAGAAAGACTCACATCTGATAACACTTCCCCACTTCAAATGGCCCAGCTACTATCTGCCACCAACTCTGAAAGAGAGACGTAACAAAAATTCTGGCCAAGACATATCCAGATGAAACAAAAATCCCAAAGTCTTCCTTTCCTGAGAAGGAAAGGGATCTATGCCAATTTGCCCACTCAACTCAAATATTTCATCTCTCATGATGCTTCCTAGGAGAACACACAGGCAGGGTGCATAAAAGTTAAAATGTTGTGCAAGGGCAAGAGAAGGAGATAGAGTATGTAACACCGTGTGTTCTGTCCCTAGAATAGGAAAAAAGTATGTATTCATGCATACTTGTGTGCATGTGTGTTTAATGGAGATTCAGATTCTGGCTTTGGGAGTACAAACTGCTCTTATAATAGGGTTTTTGAAAGTTCTAGAAACGTAGGAGATGGAAACAGTAGCCTGCTGTGCTGAATAAAATGAGCTTTCTACGCTAATCACACCGTAATAGCACACTTGAGTTAAGTCTACATATGCCAAAATGTTCCTTTACTTCCTGATCAGAGATGAAACATCTTTCATCTTTACTTTGAAGTAGTTTCTCGTCTTTGCTCCTTAAAGCACCCTAATGTATTTGCTTGTCCCTTTGAAAATGCAAAGCTAAATGTTTGTTTAAAGGACATTATAATTCCCTTTCCCATCATTTTAAGATAGCACTTAAGGAAATAAGTGCAACATTCCTTATAGTAGAAAGCCATGAACAAGGCCCATTGTATAAACATCTTGCTCTGTGGCACTAGCATTAGCGTATCACGCCTATAAAAACAACACTCAATCATGGTGCCAGAGTCTGGGCACTGTCTTAAATATGGTAGCTGAGGCTGAAACTCTTGTAAACACAAAAGAATCACCCTGAATGATGTCTGGGGCGGCATACTTTTAATGTATTTCCTTCTCCATTCTCTTTGCTCCTAAGGGAAAGAAGAGAAATAAGCACATGAAATACTTCCACACGCACATCTACGGTGGCCCACCCACACTCAGAGGGGCTGGCCCATGCCTGTCCTAAGTTCACAGGGCACTACATCATGCAGGGGATTGAACTCGCATGCTGGCAGAGCCTTTGTGACCAGCTGAAATAGAAGAGATGAAGGAAATAATAAACTATTGAGGAACTCTGACAGAGTTACTCACTTTATGTTTTCTCTGCTGGCTGTCCTTGTTTTTTTGAAATTATTTCTTTTTTGAGGATATAATAAAATCACATCACATACCTCTTTCCTTTCCACCCTCCTAACATTATATAGATTGACAAGATTTTATGTATATATTCCCATGTTTAAAATCTTCTCTATGAAGTGTAGTGAATATTATCAATTTAAAATTTGTATGAGTGTCATACATATGTTTCATTGACTTCATTATATTAGAGAGTTACATATACTTCAACAGGAAAAGGATTTCTCTATATGCACAGATTTGATTTACATATATCAATCTGTGTATATGTATCTACGTCTGTCTATATGTATGTATCTATCTATGCCTGTCAATATATATTCATCTATCTATGTCTCTATATATGTAAATTTGTCTGTATAAAATATCTTTTATCTATGCAGGTATATATGAATCTATTTGTGTTTACCTGTTTGTACAAGTCTACATATAATCTACATATTACATTACATCATATAATTGCTCATATATATCATATATATGTCTTCATTATCTCAGGTGAACAGTATTATGAGATGTAGCTGTTATCTTTAAAATATTGTTATTTAACCAATTGTTAGGTTTCTCCTGAAATACTTCAGTTTTAAGTAAATGTTTTAAAGGGTTTGGATTCTTAAATTTTCTGATTTTCACTGTTTTGATCCTTTTTCTTTATAAAATCAGACACCAAAATAAAAAAGCAGAAAATTTTAAAAATTAAATTTCTTCTATTTGAGTCATGCTATTCTCTCCACCTGTGTTTTTCTTCTTTGAGACATTTCTTCCTTCTTTACTAGGACAACTCTCCAGTAAGAATTACACTTATGCCTAACATATAGAATGTTGTGCGGTCTGTTTTTGTAATCAGATAGGCAAGCAACTATCTCTCAAGTAAAGAAACACACGTGAAGTGATATCAGACAGCAGTGTGGCTTCTGATCACGGTTATTATAGTTTGTTATAGAGTCCATCTGTTATTCATAAGTGAATCAACTTTTCTGCTGGTAAGAAATCCATGAAGCCATTTTTCTCCATATCCTTCCTCTTCCATGTTTACAGATTTGCTTGGAAGTGACAACAACCACCATCTGAAGATGGATCTCAGTTGTTCCATTTTCTTGACAACAGAATTGGCGTACAACCGAACCCATTAAATATTAACAGAGGCTTAAGGATGGATGGATGTTTTTGACACTCCTAGACAGAATCAAGCAGTAGTTTTTGTCTGCAGTCAGAATTTGAGTGTCTCTCTTCAAGTTCTTTTTCTCATATTGGGAAGCACTTACAGATATGGTTCCTCCATAATCCACATTGAGGGGAAAAAAGTAAAAGAGGGAGCCATATGCCCATCACTCAGTTTCCTCCAACGATGGCAAACCAAAATTGGCACATTTTTGTATGTGTATGGGTTTATTTTATATGGAAAATCAAGTAGCCACTATACAATTTATACAGAAAGCTGCTCCACTCACTCAAGACCTACTTGTTACTCTTTTGTGTTGTCAGTCACCTCCCTTCCTCCATCCTTGACCCACTTTAGTATCACCAGTGATCTGTTTTCTATCTCTGTGTTATGGTTTTTCTTTTTTAAAAAAAAACTTTTTTTTTTTATTTTTATTTTTGATACTTTATTTACATTTCCGATGTTTCCCCTTTTCTGGGTCTCCTCTTTGGAAACCCCCTATCGCCTCCCACTCCCCGCCTCTGTGAGGGAATTCCTCCTCCCACCTACCCGCCCACCCATTCCCATATTCCCACCTTGACATTCCCCTTTACTGGGGCCTCTAGCACCCTCAGGCCCAAAGTTCTCTCCTTTCTCCCTGATGGCCATCGAGGTGATTCTTCTGCCTCATAATGTAGTCCAAACCATGGGTCAATAGATGTGTATTCTTTGGTTAGTGGTCTGAACTCCAGGACGACCAGGAAGAGGGTCAGGCCCATTGACGCTCTTGCTCCCTCCATGGGGCTGCCAATTCCCTCCGCTCCTTCAGACCTTTCTCCAACCCCTCCATCTGGAACCTCATTCTCAGTCCAGCAGTTACTGTTAAGTGAAACTTGGACATTCTGAACTTGTGGGCTAATATCCGCTTATCAGTGAGTACATACCATGTTCCT
>CM052704.1:58976053-58994194 GCA_028551405.1 Uromys caudimaculatus
TGGCTATTATAAATATGGCTGCTATGAACATAGTGGAGCATGTATCTTTGTTACATGTTGGGGCATCTTCTGGGTATATACCCAGGAGAGGTATAGCTGGGTCCTCAGGTAGTATTATGTCCATTTTTCTGAGGGTCCGCCATACTGATTTCCAGAGTGGTTGTACCAACTTGCAATCCCACCAACAATGGAGGAGTGTGCAACCTTGGGATTTATGATAAAGACAGCCTTGCTCCTAAGGAGAACATTCTTGTGAGAGAACACTGCAAGAGTCCCATATGCTGCCTCATTCTGTATGCCAAGAAATTAGCTGGCACAGTGTGAGTTAATCTCAATAGCAATGGCAACCCAGGGCAATTATCATGAGAAAATGAGTGATTTAAATATATGTATAATATATTGTATATTTATTATACATTACACATATATTATATTATTGCATATTCTGTAACAATTACATATATATACACTTATATATATATACATATATGTGTGTGTGTATATATATATATATATATACATATATATATATATATATGACATGAAAATATAGTTGATGTCTGGTGGTTCCTAGGGAATATCTTTTGATGTTTTGTATCATTTTAATTGTAAATAAATAGTAGAATAGCCACGATTTAAGAAGGGACTAGAATTCTTCAGTGTTGCAGCAAATATTAAAAAAGAAGGAATATTTGTTAGCATGTTCCCACACTATGCTCTGGTTCTCTCATCTCCAGCGGGCTGCCCAGCCATGCATTGGCAGTCAATGGCCGACCTGCTTTCATCTCATAGAGCTCTGAGCCAGAGCTCCATGATCTCTCCACCCAGCTTACTAGGTTCCCACTGGCAGGTCACTACCATGCCAGCCCCATGCTTTAATATCCCCATGGCCTCTGTGGTGCACATCAGGCAAACCCACACTTTGCTGCTGTACCTTTCTCTCTTGAACCCAGATGAGCCACCGCATGAAGGAAAACACAACACAAACTTAGTTCAGAAACAATGATAACTCAATCTCTGGGTGCATCAACTAAAACCTAATCTTGTAAACCTTATCAAAGTCTGATTCCTCTGGTGGCAAATCCTTGCGGATCCGCCATGATACCAGGATACTCTACTAGATACATTTTACTTACTACATGCTGTCCCTGTTCCAAAAGGCACCTCTCTCTCCTCCTTCCTTTCTTCCTCTCTCCAACCCAGAAGTTTCCCTATGTGCCCAGTGATTGGCTCCTTTATTCATTAGGAGATTGATTCACAAGAAGTCACAGGTATAACTCACTCCTTGTCTGAAGCCTCTCCCAGGAGGGCAGAATTAGCAGAACACCAACAGTCCCAGGGCTATCCACAACACATCAGGATTTAGGTTCTTATCTCTTGATAAGAACACAAAAATTACAAGCTAAGAATGGAGATGATTGAAATTGTGTGAAGTATTGTAAATAACAGTTCCAGTCTTGAAATAAAGTCTGGCATTGAATAACGGCTTACTTCAGTGATCCTTTCAATACTATATATGATCCTTAGGAAGCTCTGTCGACATACCAAGCTAACTGCGCTTCATTATAAGTAGGATAAGGGATGAACACTATGTAATACAGTGGTGCAGATTCTCTCAACGTGACTAGTACACATACTGATGCATATGACATATGACAGTGCATTGATGGCTATTCGCAATTAAGTCTTTCACCTAAAATCTTCACAAATCCAAGGAACTGCCTTCTCATTAAAGTCATTCTATCTTGGTGGTGGCTCAGTGTCGCCTGGCTTAAGTGTGCAGATAAAGCCTAGTCCCTGGCTTTTTTTTTTTTTTTTTTTTCTGGATCAAGTCAAAAGTCCTATTAAAGGTCCAGAATTCCTGGTAGCATTGTCAGAAGTCTCATTAGCACTGTTTGTTACTCATCCCCCACCCTACCCCAATACCTGCGTTGGCCTTCTTCACCGTTTTATGGGTATTTTTCATCTTTCATCTCAGAGAATGTTTCCACGGAACATGCCAGATGAGGATAACCTAACTTTTATAAAGTTAGGTAGGATAATGTGGAGAAAGTTTTCAGTAGTAAACTTAGAGCCATATACCACAGATTTTGAATCCTGGAAAATGAAAGCTTTCTTTAATGCCTTACCTGTCTCCCCTCCTCCTTGTTCCCCCATCTCTGCTCTTCTCTCTGTCTCTGCCTGTCTCTGTATAACTATCTTTCTGTCTCTCTGTCTCTCTCTGTGTCTGTGTCTCTGTCTCTGTCCCTCTCCCTCTCTTCTTCTCCCTCTCTCTCTAGCTCTTCCCTTCCCCCTTCTCCTCCCTTTGCCTTTGCCTCTCCCAATGCTGTGTAGAACCTATTGGATCATACATGTTTGGTAAATGTATGAAGCCCAGCTACAGGTCCTTGCATTATTAAATTAGTACATACAAAATTTGAACAGGGTATAATCCATTTATAGCAACAGAGTGCATTAATGAGATGAAAAAGCATACTGTCCATAATTATTTCAGAGGACACTTCCTATTATCTTCCTGCCCATACATACTGGTGAGTCCACATTTCATTAATGAGGCCACTGTTTCTGTCATTTCTACTGCCTACAGCATTCTCCCTAACAGAGGAGGCAGATCCTGCCTTGAGACCGTCTCTCTTACAGAATAATCTCAAGAATGAATATACTAATTGATGGGTCATTAACTTAATCAATATATAATCTCCCCTTCTTTTACACACATTTTCCTTCTAACTAAAATTCCACTTTTTTTTTTTTTGACATAAATCACTTAATTTCTCCAAAATGCATAGTGTAATCCATGGCCCCATTTAAATTCATACAAAACCAAAATATCATTATCATGCATATCTATGGCTTGAGTTTCTAGCTCATAATACCAGTAAATTCTTTCTGGTAGTATCATATGTGTCAGAAAGTAACAGAGTAATGATAATTATGTGCCACAAACGTGCTTTTGCCTGGGAATTGTGAGCGGCTCTGTGAGGTCCGTATCCTTCCTGCTGCGCACATAACATCTGCAGTTCCTGTTTTGTCTGACTCAATCGAGTTAAGGTTTCACTGCTCTTCTTAAAAAAATTATGGTGAAAGGAAAATCTCAGTTTTAAACTCGGAATATACCTTACTCAAATAGAAATAAAAGGCATTCTTCTGCATTTACCAGAATCTTCTATGCCATAAGACACAGAGACGGTAGACAGCCTATTTTTAAGACCATGTATATCAGAATGGTACTGAAAAAATAAAAAGTTTTGCTTAATAAAATATCAATTTAAACCAATATTAACTCTTCCCTTCTACCCATCATCATCTTCTCCCATTACATTATTTTAGTCAATCATTTGTGTAGTTGCTGTGATGTCCATATTTAATATCTTCAGAATCATATGGGGAACTTAGTAAATCAATTCCTTATACATTAGAGATTCTGATTCAAATATTATGGTGTAATGGTTGGGTATTGGGGTTTTTCTGAACTGAATAACTTTGAGTTTCACTAAATATGAGTTCAGATCAAATAAAAGAATTAAATGACATGAATTGACCATCAATATTTCACACATAAATTATATTTAAGTAGTCAAATGTCAATTTCTGCTAAATAAGTGTTTATAACTTTGTACATTTAATTTTTTCCTTTGGTGATAATTTAGCCAGACTTCAGTCATTCATATTAGAATATTGTTCTGTTGGGTAGTATAAAATGTCACTATGAGTACATTGGTATAATGTTCAGGTTGAACAGACTATGTCAACCCATGTATGAGTTTTGTAACAGCAAAAATATCAACAACACTTAGCTTTATAGCACAGTGCATTCTGAAGAATCCAAGTTTTATAATGAGGATCAACTTTAAATAGTCACTAAAGGAGTACATCCCGGCATTCTTATTAGTTTTCCAGCTCCAAGCGTTTTTCCATCTGGAAAATTCAAAGGCAAACTTATGAGTTCAGTTGCCATCTCTGCTACTGACCTGGAAATCCTTACATCATTTTCCCCACTGGAAAAATAGGGACTAATCCTGTGGTTCCCTCACTACTGTGTACACACAAATTACCTTGCTAGTATAGGAAATCTGGATACCCTTTCCTATTGGCAACTAGAAGACAAGAATAAAAGCAAGAACACACCTACAAAGGAGCACAAGTTTACAGGAAACATCCACTCCCTGTCATCTACATTTATATCTTCTGTTCAGATTATTTCCTTAACTGTCTCTTTCATTTCTAGAGACCACTCTTGTCTTGGAAGGACCCACACTGAGCAGGTAAGTGTATGTTGTTTCCATAGGAGTCAGATTCTCTAGGAAAACGCTTTTTGTATGTGGTAAGGACCTGGCCCTTGCTGACTAGAGATAGTGAAGTTGGTGAGAATAATCTAGTGGATGATTAGAAGCCATAGGTAAGCCAGACAGAAACAGTGGAGCTAGGACCAAGACAGGGGAAGGAGACTGGGTGCCTGTCCTCTAACTTAGTGCTTCTAGAGTTTGAATGAGCATCACATATGAGCAAAAGAAGGAGCTGATGCTGAATGCAGCAGGTAGTAGTTGGGGCAGAGTCTCAATCTCAGAAGCTAGCAGATAATGCTTCTGCTGCTGCTGCTGCTGCTGCTGCTGCTGCTGCTGCTGCTGCTGCTGCTGCTGCATCATACGCAATGCATGCTTTGAGCAGTAAAGCCAATGAGAGGCTTATGGATCTGACCAAATGGAAAAGGGAGAAAAGTACCATCTCCCTACAGCATTATGCTGTAGAACACAAGTCAGGTCATTGAGATCAACTCTTGAGTTCCCATGGACTAGTTATGAATCCAATTTAAACAAACAAAAAAGAAGTTGACTTGAGCATTTCAAGTGAACTAGCAGAAGCATTCCATACATTAACATGTGTGGACTGAAGGACAGAAAGAATGAAGGTGCAAATATTGATTAGACAGATTTAGAGAGACCGGAAGAGTGGCCATGAAGAATAAGTCATAAAGTTGGTTAGGTCTGGCTCTCCAAATAGAGGACTCTTGGAAGATGAATGTAAAAGCAGCATCATAGCTACAGTCCAGACCCCAAAATACCTCTATAAGTATAACTACTAATAGCAGCCCCTGGATCTATTCACTAGTTTTCTATAGAGTATCCCTTCTCTGCATCTCTTTATTTTCTGGTGTAGTACTATCTAGGAAACGTGGTTGGAGACAGGTTTATCTTTTATTCCATAGTTCATTAATATTGAATAATAAACAACTATGAATTATAGCTACTGATGCAGAGGCAAAAATCCAAAAATATAAAGGATGGATTTACCAGCAATATCTAATTCCCTTTGTAAGTTGAATATAAGAGGTTTGTTCTTCTTATTTTAATAGAACCTGATGCACATAACTTTGAGGCAGTTATCCTTAGAAGATGACCCTGAAACCTCACAATTATAGAGTATAGGGCAGATAAACCATCTTAATTCTGTTATAAAATAATGAGAAATTCAACACTCTTACAGTACCAGCCTTGTATTTACAGCTGTTGCTGCTGCCCACATGGATTACTGATCCCTACGGACCCAGATCAAATGTGTACCCATGAGGCAACAGCCTGAGATCACACTGTAATAATTTATGGATGGATCAGAATGGCTCAAATGGATGTGGTGTTATATGCATGGCAGGTGTTCATAAACACAGCACAGGGTTCAAGCTGCTGTGGCTTGAAGCTAAGATGTTCCATTTGCTGGATTTTTTGGGTCATGATAACCATAAAAACTTCTGGCAGACTGAGGCTAATACAAGGGTGTATGTGGAAAAATGTTTATGTCTTTGGTAACCTACTATATTTGTTATTAATGTTCTACATTTAGTGCAGGTTATACCTCTAGAAGGTTTTAAGCCATTAAGATGTACCTTTCTTCTATGTTATGTTTTAGATAATGAGTAACAAAAGTTTGGGGAATCCTTATGTATACACACAGTATTGGTAAATCCAGAGGGAACCTTTCCAACTTTGAACACTAGCAGCCTGTCAGCTCTTCTCCAGTCACAGTGTCCATGTTCCATGTGCCGAGTAGTGGATAGTACAGTGCTTACTTTTGCTGCACTTCTTACTGTTAGTTTTCAGTCTTCTTCAGAATTAGGCAACTCTGGATTATTTTTAGATAAACTAAATTGGACCTTCACAATGACTACCACCAAACATTTTCCTCTATCTTAGAAAAAGGGACTAGTAGCCTATAAAACATTTTGTTTCCCCTGCCACGTTCCAATTATTTTCTACATCCAAAAGTTGCATCCCATTAGGTCATAAAACACATTACAGATGGCAGTCATACAGCACTGATGGAGTCACTGTGTTTATAGAGTTTTCTATAAAAATAATAGGCAAGTTTGACCATCACAGATGTAAATTTAACAATGTATGTTTATTGCATACTTTACATTTTACAAACATTTATAAATAATTCATAAGTTTAAAATAACATATAAATATCATTTTTATTTTTTAACTTTTATTGATTCTTTGCTTCACATTACGTGTCCCATTCCCACTCATCTCTCTGTTCCCTCATATCTGCCCTTTGCCCTTGCAACTCCTCTCCAAAATAAAACACACACACACACACACACACACACACACACACACACACACACACACCCCAAAGTATAGAAAACATATCACCATGCAAGCTGTAGTGGTATATGCCTCTGTCTATACATCTTTACTTGTAATTGTTGATTGCAATGAGGCAATGTCTGGTTCGAGATCTCTGGCTTCTGTGACAGCATCAGTTTTGGATCTAATGGGGTCTCCTCCCAGGTATTGTCCTGTGTCATGGAGGTCCTACAGCTTTGGATCTGCAGGACCTGTTCTTTCACACACTTCAGAAATTCACAGATGGAGTGGATTTTGCAATGGGCCATCTCAAGGCCCTGGATCTGTGTCTGGGTGGAAGCTGAGTTGGTCAGCCTGCCAGCTGTCCAGCACCAGCACCACCAGCACTGCTCTGGCTAGGCTGCCCAATGTTGACATCAGCAGAAGACAGGGTTACCTCTCCTGCCCTCATGTCCTCAGGCTAACTCACCCTGACTCACATGTCCAGATCCAGCCTTGCTGCTCAGTAAAGGAACAGTTTGCCCACTCTTACACCCTCAACCTTACCTTGTTCCTTTGCCCCCAGAGACAGCTCCACAGTGTTGCCCAGGCAAGGTGAAGGGCAAGATCTCCTGAGTGCTGCAGTTAGTGAGGGACAGTCCTAGCTCTTCCGTGCTCATGATTCTGTGGGCAGTTTTCCAGACTGCCAGAGGTGTGTGTGTGTGTGTGTGTGTGTGTGTGTGTGTGTGTGTGTGTGTGTGTGTGTGTGTTTAAGGAGTATATTTTATCTCTGTGCTAGTATTACCCCATAGCAGATGAGTGGTTGGATCAGCTATTTCACAGCTATGCCCTCAGAGTCTGCTCACTCACGCACAGCCATCAGGACCAGCTTCACTGAGCTGCCTCAGCAAGAAACAGGGTTTTCTGTTTTCTCAAGTGCTGCCACTGGTGAGAGGCGGGGGCAGTTAACTAGGTGGTAAGACCCTAAATTCTGAAGACTCCATAGAGTTTGGATAAAAGACAAAGATCAATAAATGTAGAACTGAGCTGGAAGCATCCTTCTTGCTGGGTACCATTCTAGTTTTAGAAGATGCTATTAAGGCGCTGGGGAAGAAGACAATATTATTCTTTCCCAGCAGTGAATCCTGAGTGCTACAACTCCAACATGCCAAGAAAGATGTGACCACTTGTTCAATAATAACATCAATGTTTTGGAGATTGACTAAGTTCTTCTTGACAATATTTGAGGCATGCTCCATGAGAGCAAACACACAACTGATCATAGAACTTTGTCAAAAAAGCCTATGACTCTAGAGATCAAAGACCCTAGGGGAGACTACACCACTGACATTTTGCTGAACTGACCTAATGCTAGGCCTAGCTCTAAGATATCAGGTTATATTTAGAAATTTATATCATATCGTATTACATGCATACAATAACAATTAGTGAAAAAATAAAGGTCATGAATTTGGAGGATAATGGAGAGAGTTTAGTGGGAAAGAGGAGGGAAGAAATGTTGTGATCAAAATTATAATATCAAAAAAGTGAAGATAAAAATCCCTGTGGATTCTGGGAGTAGTATTAACAGATATAGAACACCTCTGTTCAAACTCATTTATTTTGATTTATAACTTTCCTTTATACGATAGTACTTTTCTGTTTGATTTTTCCATATAGCCTTAGGTTGGTTGGTTCTTCCTCTAACTTGCTCTCTCCCCCAATCCTCTGCCCCATTCCCTGGAACATTTCCACCCCTACTATTACAGCATCTATGCTTTGCTCTCCCCACTCCTAACAGCGCTCCTTTCCCTCTCGTGGCTCCTTTCTTCTTTTCTTGTCTCTACAGCTACTTCTTTTATCTTTAACAGATAAATCTAATTTTCAGTGTTAGAATTTGCATATGAAAGAAAGCATACATATAGCATTTGTCCTTCTGGGATACTCTGTGAGTCTAATATTTTCTAATTCTTCTCCATTTCCTGTATGATTACGTTTTCTTTCCACTGTGTATATACAGCACACTTTTATTGTCCAGGTATTTATCGATAGACAACAAGACTGATTCCGTTTTCTAGTTATTGTGAATAGAACACTGATACATGTGGCTGTTCAGTGATCTCTGAAGTAGGATATAAAGGCTTTTGGATCTATTTCCAGGAGTTACATAGCTGAGTAGCACTGAGTTTCTAATTTTAACATCTATACTAAGTAGTAAAGTGGCTACTTGTGAGTTTACAGCCCCATCAACTGAGAACTAGTACTCTTCCTTTCCTATATTCTTGCTGCCATTTTTTTCTTAGCCACTCTGACTCGGTGGAATGGAAATTCCAAGTCGTTTCAATGTGCATTAATTTAGTGAAACTCAGGCCCACAGAGTGGGAAAGGATTTCAGCAATTACACATCTGCTAAGATTGCAGATCTCTTCTCGAAATATTTTACCATTAGTTTTTTTCTTCTTCTCATATCTAGATGTACATTCTATTTTTTCTTAGTCTTTTATTCTGTGTTGAAGTTTGAACCCAGGGCATCACTAACCTACTTCTCAGCCCTTAGTTTTCCACTGGGATGTTCAAGAGTCTGAAGCAAAAACCCTTTCTATTTCAAAGTTACATCTAGCTCGATTCTGTGAACTTTTTGGATAGTAGCCACAAGAGCTGGTTTGTCTTCTACCTGCCCTTGAAGTCATTAAGTCATAATTTCTTACACACTATAGAATATGTCATTAGCCCCACCTGAGTGCCAACTGCTGTTGCAAACAGTTGGAGCAAAAGTGTCCTGTGAAGATTAGTTGATATTCTAATTTCTTTTCTGGACTGCTGGCTTCTCTATAGGAGTCGGATATATTTATGTGACAATCAGTCACATCAAAGGTTACCTGTGGGAGCATTATTTAACTTTTTGACCCATTAAAGGGACCCTGGTGAAAATTTATCAAGTTGTTTGACATAGAAGGTACAAAAAAGGAGTCAAAAAACTCCCATAATTTTTCAGTCTGGGTGATATGGGGGAGGGGGCTGATAACATTTGTCATGGAAACAGGACATGCTGAGCAGTATGGAAATCAGGAGTCCTTTCCAACTATATTGTGTGGAACAGTAACTTGCTATAGGTTGGAAGGGCAGGACTGAGGCACAGGACAAAAGGAGGAAGATTAAAAAAAAAACAGTATTTGAGAGATGACATTAAAGCTCTGAGATTGACTAGCCATAATGCAGAAGGGAAAATCTGCATTAATATTAGTAATAGTGGCCCACAGCTCAAGTGCAGCTTAGCTTGTTCATGTGATTAAATGTCATTGGGGATGTGCAGACAGAGAGCCATGAGACAGACTCTGATGATTTCTGGAGAAGCAGAGAGTATATATATACATATGTGTGTGTATATATATATATATATATATACACACACACACATATGTATATATGTGTATTTATATGAGTATATATATATACACATATGTGTGTATATATACATATATGTATTTATATATGTATATGTGTGTATATATATATACAAATAGAGAGAGTGAGTAGAAGTGTGTGTGTGTGTGTGTGTGTGTGTGTGTGACTGTGTGTGAAGGATATAAGTCTGATTTTACATAGTTTAGAAGAATTTCTTTATGACATTAGTTTGCTAGCTCATAGAACAGCTCCTTCTGAGGCCAGAATGATTTTATTCTTTGACTATAGTCTGTAGAACTCACACATTCTACACTTCTATTCTTGAAACCCACACATGTGTTCTCACTGCTTGTCACCTCCATCTTTTTCAGTATGTAACCTGTAACCCATGAGACTAAACTGACTTTGTCATGAGTACAGTTGCTAAATTTTGTACCTCAGTACATAAGACATATAATTATTTAACAGTTTGTTTTTTCTTGCATGTGCTACAGGTTGAAAGCATCCTCCAAATTCATGCATTGAACTGCAATATACTGTGCCTCAGGCTTGGTTATTGCAGACATAGTGAGGATGTTGATGCAGTAGAGTAGAAAAAACCCCTATTACACTATGCCTAGGTCTACATCTACAGCAAACTCTGACTATAAACATATACAGTGGAGAATGTCCTGTTTTATCTTAAGATTGAACAGTAAAGTGGCACCTAAACTTTGAAAACTGACTACAGAAACATGGGATTAGCCAGGATCTTCAGACTGGAGAACACTGAAGACTGCCACTAAGCCCCAGACATTAAGAAAAATATCAGGGGGCTGGCTAAGCAGTTAAGAGTACTGGCTGCTCTTCCATAGGGCCCAGGTTTATTTCCCAGCACATACATGGCAGCTCACAAACTCTGTTCCTGGAGATCCAACACCCTCATACAGAGATGCATAGAGTCAAAACACTAATGTATATAAAAGAAAAATAAGTTATTAAAAATGAAAAACATCTGAAGCAGGTTTAGTGGATGATCCAGTCCTGCTAACATGTTAATATAGATTGTTCTTGCCCTCCATAGCTGAGTGTACTACATTACTGCTGTTTATGGTACCAAGCTTGAAGCCCTTGCAAGCTAATATAATAAAAACATTATTATTTCTCAAAAGAATTAGGTAACTATTCCTAACATGAGGAAGACTTTTCCCCATTGCAATGACTGTTATTTTCAAATCTTATTTTCTATAAAACCTGCTAAAAATTACGGAGCATTTTTCAAGGATCCATTTTGTTAACAACCCCCCCTAGGTTTCAATCCTGCTTCTCAGAACAATGCTGTGCATGTGAGAATATGCTATTTAACTTCGTTCAGTGTAGATAATACTTTTAAATCTGAGTTGCAACCGTATCCATCACATAACGCTGGATTAAGATGATAAAGGGTATATGGAAGGATTTGTATAATACCAACATAGGGCTGGCATGGAATGAACTGCTGCTGCTATTATTATCAACTATTATCAGTTACTTCCTGTTACATCTTAATATTGAACAGTGAAGTGGCATCTAAACTTTGAAGACTGACTACAGAAACGTGGTATTTGCTTTTGTGGGTCCACTGTGGATTTCTTTAGATATATTTTTACATGCGGTGGCTTGGCCAGTATACACATCTCTGTAGAAGGAAGCAGAAATGAAGCCAACCTCACAGGACTTGCATATCTATGTATTGCTGAAGGTGCTTACTTTTTAACTGGTATCAAGAGGTCAAGTTCAGGGATTCTATTATACAAAGTAGCAGTCAATAACCCTGTGCAGGTATCCGATTATGCTTAGCACCATGGCTTCTGGTTTGACTGTTCAAAGTCCTTCTGGGTAGATTTTATTTAATTTTTTGTTTTCACTAGCCACACCTGGTGCCATAACAAATGCCTGAGGAATAAGTAGAGAGCAGGTTTCCAGAAACAAAGAGACAGGATTACAATACAGTTCTCTTACCTAGGGAAAGGTAAATTATGCTGCACAAAGTATGGGTTAAAATTATACAAAGCATTCACTTAGATTTATCTCATTTAATGAAGTATATATTTTATGTTTCATTACTACTGCATTTTGTGTGTGTGTGTGTGTGTGTGTGTGTGTGTGTGTGTGTGTGTTTGTTTATTTTTGCTTATGAGTTCACGGCTTTCAAGTCTTAGCTGGTTGGCCTCATTGCTTCTGGACCTATGTGAGGCAATCTATTATGGTAGAATAATACACAGGGAAAGATTTCTCACCTAATGGCAGGCAGCTGGAAGAAAGTGGGAGA
This sequence comes from Uromys caudimaculatus, assembly GCA_028551405.1. Classification (NCBI taxonomy): domain Eukaryota; kingdom Metazoa; phylum Chordata; class Mammalia; order Rodentia; family Muridae; genus Uromys; species Uromys caudimaculatus. The sequence goes on from CM052704.1 coordinate 58,988,315, forward strand.
AAGGATGGGGTCAGAGTCCTAAATTCTCCTTCCACAGCACATTCTTGGATACCCTCACTTCTCCCCTCTAGGCCACACCTCCTGATGTTAAAGCCAGCTCCCTACAACACATTGGGCTAGAAACCAAGTCTTTTCTATATGGGCAAGTATCTATTCCATATTTTCTTAAAGTGAAAGGAACATTCATGACATATATATATATATATATATATATATATATATATATATATATGTCCATTTTCTGTGGTATTATGCAAATGTCGTCCACAATTGCTTTAGTTATAAATTTTTGAAATGCTTGGCTAGAGTTGTATGATTCAAAGAATTGCAAGAGACAACTCATAAGTTATAAAGTTAAAAGTAATGTTTAGTGTATAATATTTTCTTTCTGACTCACCTTACAAATGCCATTTTCTAATATATTTTTAAAGGCAATCTGGCTTGAAAAAGAGATTTTAAAAAACTGAAGGCACAGAGTGAAATGAGCTACATTAAAACAACTTTGCTTCTTGCTTAGGTTTCATTTAATGTATTATTTTCTCTCTCGCATACATTATTCTTTTACATATGAACAAAGAATTGTAAAGCTTTACTCAGGTTAAATATAAAAGCCAAGAACATACCTTACTCAAATTTCAGAGAAAATATAAGTAAGTATAAAAATGTATACCTATATACGTGTACCACCGTAAAATAATTAAAAACCTTACTTTACTTTAAAATATTTTTAATGAGCACTGGTGTTTTGCCTGAATGTATGTCTGTATGAGAGTGCCAGATTCCCTGGAACTGGGTTACAGACAACTGGGAGCTGTCATGTAGATGTTGAAAATTGAACTCAGGTCCTCTGGAAGAACAACCAGTGCTCTTACCACTGAACCATCTCTCTGTCCCAATTTTAAATATTTTAAGTTATTTCCAGAAAGCAATATGATATATGCAGTGTCATATTTAATGTACAGTGACTTTTATTATTTTAAATATGATTTATTTTCCTAATGATGGAAATTTGTACTTACCCATTCTTGCATCAACTTTATGGGAAATCAGAGGTATGAAAAATAAATTTACACGTGAAGAGAATACAAAGCTATCAACAATTGACTGGGGCTGGTAGTGTCAGGATTTTATTAAAGTTTTCAGTTCTCATTCAGTTTAGTTTGAGACATTCTAGAAAGTAGGGGTGTTGGGCTTATGCACAAATTTTTGTGGGTTTTGGGAATGATAAACAGATCTCACAAAAATGAATTAAAATTAATTTCAATGGAAATTTATTTTGAATCATAATGCACTGGCACATGAAGGGGACAAAGTGATCTTTCATAGGGCCTTGCACATCCTTGTGCAGGCTTGTAGGGTATGACAGGAATGTGAGGCCTGGATGTGTGGAGCCCACATCATGTCTCCACATTGTGCTGGTCACTCTGATTTACAAAATCTTCCTAAAAACAGGAGACTTCTCAAGATCAGTGGTGTCTGGCAGCTCTCATGGAAGTTCAGTATCTGTCTGGCCTCCTCTGGGCCCTTCTGTGGCCTGAGAGACTGGGTGTATGTGAGCAGTTTGTTAAAAGCTGCCTCGCATGCAGCTTGCTGACCGAGGAGTCTGTGTCTTCTGAGAGCGCCCATGAAGTCCCTATAGGCTTACAATGTAAAAAGTAACTCATTCTGGCAAATTCCAGGCCCCAACAGTATCTGAATTCAAAGTGTAAATGCTCTATAATAAAAAGAGCAAGACAGACATGTGGAAGATGAGGTTGACGTTTGCCTATATGGTCACTCCTAACCACTTAAAATGCAACAGAAATCAAGATTACAGGGTTTTTTTTTTCTTTAATTCACTTTTTCCTTTGGTTTGAAAACTTTCAGAGACACCCAAATTAGGCACAAGCCACAATCATAATAATTAAACATAGCAGCAATAAAATCATTTTGTAAGAAGAAACTTGTTACATACTAATCACAATTTAGAGAAAAAAATTGGAATTACTTAACTGTGAAGAGGAGGAAACACACTCAACAAGTCATTGAAATGAATTATATAATAGTGTAGTTTGTGTGGCTTAGCAGCAAAATGATGGAGATGCTTTTTGTGATTTTGATGTAACCAGCAGTATTGATTTGATGTTAGAGGCACCTCCTTTATCGAATATGGTTTGGAATGATGAAATAGCAGTGACACAGCTTTAAAGATCCAATTTTTATTTTATGAACAGTAAGATCAGGAAGATAGCATTAAGTTGTGGGCAAGCAGGATGGACCCAGAGGCATCTGGGGAAAAGTGTGCTTTAAAACGACTCTGAGATTTCATCGAGCAAACGACAGAATGTCTAAGATGAAAAATTTGAGGGACAGCACGTGCTGGCGAGAACGTGGAGCAAAGGTAACACCCCTCCATTGCTGTTGGGAGTGCAAACTTGTACAACCACTTTGAAATCAGTTTGTCATTTTCTCAAGAAACTCGGAATGGTTCTACCTCAAGGCCCAGCTAGTTTACTCCTGGCCATATACCCAAAAGATGCTCCCCCATCCCACAAAGACACTTGCTCAACTATTTTCATAGCAACTTTATTCATAATACTTAGAAACTGGAACCAACCTAGACGCTCCTCAACAGAAGACTGGATTAAAAAAAAAAAAAAGTAGTACATCTATACAGTGGAATAGCATTCAGCTATCAGAAACAAAAACATCATGAGAAGGCCTCTCTGTGCTTCCGGCCAAGGTGGCCACTAACCTCAAGCCCAAGCCAAGGACTCATCCCTGTGGGACCAGCTGGAGTTCCCTCTTTTCCGCGGCCCTGGGCCAGATCCAGCCCTTGGGTCTCCACTCAGTTCTCAGTTCTTCTGTGGCTTCCAGTGGTGTCTGGATGTCTGAGAGTCTGAAAACCAGATGGGCCCAGACTCATTGCAAGCCCAGGGACCCCCAAAACAGCTCCGGCTGTCCCGTACCTCAGACTGCACTTCCCCACCCCAGAGCCCTGTCTGGCAGCTTCCCTACAGCCCAACATCCACCCGGCCTCCCCCCAGCAGCCAAGCCCTGTGGCTGAGCAGACATGGGACCCAATAACCCTACAAATCCCTCACACTGTTAATGCTATCTGTTATGTTTGCGGACAGGAGTCTAACATTGCTGGCCTATGGGATGCTCCACCCAACAGCTGACTCAGACAGATGCAGAAACCCATAGGCAAACAGTGGATGGAGCTTGGGCACTCTTATGGAAGAGTAGGGGAAGAGATTGTGGCCCTGAACAGGATAGGACCTCCACAGAAGACCAACAGAGTCAACTAACTTGGCCATTGAGGCTCTCAGAGTCTGAACCACCAACCAGAGAATATACACTGGTTGGACCTAGACCTCCCTGCTCATATGCAACAGATGTGCAGCTTGGATTTCAGCTGGGTCCCAAACAACTAGAGTGGAGGCTATCCCAAAAGTTGTTGCCTGTAAGTGATATGGATATGTTCTTCTAGCTGGAATCTCTTATCTGGCCTCAGTGGGAAAGGATATGTCTAACCCCAGAGAGACTTGATGTACCAGGGTAACAGGCCTCACCTGCTCAGATGGGAAAGGGAGGGAGTTAGGGGGAAGGATTGTGGGAAAAGGTAATTGGATGCAGGGCAGAAAGCAAGATGTACATTGAATAAAGAAAAATCATTTTAAAAGGATGAGATTGGAGCTTCTGATTAAGTCCTCTTAAAGTAAGTACAAAATGAAATGTCTATGTTTGAATGGGATGGAAAACCCGGTCAGCACAGCTTCACATTGTTCAAACAGGCTTCAGGTTAGAACAGGGAACACTGGACCTAAGAGTCCCAAAGGTGACGCTCTTACAAATGCATACGCTACTGCATGAATAAGGAAAGAAAGGCTAAGTAAAACAAAAGACCAAGAGTGTCCATGACTCCACTGACTAAACTTTTTAAAATCCACAGACTCCTTCATCTTTTAAATCCATTTTTAATTTTGTGAGAGGTCACATTCATTGCCGCCCTTGGGTGCATGAGGCCTCCAGGCCGTGAGATGTACGTGTCAGGACTCCATGTATGCAAAATGATCCCTCATTATGAAATGTCAGGAGAATCATTTCAACCTCAGAGTTCTCACTTTGCTTCTTTCACTTTCTCTAGTTTACATGATCCTGGTACATAGCAGGCTTCTTGTATACACTGGTGCTAATACTTATAAACTAGAGACGTGTTGTCCCTTTCAACACTCTGTTCATGCTGTTGCACCAAGTAGTATTTTGTGAATCAAAAATGCATTTTGCTATTCACATATTCATATACTCACATGTGTATCCTGTTTACCTATTTCTTATAATCCATGGTCAGTCTCTGGGTATTATTTTGTGTTTTCTGTGTGTTTATAGGGGATGAGCTACAGGATTTGGCTTTTGTTTTGGTTGGGATGGACGTAGGAATGATAAGACCATGTTTTCTTGATAAGATAGACTGATGTCCAGGGTCACCTGGCTGTGGCAACTGGCCTGCTCGTGAGGAAAGCATTATTTACCACGACTAAACACCTTATGAAAACGATGAAGGTTTGCATTCACTCACAGATTGAAGAAATAGTCCATCATGGTAGGCAAACCACAAGAACAGGAGTGTAAGGCACCTGCTCACATCATGTTTGCCTTCAGGAAGCAAAGAACTCACTTCAGGAAGGAAAGAACTCAGCTCACTTTCTCCTTTGTAGTCAGTCTGGGAACCAGAATCATGGGATAGTGTTGCTTAGATACAAAGTAGGTTTTCCCCTCTTAGTTAAACTTTTCTGGAAACTCATTAGCACACAAAGAGGCGAGTTACCATGGTGATTGTAAATCTCAGCAAATCAACAATGAAGATTCCCCACCACAAACTGTAGTCTTAATTTGCAGGTGCATCTTCTCAAATACACTGAACTCAGGCAAAATCACTCCGGGTGGGAGGGAAAGCTTGTCTAGTGTTTGTAACATTAGTCAACTGAACAATTTAGAATTCTTTTCTCAGAGCTTTTTTGGTTTGTTTGTTTTGTTTTTGTCTGTATAAATTGTTCTTTTCCTTGGGAAAAAAAGTCACTATGGTCTGGTGTTGAGCTCTGCAGTAGGATTCTGGCTTAACATATTGTAGGCTCTTGGTTAATCTTCAGCACTGCAGAATAAAACAAAACCACACCACAGTGTGCAAATCAAATTATCTCAAATATTAGAATGTCTGAGCTCTGCTAGCCTCCTGTTCTCCTAAGACAGCTGTTGAGAGAGGAGAGCAGTACTAGCCCTCTACTCCACTTTTCTAGGAGGAAGGGCTGCTTTCAGCTCCAGGCCATCTCCTGCCAGCACACAGTGTTGCCTACATCACTATCTAAAGAATAACACTGGTTCCTTTCTTGTCTTCAAATAAATATTTAGAGATTTCAAAATGGCAACAAGAACCTGAGTGTTTCAATCATCATATTTACCACATCATCCCATTGAGTTGTCAGGACATGCCAAGCCACTGGGCTGGGGAGAGCTCCCTGGCACAGCACTCTCCACCTAGACCACCTTCTTGGAAGGGATGTGCTTGAATTCTCCTCTCCATGCACACCTTGCTTGCTGCCCTCTCAAACAGGAAGAGTGGCCCAGGGCTTCCAGATATGTCTTCCACAGATCTCTAGTAGTGTAAATGAGTGGGTACCACCTGCAACAACTCCACATTACTCTGATATGTGCCATGCATGTGTGTGTGTGTGTGTGTGTGTGTGTGTGTGTGTGTGTGTGTGTGTGTGTGTTGCATGTGTGCTCCTTAAAGGATAAAGATTCAAATTTCATGGACTACAACTGAAGGCTGTTTTCTCTTCTAAAGTGGGAAGGTGCAGGACTGAGATGCTGGGATTTTTGCTTCTTTTTTTTTTTTTT
>CM052704.1:58994294-59005506 GCA_028551405.1 Uromys caudimaculatus
CTCTGCCACATATGTGGTCCGAACCATGGGTCCCTCAATGTGCATTCTTTGGTTGGTGGTCCAAACTCCAAGACGACTGGGGGGGGGGTCAGGCCCATTGATGCTGTTGCTCCCTCCATGGGGCTGCAAACTCCCTCAGCTCCTTCAGACCTTTCTCCAACTCCTCCATCTGGGACCTCACTCTGAGTCCAGCCGTTACTGTAAAGTGAAACTTGGGCATTCTGAACTTTTGGTCTAATATCCGCTTATCAGTGAGTACATACCCTGTTTGTTCTTTTGTGACTGAGTTACCTCGAGTTAAACAGAATTCTCAACTGAGGAAATTCACAGGGCTGAGAAACACCTAAAGAAATGCTCAACATCCTTAGTCATCAGGAAAATGCAAAGCAAAACAAGTCTGAGATTCCACCTCACACCAGTCAGAATGGCTAAGATCAAAAACTCAGGTGACAGCAGATGCTGGTGAGGATGTGGAGAAAGAGATTTTTGCTTCTTTCTTTTTGTCTTTCTACCTTGGGAAACCTGACAGCCCTTATTTCCTTTGAAGGATTGCATAGCCAAGGCCATTACTGCACAGCTGTGGTGGCTGCCAGATGACAGCTATGAAGAAGAAGGTCATTCTGGCCCTGCCTTGGATGTCATTCCTGCTGATCAGACTGAGCCTTGCACAGGGTCCCCTCCATAGTAGCAGTCATCATAATGTTGGGACAGTCGATGACACTGTCACTACATCTGCTGAAAAGAAAGAATGGTTTTTTAAATGCAGCCAGTTTAATTTATTTAAAAATCATAGGATAGTTTCTGCCTCTTCTCACTTACATTTTATGAAAAATAAAAACATATTAATTCTGCTCTCTTATAAATAATACCATGCAAAATTTGAATTGGAATGCAGATGACAATGTTCTATTGCTCATTTTCAGAGATATTTTAAAACAAGATAATGATCTAGTTGGACAACTTATACTAGTTGTCCCAATCTAAAGCGGTACAAAAGTTTATCATTTCGAAGTCAAATGAGGATAATTCCTCTGCCAGGTCCTGCTCATCCATGTTTGCAAAGAGAACCACATCTTCTCCATCCATTCTAGAGAGATCTCATCATGGTTTTAGTCTAAAACGTTCCAGGCAAGCTTGTGTCTTCAGTGCAGGGTCCTCAGCCTGTGGGGCTGTTTGAGGAGTTCTATAAACTGTGTACGGTGGGACCAAGGTGGATGAAGTAGGTCACTGGAGATGCTTTTTTAGTGGTATCTTGTTTACAGCACTCTCCTGTATCTCCAAGGGATCTGCTTTAGTTTTCTTTGCCATGCTGCCCTCTCAACAAGAGGAGTGGCCCGCTGCTTCCAGATAGGTCTTGGCACATTTACACCCAGGGGTGTAAAAGAGTACCTGCCACTGACATGCTCCCATTGACATGATGATCTGCCCAAGGACCTGGATCCAAGCAATGACACACTGACCTCTGAAATTTTGAACCAAAATAAATTCTTCCTCCATTGTGTTTTATGCCACGCGTTTAAGCCACAGCAGGAAATCCCTAGAGAATAGAAGAGGGTGATGACGAGGTTCTCTAAGCTGTGTGAAAGTTTTCGTGACTATTTTTTTCCAGTATGTATAGCAGATAATACATCCACTGAAGTTCATCACTCATCACTCTTGAATCTGCAAATGTCAGGACCATGACTAAGAACAATAGAACTAAATTATCGTCTTTCCCCCAAATGTGCCATAATGCATGCAAGAGTGTTAAGAAAATAATAAAATTCAATTAAAAATATTTGTGAAAAAATTTGAGAACAAAGTATATTTTGGAAGATCAAAAAATTGTTTTGCTTATTTCACATTAAAATTAGACATATCCATGTATAGTGGTTCATGTTTTTGGCCCATGTAATCTGGTGACAGATGTAAAAGATCTCAGAGGTCAAGGTAGCCTGCCTGAGATAGTGAGCCTAGATTTGCCTGGGCTGCATAGTGAAACCCTGTAAAAAATAAGTCATCTCTTTTTTAAAAAATCCATCATATTCCTCATTCAACACTATGTCACATGACATACTAATTGAGTTTCTAATTATTAAAATGCAATTTACCAATAACGAGAGTTGAATTAGTGTCCCAAACTTGTGTCTGACACATTGTCACAACACCAGGAATATACTTGCTGCACATTTCTCCACACACACTCCTGTAAGCACACACATGGGTTTCTACAGTGTGCTTGAATGTGCATACATACGCTGCACACATCACACTAACATGCACACACACATATGTGCACATATACACACACCATCAATTTACTTTTTAAGGGAAATGGTGACATTAGATGGATTGCAACAGTTTCTAATGCTAAGATATACAACAAATAACAGCCCCAAAAGCCACTAAGTATGTTTATCATCTTTTGCCTTCTCAGAATCTTAGGGGAAGTTTCTTGTCAGAGGATGGCAGTTTACTCAGCTCAGAAGTCTCATGGCTGTTATTTTCAATACCATTCAGGAAATTTCATCATATTTCTCTTTAAATATCTTACACCTATCTTATTAATCTTTTTCAAAACACCAAATCGTTAAAAGCAATTTTGTATAACATCAAGGACAAATGGGCACCTATCTTTAATTTCAGCAAGAAATAAACTTGGAATTTCAGGTAGAAACCGTGAAGAGAGGAATCTTCATGTTTTCTTTATAGCAGTATGAATTCCCTCACTTCTTTCTTTTGATGGCAAAGAGTTAGACTATCTTTACCTTTTAGCTTTTCATTATAGAATTATAATCTTAGAAGCAACTGTCCTAATCTTTCAAACAAATACACACACACACACACACACACACACACACACAAACACACACACACACACACTACAAACTCACAAGTTATTTGAAAAAATTGCACTGGCATATATATAATATATATATATATATATTATATATATAAATTCAGTAGAAACCTTGCATCTTTTATGAGTTTAATGATATTTTCAATTGATAATGATATTCTCAAATTATAATGATATTCTCAAGCTTTAATAATATTCTCAAACACTGGTTTGACACATTATGAAAATGTCAGCATACAGCTTCATTTTTCATTTCCAAAATGGATTTCCTTGTAAACTCTACAATTTCCCATGAATTCAGGAATTCTGATGCTCATAAGCACAGCAGGAGTTTCTTACTCTAAGGATTAATGGGAAAATATTTGGAGTTCTGTAGCTCTGGCTGAAGGCTGGGTGAAATCAATTTTTCAAGCACTATAAAGCAAGGGCTTGGGTCTCAGACAACGATTACAAAGCAGACACACTTTAACACCCAGAACAAACATCTGGATCTTGTTGACTCCTTTACCATGGCAAAGGGTTGAATGAAATATAATTCCTGTCTGCTGATGCCATAGAGATTCCTTCAATCTATGAGCAGCTGGTGCTAACACACACACACACACACACACACACACACACACACACACACTTTTCTGTACAAATGTTAACTGTAAAGAATTTCCCCAGCTTTTATTAAAGCAATGAGAAAAGCTATCGATTTTCTCCCTACCATATCTGCAGTAGTCATTGGTATCTGAAACACTTAATCTGTGAAAAGCAATAAATGTTGAAGCTTTTCGAAGAAAAACATTATGCCTCTTACTGTGCTCTAGAAGTGGATGCAATGGAAAACGTATTGAGTATTTGATGTGACATCTACAGAAAGCCCAGGTTTTAAATAAATAGAAGAGAGATGCCTAGCAGTTATACCCTCAGCCACAAGATTTCTTTTGTCACTATGTGAATTACTTTCAGTTAGTGGATGTCATGTTGCAAAACCTTCCTAAAAGCAAAGAAAAATCACTGTGCTTTCAAATGGTTCTAGAGAGAATGGGGGGTGGGAGGGTTAGTAGGAGGGTTTCTGAGAGGAAGAAGGAGTTTTCCTGAACATTCATGCTCAGATCTCCAGGTGGAAGATTACCCCCAAGAGCATGGCTTTGAAATCTAATGATCACATAAAACTCCCCTCAAAGCCATGGCAATATTTGGTGCCACTTTTTTTCTCTGTGTAGATCAACTCAAAGCAATACATCAAGATCAAGGTACATTTCAAAGAGAAATTCTTTGAAAACAAATCATGGTCACTGCTGATTAATCATTTCAGATCATAAATCTTGTGTGTGAACCACCAGACATCCTCCCTGAACTGGAGAGTTTGCTCCCTCCTGGTGTGCAGTGATCCATGAGAGGCTTTACCATCCACACTCCCTCCTGGTGTGCAGTAATCCTTGAGAGGTTTTACCATCAGCCCCTCCTCAGTGGAGTGTCTTCTGGGTCCATGCTTTAGCCTGGACGACTGGGCTGCAAATGTGATTCCCTTACCCCTGAAAGAATTTCATAAAACTGTGTTGCTTCATGTACCTGACTCTCTAAAAGGCTCGTCATAAAATGTTAATATTGCAAGTTCGAAAAGTCCCAGTATGTTAAAAATTATCAGATGTCATTGTAGTTAAAATTTTTAGATTGTCATTTAAAATGTATTATGCAGCACTGTGGTGTACACTACCACCTATTTAACATGTGCATGTATGGAAGCATCATATGGCACCCCATTGTATGTATATGATCTCTATGTTTTATGTATTAAACAAAATGAATTTAATTAAAAACATGAAATATACTTATGTTGGAGTATTGTCACCTGATCATCCTAACATGCTCCTATGTGATGAGAAAATGTGCAGCTTAAATGTAGTATTTTTTTAATTTCCTGTGATAGTGTACCTCGAAAAAAGACCTGTAATGCATTGAATTTTCATTAAGGAAAACTTTATATCTTTCATCAAATACATTACTTAAGTAGGAGTCAAATATTGAAATGTTATAATTCTAAAACATATAAAATGAAAAATTGGATGGTATATCTTTTAATAAGATAGTTGAGAATTTATTAAAATATATTTTATATATATAAATATTTCTTGTCCCTAGATTTATACAATGTTCAACTATACTTCTAATTTCATTATTTTATTTCTTAGATGAGTAGGCTAATAACCTTGTATCTGTCCCTGTAGGCCTTAGAAGGCTGAGGCAGGAGGACCAAGGGCTTCAAACTATCCTGGGCCATGCATTGAATCCCAAAATAAGTTGACTTTTAAAAATACTATATCTCAAAATTAATTAATTGAAATTAGAGAAACTAAAATGGGAGAGAGAAAATATTATGTGAATTCCAAACTCTATTGTCAGAAGCTTCACTTAAAAACAGACGCACAAGAAAAGACTTGAGGAACATGGTAAATGACCATCTGAGTTAGTCTTTACAAAATCTGGTTGTGTGCTTCCTAAAATCCAAATAGACCTGATTGAGAGCATGTCCAACTTACTGCAAATGACACAACTTCTTTAATTAAAGCTTGGTGTACACACACACACACACACACACACACACACACACACACACCAAGAAGGTATACTCAGCATCACACCAAATCCTCTTGATGCACTGTCTGGGAAATACTATTTTCCTTGTTGGAAATGAAGTAAGCCAATGTACTAAAGCTGTGCACTTTGCTCATATGACACTTTTAGTGCATGGGAGAACTAGGATCCAAATGTATTTATTTCAAATTTTGACTTTGTTTTTGGAAGTTATTCAGAAAGCATAGTCTTAAGGGATACAACCCTATCCGTGGACTTCCAGCAGCACTATGTGTAATGTTTTAAAGATTTAACTTTATATTAACAGATTAGAGTAAAATTTTTATTGGAAAATTCCAAATAACAGAGTGCATTTGTGTGAATCACATTCTTTATTGTGAGCACATCATTTACCAGTATACATATTTTATTACAAAATAGGATTTTGCAATCTTATTTTCAAAAATTTATAAAGTGACATATGGTTGACTCTTGCTTCCTGACAGTGTTCCTTCATTTTGAGGAACTGCATGGTCACAAAGCCCTGAAGCTTAACTGTGATGAGGTATTTTTGTAGGACATTTGCATCCTTCCTTCCAAATGTAAACGTTTCCTTTGGATGCTCTTTTTGTCCTTTTGCTTTTGCTTTACTCTAAAGGCAAACAAACATAATTCCTTGTTGGAAACTGAGAGAGAACAAGGTTGTTTTTTTACAGTGTAATCAACAATTTTTAATTACTAAAAGTAACTAATATACTCATGTGCATTACAGTATTTTCTCATATAAGACCACACCAAAACTTCTTGATGCACTATCAGGGGAATATTATCCTCCATGTTAGGAATGCGTAGGCAGATGTTGCAGAGCTCCACGTCTTGCTCATGAAGACATTTTCAAAGGACGGCAGAGCTAGAATTCAAATGTAGTTATTTCAAACAGTAACTCTCAATTGTGGCTGCTTTTTAGAAAGCAGAGTTGGAATTGTTAAATTTTAAAGTCAGTCTACGTCTCATCTATGTTATATCAAATACATTGTGAGTCCACACCAAATCAATACCCTTTCCTAATGACAATGAAATTCCTGATCATCTAAAGCTGTATCTTTACTACACTGATGAGATGTGTGTGTGTGTGTGTGTGTGTGTGTGTGTGTGTGTGTGTGTTTGTGTTTGTGTGTGTGTTTATGTGTGTGTGTGTTTGTGTGTGTGTGTGTGTATCTGTGAGATGTATATGCATGGTAATGTGTCTGTTGGTGGGATGTGTGAGTGTTTATGTGTGTATCAGTGGTGTGTGTATGTGTGTGTACACACGTGCACATGCGTGTGTGCACGTGCACAAGCACACATCAGATCTTTTTGGTGGACTGATAATTGGGATTTTGCTTTCTCTTCTTCCTAAATTATAGACTTCATAATGCATGGCTAAATCTCCTTAATATTATGACCTTCATTTTCCATAGTTGCCTGTTCGAACTAGTTCCCACATCAAACTTTCTACAGAGTTAAGGAAGACTAGCACTTTTTCTATGTCTTGTTTTTAGGTACTCACTGCTGAAGTTCCCATTGTCTCTTCCATCCTATGGTTCCATCTGCACTGGTGGGATTACATGTCCTAAGTCCTCAGCTTGCCATCAGCACGCGGACACTTCTTTTACTTCTCTGTATCTGTGTTGCATAGTGTGGCGATGTGAATGAGAAATGTCCCCAATAGGCTCATGTGTTTGAACACTTGATTCTCGGGTGGTAGCATTGTTTAGTGAGGTTATAGAATCTATAACAGATAGAGTCTTAGTGAAGGAAAGAGGCCACTGGGCATAGCCTCTGAGCTTATTCCCTGCCACCACTTCCTTGGTCTGTCTTTCCCTCCTGTGTATATGAGAAATAAGACAAACCAACTCCCTGCTCCTGAAAGAAGACACATTCTCCAACATGAAGGTCTCTCTCTTCCAGAACTGTTAGCTAAGAAATAAACCCTTCCTTCCTTAAGTTTCTTTTGGTCATGGCCTTTTACCATGACAACAGGAAAGTAACAATTGCATATAGTTCTTTTATACTATTTTTGTTTATAATAGTCAGATAGTTCATATGTCAGCACTTGTGGAAGAAACATTTACATGGAAAACCCTTTCATGAGAAAACTGAAGTCATGTATAACTAGCTATCATGAAAAGTGTACATGAAAGAGCAGCGATTCTAAACTGTATGTCATCTGGGTACATTCCACAATGAGTTCATCTTTAGTTTACTCTTTATAGCATCGAAGGTACAGCATTTTTTCTTTGTTTGTTTTTGTTCATTTTTCCTCATCGGTGAAGCTAGAATCTAGTAGTTCCATTCTGAATTCTGATTTGCAATTTTCTCTGTGAGTTCTTCGTGTACTTCAATAGGAACCTCGGTTACTATGTATCCTCTTTTTTACTTGACCACCACATCAAGCTTTCCAATTACAGTGGTGATTAGATACTTTTTAATTAACAGAATAAGTGTTCAACTGGATTCTCAATGATTAGGTTAAAGATATTGCAAGTCTTGTTTTAGCTGGAGAGTGTTGAGGGTGCTCTTCCTCTTCCTGAGGCCAGTTTCTATCCTTATACAGAGATTTCTATTTTCTTCTTAGAGAGATGATTGAGCATAGTAATTGTAAAATTCATTGAAATTTGAAAAAGTATACAACCAATCAAGATACAATGTTGTGAATCCCAGTTCCAAAGATACATCTGAAAAACACTCCTGAACATTAGGCTTGCGGAATGTTGTGGTAATACACACACACACATACACACATACACACACACATACACACACACACACACACACACACACACACACACACACACACATTCCGAAGCTCTCACCAACAAGACCAACCACTCAAACATGAGCTGAGCAAGAATGACACCAATGAACATGGACCTATGAGGCCTCAACTCTATACAAAATACTTCAGGAAAATAAGTAGAGCTGAGGTCAGGAGAGGTGGTCCTTCCCAGAGCAATACACATCAATTGTTTGTCCAGTACCAAATGTTCAGCCCTGAAAACATACATAAGTATAACATCATGTGGTCTCAACAGGTTATAGTTAGGAATCTATATGTATAAACAAATGCATATATGCATGTAATCACAATTAATGCAACAAAGAGGTTAAGAATTCAAAGGACAGTGGGAAGAGGTATATGAGGGTTGGAGGGAAGAAAAGGAAAGGAGAAATATAATTAAATCACAATCTCAAAACTAAACAAAAAGTTGAAAATAACACACAGTATACAATTAAAATAAGTAATTGATGAAATGATTAACTATTTAAAAAGTAGTGATAAAACTTATAAGCACAAATAGAAAGCTCTGTATAAGGATTTATGAAACACAAATTTTTTACTGCACCTTAAAACTTTACTGCTGGAATAGAATGCAATTAAATTTTCACATATTTCTGCTTTCAGTCTAGTCAATCTAACTGTTTTGGTCAAAGCTCAGGAAGAACATTAAATTTCATTCCTCAGTTGACTTATTTACTTGAAAGAATAAATAGTTTAATACACTTTGAAAGCAAATTAAGATATATTTTTATGATTACATCATAGTATAAGTTGCTTGTTCTCAAAGAAGAGTTACAATGCTGTATTTGAAACAATATTCTTGAATATTCTGTATTCTGGTCCATTGAAATCCATGGGTAAATCTTGTACTTGCAATGGATTTCAGCAATCTAACTCTGGTCATTAGGAAATGTCAGCTCCATGACATCTGTGTATGTTACACCCAAGTAGGAGTTGACAATAAACTGAACATTATAATCTACTAATTACCAATTTCAGGTTTTTTTAAATGTAATATTGAGATACAGCCAAAGCAGTGAAGAAGGGATGGTTTTCAAAATTCTTGTAAGCAGAGATTTCATCACCATGGAAAAGCATTGCTGATTGCTATTTTAATGTAATGGGTTCATCTTTCACTGGAAGGATAATCTTACCAAACATACAGGCTGTAAAACCATATAGTACCGTTTACTTCTTTCATGTAAAAAATAGTGTCATGATTAGAACATATAGATAGGCCCACCAGACACACGCTTTTCTCTAAAGCATAAACCCTTTTCTCACACTACGTAGCATGTGTAGAAATTTCCCCTTGTGAGTGCTAACAATAGTAAAAAACATAAGATTCTAGCAGAGAAGACACCATTTTGACTTGGCTCAGACTCTGACAGCTTGATTCAACACTTTCGCACCATTAGTGCAAACTATAGAATATGGAAAACAGCAGAAAACATTTTAGATTAGAATCAAAAGAGCCTTTGGGACCATACTGTTAAAACTCTACACATTGTGTGCAGCAATAGAAAATTCAGGTTGCTTTTAGCCAGTGATGCCTCTGCTGGGGAAAAAAAGTTTTTACAACCCTTCTCTGAGAAGTGAGCACTTTTTCCCTGGTTAGCTAAGATTTGTAAGAATACAAAAATACGGATTTCAATGAGCTTAAGGAAAGTAAGTATGAGCCATTCTGCACTTGATAACTATAGTTTCTATCAAAAAAAAAAAAAGGTTAAGAATGATAGTGGCATCTGGATAAGGGCAGTTTATAACACATGAAAAATGTAGAAGAAAATATGTTGGTCTGCTAGGGTCTTTCATGTGCCAAGAATGTGAATTTGAACAGATTAATTCTCACTATAGTTCAGTTTCTCATTAATCACAGGACAGGAGGACTAAGAGATATTTCACCCAGGAAGGATAGTATCTTAACCTCTCACTAATGCTGGCTATTGATCTCATCATCACCATGATGATGATTTAGTTTGCTTGTAATTTGCTGGCCAATGGCATCACTTTAGCTGGCATGGTAGCTAGATAAGGAAAAGTTAAAGAACTACTTGAGAAGGTTGATATACCATTTAGTTCAGTTGGACATGCATGTTTAGAAGAGGATTATAGGAAGTAAAGCTATAAGAATTGGTGAAAGAAGACTTTAACCAACTTTGAGAGATGTCACCATTGCAATGTGTGATGAATTCATACATTCTCTGATTCAGTTTTGAATCTAAAGGACTGGAGAATCAACATTGACAACTTTTTTTATTTTTATTTTTTTTTGATACTTTATTTACATTTCCAATATTTCGCCCTTTCTAGGTCTCCTCTTTGGAAACCCCCTATCCCCTCACCCTCCCCCACCTCTATGAGGGTATTCTACCTCCTACCCGCCTGCCCACCCACTCTTGTATTCCCACCTTGACATTCCCCTTTACTGGGGCCTCTAATACCCTCAGGCCCAAGGGCCTCTCCTCCCCCTGATGGCCAACAAGGCCCTCCTCTGCCACATATGTGGTCTGAACCATGGGTCTCTCCATGTGTATTCTTTGGTTGGTGGTCCAGCCTTCAGGAGGAAGGGGAGGGGGGTGTCAGGCCAGTTGACACTGTTGCTCCCTCCATGGGGCTGAAAACTCCTTCAGCTCCTTCAGTCCCTTCTCCCACTCTTCCATCTGGGACCTCACTCTCAATCTAGCAGTTACTGTAAAGTGAAACTTGGGTATTCCGAACTTTTGGGCTAATATCCACTTATCAGTGAGTACATACCATGTTCGTTCTTTTGTGACTGAGTTACCTTGCTCAGGATGATAAATTCAAGTTCCATCCATTTGCCTGCAAATTTCAATAATCATTGTTTTTAATAGCTGAGTAGTACTCCATTGTGTAAATGTACCACATTTTCTGTATCCATTCCTCTGATGAGGGACATCTAGATTGTTTCCAGCTTCTGGCTATTATAAATATGGCTGCTATGAACATAGTGAAGCATGTGTCTT
>CM052704.1:59014549-59084204 GCA_028551405.1 Uromys caudimaculatus
GGAGGGGAGGGGAGGAGAGGGGAGGGGAAAGGAGGGGAAGGGAAGGGAAGGGAAGGGAAGGGAAGGGAAGGGAAGGGAAGGGAAGGGAAGGGAAGGGAAGGGAAGGGAAGGGAAGGGAAGGGAAGGGAAGGGAAGGGAAGGGAAGGGAAAAGTCTGAGACATTGTCTCTGTCTTCTAAGGCTGTTTCTTGCCCAAACACCCTCAGTACCACAGTGAGTGAGCTCTATGCCTCTACCCTTAAAAAGAGAAGAAACATAAGTGACTCAAGAAGTTGGAGATTGCAAAATAGATAATCATTGTGAAAGCATTTCTTAGTTTGGACTAAGTCAGCAAAGAATTAAAAGAACAAACTCAGTTTAGTATTTACACATCTAAATTCACTAGCTGACTTAAAGGAAGCAATAATGAGAGTTTATCAACACAGGGGGTAGGGTATTGAGAGCTGGAAAAGAGGCAGATCTAATTAAGAGATTCATTACTGTGGAAAGTGAGCCATATTAGGGTTTATACAGCCTAACATGAGAATATACACATAAGAAAAATTACAGTTTTATCCTCTATAACATCAGGAGATTTCCATCTATAGTTTAGGCATTTGTGATTAAAAATAGAGATATGTTGGCTTCTCATCTGTGAGTTTTCTAATAAAATTATATAAAGATCACTATTTTAGGCAAAACTGTTTATATTGCTCTTTACACCTTGTTTTTGTAGACATGATCACACTCTGAAGCTCAAACAGCCCTCTACTTCATGGTAATTAATCCTCCTGTCCCAGCCCCAAGCATACCTGACTATATGGGGCAAGACAGTATCTTACTTCACTACTGCAGTCTTCATATTAGTGGTTTGGCCACTGTATGTTCTTGAGGGTGTGGAATTTACAGGCATGTCAAATGAAGAGATTGAGGCATGTGAACTGCTGTTCTGTGCCGAATCTTCCAGCCATTTATCTAATTTTTCTACATGGTCCACTGCATTAAAAGATCCACTCATAGTGATGGACCAGAGATTACCTCATTATTCTGCATTCCAAAAAGGAAATACAATCTGCACATAAACCCCAGAATTTGGTTCTAACCAGTGAAGAGCTTGTGGAATTTAGATTGGAAGGCTTCTTTCTAGTATTTTACTGTGTTACCAATGATTTTATTCTTTCTATGGAAGGTTTAGAAATGGTGATTTTTATGTTGGTGTTTGTAGACCTCAAAAGAAATGAAAAGGTCCTAAAAGGATCCAAAGGCAGAGCTATAAAAAGGTCTGGAACTATGTGGGGCACAAAACTCCATTGTCCAAACCTGCCCCGCTGTAATTGTTATTTTTTTCTTCTGCTATGCCTATTCAAAGATCTTTGCTAGTCCATATATTGGGAATTAAAACTTGGCACTATATTAAGTTTTATTTTATATATCACTGCCTTATCCAATGCTATCAATCAGGATACCAATATACACATGCATGTGTGTGTACAGGTCTGTGCATGTGTATGCATGTGTGTGTATGCGTTTTTACTTATTTGTGTAAGTGTATATGATATGTATGCATATGTACTTGTACATGTGTGTGTTCAAATGTGTGTATGCATGTGGTATGTGTGTGCTTGTGTGTATGTGCATGTGTGTGGACGTGTGTGTGTGTGCATATGTGTCTATGTGTATAAACATGCAAATGTGGAATTTTCATCTAGGTTAAGGATAAAAATGAAGTTGAAAATAGAAGAACAGGAAATAATCAAAGATACTGTGGTATCTGGTACACAAAAAGTAACACGGTTGCAGAGTAGGCATCCTCAGTAAAGCTGCCTTGTCAAGATATAGTTGGTGACAACTTGCACAAGTAAAAACAACCTTCAATTAGAGTTGCTGAATAAAACCTTCTGTTTTCAGAAAATATCCCTAATGGAAATCCAGAATATGCTGGGATGGTCACATGTTTTTCATTCATGTAATTTTGCATAGATAACATGTATTTACATTGCACATCAAAACAAGGCAAAAGCTATAAGTAGGCATTAAAATACAAACAACTGAAAAGTGAAGTAATTGCTATGGGGTTGTTTTTGAAGTAAAGTAGAATGATCAGGTTTCTGAAACATTTGCTTTGATGAGAGATGTTAATGTTTCCACTGGAAAGTTGTTTAAATTTACTGCCCAGGATCAGGAGTGCTTTCTCTTGCAGCCATAATAAGGGTGATTAAACAAAAGAAAAAAAAAATACCATGGATGGATTTTTTTTTTTTCTTTGATTCTAAAAAGGTAATTGTGTAGCTCTTGGGGTTTCTCTGTGTTCAATTGAAACTGATATCCACCCTCAAAATAATTTCCCATTAGACTCTTTTGACTTCCTTGATTTCAGAATCCAACCTGCTAAGTCAAGTCCTAGTATCTTAGGGATTCCTGCCCCCACTGAAAAGAAAAAACAAAAGGATTTTAGTTAGATCTTTCTCAGATTGATTGGTTGATTTGAAGTAGTGTTTTGAGTCAATTAAAAAGTTTAAAATGCTGAGAATACCTCCAACTTCTCAGACTGAACCTTTAAAAAGTAATTTTCTTGCAGGGAAGTACGTGGAAAAACCTCCCATGTGCTGCTGAGTGCTTTTCTTTGGAATTCAGAAGGGCTTTTGTTCTAGGAAGCCAGGGGCTTGGTTTGCCAGGTGAGTTTTTCAGAACTTCCACAGCCTTGCTGGCGAGGAGTGGGTGCTCAGTATTTATGTGGGAGAAGTCATTAGGAAGTCAGCGAGGGGATCTCTGAGACACCAGTGATTTATATATTATGCCTGGTGTGATGATACAATCCTTTGAAAACAATTGGCTTTCCAGCTGTGAAGTCAGCAGATTTTGAGGAGGGAGGATGACAGATGACAAGCTTCCTGATTTTGACAAATAAATCTGACTGACTAACACCAGCAAAAGAATTTTATATCTTAACGAATGCTGTTTACAAGAGAAAAACAGAATTTTAACAACACATTTCCTCTCAGGATTTCAACAGGTCTTACTTTATCAGGTCTCCCTGACAACTCAGAACTGAAACAGATTCACTGCCTACTCAGCAGTGTGCTTTTCTTTGTGTTTGCCACCTAAAACTCTCCCATGATACAGAGTTCATTTGTTGTACTCAGTTTGCAATCTTCATTCTCTGCAAAGGTCTTGGTTCATTGTCTATTGGGGTCATGCGTGTATATCTTGTGCAGGAGGGTGTCCAGCTTACAGCTGCTCAGGTAGTATTGTTGAACTCAAAACACTTTGTTAGCACTCATTAAGCCATTTTTATGTGCCAGGTACAGGGTATTCTTTCCAGTGTGTTAGTCTTTTCCCCCACCCCCAGTCCCTCCCCCCAGCTCTAAAGAAAAAGCTGATAATCAAGATGTAAAGGGGAAACATTTGCTTTGGCTCCTTGTTTCAGAGGTTTTATTCCATGAACTACACCTTCAGAACAGCAATGAGACAGCATATCAAAGGGAGAAGCATGAAGCAGAACAAAACTGTTCATCTCAGGGCAGCCTACCTTATTCTCACACCAAGCACCATCCTAAGTCCCATCTCTTGAAAGTTTTACCACCTCTCCATGGAGCCATAAACTGGTGACCAAGCCTTCAACACATGAACTTTGATGTGGAGGAATTTTAATCCAGCAACATAGCTTAGCTGCTCTGGCAAGGGATCCAAAGATATGATCCAGCTGGAATGCAGACACGCCCAGGATTACAGCATGATCTAGGTGAATACAGACACACCCTTAGTACACATCTTTAATCCCTAGCAATGAAGGCATGGTTAGTTTATAGAAGAAAGCAGCCATGTTAACAAGTGATATCTAATTGAGGGGCAGACAAAGTGAGTACACAGAGCGAAATTTCACAGAATGCGTCAGAGATAGGGTATGCCCAACTCACATGAGAACAGCAGAGGAAGAGAGGCTACTTAAAAGATCTGTGAGAAAGAAAAAGCTGTGTGGTGTGGTGGGTATATGACAGTTTTACCAGAATAGTTTTATAGAGACAGGTTACAGAGAGAACAAACTAGACACAGGTGAATACAAAATGAGTTGGAGAATGAGAAGAAGCCAGAAGATTAGAACATACAGCCAAAGTTAGTACACAGCCACGCAGAGAAATTTGATCAGAAGCTGAGAAAAGCCAGACTGAATCAGTCAGTTTGGGAGATTAGGTTGCAAGGAGGCTCAAACTTCCAGGACTGGGAGTAGGTATAGTTAGAACACAGAAGGAAACTCTTTGGACTCAGCCTAAGCCACATATTTGAATAGTTTTGGTATGGTCTCATCTCATCACTCCATATGAGGAAATAAAAGTGATATTTACACTTTGAGAGCAGCAAGATTCAAAGCACAAGAGCTAAGAATGCATTAATGACTTTGTTTAGTTTTCCTATAGAAAGCCTTATGGGGAGGTTAGATAAATATTAAATGACCTTGGGGAGGCAGAATCAAGAACTGAATTCAAGTATGCCCAACCCACATTTAATATGCATTTATTGTTTTTGAAATGATAATATAATTACATCATCACCACCTTCCCAATTCCTCCTTCTAGACCCTTCCACATACCCCTACTCCCTCTTTTCTGAATCCATGACCTTTTAAAGATTATTATAGTTGAGTTTCAAGGACTTCCATAAAGAGCAATTTTTCCAGAGACTAACAACTTTCTCTGTGGATTATTGCTGTGGCAATTTAATTATTCCATTGACTTTTGTTGGCTAGTTTTTCAGAGCATAGAGTATTAACAATTCTGTTTAGTGAGCACACAACCTAAATGTCACCTTGGCTAATATAAACACCTCTAAGCATAGTGTTCCAATAGGGGCAAGGCCAGAGTTGGTACTGTAGCCACTGTACCATGGTCTTCTGTTGAGTCTGTTTAAATGGATGACCTTTATTTTTCTCTGTTAGTCACTGTAAGACTCAGAATAGAATTCCTTTTGTAACTTCATAGTAATACTGACAACGTATAAAAAGAAAGCCAAGGATTAAACAGTCAACATTGGGATCTGAGGAAAGCTTCTTGTAACCATGTCTACTCAGTAATGGGAAGGGTTAGCTCTCAGGACAAAGACAATTTAGAGGAAACAATTCTTAATTTCAGTATTTTATCTACCCAACAATATAATCAACTCTAAATGCCACAAGTCTTTACACTGAGGGACAGATTAACTTATTAATTACTAGTTTATTCACCCTCAAGGTCATTAATCAAGGAGTTAAGAGCTTAAAATGTCATTCAAAAGATTTAAGGAAGGTTCTAAGTCATCTTTAGCATGATCAGGATTTAGATACTAATCTAACTTAGATACTAAATAACTTAGAAACTCTTTCATTCTGATGTCTGCTCTGGTTTTTAGTATACGTTCCGACTTAGTGGATAGTAAGTGTGTGTGTGTGTGTGTGTGTGTGTGTGTGTGTGTGTGTGTGTGTGTGTGTATACTTAATTTAGAAAAATTCTTAAATGATGCTGTGAGCTAGTTGTAAATTTTTTCAATCATATTACAATTTATCCCAGCTGAATTTAGGCTTCTCAGAAGAATGTCCAGAAGTGATCACAATAATAACAGTGCAGATTTTGACACTAGATGTACACAACTAAAAGTAAATTGCAGAAGAATATGCAAATGCATGTTGAGTAGCAATGCTACCAATCATTCGCACTTTTAATTATAGTAAAAGTTCTTGCAAACGTAATAATGAATGTTGTAAAGTTAGGAAACACTAAATTCGTATGAACTGAGATTTTCACAAACAAACTTTTGTTGCTTGGATATTCATAAAAGTAAAGCATTCAGTTGCACACTATCATCCGCTATATGAGAACGTGAGCAGGTGGTCATGTATGCATGACACGTTAACTGGTATCTCTCCTCAGACACACACATGTATATATTTGCCTTATGAATGCTATTGTGCTGTATTGTACAAGAAATTGCCACAGTTTGCTAAGTGCATAAATACAGGAGAACATGTAATCTGCACCCTATTTAACATTTTCCCCTACCATCTGAAATGTATTCTTCAACTGCTGTTTAAGGATTTCCAAACAGTTTGATAACTTTGCTTAGAAAGGTGCCAATATTTCTTTAATGCTATGTGAAGATGTCCTCGCAGGGGCTGTGGCTTCCCACTACCCAATTTTATCCTTCATCATTTGAGGTTATGTCCTAGTGACTTAAAAGGTTATAATCTGTCTCATTCTGGTAAAGGACATTCTGCCTTTTCCTATAGTATGCATGTGGTCACATATTTTTATGGATAGTCTGAGATGAACAAAACCACAGTATTCTTCTAGGCACATTGACAACTATGTAGGGAATGGAATTTAAAAAAAAAGAAAAAACCTTCGAAGATGCACCCAGAGCTTTGAAGCCATGTGATATCAAGATCCAGTCTTAATTCCAAAGCACTTAGAGAACAAAAGCTTCTGAAATTTTGGTGCTGTGAAGTGATTTTTCCATCAGATTCAGAGGAGAACCAGTATGAGAAAATCTGACTTTGTTCTTGCAAGTATCACTGTGTGTGTGTGTGTGTATGTGTGTGTATCTTTCTCTGTCTCTCTGTCTCTGTCTCTGTCTCTGTCTCTCACTCTGTGTGTGTGTGTGTTTGTCTCTCTATGTCTCTGGGTGTGTGTGTGTGTGTGTGTGTGTGTGTGTGTGCATGTGTGTGTAGGGAGGGGGACAGAGAGAGAAAAATGGGTTAGGAGATGTATATTTGTATGTTCCAAAGCAACTTGTGGCATACTGAAAAGATAAAAGACAGACTTTTAAAACAAATTTTAAAAATTACCATCATGTGAAATTTGTAGAGTACTAACAAGTATTAGTATCTATTCATTTAATTAAGAAATGCAAGTATCCAATCTGAAAAGTTTTGGCTATTCCAGCTCTGCTATCTTACACAAAATAGCAAATTTGACATTCCAATCCTGAGCAAAGGCAGCAGATCTTTTCTAATGTTTTTGAACTATTCTATTTACTCACATTCCGCAATCCACATACTCAGCATATAAATGCATTGATGTAGTTGTGCTATGAAGAGAGGCTATGAATGTGAAGAGAGAAGAGAGGGATGTAGGAGTAGAAAGTAGGGGAAAATGTTATAATTAAATTACTACCTCAAAACAACTAGCAGCAATAACAACAATACCAAAATACAAGATCCTAATATATTCGATAACATTTATGGGCGTGTAGGAAAAAATAAACAGGATATGTTTACTTGCTATCAATATTTTTTATTTTTCTATTTTTTATTTCTTTCTTTTATTGGAAATAGATCTGTCAAGTTTTCTGAGGTTTGAAGGGATTTTTCCAACAGATTCAACAGAGAACCAGTATGAAAAAAATCTGACTTTTGTTCCTGCATCTTTCTCTCTCTCTCTCTCTCTCTCTCTCTCTCTCTCTCTCTATATATATATATATATATATATATATATATATATATATATATATCCTGATTATGATTTTTCCTCCATCCACTCCTCCTAATTTCTCCCCATCTCCCCTCCCATCCATATCCCTTTCTGTCTCTCATTAGAAAACAAGCAGACTTCTAAGGGATTTTAATAAAATATAACATAATAAAGTAAAACAAACTCATCAGAATGACAAAATAAACAAATACAAGGAAAAGAACCCAAGAAAAAGTACAAAAGACACAGATGCAGATGCGAAGCCATAATACATATGCGAAAGACCTGTAGGGTTAAAAAGAAGAGAGAGAGAAAGGGGGAGAGAGAGAGAGAGAGAGAGAGAGAGAGAGAGAGAGAGAGAGAGAGAGATAAAGCCATTTAGTTTTCTGTTGTCCACCTACAACTGGGCTTATGGCCTATTCTTTTTGTTTTTTGTTTTTTTTCTTTATGGCCTATTCTTAAGATTAGTTTGTTTCCACAGTGAGACTACCTTGGAGGAACTAACTTTTCCTTTGCAAGTGGTTATCAATTGGAGATAGCTTCTGGGTTTGGGATGGGGACATGTGTTCTCTTGTCTTTTCAGCTCTAGGACCCTGTCTATATAGACTTGTGCAGGCCCTAAGGATCTTTCCTCAGTCTTGAGTTTGTATGTGTGTAGGTCTTGTTCTGTTTAGAACGCTCTCTATTCTTTTTAGCCTCCATAGTCTTTTTCCCCCAAGGGGAGAGATTTGATGGAGACATCCCATTTATGGCTGAGTGTTCCAAGATCTGTCACTCTCCACATAGTGTCTAGGTGTAGGGCTTTTGTATTTATCCCCAGGGGCTGCAGAAGGCAGCTTCTCTGATGATGGTTGAGCAAGGTTCCATCTATGAATGTAGTGGAATGTCATCAGGAGTAAATCTCATACTACAATAGAACAGTAGTGTTTGGTTTTACCCCAGGTCCCTGGGCTATCTAATCTCAGGTAATACCATGAACCCTTGATAGGAATTCACTATCTTTACAAACCCAAACAGGTTTTGAGGGTATTTAAGTTAACTCTAACTTTTTTCTAAATACTGTACTAATAAATGAGAAACTTTTAGCAGGGGTTTAGGAGTGGAGGCTGAGGAGTTGTGAGGAAAAATGTATACCCCCATCTTGTTATTTATTGACCTCTTTGAATAGTGATGAAGGTTTACATTTACTGAGAATGATTTCGCTTATAAGAATTTTTTTCAGCTTACGTCTAGGAGCAACCTAGTTTTAGGCCACTGCTTATGGATCATGGCTCTATGTTTAATTCTTTGCTGCTTTACTTCTCAATGCTTATGATAAAGATACTTTACTCAAAACAGCTAGAAAAATGCTGGCTCAGTTGCAAATGGTATTAACAGGAAGCTGGGAAGAATCAAAGGGGAGGATATTTTGGAACACACATTCTTGTTAGAGATTGAATTGCTGGAGGTCATCAAACTGGGAACACTGAAAAAAACTAGGGTTGAATCCAGAGGCTCCCACTGAACAGCATCACAAGAAGAGCAAGAAAGTCAGAGAGAATGAGACATATACCAATCAGACGAATGCAAAGAAGAGTTTTGGAGAATTCTTATATGTGTCTCTTCTCTCTCTCTCTCTCTCTCTCTCTCTCTCTCTCTCTCTCTCTCTCTCTCACACACACACACACACACACACACACACACACACACACACACACACACACACACAAAGTACTTGAAAAACCCTGGCTTAGAGGAGGAGGAAAGAGTAAGAACCGGAGAGAAAGGAGGACACCAAGAAAACAAAGTCCTCTAAATCAACATGAGCAATGATCCTATGAATTCATGGAGACTGAAGCAGCATGCAGAAGCTCTGCATGGATCTGCATCAGGTTCTCTGTGTATATAGTATGATTCCAGTTTAGTGTTTTATGGGATTCCTGAGTTTGTGCCTGAGTGGGTCTCCAATTCTTACGCCTTCTCTTGGGCTCATTTCCTTCTGTTGGTTTGCCTTTCCAACTTTAATGTGATCATTTTTGTTTTATTTTACTATATTTTAATTTTTTATATTTCTAGAAAATGAAAGGGTAAAAATCTAGTCACTAGGATAAAGACTAACAAATGAACTATCACTTATACTTACTGGGAGAGGGGGAATCAGTTTTCTCCAGTAGTGACATTGGGTATATCAACTGTTCTGGAGCAAGCCTCACATTCAGGAATAATTGATTGAAGTTTAATTGGACCCCAACTTTCTGATGTGTACTTTCATTAGGTTACAATTTGTTGTTGTGTTATTTTGGGGATACAGTTTTATTTTTGTTGTTTTGGGGTGATTTTGTTATATTAGGCTTTTTGTTTGCTTTTTGAAAAAGAAATTACAGTTGTGTTGATAGGGAGAAGGTGAAGATCTGGAAGGATTTTGGAGAGAGGAAGAATATCTCAAAATATATTTAAACTAAAAATTGTTTTAAATACTTAAAATAATAATAATGAAGAAGCAAATTGCTATGGAGTTTGATGATTATCACTATTGATTCAGAGAAATGATAAATGATAAGAAACTAATAACAACATATGGATATGCAGCACAGGTGAGCTGTCCTATATTATTCTGTAATTCAGGTTGTAATGCGGTTTCTATACTGTCATTACCCAAAGACACCTGTCTCAAAAAATACTAGATGCATATTAAAAACAGGACTCTTCTCACCTCTGGAGGTTGATATTGGGAATCTGCTTTTCTCCGAATTCTTTCTCAGACTTGCCATTCTGAGTAGCAGTAGTATTTAAAAGCAACTGCTCTATGTTGAGATAAACTTATGAAATATGATAGAAACTTACTGTGTCTTATATCAGAGTATAGCTGGTCCTAGAGTTAGAATCCAGCTACTTCTTCACCATATCCTGGAGTAATGGTGCAAGATTTCCTTTCTCATAAGGAGAACTCATGGTCCCAGCCCAAAAGAGGACTCTAGAGATAGGCATTTTATTTCCCAGAAAACACCTGGGTCATGTTTTTTTTTTTTCATGGTGAATGCTGCTATCAATATAGTTTAGCCTGGTCTATACGATAAAAAGCCAAGGCTATACAGACACAGAGAATCTAAGAAAATAAATTTTCATGATTAGTTCTCAAGTAGTCCTTTTAGAAGACAAATACAGTGTACCGAAGTAAAGACTATTTCACTGAGATTAATGGTTCTTGCATCTAATATCTCTGCAGCATTTGGTTCTATATCAGTAGGCAAGACACTGATAAGACGGCATCTTTAATGAAGTGATGACACATTGAATTAATATATACCTACTGTCTTAGTTAGAGTTTCATTGTTGTGAATAGACACCATGACCAGGGCAATTCTTATAAAGGGTAACATTTAATTGTGGCTGACTTACAGTTTTAGAGGTTCAGTCCATTATCATTATGGTGGGAATCATGGCATCATACAGTCAGACTTGGTGCTGGAGGAGCCAAGAATTCTACATCTTGATCTGAAGGCAGCATGGAAGATACTGTCTTCTGCAGGCAGCCAGGAGGAGGTTATTTTCCCTACTTCGCAGAGCTTGAGCCCTAGGAGTTCTCAAGGCCCACCCATACACTGACACACTTTCTCTACCGAAGCCACACCTAATTCAAGTCCACACCTTCTAATAGTGCCTATTCCCATGGGTCAAGTATATTCAAACCACCATGCCTGTAATTCAGACTCAAATTGTCTGTAGAAAATATATGGCTTTCTCTGGGTAAGTGGCTGGTAGTGAGACCATTGCAACTGTCAGCTAATGAATTAAAAATCACAAGCAGAGAAATTCTATCTGAAATCCCACCAATGTGGGACCTTGTGTGTTGTGGGCTGGGAAAGAGAATAAAGAGAGGGGACAGAACTTTCAGGGCAATCTGTGCCTGTGGAGAGAATGAATATTGGGGGGGGAATGAATATTGGGGGGGGAAAGTATCCTAATTTATGAGTTATATTCCTTCCAAATGTTTGCCAGAACTTGAAACTCTGTTTTGGAAAAACACTCATACTTGAAAATCTATTGCAATTAATCTGGCTATTGCCTGACTTCGTTATTACTATATTTTATGGTCTGTATCTACTCTACTAGTTGTTGATTCCACTCTTGGCTGAAAGTACTTTTGGGTCTGCTTTTAAGTATGTCAATCTGAGGGATGGTGTTTGCCAGATATTTAATAATGGTGAGCAAAGTCATTTACATTGAAGATTATTATCACAACCTAAGAAATGGAAAGTCAATAGAATAAAACTGACTATATTGTCTCAGTGGAGTGCCAGACTTAAAATAGATGATTTACAGACAAAGAAAGTGACATACTGTATTAGTCATGGTTCTCTAGAGCCACAGAACTTATAGGTAGTCTCTATATAGTAAGGGAATTTGTTGATGACTTACAGTCTGTAGTCCAACTCCCCAACAATGGTCAGCAGCAGCTGTGAATGAAAATCCAAGAATCTAGCAGTTTCTTAGTCCCACAAGGCACATGGGCAAAGAAGAGAGAATCTTCCTTCTTCCAATGTCCTTATGTAGGTTTCTAGCAGCAGGTGTGGCCCAGATTAAAGGCATGCATGCCACCACACCTGAAACTTGGTTTCCAGACTCAAGATCTAGATCACAGGTGAGCCTTCTAATTCTGGATTGTGGTTCACTCCAGATATAGTCAAGTTGGCAATCAGGAATAACTACTACACTCTACCTACCAATTGTCAACTTGACACAAATAATATCTCATGTCCACATGAAATAAAAACAAGGTCATGAATATGCCAAAAATGATATAACTATACCTTGTTCAATCACAAACACATTTGTAAATTTACAATGGGGCAATGACCCTTGGGAACATTCCTTTAGTATCTCAACTTAAATAACAACTGATGTTAAGAAATTGGAAGACAAATATGTTCTTAACAAAATACAGAAGCATTCATATTACTTTATAATCTTCATTTCTGCAGCTGGTTACGTGGTCTTAGCTGGTATTTATAACTACCTTTCTCTACTACACATTCTGTATTTCCTCCACCCTCAGCAAGCACCTCAGCAGGTCTTGGCTCTTTTCCTGGAGGAGTGACCCATATCTTCATTCCTGATGGGTCTGCATCCTTTGTCATCCTGTTTGATTTAGGCTGTTATAGTTTCCCATTGACTTTAATCATAGGACATGGTAAATAAGAGACACCCTAAGGGATCTCCTGCACTCCAAATATAATCCTTCTTACCTCCATTGTGGAGAGGCAATCCAATTTCCCCATGATAGTCTGGATCTATCACCCCTCCTAACACTGTTATTCTTTTCTTAGCCTGTTGGTTTAAGGGCATTAGAAGCCCAAAATGACCAGGGGGAAGTCTGACCTTCCAGTTCAATGGAATACTTGTTGTGGCTCCTGGTGGGAGCACTCCCCCCTCTGGAACCAAAGCTTCTAGACCAGCAGAACCTAGAGTTGTGGGGACAGGAAGCAGAAATTTTCCTAGAGGGTCACAAGGAGTGATAGTGAATGAAACTATTTTCCTTTCCACCCCTTGATTCCTGGACCCATGGATCCTGGCTATAGGAGAAACTGTACCACATATTGGACGCTGATTCAAAGCATATACTGCCTCCTGAAGAAATCTGCCCCAGCTCTCCATGCTGCTGCCACCTAATTGGCACTGTAACTATGTCTTCCAAAGGCCATTCCATCTTTCTATCAGACCAGCTGCCTCAGGATGATGGGGGACATGGTAAGACCAGTGAATTCTGTGATTGTGGGCCCACTGTCACACTTCTTTGGCTGTAAAATGAGTCCCTTGGTCAGAATCAATACTATGTAGAATACCATGACAATGAATAAGGCATTCCATAAGTTCATGGATGGTGGTTTTGGCAGAAGCATTACATGCAGGAAAGACAAATCCATAACCAGAATAAGTATCTACTCAAGTAAGAACAAATCATTGTCCTTTCCACGAAGGAAGTGGTCCAATGTAGTCAACCTCCCACCAAGTTGCTGGCTAATCTCCTCAAGGAATGGTGCCATATCTGGGTCTCAGTGTTGGTCTCTGCTGTTGGCAGATCTGGCATTCAGCAGCAGCTGTAGCCAGGTCAGCCTTGGTGAGTGGAAGCCCATATTGTTGAGCTCATAACCTCCATCTCGGCCACCATGGCCACTTAAAGAAGCTAATGCCATTGAGCATCTTGATAAATTAGGTGATTGTGTGTACAAAACCTTCTAGAAGATGTGGAAACATTTTGAAAATGACTTTGCTGGCTGGTTGCTCTTAGCATCTCTGGAAAAGATGATGAAGGAAAAGAAGGAGTTGTATGATAAAATTGAATGGATCCAAATGCAAAAAACCAATCTAAAAGTTGCTAAGTGTGTCCTTGAAGAGAATCTTCTTTCCAGCAGCCATAGAGCACAAGTTGCAGAAAATCAAATTGAAGCCCTCATTATAAGGTTGGCTGAATTACAGTGAAAATTGAAGTCTCAGCTTCAGAGAGTGTCAGCAGTTAAAGTAAGGGCATTAATTAGCAAAGAAAGGGATTCTATAACTTGGGATGGGGATGTGTGGGAGGACCGAAGCTTAGAATTTTGAATCTTCAGATTCTCAATGGTTTACCCCACTCCTGGTACCAACTTCTGTATTAATCAGGATTCACTAGAGCCACAGAACTTATAGGTAGTCTCTATATAGTAAGGGAATTTGTTAATGACTTACAGTCTGTAGTCCAACTCCCCAAAAATGGTCAGCAGCAGCTGTGAATGAAAATCCAAGGTCCTAGCAGTTGCTTAGTCCCCAAGGCACACAGGTGAAGAAGAGTGAATCCTCCTTCTTCCAATGCCCTTACGTAGGTCTCTAGCAGCAGGTGTGGCCCAGATTAAAGGCATGCATGCCACCACACCTGAAACTTGTGTCTTCCAGACTCAAGACCTAGATCACAGGTGAGCCTTCTAATTCTGGTTATAGTTCACTCCAGATATAGTCAAGTTGACAATCAGAAATAGCCACTACACATATTATAAAATATTATTAGATGGACATAATACCTATATGGTGGTTAATATGGTATCAGTATGAAATGTCGTCACTAATTGTACATATAGGGAATCAGCTTCTGAAGTTCGTATTTAGAAAACCAGCATTCTTCGGTCCTTCCTTTGTGTCTAGGGTCTCTTGTATAACTCTACTATATAGTTTGTATCACCATAGATGACAGTAAACACTTTTCCAGGATTGAAGGGGGGAAATATTAAACGGAAAAATATGCCTCCATGACTGTAGCCTTATCTCCAGATTGATAAATTCTTTACTGGGGGAGGATTTAAATGACTCCATGTCATGAAAGTAAACGAGTACTTGGGTTTTGCAAATCTAAAGACACAGAAGGGTACCTGAGAAGCTGTAAACCTGATAATAAATGTCACAATAAATGTGTTTTCTGGAGATGGATCTTTTGAGAATAACTCAATGGACTCAATCATTTTTATTTCATATCCATAGGAAACATATTGTAGGCTTAGATTTTTCAAAACCTACTTTATTTATGGGCCTTACATGCTTCAATCTCCCTTCTAACTCATGGGCCAGTGGTACAAGAACAAAAGGATTAGTAGGAAAGGAGTGTTGTGAAGTAATTCCTTGGGGTGATTCCACTTTTCACTGTCAGGATACCAGCACTCTACTTCCATAGCAAACACCAAACAGAAATCACTAGCGCTGGTACAATCCAGCAGAAATGGCAAGTCTTACCCTCACTGGCAGGAGTCAGTAAAAGCAGCTGGAATTCTACAAAAGAAATTCTTTTGTGCATTTCTCTCTAGGAAGTGAAGATCAATGAAGACCAGAGAAGCCTTGCATGGTGTAAAAATTCAAGAACATCCTCTGACTACTTATGGGGTTTCATTTATATTCTTTTTAGACATCTCGTGTCTGTTTTCAGCAAAGCATCACATGTTTTCTCATAAGATAGCTTCCATCATGTGATACAACTAGTTGTTAAAGAAACCAGAAACTTCCACTTTAACACATTGTCATCTTTGTGAAATGTCAGTGTGGCATTTTATCCTTAGGTTTTTGGAATCTAAATTAGTATCCTTGCTGAACATTTGCTTAACTAAAATGATGTCTGTCTATCGCCTTAGTTTATT
The DNA here is from genome assembly GCA_028551405.1 of Uromys caudimaculatus. Lineage (NCBI taxonomy): Eukaryota > Metazoa > Chordata > Mammalia > Rodentia > Muridae > Uromys > Uromys caudimaculatus. The sequence goes on from CM052704.1 coordinate 59,030,099, forward strand.
CTTGGAAAGATGTAGAATTCAGCCCCTTTTGCAGAATAGAGGGACTAGGGATCATCTGGCTATTCAAGGCTGCATTTTTGGCCCTGACAAGTCCTTTGTGACTCTAATGGACATGTATCTTGAATTCAGAATTGCTGTCTCCTTTCTAGGTCTCCCTTTCAGAAACCGCCTATCCCATCCCCCCTCTCCCTAACTCTATAAAGGTGCCCCATATCCACCCACCCACTCCAGTCTTCCCACCCAGGCATTCCCATATACTGGGGCATCAAATACCCCAGGCCTAAGGGCCTCTCCTCCCACTGATGTCCAACAAGGCCATCCTCTGCCACATATGTGGCCAGCACCATGTGTATTCTTTGGTTTGTGGTCTAGTTCCCTGGAGCTCTGGGGGGTCTGACCTGTCAATACTTGCTCTCTCCATGGGGCTGCAAACCTCCTCAGCTCCTTCAGTTCCTTCCCCAACACCTCCATCTGTGACCCGCCAGCTCAGTCCAATGGTTGGCTGTGAGCATTCACCTCTGTATTTGTCAGGCTCTGGCAAAGCCTCTCAGAGGGAGCCTTATCAGGCTTCCATCAGCAAGAAATTCCTGGCATCCACAATAGTGTCCAGGTTTGGTGACTGCATATGGGATGGATTCCCTGGTGGGGCAGGCTCTGGATGGTCTTTCATTCAGTCTCTGTTCCACACTTTGTCTCCATATTTCCTCCTGTGAGTATTTTGTTCACCCTTCTAAGAAGCACTGAAGCATCCACATTTTGGTCTTCCTTCTTATTAGGCTTCATATGGTCTGTGAATTGAATCTTGGGTATTCTGAACTTTTGGGCTAATATCCATTATCAGTGAGTACATAACATGTATGTTCTTTTGTGACTGAGTTACCTCACTCAATATGATATTTTCAAGTTCCATCCATTTGCCTGCAAATTACATGAGGTCATTGTTTTTAATAGCTGAGTAGTACTTGATTGTGTAAATGTACATTTTCTGTATCAGTTCGTCTGATGAGGGACATCTGGGTTGTTTCCAACTTCTAGCTATTATAAATATGGCTGCTTTGAACTTAGTGGAGCATGTATCCTTATTATATGTTGGAACATCTTCAGGCATATGCCCAGGAGTGGTATAGATGGGTCCTCTGGTAAGACTATGTCCAATTTTCTGAGGAACCAACAGAATGATTTTCAGAGTGGTTGTACCAGTTTGCAATCCCACCAGCAAAGGAGGAGTGTTCCTCTTTCTTCATATCCTTGCCAGCATCTGCTGTCACCTGAGTTTTTGATCTTAGCCATTCCGACTGCTGTGAGGTGGAATCTCAGGGTTGTTTTGATTTGCATTTCCCTGATGACTAAGGATGTTGAACATTTCTTTAGGTGCTTCTCATCCCTGTGAGTTTCCTCAGTTGAGAATTCACTGTTTAGCTCTGTTCCCCATTTTTAAAATAGGATTATTTGTTTCTCTAGAGTCTAACTTCTTGAGTTCTTTGTATAGATTAGATATTAGCCCTCTATTGTATATGAGATTGGTAAAGATTTTTCCCAATCTGTTGGTTGCGATTTTGTCCTGTTGACAGCGTCCTTTGCCTTACAGAAGCTGTGCAAGTTTATGAGATCCCATTTGTTGATTCTTGATCTTATAGGATAAGCTATTGGTGTTCTGATCAGGAATTTTTCCCCTGTGCCCATGTGTTCAAGACATTTCCCAACTTTCTCCTGTATTAGATTCCATGTATCTGATTTTATGTGAAGGTCCTTGATCCACTTGGACTTGATTACCGTAGATGGAGACACCAAGATATTCCATGACAAAACCAAATTTACACAATATCTTTCCACAAATCAGGCCAAAGAAAGGATAATAGATAGAAAATGCCAACACAAGGAGGGAAACTACACCCTAGAAAATGCAAGAAAGTAATCTTCTTTCAACAAATCCAAAAGAAGATAGCCACACAAATATAAAAATAACATCAAAGATAATCAAAAGCAACAATCACAATTTCCATTATCTCTTAATATCAATGGAGTCAATTCCCCAAAAAAGACATAGACTAACAGACTGGATACATAAACAGGACCCAGCATTTTACTGCATACAGGAAATGAACCTCAGTGTCAAAGACAAATACTACCTCAGAGGAAAGAGCTGGAAAACAATTTTCAAAAAAAATGGTCCCAAGAAACAAGATGGAGTAGCCATTGTAATATCATTTAACATGGACTTTCAACCAAAAGTCATCAAAAAAGATAAGGAAGGACACTTCATACTCATCAAATGAAATATCTACCAAGAAGAACTGTCAATTTTGAACATCTATGCTACAAATGCAAGGGCATCCACATTCATATAAGAAACTTTAATAAAGGTCAGTGCACACATTGCACCTCACACAATAATAATGGGAGACTTCAATATCCCACTCTCATCAATGAACAGATCATGGAAACACAAACTAAACAGAGACACAGTGAAACTAATAGAAGTTATGAACCAAATGGATTTAACAGATATCTATAGAACATTGCATCCTAAAACAAAAGAATATACGTATTCCTCAGCACCTCGTGGTACCTTCTTCAAAACTGACCATATAATCGGTCACAAAACAAACCTCAACAGATGTAACAAGATTGAAATAATCCCATGCATCCTATCAGATCACTACGGATTAAGGCTGGTCTTCAACAGCAACAAAAACAACAGAAAGCCCATATATACATGGAAGCTGAAAAACACTCTACTCAATGATAACTTTGTCAAGGAAGAAGTAAAGAAAGAAATTAAAGACTTCCTAGAATTTAATGAAAATGAAAGTACAACATACCCAAACTTATGGGACATGACGAAAGCAGTGTTAAGAGGAAAACTCATAGCTCTAAGTGCCTCCAAAAAGAAACTGGACAGAGAATATACTAGCAGCTTAACAGTACACATGAAAACTCTAGAACAAAAAGAAGCAAATACACCCAAGTGGATTAGACTGGAAGAAATAATCAAACTCAGGGTTGAAATCAACCAAGTAGAAACAAAGAGAACTATACAAAGAATCAACAAATCCAGGGGCTGGTTCTATGAGAAAATCAACTAGATATATAAACCCGTAGCCAGACTAACCAGAGGGCACAGAGACAATATCCAAATTAACAAAATCAGAAATGAAAAGGGAGATATAACAACAGGAACAGGAAATTCAAAAAATCATCAGATCCTACTACAAAAGCCCATATACAACAAAACTGGAAAATATGGATGAAAAGGACAATTTTCTAGACAGATACCAAGTACCAAAGTTAAGTCAGGATCAGATAAATCATCTAGACACTCCCATAACCCCTAAAGAAATAGAAGCAGTCATTAAAAGTCTCCCCCCCCCCCCAAAAAAGCCCAGAACCAGATGAGTTTAGTGCAGAATTCTATCAGGCCTTCAAAGAAGACCTAATACCAATATTCTTCAAACTATTTCACAAAATAGAAACAGAAGGAACACTACCCAATTTGTTCTATGAAGCCACAGTTATGCTAACACAAAAACCACACAAAGACCCAACAAAGAAAGAGAACTTCGGACCAATTTCCCTTACGAACATTAATGCAAAAATACTCAATAAAATTCTCACAAACCAAATCCAAGAACACATCAAAAAGAGCATTCACTATGATCAAGTAGGCTTCATTCTAGGGATGCAGGGATGATTCAATATATGGAAATCCATTAATGTAATCCACTACATAAACAAACTCAAAGAAAAAAACCACATGATCTTTTCATTAGATGTTAACAAACCATTTAACAAAATTCAACATTCCTTCATATTAAAAGTCTTGGAAAGATCAGGAATTCAAGGTTCATACCTAAACATAGTAAACACAACATACATCAAACCAGTAGCCAACATCAAACTAAATGGAGAGAAACTTGAAGCAATCCCACTAAAATTAGGGACTGGACAAAGCTGCCCTCTCTCTCTATCTATTCAATATAGTATTTGAAGTTCTGGCTAGAGCAATTAGACAGAAACAGAGGTCAAAGGGATAAAAGTCAAAATATCACTATTTGCAGATGATATGATAGTATATTTAAGTGACACAAAAAACTCCACCAGAGAACTCCTGTAGCTGATAAACAACTTCAACAAATTGCCTTCCTATACTCAAAGGATAAACAGGCTGAGAAAGAAATTAGGGAAAAGACACCCTTCACAATACTCACAAAAAATATAAAATATCTTTGTGTGATTCTAACCAAACAAGTAAAATACCTGTCTGACAATAACTTCAAGTCTCTGAAGAAAGTAATCGAAGAAGACCTCAGAAGATGGAAAGATCTCCCATGCTTGTGGATTGGCAGGATTAATATAGTAAAAATGGCCATCTTGCCAAAAGCAATCTACAGATTCAATGCAATCCTCATCAAAATTCTAACTCAATTCTTCATAGACTTAGTAAGAGTAATTCTCAAATTCATTTGGAAAAACAAAACATCCAAGATAGTGAAAACTATTCTCAACATTCTGAGGGAATCAGCATCCCTGACCTCAAGCTGTACTATAGAGCAAGTGATAAAAACTGCATGGTATTGGTGCAGTGACAGGCAGGTAGACCAATGGAATAGAATTGAAGACCCAGAAATGAACCCACACACCTATGGTCACTTGATCTTTGACAAAGGAGCTAGAACCATCCAGTGGAAAAAAGACAGCATTCTCAACAAATGGTGCTGGTTCAACTGGCAGCCAACATCTAGAAGAATGCAAATTGATCCTAAGTGACTTCTTATGTTATCATATGGTTAGGCCAAGTCCTGACTCGCACAGGCATGGTCTTTACCTCAGTCATTCTCCCTAGATACACCCTTATCTTGAGCATTGTTTATAATTCAGTAGAACCTATCTTCTGGACCAAGCTATATGTACTTCATAAAGTACATACGTAAACCTTTCTAAGGGTTTGCTGTACTCATGGGACTGAGTTGTTATGAGAAAAAAAATCCAAAATTATCTAACATAATGGACTAGTGTCCAACACTCGAAGTTTGTTACAGCACCAGTATGTAAGTTGGGCTGAAGTGCTGAAGTGAGTTTCACTAATATATATATATATATATATATATATATATATATATATATATATATATACACACACACATATATATATTCATATATATATGAATATTTTAGAACATATTTGTATGTATGTTAGAATATAGATTAGAATATATAAAGACTATATAAGAATGATTATGTGTATGTATATATGTATATATACACCTATATATATTTATTATATATACATATATTATTCTATATATACATACATTTTTTCTAATGCCCATGACCTCCCAAGCCTGGGGAAGCTGGAAATGTTTCAGGATCAGAGATGAGGTCCTTCCTGTTGAGTTCATTGCTGCCCTTCCCATAATATCCAGCAAATAGTAACAACCTAAATTTCCTTCTATAGATGCATGGGATGAAAACGTGTTATTTATATGAAATTTTATTTTAAAAGTTGCAAAAATAAAATGCCCACAATCAGAAAATACACGTAAATGGATGTCTCCGAAAAATCAATTTTTAATGAGTTAAGACAGACAAAGAAAGACGAGCACTGTGTGTCCTCTCTCATCTGTGATTTGTAGTTCTAGATCCTCAGATGTGAGTATGTAAGAGGGAATAATGCCAGGACACTGGAAAGAACAAAGAAGCCTTGAGAAGTAAACACCAAGGTCACTGTGATATGAAGTAGAAAACATAAAAATGGAGGGGAGACGTCTAAGACTCTAGGCAGTGAGGGACATAAAACAGCACAGTTATTTGATCAAACCCCAAGGAATTACACTATTTTATATTTAGTGAAAATTATACGTAATAATTTAAGTCTGTATATGTATAATCACACACATGCACATACACACATGCACACATATGTATATAGTCCTAGATGACATTAAGCCACTTGGGCTGATAATGCTTCCCACTAGAACCACAGAATAACAAAGCAACCGGTACCAGAAATGAGAAACCTACACAGTCCATCTATACCACCTATGAACTAGGACAACGATCCACAGACCAAGAGATCTGCAAAGCTGAAATACGTCACTCACATGTCAACGTTAACCAACATAATTTTATTAGAGTGCAGAAGAAAACTACGTATGGTAATGAAAGCAATATCACAAGGCGAACATTCTGAATTTTGGTGATTCATTCGGTCTTGGGAAGGGGGAATGTAAAGTCTCAAGAAGAGGTGACCATTGTATGATGTTTTTTAGATGAATAGAGTTTATTGACCTTTCGAAGTTATACAGGACATTGTGAGTTTAGAAATGTATATTCTTCATTTTCATTCACCCAGTCATGTCACAGAGTAGTTACTAGAAGTCTGGTAGATGAATAACAGTGTTGAGAGCTGAGGTTATAAGGGAAGATTAAATGCATGGAAACAAGAACAGGTATCAGGTTCTTTGGTAAAATTTACAAGAGATTTTAACTTAGTGTAAGAGTGTCACATTTATCCTGGCACATCTATTCCTTCAGTCAATACTACATATATTATCTTTTAGTACTTTTTGTACTATACATAGTGTGTGTGTGTGTGTGTGTGTGTGTGTGTGTGTGTGTGTGTGTGTGTGTGTGTGTGTGAATGACAAGGTGCATATGTAAAGACTGGAAGAAAACCTGATTGAGATAGTTCGCTGCTTTACAAAGTGTTCTGGAGATGGCACTCATGCCTTCAGGTCCCGCAGCAATGTCCTCACTCTCTAAGTCCCTTTAAAGTACCCATACTACTGCAGTTACATCACTTCTGCTGCCACCATCATGCTCCAAGAAGCTGTCCCATTTTACAGGATTGACTATGGAGTAGCCTACCCCATCCTAAGCTCCCCCTTACAATCTGGTCACTGTGTACCAGCCTTAACACATCTGCAAAGCCCAAAGTCTGTTTATGACAATTGCTTCTGCCTCCCACCCTCTGCTATCTCCATTTCACTCAGAGGATAGTCATACTCTACATTGTCCTTCAAGGTTGTCACTGGGTACCAGTCTCTCTGAGGAGCTCGGTGGTTCTTCCTTCCTGTCTCTTTACTCTGGCTGCCTTCATATCTGGCTAACATAGATATGGCAAGCATGGCCCTTTCTAGGGTTTTTCATGGTTGATACCCTTTCTGCAGTTGGGTAGGCTTCCTCCAGATAAATGTGATTCACCAGATCTTGGACTTTGGGAATTTTCTCAAATGCCAAGTTTAAAGTTTATCCTTTGACCACAGTATCAAAGGCCACCTGAGATACTTCAATACTGGCTTTCTTCTCACCCTCAACTATTGCTGCCCATAATAGTTATCACGACTGATATATTTAATTATTGTGAATTACTTTTTGTGAAATGTGACTCCTTCAGCTATGTCTTGAATAGGACTAAGTACCTAATAGGTTTCTCCTTAGTGGTTTCTAGGGAATAGACAGTTACCAAAGATGATCATGACAGAAAAGCTTTAATCTAGTGAAAGGAAAGACTAGCTGATGGAAGTTCTCAGGCAATGGAAGTAGCAACCTGCATACTCTGAGTGGGCAGACACATCATGATTTTGAAAATATAAAGATATGTGTGTAGATGAGTTGTGTAGGGGCAGAAAATACGTGGGGCTAATGATAACTTTAACTTCCAATATAAAGATATGTGTGTAGATGAGTTGTGTAGGGGCAGAAAATACGTGGGGCTAATGATAACTTTAACTTCCTCATATAATTTTACCAGGATAATTAAAACTAATTTTTACCCACCATACTTAAGACTTGTGGTGGAAAATGGAAGGGTTACATGAAGACTAGGATATGGCTACATGTTAGAATATTTTGCCTTGATAGCTGGAAGGCAACCCTGGCTTATTGTGCTGATATTAGTTTTCTGGAATAAGTGATAGAGAAAACCCTAGGGAACACATTTTTGGTATCTTAAATGGAAAGTGTGTGTTTCTCACTGCACCTGTTCTCTTTCTTCTGACGATTTTAGAAACTGCCCTTCCTTTGCATTTTGTATTAAATGTGTATGCAAAGCACCTTTTCATTGCTTTAAGAAATTGTATTCTCTGTCCCTGGCTGTGAGTTTCTTTTCCTGGCTGCCTCTATTAAGCAATCCAAGCAATTTCAATTTTGCTAATGGCTTCTCACGTGAGTGATGACAGCAGCTCCTCTGTTTGGGGACCAGAATGTCAAGCCTGCCTGGAAATCATGGGCTAGCCACTGTCAACTTCAATATGAAATGGAAAGTTTACTCTCAAAAAGTACACATGGTGAAAGAAAACATTCTTTTACTTAATTTTGGGAATGAGTCATAAAAGGAATATATTCCTACAAGTGAGGAGTCTAGAGAAATGGGTGAGTAAGCAGAAGAATAAATATATTAGTTTGGCCATGAAGCTAGGATATGTTGCTAGAAGAGAGTAAACACAGAGAGAAGCCAAGTTGATCGCCTTATTGGAAAAGGCTACCTTGGCTCCATCATTGCCACTTCCATTATTTCTAGATGAAACACCAAATCCACGCTGACTTGAATACTTTGCAATCTAGTTGAAAACTATTAAAAATGACTAGTGTGTGCGTGCGTGCGTGCATGCGTGCGTGTGTGTGTGTGTGTATGTGTGTGTGTGTGTTCACTCTCTTGGAACTTTTCCAGTCCAACTGCTGCTGGCAAGAGAAAGCTGTTCTTGGAGAAGACTAGATCTGGAGGGTAAGATTGGGGTATGAGAACCGTGATCTGGTACTGGAGAGGGAAATGTACTTTTGTTCCATGTGTCTAATCTTTCGACTGTGGAGCACCAGATTTTCTTTCTGACAGATCTGTATGATAAAGGAGTAAGGACTGGACACAGACACAGTCTTAGAACATATTGGGTAAGTAATCTGTACACCGTGAGGTAGGGCTTTCAGCTGTGAAATTTGTAATCTGGTAAATAATGTCTGTGGTAGTCTGAATAGGAATACCCCTCATAGGCTCATATACTCAAATGCACGGTCATTAGGAAGTGGCACTACTAGACAAGGTTTCAGAATGTGATCTTGTTGGAGTAGGTGTGGCCTCATTGGAGGAAGTACATCACTGGAAATTTGCTTTGGGGTTTCAAATGTTCAAACTACCTCTCCAGCATCATATCTGCCTGTCCTACCATGCTTTCCTCCATGAAGAAAATGGATTAAATAAACCTCTGAACCTGTAAGCTACTCCCAATTACAATTTCCTTTATAATAGTTGACATGGTCATGGTGACTCTTTACAGCTATAAAATACTGACTAAGACACTATACATGTGTTTTAGGGCACAGTTCTTCATAAGTTTGCTTGGGGTGAGCTTTAATACTAGCAAGTAAAAAATAGGTGTAAGGTGTAAGGTTTGTTCAAGAAACATTTAAATTAAATGTTATAGATTTAAGGAAAGTCAATCATCATGCAAATTTATGTTTATTTCATATACTCATAAGTTGAAGGAACTCAGACAGTATGAGGAGATATAAACAAGCATGGGAATGCCTCACAAACTGTTCCACTCTGTAGGAGTAATGTTTTTATATTCTTTTTATCTAATGAAAGTATAAAAATAGTCTCTAAAAGTGCTTAATGTAGAGACATTGAAGCGTTATGCATAAGGGTTTAAAAAATAGCAGCAAGGAGAAAAATCAGAAAATCATGCTGATATGGCAAATAGCAGGCTGTAGGGAGAACAGTCCTGATTCTGACTGCTCATAGCAATGGGTCAGAAGATAAAAGCAGAAGTACAGGCTAAGATATAGAGGAAAACCCTACTGACATGCCTACATGGTTGTCAACACTGAACACTGATAAATCAAAGAACTTGCAGATAGTTAAAAGGAAGTTTAGGGTGAAGAAAGCATGGGGACAAGAAGGAAGAAGCCTGCAACTGGAAGTTAAGTCCAGTTCAATTCCAATAAGCCTAAAGAATTCAAGGTGTATCTAGGCAGCAGAGTTGTTTCAAGAGTGGACAATCTAATGAAGAAATCCTGATAATACAATTTTACTGAGATGTTTTAACTAGAAGACTAGCTAAAAAAGCATTGTTATGGATATCAATACAAATGATCACAGAGCCCAAGACATTAAAAACATGGAATAGAAAATAAATAATCAAACTTGGAACTCATTCCAAATACAGTAAAAAATAGTGTGTGTGTGTGTGTGTGTGTGTGTGTGTGTGTGTGTGTTAATCTATAGTCAAAGAGCTCCACAATAATGAAGGAGAGTGTTGGCCTTATAATGCAAAGTCGTAGCTGTGTATTAAAGAAAGTGTAGAGATTGTCCTCTCATGTGTCTGGTGGAAGACAGTCATGGGTGATGAAGCTTCCACCAGACATATGAGAGGACAATCTCATTTGTAAAGTCATGGCAAAGTGACTTCCTGTGGATCACATAGAGTCACACAGTTGGTGTTTATGGCCAACTGGGTTTCTTCAAACTCAGGTTTAGAAGTAGTCGTTAGGACAAGGCTTAGAAATGTGTTCAGAGACATCATGGGAACATAGGGCTAAATCACTCTGCTTATAAAAGGAACACAGGACAAAAGTAGCATGAACAATAGGGCTCCAATGAGATGAAGTTGCACTTCAAGATTCCCTGCAGAGACTTGGAACTATGCCTAGTATGAGGCTCTCAGTTTAGTATGCCTTTTTCTATACCACATACCTATGCACTAAAGTTGAATTTGTACGTTAGATTAGGTAAGAGATTTGGCAAGTGTTCTGGAAGAAATGAGGCTATAGCTATTGATGTGTTTATAAAAATATAAGATATATGTTATATGGGGTTATGGGAAGGTAGGTGTGGGGGAAGGGTGTGCCTCAGCAGGCCCATGCTGAGACATCCCTTCCCCAGAGGGACCAGCCACAGGCGAAGGTATAGTATAGAAGAGTTTATTTAGGGTGTGGGGAGGGGAGGTAAGAGGGTAGTAGAGGCAGAGAAAGGCAGAGAGAGGGAGAGAGTAGAGAAGTAGAGAGGTGGAGGCTGGCTGTAACCACGTGGAGAGAGGGGAGAAGGGAATGGGGAGAGGTAAGAGATAAGAGATGTAAGAGAGAGGCAAAAGAGATAAGAGAGAGAGTAGGAGCAAGCAGCCCCTTTTATAATGGGCCAGGCCCATCTGGCTCTTGCCAGGCAACTGTGGGGAGGAGCATACCTGGCTGTTGCCAGGTAACTGGGGTGGAGTTTAGACAGAATGCTAACAGCTATATGCTGTGATGGAAAAGTGCCTTTTCTTTCTGTTCCTCTCTGTTTCTCTTTCTCTGTTTTCATGTATCTCTGTCTCTGTCTTTGTCTCTGTCTTTGTTTCACATCTTTGTCTCTGCCTCTGTGTGTGTGTCTTTCTGTCTCTTTCTCTGTCTCTCTGTCTCTCTCTGTCTCTCTTTCTCTCTGTCCCTCATATATTCTGTCTCTGATTTTTGTCTCAAACTATGTTGTATTTACCCTAGTGGTAACACAATGGTGCTGGTTGAATGTGGTTAGCTGAAAACTTATAGAAAAAATTTGCAGATGGGGGAAAGTGGGAGGAGCAGAGCTTATGATAAATTAAGGAAAAATGCAATTTATCTGCAGACAAAGCATTTTCCTAGTTAATTTTTAATAAGAAGGGCTGATTATGCAGTTTTATTATTACTTTAAAATTGCTATTTATGTCTCTCTCTTACTCTCTCTCTTTCTCTCGTGTGTGTGTGTCTGTACATACGTACGTACATACATATGTATGTTTATGTGTGATGTATGACTCATGTGCAGGTTCCTCTGGTTGCCAGAAGAGAACACTGGATAACATGGAGATGTACTTCCAGGCTGGTCTGAACTCTTAATGTGTACTAAACTCAGGTCCTCTTCAAGAGCAGCCGACACTGCCATGTCACCAGATGCTATATTAATATTATTGATAACCTAGTATGCTCCATCTTTTCTTCATTAAAATCCCATTCCCATGATTTCTTAGCAATTCTCTGACCTCTATTCCAAATGAAACACATATAAATCAAGATTCAAATCTAACATCTATAGATGACATAAAATGTGATGTTTGTCCTTCTGGGTTCAGATTATTCTACTCAGAATGACTGTTTCTAGCTCCATCCATTTATCTGTGAATTTTATTCTTAATAGCTAAATAATATTCTACTTTATAAACAACACATTTTCAATATCCATTCATCAGCTGGTGGACATCTTAATTTCCTAAATAGTGTGAGTAGTATAGCAGTGACCATGATGAGTAGATGAGCAGGCAGTCTCAGAACAGGATCTGCGGTCCTTTGGGAATTTTTCCTGGAGTAGATCACATCTTAAAATGATACCAGAAGCTAACTAATAAAAAGTCCAATGCCAGAAAGAGATTACATCTTTTGGAATTGTTGGAAGTCCTATATATCCCTAAAGAGCACCAGATATTGACATGCTATTCAAGCTCTTGTGACAAAAAATAATCAAATATCATAGCCAGCTATGAACCCTGTGAGATATAACAATCCATGACCTAGCTAGATCTGCCAACTGATGCAACAGTGACACTAATACTATGTGAGTAACCAGCCATGTTACGATTGAATTAAAGTCCTATTCCAGGAAGTGAAACCAACACCTAGCATCATTATAGGGCCAAGAACCTATAGCTAGACAAGTCAGAATCCTGGGTTGGAGAGATGGTTCAGCCATTAAAGACTAGACTCATAACAAAAAATATATGTCTTAGACCCTAGCAGAATCCCTCTACTATTTTGTCAAATGAACATAGAATTACACTGACTCTTAATGACTTATTTTTATACTTATATATCAATGCATCTCCAGACCTTCATTAGAGATGATTATATTTGCAGTACATCATGATTAACACTGAGACCCCCAACTGGACAAAGTGTAGAGAATAAGAGTCTGCAGGATGCTCAGCCCTAAATGGAAACACTATGCTTCCTCTTCCTAAAATATCGGGATCACTGGGGAAGATGAGGTGGAAAAGTATAAGATCTAGAGAAAGTGGATGGTGACACTGTCTTCTGGACATGGCAGGACACCTTCACATATGAATTTACAACAGTTGGGACAGCATGCACAAACTCTATGCAAACTCAAGCCAAATCCCAGGGAGTTGGGAATAGAATCTCACCTGTAACAGGTAAGTTATTGGCAATTGTTAGCTGCTGAGAAAGAGGAAGATAGTTTTCTCTAGGAATATAGTTGTGGTAACATCAGACTCCTGAGAAGAAAATCTTAAATCCAAGAATATTTGGGAAGCACACAGTCATGAAGTGTTAAAACAAAACAATAAACAAATGAATGCACAAACCATGAAGTTGACTGGGTATGGAAGGGAGGGTGGGCATGAAAAGAGTTCAAGGAGAGGACAAATATTATATTTTATGAAATGCCCCCAAAATTAATAAAATATGGTTTGTGTTTGATACTAAAATATTTTAATTTAGTTATTAAAATATTTTATTTAGTTACTTACTATTAATCATTTAGCTATTGTTGAGTGTAAAATTTATAATACCTTTACATTTCAGTGTTATGGGGGAGAGAGAAAAGGCAAATGGACTCAGGATAGGTAGACAAGGATGGATTACTAGATATGCATGACCCACTTTTCTTCAAAATTCTATAGATCAATAAATAAAGAATTACTTAGGAGGGTTTCATTGAGTTTGGCTACATTTTCTTTCCCCAGTGGGATTCTAATCTTTCCAGGTTTGAAGTTTATTGCTTCAGCCCCATTTGATTTATAAGAGCAAGAAGAAAAATCTTAACAGTATTTTTTTTATAACTAGAGAAACATATTTATTCCATTTTCACATAACTCACAAATAGCTAGACAGATTTTGCTTAAGTCTTCAGAAGAAATTCCATTTTAGACTAGACACTAATGTGGAAAACTTGAGGCCAAATGACTTAACTTTTAAAAGTCTTATATCTAGGAGGGAGGATAGAGAGGGAGAGAAAGGGAGGAGAAAAAGAGAGGGGAGAAAAGACAGAGAGACGGGGGGGCAGGCAGAGGTAAAAGGAATACAGAAAGGTAATGCTATTTATAATTATTTTTTTAGAACCATTACACACACACACACACACACACACACACACACACACACACACACGCACACTTACTTTGATATTTTACTTTTCAGCTTCCATACTTGAAGTTAATGTGCAGAATGCGTGTTTTAATTTTAGGTGAGTTGTATCTGGAAAAGCATACAGGTTAATATTTGGTTTGAGTTGCCTATTAAATCAATCTTTCTGTGATAGTGTGAAGAAAGGCAGAATCTAAAGTACAAATATGTATCAGTTCAACACTCCTTCACTTATGTAATGTGGGAGCAAAGCAGAAAGCAAAGATCTGAGTAACCAGACAGCCCTTCTCCTCAGGAGAACTCCCATGGACTTCAAAGGCTTCACTACACAAAACCCAGACCTGAGACACAGACGAAAGAATGAAAATCTGCCAGCAATTGCCAGTTGCAGCGTTGCAGCCAATTTTTACAAACTTGGAGGTTGTCCTTTTTGATTTTTATCAGTGAAAATTGTCTGGAATGACTGGAGTCACTTCTGAAGTTCTCCCTCTCTTTTTTTTTCTTTAGTAGAGACTAATGGAAAATGGAAAAATTTTTGGTTTTCATTAAATAAGTCCCAATTATACTACATAAAGTGTTAATACCAATAATTTCTTCAGGGGCAAGTAAAACTTTGCTTTTATTTCTATGTATTTATGAGAATTGCAGTATTTCAGTTGTGGGCAGACTGCCAAATACAGTGGGGAGCTAAGGTATGGGAAAGTACCTTCAAGTGTGATTTTTGCATTTTCTGGTTTTGTCTGTTTTCTGCTTTAGGTATGACATTCTTTCCAATGCTAGTCTGCTTTTCGTAGGTGAAATAGGATTGTCTCCCTCCATCTTCCCAAATGCGTTCTTAGATTTGTTATTTATTTGATCAAATTATGGGGGAAAACCTGAAAGTAGTCCCTGAGTAACAAAGGATCTTGTTTGAAAACTACAGGTCAATCAGGTTTGTGTTCTGTTTTGCTTTTTGGAAGATAAATGCACATAAAGGAAAGGTACACAACAGAGTCAAGTCTACAATTCTGTGTAGACCATAACAATAAACTCCACCATGATGGCTCATTGTCTGTTGTTTTACCTTAAAGTTTGCTAACGAAATTTGCTGAAGCAAAGTTTTGTGTTTTAGACGATTTGGGATTTTACCAGCAGAGTAGCCAAGTTCAACAGTGGATCCATACTGCATACTCCCTGTCAGGTGAATGTGTTCTTGTGTATCGTGTAGAACAAGTCAATGCTATGCTGGTATAGGTGGCCTTGAGAGAAGCTACTGATCTCTTGTGTACCTTAGCCTGTAACATAGCATCAGTAAAGCCAGGAATAGATGTGGGGGGGGGGATGCATGTCATTGTTTTTAAAATGGAAAAGGAACAAACTTTTCATTATACAGTCCTTATAGTACAATAAATGTAGCTTACCTCAAACTTAGGATTTCTTTTTGATACTTGTATTCATTCCAAGATATCTGTGCTGCCTTCCAGGCAGTGTGGTACAGCCAGTGCCACACTAATGTCACATGGTACACACCCATCTATCAAAACTACCAGCATCAGTGAATCATGGCAAGCACACAGCACTAGGTTGGCTACAAATAAGTGATCATGGCTCCAAGAACACACAAGAGCAGAGTATCAATTTAGAGCCTTTTAAATGCTCAATTTTACATCCTAATGGTTCTCGGAGGTTCAAAGCCTGTTTGCAGAATAAAAATATCTAACTGATTATCCAAAGATGTGATTAAAATTTTCTAGTGTGTTATCACTGGATTAGCAAAAGTGCTATATTAGAAAAGCTGGTATGTGGTCCTTATTTGAATTATAACACAAATTGAATATAACAAAAATGTGAAATACGATAATATATGTCATACAATTTTGTTGGGAAGGAAATGTTTAGTTATATGGAAGAATTACATGGGAGGGGGGCAGTCTTCAATAAGGCAAGGTAGAGAGGAGATGAGTCTACAATTTGCCTGGCGTAATCTTTCCACTGTTCCTTGTTCTTTGTCTGCTGTCATCCCAAGCAGCCACTAACTTCCAATAAAGTTACTATGAATAGAAATTCTTTCTTGTAGTTGTCATCACCTTTTTTACAACCTATGTTTTACTCATGTGCAGGGAGGAGAGAGGTTTACAGCAGCAGGAAGATACCAGGCTTTATTTGTCTTGTATAAAAATTTAAAGAACAGAGAATTTTAATCTACCCAAAAGTAATATGCGTGGGTGCTTACTTTCAAATACACACAGTAACAAATGCCAGGCTGTCTGAAGTTGCCTGTATTCCTTCTGTATGTCCTCTTTTCTGTTACCATCCTCCATTTCCTTGTTTAACATCATGAGAGTTAGGCAGTTGATTTCCTGTGATTATTAGTGTGGCCTTCTGATTGGCTTCCAACTTCTTTTCCCCAACAGAAGGGTCTCAGTAAGATATGCAGGTTTGATTTGAAGACATAAATTAGTGAATATTAATTTTCTTAAAGCTTCAAATTCATAGATCCATGAGAAATCATCCATAGAGTTTTTATCAGGGAGTCCAAAATTGTACGTAATCTCCTTTTATAGCCTTCTGAAGACTCTTCTAATCTTTCTTTTCCTGCACTGTCTTTTTACTGCCTCTGAACCATGCTGAGTACAAATCAGCCTTGGGATCTTTTATTTTTCTCTCTTTCTACTTGCTTCATTCTTCTAGATAGATGCATTCTGATTTAACTCTTCCTTACCTCTGTATTTGCCCAAAATATTTTAGACCACCCTGAATAAAATATACTCATACCCACCACTATCTTAGTTAGGGTTTCTATTCTTGTGATATCCATCATGACCAAAACAAACTTGAGGAGAAAAGGTTTAGTTTGGATTACAGTTCCAAATCATAGTCCATCACTGGGGGGAGGTCAGAGCAACGATTCAAACAGAACAGGAATCTTAAGGCAGCAGCTGATGTAGAAGCCAATAGATGGGTGCTGCTTATGGCTTCCTCTTCCTGGATTGTTCAGCTTGTTTTCCTGCATATCCTAGGAGTGGTATGACCCCCAGTAGTTTGGACCCTCTCCCATAAATCATCAAATAAGATTACTCTATAAATTTGCTTACAGGTCTTTCTATGGAGGTATTTTCTCAACTAGGATCCCTCTTTCCTGACGACATGGCAAGTTGACATCAAACTACCCAGCATATGCACTTATCAAAATTCACCTTCTCATCTGATTTAAATACTATCAATAATGACCTACTGCTACATTTTCTACATTTTTTTTCACTCAATATTTTCTGTCTTCTTTATTATTACTACAGATTCTAGAGGAGTTCCTGCCTGTAGTGGGGCAGTATATATTGGCTAATATAGAGTTCAAAAATGGAATAAGGGTCAGTATGATACAATAGCTTTTGAGTTCCTTTTATATAGTTTCTAAAGTCTTGATAAAAACTAAATATGACAGGTCAGGCACCCCTTTAATCCTAGTGCTCTGCAGGATTTTTGTTTCTTATTTCTGAAAAAAAAATTCTGAAAGAAGTTTAGAATCAAAGAATTTTGAGGTGCAATATCACAGAACCCCGACTAGAGGTAAGCCATCCAACAGAAGACAGGATTGCTGAAGATACAGATTCATGTCTCACTCTGGAGGCAGAGGCAAGCAGATATCTGAGATCAAGTCCAGCCTGGTCTACAGAGTGAGTTTCAGGAAAGCTAGGGCCACATAGAGAAACCCTGTGTCAAAAACCCAAACTAAATATATTAAGGAGATCATCATTAGAACAAGAAATAACTAGCTTCTTAATTTACTATTTGTTTATTTTGAAAACAATAAATATAGACTTCTGATGACAACAGTAGTATTAATTCAATCAACAGTTTTCTTGTTGGCAAGGAAATGCTATCTGTACATCCAGATTAGACAGCTTGACCTCCAAAGAATTCTGTTTCATCCACAGTAAAAAAGACAATGAGTTAAACTAGCATACTTGTTGAATATGTACAATTAATTCAAAGTCTCCACTGGAAATTAAAATAAAGTATTTAAAATTTCTGAGAAGAGCCAATCTTTCTTTAAATATTCTTGAGTTTGCTGCACAACTGGTAACTTAATTATTTTTTAAGATACATCATTTTAGACTGACATCATAAAGAAATACCTTCATATGGGAGATGATGAAAGAGGAATAATCAAACTTGTGGAGAGCAAAGTACTGGTATTTTCATTTTTACGTTATAGAGAAAAACATTGTAAATTTTTATGTCTTCTTTAAAAAAATCAAAAAGAAGGTCAGAGCAAAGAACTTTGAGGTGCCAGGTCACAGTACCCTGACTGGAGGTAAGCCATCCAACAAAAGACAGGATATCTGAAGACCCAAATTTATATCCCACTTCAGGAAAGATCCTTTATCTCTAGTCATCTTTACACTCATACTGAGAGACATTTTGGATGTTAGTATTGTCAAACAAGTTAGCCATTCTTTCATCCAGAGTCCAATTGCAATTAGGAGATTTGGTACATTTATGTGATGATTTGCCATATAGGCATAGAATTAAATATCCTAGCCCTCTCAGATGTTCTGTGTAAGATTTGTTCTTTGGATTAGAACATGATTGTAAAATGTGGATAAGTTAAGAAAATCTAACATCTAAATCAGAACATCTAAAACCACCATACAATTTCCCACATAGAAGAATAGATACAGAAAATGTGATTCACTTACACAATGGAATACTACTCAGCTATTAAGAACGAGGACATCCTGAGTTTTGCAGGCATATGGATGGAACTAGAAAATATAATCTTGAATGAGATAACTCAGACCCAAAAGGACATTGATGGTATGTACTCACTAATAAGTGGATATTAGCCAAAAAATGTACAGAATACCCAGGATACAGTTACAGAACTCAAAAAGGTCAACAAGCTGAAGGGCCCAAGGGAGGACACCTTAATCCTACTTGGGAGGGAGAAGAAAGCAATCACAGGAGGGGGGAGGGAAGGAGAGACCTTGGTGGGAAATGGGTCAGGGAAGGGAAGAGGGGAATATGATCAGGTATTGGGTGGAAGAAAAGAACAGAAGCCCTGAGGGCCAGCAGAAAGAATGGAAACAGGCAACATCGGGAGATAGTAGGTAGGGGGAACCTCCAGAATGTACCAGAGACCTAGGAGGTGAGAGACTCTCAGGACTCAGATGGAGGAACCTTAGATGAAATGCCCTACTGTGGGGAGAGAGAACTTTTAGAGCCCACCTCCAGCAGAAAGTGAGGGATGGGGTTGCCATCCCACAATCAAAAACCTTGACCGTTAATTCCTGTCTGAAAGAACTGCAGGGACAAAAATGGAAAAAAGCCTGAGGAAAAGAAGGTCCAGAGACAGGCCCAAAGTGGAATCCAGCTCAAGGGGAGGCCCCAAGGCCTGACACTATTACTGATGCTATGGAGTGTTCACAAAAAAGGGGCCTATCATGATTGCCCTCGGAATGACCCAACAAGCAGCTGAGTCAGATGCAGATATTTGTACCCAACCCATGGACAGAAGCTACTGACCCCTCTGGTTGAATTAGAAAAAAGCTGGAAGAAGCTGAGGAGGAGAGCGACCCTGTAGAAGGACCAGCAGTCTCAATTAACCTGGACCCCGGAAATCTGTCAGACACTGGACCACCAACCATACACCAGCTAACATGAGGCCCCCAACACATATACAGCAGAGGACTGCTGGGTCTGCATTCAATCAGAGAAGATGCACCTAACCCTCAAGAGACTGGAGGCCCCAGGGAGTGAATCCACAACTCTCTATTCTATTTCCTTTTCTATAGAGATCTATCTGCTCCCTCCTCCCAAATCCTTTACCCTATACCAAACCTCTGTGGTTATGTGGATTGTAGCTTATTTATGATTGGCATTGATGTGTTTATAAAAAGATACAGAGATATAAGGATATGTTCTATGTGTGTGTGGTGAGGTGTGGGAGAAGAGGGTGCCTCAGCAGGCCCATCCCTTCCCTTCCCCCTGACCAGCCACAATATGGTATAGTATAGAATAGAGTTCAGGGCATGGGGAGGAGAGCTAAGAGGGTAGTAAAGGCAGAGAAAGACAGAAAGAGGGAGAGAGTAGAGAAGTAGAGAAGTAGAGGCTGGCCATGACCACATGAAGAGAGAGCAGGGAAGGAATGGGGAGCGAGGGGGAGCAAGAGGGCAAGAGACAAGAGAGAGAGGCAAGAAAGGAGGCAAGAGAGAGAGAGGAGGGGGCAAGAAGCCCCTTTTATAGTGGGTCAGGCCTACCTAGTTGTTGTCAGGTAACTGTGGGGAGGAGCATACCAGGCTGTTACCAGGTAACTGTGGGGTGGATTTTAGACAGAATGCTAACATTTCTTGTTTTTGGTTTAATTAAAAAGAAAAATTAGAAAGAGGCAATGGTAAAGCAGGAATAGGGGCGTCATAATATTTGACTGCTTCATGCTGGCATTGAGGGTGACGTGTCTCTGGGGAACCTAGAAGAATGTGTACAGGGGATGTTTGTCCAGTCTTAGGATAATTGGCTGTTTCCTTGCTGTCCAGGGTCTGTGGAGCTATCTGAAGATAGGTCAGAAGGAACAGGTCCAGTAGAAGCATCTGAGTCTGAGAGGAGACTGGAGCATCTGACGGTTGCTTCTCTGGAGCTGTCCTGGGTGTAGTAAGCACCTGGACTTGACAAGATGTTGAAACACATTATTATAGGCAGAGAAATAGATTAAGTACATTTGAGAGAAAGAAAATTTTTTTTCTTAAGATGTACATTTGAAACCCAGAGGAATCCTACCCTTTGGAACAGGTAGTAAGTGGGAACTTTGGGCAGATGTACGTATCTGGATGGAGTCTATTTAGTCCATGAGAGGTAGATCCGAGTGGATTTTCTGTAGCTTATAAGTTTATAAAAGTGATAACAACATGAATTAACAACATAAGCAGTCTTTAAGATGAGCCTTTTGGTCACAGCACCAATGATGTGTTTATAAAAAGATAAACAGATATAAGAATAAGTTCTATGCATGTGTGGTGAAGTGTGGGGAAGGGGTGCCTCAGTGGGCCCATGTGGAGGTATTCCTCCCCCCCTGAGGGACCAGCCACACTGCAGTATAGTATAGAATAGAGTTTATTCAGGGCATGGGGAAGGGAGTTAAGAGGGTAGTAGAGGCAGAGAAAGGCAAAGAGAGGGACAGAGTAGAGAAGTAGATGACCACGTTGAGAGAGGGGGGAAGGGAATGGGGAGAGGGCAAGAGGGCAAGAGGCAAGAGAGAGGCAAGAGAAGTAAGAGAGTTAAGAGAGGTAGGAGGCAACTCCTTTTATAATAGGTCAGGCCTACCTGACTGTTGCCAGGTAACTGTGGGGTGGAGTTTAGACAGAATGCTAACAGGCTTAACAGCTAATATCCACATATAAGCAAACACATAGCACATTTATCTTTCTTCATCTGGATCCATTTATCTATGATTTCATTTTTATTGATTATTACTATATTATGTTGTATAAATGTATCATATTTTCTTTATACATTCATTAATTTAGGAACATCTAGTTTTATCATGTAAACCTTTCATCAGTTTGATTTTCTTCAATAATCTTATTGCTCTAGCTAATAATCTGAGTATTTTATTGAATAGGTATGGAGAGAGTAGACAACATTTACTTGCTCCTTCTTTTAGTGAATTTCTTTGTGTTTCACTCGAAAAGTTGATGGGCTTGCTGTAAACTGCCTTTGTAATATTAAGGCATGTCCTTTAATCACTATTCTCTGTAGGAGTTTTATCATGACGGAGTGCTGGATTTTGTCAAAGGCCTTTTCTGCATCTAATGAGATGATCATGTGGATTTTATTCCTTAGTTTGTTCCTATGGTAGATTCCATTTATTGATTTGTGTATGTTGATTCATGTCTGTATCTCTGGAATGAAGCTCACTTGATCATGGTGGGTGATCTTTTTGATGTGTTCTTGGATTGAGTTTGCAAATATTTTACTGAGAATTTTTGCATCTATGTCCATATAGATAATTGGCCTGTAATTCTCTTTCTTTGTGGAACTTTATGTGATTTGGGTATTAGGGCAAGTGAGGTCTCATGAAACTAATTGGACATTGATCCTTCTGTTTCTACTTTGTGTGGCATAACTTGAGGATTATTGGCATTAACTCTTCTTTGCAAGTCTTGTAGAATTCTGCACCAAAATCATATGGCTCTGGGCTTTCCTTGGGGTGGGCTGGATTGGAAGTCCTTTAATCACTATTTCAATGTCACTATGGGTTATAAGTCTATTTAAATTGCTTATCTGATCTTAATTTAATTTTGGTTAGTTGTGCTTATCCAGAAAATTATCCTTTTCTTTTAGATTTTTCAATTTGGTGGAATACATGTATTAAAAATTAATTTGAATATTCTCTTTCTGTCCTTTAGTTAATTTGGATAAGAGTTTATATATCATTGATTTTCTACTAGAATGTTTTGTTTCATTGATTCCCACCCCTGCTTTTCTATGTTATCAATTCCTGCCCTGAATTTGAATATTTCTAGCCATGCCTTTTGAGTATGGTCTCTTTTTCTTTTTTCTTTCTAGACATTTTCATGTGTGGTGCTATGAGTATGAAATTTCTCCAGTTTTTTGGTTGAGGTTTGGTTTCTTTATGTAGGCACTGAGTGCCATAAACTTACCTCTTGGAATAGCCTGCTTATGTTCCATAAGTTTGGCTATGTTGTGCTTTCATTTTCATCTAATTCTAAAATGTCTTCTATTTCTTTCCTAATTTCTGTCCTAATCCATTTTTCATTCAGTAAAGATTTGCAAACTTTCTGTTTTTTCTATTGTTATTGATACCCAACTTTAATCTGTGGTGGTCATATTTGGTCCACAGTAATATTTCCATGTTCTTGAGTCTGTTGAGGCTTGTTTTGCCTCCCTGAATGTGATCAATTGGAAAAAGATCCATGAGATTTTGAGAAGATATATTCATTTTTGTTTGAGTGAAATATTCTGAAATTATCTGGTACATTCATTTGATTTATCACATAACTGCAGCATTTCTCTAATTTTTGTCTTGATAACCTGTCCATTGGTAAAAGTGGATAATGAAGTTTCCTACTACTAGTGTGAGAGTCAATATATGATATATGCTCTGATAGTGTTTCTTTTATGACTGTTGTTGCCTTTGTGTTTGGTGCATAGATGTAAAGATTCATAAGGTGCTCTTGCTGGAATTTTCCTTTGAAAAGTATATAATATTCTTCCTATCTCTTCTAATTAGTCTTGAATTGATGTCTACTTTGCCAGATACTAAAATGGCTGTAAAAGATTCTTAGCTCCATTTGCTTGGAATATCTTTTTCCTAAGGTTTTACCAGGCGATGATGTTTGTCCTTGGTGTTAAGGTGTATCTCTTAGATGCAGTAGAAAGATATGTCCTGTTTTTTTAGTCCATTCTGTCACTCCATGCCTTTTTATTGGGGGAACCATTAGTTATCACAGAATACTGTTAAATCATGTTATCTTGTTCTGGTGTGGGCTCCCCACTACCACCCCTCTTATTTTTTATTTTCAGCTCTGAGATTATTTTTTCCTTGTGTTTTCTTGGGAGTGGTTAACCCCTGCAGGTTAAAGTTTTCCATCAATGCCTCCTTTAATGCTGTATTTTTAATATCAATATTGCTTTAATTTGGTTTAATCATGGAATACCCCCCCAATCTATTGTGATTGAAAGTTTTGCTGGGTATAGTAGTCTATGCTGGCATCTCTTTCTCCTTAAGATCTATTCAGGTCCTTCTAGCTTTTAGTTTGTCCATACAGAAGTCAGGTATTATTTTAATGTGTCTGCCTTCATATGTTATTTGGTCCTGTTTCCTTGTTAGCTTTTTAGTTTTCTTTCTTTGTTCTATATGTTTAGTATTATGATGCTGAGGGTACTTTCTTTTCTGGTCCAGTATATTTGGTCTTCTGTATGCTTTTTGAACCTTGACAGGCATTTCCTTCTTTGGATTAAAAATTAAAGATAATTTTAAAAAAGAATAAAGAAAGAAAGAGTTCTCTGAAGAATAGGAAAGGAGAGGAGAGACAAAGACAAAAAGGGAGGAGGCCCAGCTAAGGCATTCCGTAAATATCACTCAATCCCCACAAGAGCTTGAGGCCTTGTAGGCAATCTCTAAAATAGGAGGGAAATGACAGAAGAGATCAAGGTTGCCTGTGTGCAACAAGCTATCCCAAGGGATGGTGACGTGGAAATCTGACAGACAGATTGAAATAAGACCCTATTATAAGAAAAATGAGTGACAAGCAGGTATTTTAAATAGTCATTCATATAGTTATCGACATATGCTATTGTTCTGGTTTGATTTCTGTTGCTGTGATAAAGCATTCTGAATAAAATCAATGTAGGAAGAAAGGGTTTATTTCAACCTATATGTCACAGTTCATCACTGAGGGAAGTCAGGGCAGGATGTCAAGCAGGAATTTGAAACAGATTCCAAGGAGAAACAGTGCTTGCTGGCTGACTTGCATCTAACAGGTTCATGCTTAGCTACCTAACTTTCTTATATAGTCCAAGAGCACTTGTTCAGGGAATAATGCCCCTACAGTGAGTTGGACACTTCTGCATAATTTAACTATCAAAACAATCCCCCACAAACATACCTACATTCTAATCTCATTTCACCAATCTTTCAATTGGAACTACCTTCTTAACTGAATTTATACTGTGTCAAGTTGACAATTAAAGCTATGTGGCCAGTGGAATATATTGACAGCTACTCTGCAACGTTCTAAGTGAGGCTTGAAAAGTGCCCTTAAAGAGATTATCATATAGTGGAGAGGAAAGACTCAAAGGCTGAATGGTATTGTTACTTCAGGTCCTTACTCAGTTTCTGCCCCAAGAAAGGTCACAGAAGTGACCTTGACATTTTCCCAGGTTCTAGTTCCATGATTATCATTATCTTTCTATGGCACTGAAGAAATTGCTTGACTTTGAGTGTCCCTATTCTTACTTGTGATGTTGAGATAATTTACCCTTTGTTTCTGAAAAAAACAAAAAACAAAAATTTTGTTTCTAAAAGCAAAGTAAAGTTATGAATGAAGAAATTAAAGTCTATGAGAAGAATATAAGGGATTTTTTTATATATTGAATATTTAATGCATATCAGTATTCCCCATTTTTTCAAATTCTTTTTTATGTATCAAAACCCCATAATATTGATTTTTATTATGATATCCTCCAGAGGGGAAAATACTGATGGATGTACATGGCTGCATTGATATTTTTCTACTTACATTTCACTTTGAAAAACTACCTTCTGTTTTACAGATTTATAGAAAATTAGAAAATTAACAGTGCAATGTGGCATCAGGATAAATTTGCTGGGGATTAGAAGAAAATTTTCAACCTCTATGTTTGGTTATTGGGATGTTCAGTATATCTAGAGGCTCGTTGTGATACTATAACTTAAGATAGTGTCTCATGAGATAAAAAAAATGGATATTGAGGATTTGATCTCGAAGGGGACACTGGGACTCTGGTTCTTTCTAACTTGGCTTTTTGCTTCTTGATTAGCAGCCATGAGGTTGAGCATCTCCCTAGGCACACACTCCTGCTTTCCTGTGCTTAGCCACAGGCTCACCACAAAGTATTGGACTGAATTTCTGAGTGTGGAAGACAGAGTAAATCTGATGGTCTCAGGTATCTTGCCTCAGTTCACAGAAAGTTAGCGTAATAGTTTTCATCTGAAGGCCCTTCCCTTTTTTGAAGTAGACTAAAGGCAAGTAGACTATTAATTAATGGAGAGTTCTAATTTGCTTAAAATATCCAGGAAGCATCAAAATTCTTAAGGCAAATTACCTAAAGGGTAAATTTTACCTGCTTTCCATATTCCTGTTTGAACTTTGGGAATAGTAAGCAAACAGCAGTCAATCCAGAGAGTTGACAACAACAGCAGTTATCTAGTCACATGTGCTATGGGCACAGGAAAAGAACACAGCACACCGTGCCTGGGAATGAGAGGCTGTGCTAGGGAATAGAGTGAACACCCAGATGTGGAAGAAACTTGCTTCATGATATTAAGAGTTTAGGGTACACTCCAGCTGTGGAAAGATGTGATTTATTTGTTCATAGAATTCCACTGACAAGGAATTGGGCTTACTCAGACCTATAATAATGAGGTATGATCCAATTAAACAATTTCAATGATGCAGTCAAGAAGTGGGGCCCAGACAAAGCAAAGACATATCTAGGAAGTCTAGTGACAGCCAGATCTCCTGAGTCTGGCTCGGAATAATATTTTCTATAAATTAAACTTTCAGCTAGAGATTTCAGAAATAGTATTCTCTCTCTTTCTCTCCCTCCCCCCACCCCGTTGTATGTCTCATCTGCCTCATGAGAGTCTGGCTAATTAATACATATGCCTTCTCATCTAATTTTTGTTAATTATTTAGTAATTTCATAAAATGAACCATAATCACATTCACTTTCGATTCCTTTCTGAACTACCCTTCTACCCTTGTGCTTTCCCTCCAGGAACAAACAAACAGAAAATATACACCAAGTCCTATTTGTGTTGCACATATAGTCAATAACTTCCTCATCTAATTTTTAAGTATATAATTATGCAGAGAACAGTTTAAAAATAGAGATTATATATTTCTATTCTAATTACATTCCAAAATGATCCACCCAAGGGGGCATCAATGTAAGTCTCAAGAAGAAGGAAAGAAAATATATTTGGAAACTGAGTTTTCAGTAGAATTTATAAGACAAAGTTTGTATTTCAAGGTCCAAAGATATTAGAAAATGGGTATTTTTCAGATGCTGGGACAAAAAGAAGTGATATACACACTGAAAAAATTAGATTCCTTATCTTATTAAGGTTTGAGATTTGTTGTTTGTAGGCACAACAGTCAAGATGTATACAGATTATCTTCCTCTTAACAATTCTTGGCAGTATTGTTACAATTAAAAACAAAAATAAAATGTAATTGCATAATATTTTATATAAGAAAGCAATAGACACATGCACACTCACACACTCACACTCTCACTCACACAGAGTGCATTCTATTTAAATAAGCATAAATTAAATGGTCCAAGATCATTTCTTGGCTGTCTTAATCCTCATAGTGCGCATGACCATAAGACTTTGACTTCTGTCTAAATTGCCTTGGGGTCTGCATGGTGCTGAGTAATGCCACTAGGAGCTGTGCCACCATGTCCCCTCCGGGGTTACTCTTCCCTTCTTCTGCCTTTCTGTCCCTGTTCCTCTTTCTTCCTTCTCTCCCTTCTGTTCTCTCTTTCAGTGATGACTTAAAGGAATTTATTCCTAGATCTCTGGCATACTCATACAGGTCAGTAATGTTTCCAGTGAACTCAGGCAGCCACAGGAGCAACTGGGATTTCCGGATCTGGTTCAGGGTATTCGCAAATAAGCAAGAGGAAGGCACTGCCACCTGACTTACAAATATGTTGGGTAGCACTTTGGAAAGGTAAGTTTTAAAGACCACAATTTCTTTTTGTCCATGGATGGAATATTTTATTATATATATTATTTTATGTGGAATTTTTCAGAGGAAATTTAATCCTGTGTCTTGTGAACTAAAATCATTTTTTTCAACTTCATTGCCTTCAAAATTATTTAAGAAAATCTAGTTTAAAAGTTTTAATTATTTAATCATTAATATCTATCACCCACTAATTCACACTAATTTAAATTTATTAAATGTACATTTTCATTTTGGAGGAAATCTCTTATGATGGTTGTAATTAAGTTTCTTTTGAGAAATGTATACAAACTTTACTTACTCTAGGTGCCATTTCCTGCTCAACGGATTTATTTATTTTGACTAAATATGTTTGTTAATTTAAATGCTTACATAAGGTTTATCAAGGTGTTAAGATTCCCATTAGAAAAAATTTTAAATATATATTTACTACTATAAAGATGATTCCTAAGGATCTTAAAATAGAAAGCATGTAATTTGAATTTTTTTTGTTATTCTCTTCACTTGTAGCAAAGAGGGGAGTGAGGAAAGAAAAAATAAATATAAATAAAAAGAACCACTGCTCTGATCCTGAAGAAAAAGGACGTTTGATAATCCTAACAACTTAATGCAAAACATAAAGATTCTAAGTCATTATATTTATTAAGAAAAATATTGCTTTCAAAACAGTTACCCGATTACCTTGGAGGCAAGTTCAGTTGTTAGGATACATAAGCATGCCCACACACACATGTGTTACATAAGTGTGGATGTACTTGCACACACAACTGAACCTGTGCATTAACATACGGGGTGGGGAGAGATGGAGAGACTAATAACAAAGGCTGAGTTTTGGATTTCATTGTTCTCTGGAACAGTAGCTCCCTCTAAACAGGGAACCACAGGAGAATTACAGAAACTTATTTCCATTGCTGAGACCAGACATCTGGAGGGCAGCCATGGTGAGTATAAAATGTGAAGCCAAGTGTCTTATTTCTTACTGAATTCTACACTATTTCTGACTTTCATCATTGAGTGAGCTGTGACATGCAGCAGTGGACTGTGTGAAGCGTTTGTCCAGGCAGTCCCACAGATTTCTTTCCCCCGTTACCAGGGAACATTCTTCCAGTCTCAGGAGCATCTGAGGCAGTGATGAAGAAGTCCAGGCTAGGGTCTCTGGCTTCCTTCTATATATCCAAGGGCATAAATTAGTTCCAGGTCAGAATCACACCAAGAGAATTTGGTGCTTTACATTCGCATAGAACTGTGTCTGCTCATTCCTGGAAGTCTCACGAGTTGGGTCTCAAAAGTTGAAGAGCTCAGTATCCATTTGTTGTGATATTGTACAAGCTATTTAAATTCTTCAACTGCAGTTTTCTTTTGTCAAGTGAGAAATAGAACACAAATATTGTTGTCAGGTGGGTGAACATTTTAAGAACTGCTAGACTTTATATGAAATCATACAATTTAATAATTTTGTCAAATTTTACTTTTTAATTATATAGGATAAAAAGACAGTAATTGGTTGAAATTTTAAAAATAAATGCCAAGAACCATTTCATATTTCCTCCCTTGGTCTATGTTGTTAAAATTTCCAATTAATATTTTCTGCATTCAATCATTTTCCTTTCTTTTTCATTGTTAATATTATATATGTCAGATGAGCTCTATCTCACCCCACCTCAGGGGAGGGACAGTTTTCATTGAAAATGTGGTCAGTGATTGGTTGGTAATCTAACACATTTGTGTAAAGGACTACCAACCGCTATGATATATTCCAACTTGTTTGTAAACTTCACAGGAAATAGTACTCTATCACCTCTTCGTCATCACACTCGGGATAACTAGTGTGGCTAAGATTAGAAAAGATTCAGCAAACACAGCTTGAGGAAATTAGTGCCTTGGAACATTTTGTTTTCACATGTATCTTATATTTTGAAATTGTATAGTTTGTCTTTCCGGGGCATAAGACATTTTATAATTGGCAATAGGATAATAACCTTTTCTCTCTCCTCTCAAAGTCTAGAGTGTTGGATCATCAAGCCTAGTGTGCTCCCTACAGGAGATCAATACTTTGATAGATGTCTATTTAAACACTCTCTTTAGAGGAACTAGAAAAGCGTGCATTTGCTTTACCTGAGGCATTGACCTTTCCGATAGTCTTTAAATACACAATTGATCTGTCTGCACAAATGTCACCAGTGGGGGAAAGATCATGGAAGTGTGTGGGCATTTGTCTCCCTCATCTGTCTTATATAAGTTACTTGCATATCCAAGGTTCAATCTTCTTTGCCTTTCATCTCCTCTTTCCCTTCACAGTTTGTTTGCAAATGATTTTCCCTCTTCTCCTGCACCCCCTTCTTTTGATGAAAGCTTTCATTTATACATTTTTGAGACACTTACAGGCTCACGAAACTCTATCATTGTTATAGGAATGTTTAATGCATCAGAATATGTTTTGTGGATAATAGGATTAGATTGACTTGACTTATATACATGCTGATGTCATTTGCTAGAAAGTATGCTAATTGTTTGCTGATTACAAAATATACATAGTGAAGACCAATACTAAAACAATCTAAAGTGATCAATATGCCTAGTCTAATCTAGACTAGAGGTCATTGAATTATATCCTTGGCCTCCAATTATAGTTAGTGGCCTTATTTTTACTTTTTTTTGGTTTTTATAGTTCATAAGCTAAGATATTTTGAAATGGAATAAATGTAAATGGTTATATAAAGATGTACTTTATAACTTTTAATTTGGCTCTTGACTTAGTACTTAACTGTACTATAAGAAAACATTAGCTAGAGAGATAGGTGAATAGTTAGGAACACTTACTGCCCCTATGAGGACCCAGCTTTGGCTTCCAGCATAAAGATGATGGCCCACAAGTGTATGTATAGGGTATCTAACAGCCTCTTCTGACCAAAGTGGCACAAACTATAAATGTACTTTTTTTTGCCAGATATATTTGTCATGTCCGAGGCTTACTGCTGAATAAACTCAGCCTTTCCAGCTGTTTCTAAACACTGGCATACTGTTTCGATTCAGATGTTCTTGCCCAAACTCCTCGTCAAGATGACTGACTCAAACTGGCTTATCTTGACTTCTGACTGAATTGCTCTGCCTGGCCTCATTATGTGGGCAATATGTTCTAATCATCTGGATCCTTGTCATTCTCTTGCTTATTCTGTCTTCATCTACAACTTGTCTCTGTAAAAATGTCCCAGTAAAACTGAAACTAACTCTCTCTCTCCCCCTCTCTCTCCTGCTGCACCTGTTACTGCTGCTGCTACTCTCTTAAATCACTTCTTTTCCCTGTCTATTCTTGTGATGGTGGGCATATACTATCTCTGACTAATTCTTCAAGTTTTTTTCTGATTTGTTACTTTGTCTTCCCCTCAACTAGATATCACTTTCAAACATGGCTGCTTCCATCTATAAAATAATTTTATCTTTAAAAGTGTATACTAAGGGTGTGTTTGTATTGCAAACAGGAGAAATTAAAGTATGTTATTTCAGCAGGATCCACACAAACCTAGAAGGCCTTTACATGTGATTCCATGCCAGAGCAGCTATGTTGGTACATTAAAATTCCTCTACAAGCAACCATACACAGGATGCATATATAAACACATATATGTAAATACTCTACAAACAAGCTAAAAAATGAATAACTTTTTTAAAGAGAAAGAAATTGTTTTCTGATCCCCAATTTAGTCTCAAAGGAAGGGATCCCAAATTAAGACACAGAAATCATTGATTGGTCTTTGTCTTCTTCAGTAAATCTTAATGGAATCTTGTTTTCAAATTTCAGGATTATATTTCTTCAGAAAATTTTAAATTGAGAATAGTTTTATATATAAATTCTTACAAAATCTTAATAGTTCATCATTCATTTTACTTCCCACTGAGTTGCATCAAGCAATGCTTTATTAGAAAATGGAAAATATCCAGTGTGGCTGATGAGGGCTGCTCCATCAGCTCTGACTGAGTGGGACATGCATCTCTATTGCTTATTTCTTTTTGAGAATCAGTAACAAAGACTTATTTCTTGGGGACATTTCTCTACAGGGCTGAGGAATTTTCATATTTCTGAGGAGATGTCACAGAGAGAAACTGTGGTACCCATGCAAGATCTTTGGGATATCTCACATAGTACTGGACCAGATTCAGAGCAGTTACTAAATACATGAGCTAAAGCCTGACAATACAATGTTCCTATGTCTTCTAACCACCATGATCTTGCCTCAGTGTCAGAGGTTCTCAAACTATGGGTCCTGATCCCTTTGGTAGTGAGTGACATTTTTACAGTTTTTACATATCAGATATCCCGCATATCAAATATTTACATTACTATTCATAACAGTAGGAAAATTATAGGTATGAGATGAAAATGAAATAAATTTATGGTTGGGGGTCACCACTACATAAGGAACTATATTAAAGTGTCACAACATTAGGAAGGTTGCGAACCACTTTTCTAAATCTTTTAATAAATTGATAGACCGTAAAAGTCAATCATGGGAAACTGGAAAGATGGAAGATACTAATCTGGATTATATGAGTAGCTATTTTTTATGTATAGCCAGGAATTTTCAAGATATTTTTTTCTTTTTCATAATTTAAGAATTTCACATATTTATGCATTGAGAAATGTCCATATCCACCTTTATTCTCTTCTTCAACTCTCTTTGAAACCATCCCTGATGTCCACTTCCTAATATCCTGTACTCTTCTTCCAGAGTGAATTTCTACTAACCTCAAAGATAAAAAACACTCAGAAGTCACAGTATTGTTCAGAGACTTTTCCGTTCTTCTAGAGTGACCCAAATGCTCCCCCTTGCTGACTTTCCTCCAAATCTGAGCCAAATCAGATAGTTGTAGTAGGTGAATGAGCTTTCTTGCCCTCTCTTTTGTAGTAGAATAATGGAAAAATGTAAGGCCAGTCTCAATAGAGCTCCTGGCAGCTGCTGTGTTGGCAATAATTAAGGGAGACTTTAAGCTAAAACTTTGGCGGCTGAAAGATTTTGGATTTGAGGTTTGATGTTATCAAAAGTTTTCATCTGGTCGGATGCAGAAACATATTGCTTAATCTAGCAGGAATGTGAGCAGGTTGTCCCTCACCGCATATGTCGGATCACTCTGTCTTCTTTTGTGGTAAAGTCCACAGCAGTTTCTCTGGGTAATAGGAGCCAAGTATGTCTGGGCACAGAGGACTCCACCACATTTTGGTTTTGTCTGTTTCAACCCTCA
This sequence comes from Uromys caudimaculatus, assembly GCA_028551405.1. Taxonomy (NCBI): domain Eukaryota; kingdom Metazoa; phylum Chordata; class Mammalia; order Rodentia; family Muridae; genus Uromys; species Uromys caudimaculatus. The sequence continues at coordinate 59,062,897 of CM052704.1, forward strand.
GGCTGATTCTAGCAAGATGTCTCAAATGAATACAAAAGTGGTTAAATTTCCTGGTTCCTTTTGTATAGTTTGGTTTTTTTGTGGCAATCTTAAATTAATTCTCTCTCCTAATCAGATTTTGAGTACATACTCCAGGAGTCATTTTCAACACACACGTAGAAAATGATCTTAATATGGGGATCTATTTATTTGACTCAGGCAAAGTACTTTTATTGCTTGAAAAATATTATTTCTAATAATATAAACTATGTTTAACCTAAATTGGTCAATCTCTTTATATCTGTTCTGCTATTTAATTATGCTCTTTTAGTTGTTGGTAAACACATGAGACTGAGATCATCATTTACTGCATGATCTTTAAATGTTTAACATAGTATTATATTTTGTGAGGTGGTCAAATAGCTCTCCTAAAACATGTAAGCAAAACAGTTTAGCTTTATAATCCTTGTCGAGAGAGAACTTTCAGCAACTGTATTTCCAAAAGAATTTCTTCCCAAGATTAAATGCTGTCCTAGTTCATTCATCAGGCTATGAATGGCTTGAACAACAAATAAAAGTTTAAGAGGCTGGGATGTCCCAGGTCAAGGCTTTGACATATCTGGTGTCTGATCAGGGATTATTACATTCTGGCTTGTAAATACTGCTTGCTATGTACTCATGTAGTGGAAAGGATGTCCAAATTCCAAGGGCTGTCTTTTGTATAAAGAGTGCGCTAGTCATGGTCATGAGGACACTACCAATAGTATATATCTCTTAGAATCAGATGTTTCCTGGAGCTGACAAAGAGTTGCAACTAGCTGCAGTTGCCCGAGATCATGTAAAGTGCTTGTTACATAGCCTAGCAAGCTGCTAACCTTCCATAGAACTTACCTACAAATACAATGCATAGGGAATTGGGGTTTTAACAACTGAATATGTAAGCTCTTTAAGCTCATAAAACTTCGAACATGAGTTATGAGTGGTAGTCTCAAAAGACAGCTGGTACTCAGGTGAAAGAGCATCTGAACAAGAGAAGTAAGTTATTCCTTAATGGTATGAATGGAGACTGTGCATCTACTCCCATCATTACCTACATTGTTCTATCTATTGCATATGCCATGCTACCAATATAATGTTTGTTTCCTTCTAGTTCATGGGCTTGTGATTCTGTTGAATATCCCCAGCCTTCAGGAGTCTAGATCTGTTTACTTTTGGTATTCTGGACACAGGCCAGATAGTATTTTTAAGCCTTATGAAATAATTTAATTCTAGAGCCTGAACTTTAGTAATCTAATTTCTATGGTAAACCATTTCCCATCTTATATCTACCGACACAACCTTTTCTCTGGATATTTGTAGAAGAAGGTAGTGTTTAATAATTTTAAGTGATTTATTCATTAAATAATCTGAGTTGGTATGCCCCTTGTGTGACTATCTATGTTAGTTCATACTACTCAAACAGTGAGATCACAACCACTTGACAGTTCTTTGGAACGTTAATAAATAACTTTCATGTGATCAAAGATGTTTTAGATTTATTATTGCTGGATTTTTATATCAGTAGACAAACAAACATTCCAGGATAACCTGAGGATCCAATGGGGCTGTGCTTATAACTTCTGCTTCCTACATAATTCAGAGTTTAAAATTCAAGAATAATTAATCATATCTAAGTCACTGGCCTCCCTTGTGTGCTGCAATGCTGTGCCAAGACTATATACAAAAGTGAGTGGTTGTTCCAAGTATTTAGAACAATCTAATGTCTGGCAACTTTCCAGAAGTTAAAAGTCTGAAATAAGAGGGAGGCTCTAAGACTTTTTATATACAGATGTTCCTCAACGTCTGATGAGTTTCAGCTAAACTACCAGAAGGTGAAAGGATACCAACCTACAGAGTATCTTTGTTTAGTGCCATTTGATATCCTCTGTTTCCCCCGGAGCTAATGGCTGACAGGGAGCTGCTTCTCACTGCAACAGCTCAGGATCACATAAAGTGCTCTTAGTGCTATCCTGAGAGAAACGTCAAGGTTCCAACTTTGAAGTAGGTATCTACTGAAGCTCCTTTGCTTTTGCACCATGATAGAATGAAAAGTCCTTAAGTCAAAGACACAAGCAATCGGAGACTAACTGTAATAGTGTCCTGAAAAAAAAAGTGTGTACATGGAAAACTAATTTTTATGGCTCTATTATATGTTGAGCGTATACAAATGAGAGTGAGACCTCACTGCTGAGGATGGACTTTTCACTGCCTTCCTTCAGAGCCTGGGTGCTTCAGTTAGGTACAACTCTTAAATTTTATTGCAGCCTTTATACTTCTAATTTCCCCCTGTACCTAAAATAAACTTCCTTCGAATTTTACAATTTTAGATGTCTTTGTCATGAGACTCATTTATAATATAACCTGCTTCCCTAATCATTAAAACTGATATTTATAAATATGTGTGATAGAAGTTTAATTTTCCTATATGCTTCTGGATCTTAGAATTTCTTTACCTTGGAGTCTAGCTCCTCCTATAATGCCTGGTATAACACTTTTAAATACTACAAATGTAACAATACCTAATTTCTGTTTCACAATGCCACTCTGTTAATAATATGTAACTGATTATAATTGGTTCACCTAGTCAACACTACCTTTTATTTTTTTGCAACTGAGCTGATTTGCTTCACTTAGCAAATCCTTGTAGTCAAATGCCTTGACCATCCTGTTCCACACTCTTAGCTGCACTTGAAACTTTGCCTGTGAGATGTTCAATGTGGTGGCACCTAGACTTCTCTCAGGAAGCACCTAGTAAAGGTGGTTAGGAGCAGAATTTCTGGCATCAAGCAGCCAAAGCTTAGTCTCTACTTAGGTGCCAGCCTTCCATAACCTACACTCTTGTTATAACAGGAAAGTGATATTCTCCATATTATAAATGTAGACATATATTACAGTTCCAGCTTTTAACAACAATACATAAATGATAACTACATCTTCCTGCTTCTTCTCTTTCTCATAATGAGAAAGAAGGTTATGCTCTGAACATGAGCTATATCCCAGCACTCACATGGCCACTGTTTGGTCCCCAGCTCAGGGAACTATTGAGCAGATGTGTAGAAAGTTTGAGAGGTAAGACCAAACTGAAAATAGATCTCTGAGGAAGTAGTTTTACCACTGCACCTGTACCCCCCAGTAGCTTCCTATTCTACTGTGATGTGAATAGGTTCCTCTTTCTACAAGGGCTTTCCCTGCCATGGCATTTGGGCTCTGTGTGAACACACAGACCGTGTAAGTAAGGACTATGAAGTGCAAACAATAAAACATGAAAGCCAAGTAACCCCCATTATGTTGTTTCTGTCAGGTATTTTAGTTAAAGCAACACAGAAGTAGGCCAGAAGATTTCAAAGACATGCACTAGTACTATATCCTTAATACTGTTTTATCAGTTGGCCCCCACACAAGAACAGCCAACTTCTGCCCATCCCATATCTCCAGTTTTCAAGCTTTGTAGCCTCAGAAAGGGGTACTTGTTCCATTTGTTAAGGATGGATATCGGGTTAGCTTCAGCTGTCAACTTGAAGCCGACCTGTTAAGTTTTGTTTCACCTGGGAGGAAGGGACCTCAATTGGGAAATTGCCTCCAATGGATTGGCATGGGGATATTTTCTTTATTGATAATTAATGTGGGAGAGCCCAACATACTGGTTGTGTGGTTACCCTAGGCGGGTGTCCCTGTAAAGTATAAGACAGTAGTTGAACATGCTTCTGGAAATAATCAGTAAGCTGAATATCTCCACATTTTCTGCTTCAGTTTCTGATTCCTGGTTCTTGCCAAGAATTCCTGGCTTTGCTTTCCTCAGTGATAAACTGCTAACCTGTAAGCCAAATAAACCTTATTTTCAAGTTGCTTTTTGTTATGGTGTTTATTATAGCAACAAAAAGCACGGTAGAACAATGGGCTTTACCAGGGAGATGTCTGTCATTAAAATATGTGTGTCCATGTGAAATAGTGGAAATGAATAGTTTCTGTTTTCTATGTGCCGCAGCAGACTGAGAAAGTCAGAGGTCATGCACATAGATTGAATAAGGTGAGGTAGGTAATAAGAACCGGACGAGTTCTGACAAAGAGGACCATGATATAAGCATCCAGTAAGGCCCATGTTGCAGCCACAGAGGAGTTGATTACAGAACCAGTCCATATATGGAGTTCAAAGTAACAGAATAAACACTGAGTAGGATACACTTAAATATGGGCAAAGCATACCAATAGATGGCTAGAAGCAGTAATCATTCTTTAGATTTGATGAATAGCCCTGGAGGTTGAGTTCTGATGCCAATAGATCTATTAAAATGTCAGACAAAGAAGGGGTGTAGCTCAACATGTTTGTCTTGAGTCATTCCCAGGTTCTAGACATTAGACATAATTACAGTGTGGCACACGCCACTGTCATGTGCGGTTGTGTTGATGTGGGACACCAGAGGAAAGGAACCTTCTTCCAGGGCAGGGGTGGAGGGAAGACATCCTGGAAGGCCTGGGCTCAGAGCCAGGTATTACATATGGCTGCAGTGACCCAGGAAGATGAACCCTTCAGCCTTGACAATGGGATGTCCAGGCATAGCTCTCATGAGAGAGCCTTCAAGAGAGCAGAGTTGGTTGTAAGCAGAGGGGGCCACTGATGTCAGAGATAAACTAGATACTAAAATATTTCTTTTTGGAATCCTAATAAAAGAGGAGTTTCAATTTTGAGGTGGAAACCAGGGTAAAAACTATACTCATCTCAGGTTCTCCAGGAAACGAGTCATCTAAGGTTGTTCACAAGGTTATTGATGTGATGCACCTCCTTCTAGTGAGACGTTCAGGTGCAAGGGTCTGTGGCTCCTGGACCAGTAACCAGAGCCTTCCTCCGATATCTGTCAAGTGATGGTGCTCATGGAGCAGTTAAACACATGGTAATGTACTTCATCAGAGCATGCAAGAGGAGATGGAGAGTACAGAAGATCATTGATGGGTTCTCAACTTTATAACTGATCTCAGACGTGAATGTTCATCAGAAGGACATGCTCAGATTCCTATAAACTTATCAAGATGACTACTACAAACACACCCAGAGAAGGACTCCTGGGGTTTGGGAACCACTGGGGGCCATTTATAATCATCTTGCTCCCAGATATGTTCCCTAAATGTGCCTATTAACAATTGGTGCATAGTGCTCATTTTTATATAATTGTAGGTAATTATTTGCCATTTTGTCTTGGGTTGTGATAGTCAAGAGAGAAGTATTAGTTCTGATCTCTTTCTGTTCAGCTCTCATCATGACATCGTCAGTTTTAAGAAAGGAAAGTGAATCTTTTATCACAAAAAAAAAAAAAAAAAAAAAGAATTGAGAACATAACTTAGAAGGCCAGGTGCTTATCTACCAGATCATAAAAAAGCGAGTCCCAGTTAGGAGAGAGTTAAATGCTATGTTGGATAGTTACTGTGGTTTGTTTCCAACAACAGACTCCATTCTAAACAGAAAAATACTTCACTAGAGGCTGTTACCATGATGAGCAGAATTTGACTTCCAAGATATACAGAGAGATTCAAAGACCAACTATAATGTAAAATAATCTTTTGTGAAAACACTACTGATATCATGCATAAGAATTTCACCTATAGTCCATAATTATGTCCCCATGGCCTTTATGGTGGGTGAGATCTCTAGAAACACTTGTTAGAAGATCAGTTTCTCTTTGATTTGTTTTATTCTTGAATTAGTCTATCACCTTGGTAAGTTTGTTCAGCAGGCACAAAGTCTTGCATAACAACGAAACCTAGCCATGCAACGTTTCTGTTTATTCTTTGGAAAAGAAGTATTGATATACAAATTATCTAGTCTATAAAAGTTGTTATTTCCTAGATGCTGTATAGATGCATATGAATGTTCATAATTATCAACCTAACCAGTTGATATGCAGTAATATTTTTTTCCACTCACCTCTTTTTAGGCTATACTTATGTATGTAGGAATACTATCTCCCTGCTGTCCTGTCATTTTCTGAGAGCTGCCTGCCCTCATTACTATATGCTAAACCTTCCTGGGCTAAAATCAGCTTCTCATAGTGCAGACTTTCCACTTCTTTATTCTCCAGCAGGAGCTGACATTCTCTCAATGTTCCTGTCTGAAGCCTGAAGAGTTTCTGTAGGCTTTGATTTTTCAAAACCTCCTTCTAATAAAAATTCTTAAATGTTTTAACCTCCTGTCTAGTCCACAACCGGAGGTAATGTGAAAGAACAGTTATTAGGATATGGGGAAGTGGACCTGTTTAGAAGGAGTTTCTTGGGTGATTTTGATCTCTAGTTGTCTGGATATCAGCAGTCTAGCTCAGTAGTGTCAGGATAGCAAACAAGAATCGGCAGCAGTGGCATGACCGAGCAGAAACAGCCAGGCCTCCAGCAAGTTGCCATGAGTCAGCTAGAGCGAGCAGGATCAGCAGTGACAACAGCAGAAGTTCTCTGCTGTGCCTCCCTCAACAAAGTGAAGCTCAGTGAAGATGAAGATGTGGGTCCAAAGAAGAGTTGCAAAGGCTATGCATATTGCCACTGCCCGTTGAGTCCTATTTATACACCCTCCAAATATCATGTGTCCATGTTCTCTCATGGGTCTTGTGTCAGCAAACCTCCATATGAGTCTGTCTTAGCAAAATTCCAAGTGGGTCTGTATCAGCAGATGTATCCAAAAACTTCTACTTCATTCAGCCAACTGCCCCAAGTCCATGGGAGCAGCAAGAAGCCACCAGAAGATTTTTTTTTTCTGGTGTGTTTCTTTCTATGAAGTAATGGCAAATGATGACCAGTTAGGAATGGCAAGGCATACCGATCCACCATCTAGCACTGTCCTTCATCTGTTGGGTTATATTTATATTCCTTTTTAACATCATGTGTCCTTTCATGTGTCTGCTTTAGCCAAACATCCTTTCACCTGTGTCTACTTCAGGAAAACATTCTTTCACATGTTTACTTTAGCAAACATCCTTTGCTGGTGTGCCCCAGTAAAACATCATTTGACATAACCGACTTTCCAAAGAAACCAGAAGTTTCCACTTTCAGTTTCCCCTTGGGAACCAGCTCTGGAGAAAACAGATAAAACAACAGTGCCAGAGGTACTATCGCTACCCAAGCCATCACAGAAAGGAAAAATTAAATAAGGCAATGTATTCCTAGAAACAAGTAAAGAAAGGAGAATATGTTATAGCACAATTCTACTCTGTGATGTGAGAAATTGAGAAAATTAAAAACTGTATTGTAGCCCTCTTGATGTTTGGGTTTATTTAGTCAGGTACCACAGTAGACAAAGGTGCCAATGTTCAAAGCTCAACTGCTGTTGAGAAGAGCCTAGCTAGCTCTTAGCAGGACTTTCTAGCCTTATATCACACACAAAATCCAAAATCTCTCTCAACCCTGTTTCCTTTTCTTTGTCCTTTACAGGATAGCTGATGCCTTTCAAGAGTCACCAAATGTTTTGAGCTATAAACGTTTTCCACTTGAACATTACATTCTTTGTTCAAGTACTTTTTGATTTTTTTTTCATTGTTTTCCCTGTTCACCCTCAGAATGAGCCAGAAAGAAGTCTGCTAATCATCTCTCACAGCCCCTAAATTTTCCAAAGCAGTACCACAAATATATCACGTGCTAAGCAGACATTTTTCTAAAAAAGGCATGATTAAATCATAGAATAATTGTATCACATGAAAGATTTTCCTACGTTCTTAATACAAGAAAAATGGTTCCTCCATGATTACAGAGGCCAAATATGGATCGGAATGCAGGGAAGAGGAGCCGTAATTCAACAAGATAGCACATTATCAGGTGTTCTCTTTGCAGTGGGATTTTTTAAAGGTGGACTGAGCTGACTCTGTGATGACTCATAAAGGAGCAATAGAAACAATTACATTTGAGGGCAAGCAGTTCAGGCTTAGGGATTGAAGAGGAAAAGATAAACTGTAGGAGAATGCAAGGAATAATTTGTCATTGCAGACCAACCCTGTCCTAAAAGATAAACTTTGGGTCTGTCGGCAGCACATCCCACTCTTCCTTTGCGTCCTTTCAGCTCCATTTAAGTTTGAACCATAACTGATCTCTGCGAGTTCAGAGTTTCACACTGGAGAAAAATATAAATGTTCTTTTCTCTTTGACTCAGCTTAAATATGCTGAAATTGAGTAGGACTCAAAAAGGGAAAATATGGATCGTAAGTGGCTGTATTGCAGCAATGTAACACATGAGCTAGCAGCTACCTCGGGTTTGGCTATCGGACATTCTCTCTCTCTATTTAGTTGTCTTTAAAATTCTTTCCAGAATATAAGAAGAGAATAGAAGCTACTTGCCTCTATAACTTGTAATTTTATTAACATTTGTTCAGATAAAGGTATTGATTGTAAGAATTATGAGTATAATTCTCCCAGATGTTTTGACTGAAATATCAAACAAAATTGGTTACATATAGTGGTATGAAAAGAAACCTAACCATTTGGATGTTTATATACTGATAAGCTTCATTACTGATCCTGTCCTATTCCTTTTGTTTTGGGTTTAACTGGACATTCTATCATGAACAGTCAGCAACAAAACAAAACAAAACAAAACAAAACAAAACAAGAGAGAGCAATATATTTCAGCCAGTGTCCCACTGTGACTAATATTCTTATTCAAACTGACTGCTTGCTTCATTTCCCATGTCGATTCTCAGGATTTCTACTGTTACAGTTGAACAGAGAAATTTTAATTTGGTATAATTATAAATGTTAGGAGAAGCTCCATAAGCATTTTGATTCACACGTGATAATTCATTTTCAATTTGGATCATTTATTAAATATAATGATAATAACACAAACAAATTTCCTATTCTCTCTTTTTTTATTGGTTATTTTGTTTATTTACACTTCAAATGTTATCCCGCTTCCCGGTTTCCCCTCCAAAAAAATCCCCATTCTACCGCCCATCCCCCTTCCTCCAGGAAGGTCCTTCCCCCCCACTTACCACTCCCCTCACCTGCCCTAGCATTCCCCTATGCTGGGGCATCGAGCCTTCACAGGACCCAGGGCTTCCTCTCCCATTGATGCCAGATAAGGCCATCCTCTGCTCCATATGCAGCTGGAGCCAAGGGTTCTATTCTCTTTAGGAATAAAAATTTTCTCTTTAAAACTTTACTATAACTACTCTGATGTAAAAATAATGTTGTTCATGTCTCAGGCTTAGAGATTCTTTATTTTAATTTTGGTGGGGGGACACTACAGCTGAGGGTCTTTTAGCAAAGACTTAATTTTCTGATGAAAATTGACTTCATTTAAACCCCTGAGTGGAATCAGAGAGTTATAGAAAGGCCCAGGGAAACACAAATGCTACTCTACACAACGATTGGCCCTTGGAAGGTGGCTTGTGCATTTGAGGATGTTCCAGACACTCTGCAATCAGAAAACCAACATGAGCCCAGACAGGACGTATGAGTCAAGGATATCTAAGGAAGCCGGAACACGTGGCATCCAGGCACTTGCAGCTTTCCTCCTGCCAGGCTCCGCTTGCGGTCCGTCCCACTGGTTGGAGTATCCTGGAAAGGAAACATAAACAGTTTAAATTGGGCAGCCGAGTTAAGAACTCTCATGTGATTTTCTGAAAAAATGAATGAACTGCTCAGAACCTCCAGAAACCTTGGTGTGTTACGGCAGTGGAAAAAAATCCTTACCACTCTGAACAGGGAATATAGGACCAGAAAACTGCAAAATTTCTATCATCTATCTTAAAACACATGCTACTCAGACAGCTGTGTGGAATTCCACTGAAGGCCAAAGTTATACCTTAAGTCAGTTTATCTTGTTTTGCTTTGAAGTGGCAATAAAAACCAGGAAGCCTCCTGACCTAGGTCATTTCTAAAAGTAGTTGCTTTCTTTTAGTTTACGTATTTTATAAACAATTATATTTATAGGTATGCATGGACAATGGAGAGAAGAACCTCATTTCTTAACAGAAAATGTGAAAGAGGTGCAGAACCCTTTCCAATGAATTCCTTGTAGGGGCCTTGCATTTGTAGAACGGATAATAGGTGGACGTGTAGCAAGCACTAAACAGCCAGATACATGCATGCACCAGTGTTTTCAGGGACCTTATCACATCCAAATGACATTTGTGACTGGAAGCTCCACCCCACAGAGAAAGGAGTTGAAGCAGAGTTCTTGTTTTATGAGAAGAGGGCTTACATTTTGAAGGACAGCTTTATTCTTTAGGTGAATTCTACCCAAGTTAATGCTTCTTGGGTAGTTAAGAGGCAGTATTCCTCTTCTGTTTGAAGACTCAAGGAATGGTACTATCTTTGAGATGGTCTAAAGTTGACCTTGGAAGTATTTACTTAACAGTAGTAATATAGTAATATAGAGAGTAATATACTTTCTAGAAACAAGAGTAACATACTGTCTCATGACTTTATGCACAGATATGTTTAATGACAGATGACTGGAACTTGGGTGTTCACCTTCCGTGTGTGTGTGTGTGTGTGTGTGTGTGTGTGTGTGTGTGTGTGTGTGTGTCTGTGTGTGTGTCTGTGTCTGTGTCTGTGTCTGTGTCTGTGTCTTTATATGTTTAGAGAATCTTGGCTCCCCTAGAAATAGCTGCCATACAAACAATTGAACTAATGCTTGCATTCAATAGAGAATTTCTTAAAAAAAAAAAGCAAAGAGAAATGTAGTTAGAAGTTATTTATTTTGTACAAATAAAAGTAGAGCAATTTTATCATCTAAGCTACTACTTCTTGCTCATCATTTTATTCTTCTCTCATTGTCATTAGTTGAATGGAGGAATGGAGTTTTCTTCCATGAAAGTACTGGTTCTATTTTTTAAGTAAATTAGAATTCCTCACAGAAGGGAGCACTGTGGGAGTTTGGAGTATGATGTTTTGGCAAAGACTGTATGAGAAACTTTCTCCATGGGTATTTCTGTTCCCACTGGAGAGAAATAAAAGGAATGTGTCTCAGTCTGTTCTCAAAAGGCTTGAACTTGAATTTCACACACCCACAGAGTTCAGATAAGAATCTACCAAGAGCCCTGCCCTGTGGATGCTTCTTACTGCCCTAAGGGGGAATTTCCACCTTGTCATGGAGCTCTCTCTCAGTCTGTCTACTAATTAAGAAAAGAGACTAAGATTGCTGAAAGAAAAGTCACAATCAAATACAACCTACTCTGCCCATTTTCAAAAGCAAGTAAGGTAAAACATGACAGTGTTGTTCCTCAGATATTAAATGTCTCCCAGACTCCAGAGTTCCCAGCATGCAGAGTGCTGTTAGGATCTGTGGGAATCCATAATATGTGGAGTTTGGGGGGAGGTCTTCAAGTTACTAGAATAACTCCTGGAAGATTATATGACCTTTATCAATCCTTCTTGGTCGCTTGCTTCCTGGCCATGAGATGAGTGCACATTTTACTACACACTCCTGACAATGTGGCATTGCCTCACATGCCCCAGACAACTGGGAATTCCAAAGCCATAAATTAAGACAGGCGTTTCTCCTTCTCAAGTTGGAAATCACAGGTATCTGTTGCTGTAGCAAAGCTTACTAGCAAACTCAGAGGAAAACAGAGAGAATGGCCTTCAATCAATGTCCAATTTCGACTTTTCTCTTTCTCTCTAATCTTGTTTTTAGGGGCAGCAGTTGGAGGTTATGTAGAGGTAAATTCAAGTCTCTATTTTCTCTTGATTGTCTTTAAGATACCCTCTCTCTTTTCATTTGCTCCACTAATTATAGAAGAAGCCTCTATAAACCCTCTCTATTGCTGAATGCTTTAAACAACAAAGCCAGCCAACTAAACAAAAAGGAAACACTAGCTACACTCTCAGATTGTCTAGACAGTATTATTAAGCTCCAAAGAATAGGAACATATTTTTCCAGAAATGTATTCAATTTTAAATTTTGCTCAGAAATATTGAGTTCAGACAGTTGGACAGGTACCATAATTAGAATTATTTCTTAAGAGAATCAATTCTGTTAGGTTGACAAATGTAAATATGAGGGAAACTCATGGATTAAAAAATAGTTATACATCAGACCCAAAGCTAGTCACCAACATTTATGTTATTAAATAGTCAATTAGCTCATGTTTTGTGCTCACTGATATTCATTACAAATTAAGCAGAATATGGGGGTCTTTTTTTCATTTTACATAGGAACCTGAAAACATTCTTGCCAGGTCACAAAGTTATAAGTGGCAAAGGTGGGATTTAAATCTAGCACTCCAAGAAATGATGCACACACACACATATATGCATGCATGTGTGTGTGTATATATGTGTGTGTATTATATTTACAAGCCACTATCTGAAAAAAAAGACACTTATTTCTGTCCCTAAATTTCTGTCTCTAATAACTTTCTGTTATTACGTATATTTTCCTCCAGTTTGAATAATAAAATGCATCAAATGTTACTAATTTTATTTTAAAAAACATCATCTAATAGTATCTTTGGGCTGGTAATGCAAGCATAGCTTCTCTGCATTTCTTCCTCTGATTTCTGTAATATTCAGTAAAGACTATGGTAGAGGCTTTTTATCTGAAGGTACAGTTAAGGGCTGAACAGGTGATCTGAACACATGTTCTCTTGCAGCCTGGGGTTTCTGCAGCATCTGTTTGAGAACCATGGGTGTTTTCTGGATGCTGCCCGAAGCCACCTCCTTCTTATCTTTCATGTGTAGACTTCCACAGAGACACCTCAAGCCTGGCTGTCTGACATAGAATAAGCTTCATGAGGGCACATCCAAAGATTTGTGGAACAAGACTGAAATGCTAAAATACATTAAAAATTATTTTGTGGCCTTTACTGCTTTGAACAGAACTTGTATGTTTTAAAGTCCTATGCAGTCAACAACAACTTAGGAGAGTGATGCTAGTAAACAGTAGTATTTATAATGATCTATGTTAAGACCGTCTTTCAATAGTCTTGAATCTCAACAGGAGCATAACCAATCTTGGTTCACTAGCTGAACTTCTCAGTTCAATGTGAGACTTCACATCTTTAATAGAATAAGCAGATAATGTTTTAGGAATAAAGCACATTTCTTTATTTTTTCTACACGGGCACATAGGGTAAAATACATAACAAAAGAAATTCTTAAAGTTATGTCTGACTCTCTTGAATGCACTTTAACCCTTTCCTTATTGTACTCTGGGAGCCCCTTTCTTTTTAATGAATGGATGGGTCTCATTAATTAGAGCAGTAGAATAATTTATAAAGTCATTTTTCAGGAAACACGTGACAGATATTCCACGAAGAGTAAGATAAGTGCATCCTAGGAAATGTTACACTTTTCATATATCAATTCTCTTTATATATATATATATATATATATATATATATTTATTTTTTGATACTTTATTTACATTTCCATTGTTTCCCCTGTCCCCTCCCTCTCCCCCCCTGCCTCTATGAGGGAATTCCACCTCCCACCCACTCGCCCACCCACTCCTGTCTTCCCACCTTGACATTCCCCTTTACTGGGGCCTCTAACACCCTCAGGCCCAAGGGCCTCTCCTCCCCCTGATGGCCAACAAGGCCCTCCTCTGCCACCTATGTGGTCCGAACCATGGGTCCCTCGATGTGTATTCTTTGGTTGGTGGTCCAGCCTCCAGGAGGACCAGGGGGGAGGTCAGGCCAGTTGACACTGTTGCTCCCTCCATGGGGCTGCAAACTCCCTCAGCTCCTTCAGTCCCTTCTCCCACTCTTCCATCTGGAACCTCACTCTCAGGCAAGAGGTTACTGTAAAGTGAAACTTGGGTATTCCAAACGTTTCAGCTAATATCCACTTATCAGTGAGTACACACCATGTTCTGGATTGGGATTTTGACTCATCCCAATGGGATATCCAGAAATGAATTTAGCTTCTGAATTCACAGAGAAACCTAAGACTTTGGGACAATGAAACATGGTGTCATGTACTTTAATTTCTTTGGAGTTCATTTCTTTTATCTATACACTATTGAATGCTTATTCAATAGTGTATAGATGACAAATGTTGTATAATATATGTGATTTTTAATAAATGTGTAGGGCTGGGGATCAAGCTAAGCAGGAGTGATTCTAGTGTGTGACTTCTTGACCGTGACTTTGACAAATACATTCACTAACCTTTCATCCCCACATCCTGCTTTCCTTTGCTGTCATGCATTTAATGGAGGATAGAACATTTGATAAGGGAGGGAGAAGGCAGAAAATGGCACAGGCCATATAAGGAATTGAAATATGGTTTTAGAGAAGGAGATACATAATTTAGAATTACTTAAAGGTAACAAACTCAACAAATTAGAACTTGAACCTCCCCCAATAGACTCTTGAGAAATATAGAAAATATTCATATGAAGATAAATTAAGTCTAAAGTAAGTAGGATAACTGAGAAAATTGAATCTTTTAAAATTTATTTTATTTTTCTGAAAGATGAAATTTCTATAACATAAAGAATCTTTGCAACATTAATTATTCTGCCTCTGCCTTGGGTGATGGAATTCAAAATTTTAGTCTCCTAAACAATGCAGAAGGACTGCGTGTATTTATTAGTGAAATGATAAAAAAAATATCAGCAAATACACAAAACAGCAAAGACATAATAAAACTTTTGCTTCGAGAGAAAATATTTCTAAACTACATATATGATACATATCAAAATCTACATAAAGAACCCAAAAAACACAATAGGAAGAAAAAAACTCACTTAAACACACCTCACAAGAGGACAAGCAGAAAACCAGTTTCATAAACAAAACCTAATAACACTGATCATACAATTGCAGATAAAACACCAATGAAATATTTCCCCAAGCTATTAAAGTGACTGAATGAAAATGGGTAAAAGGTAAATGATGGTGAGTATTCAGAGCAAAGAAGCCTTTGCTTACTGTTGCTGGTCATGAAACACATAAAGTGGAAACCAGTGAATTAGCCATATGATCAATAACCCCAGTTCTGGGTATATGTCCATATGAATTCAAACAAATATCTTCCTGAAAGAAATGTATAGTCATGTTCATTATATTATTGTTTACAATATCCAAGACATGGAAATAATGGGCAGAACTAAGGAGGAAAGTGTGATCTGTGTACACACATACATGTGTACACATTTATGAAGTACTGTCTGACCTTAAGATCTGGGAGACTAACCATACTATTTGCGACAGTATGAGAACATTGTGCTAAGTACGATAAACCAGGCACAGAAAGGCAAATGTTTTTGTTTTAGGGGAAAAAAATCTTCCAAAAGTTGAAATCATAAAAGTGGTGTGGATGCTTGCTGGAGTCTGAGTGAGGATGTAGGCAAGGAAAACTGTCGTGGAGAAACCTAGAATAAATTAACCAAAGAGTAGAAGAAAAATAAACTTCCTTGATCTTTTCAGATAATGGTGACTGCAATTAGGAATAATGCACTGTGATTTAAATATACTTAACTTTGAAACATAAACCACACTATAAATAGAAAACACTGTTCTATGTAATACCATAATGAATATAAACACAAGAAATAGGTTTTGGAATCTATTTTGAATCTCCCTACAAAGTCCAAGCTGTTCTCAAATGTAAGATCATGAAAAGCACTGAGACTCCCACCTTTGGGAGTTCAGGCATGTACCACCATGCCTATCTTCATATAAATTATTTGAATGTTAGCTCAAATCCATGTCCAAGAATAAATACCAGAAAATTTCAAAGTCCATTTGGGAGACTGTGGGTCTAGTTACAGATGGGAGACCCAAGACACAGTCTTTGAAGTTGTGCAGGAGATGCTTTGCTCTGTTTCTATCATGTTCTGAAACTGAAACAAGCTGTCTCTAAGCTGGTTGTCATAGTAAATGCATTGTGGAATTTACAAAGTGGTACTTCTGGTTTATGAGTTCTCTCTATAAATTGATGGAGACATGGTAAGTAGGCTCTATTTCGATGCGGAAATATTGTCAATAATAAACTACAACTTAAAATTTTGCATCATTTATATTAGGGACCTGAAACTCTTAAAGAGATTTTTGTATTTAAGTAATGATGATGGTAATGATAATAACAAAAAAACCATCATTTTCATACATTCTTTATATTCTAGGCGCCATTTTCAATAGCTTCAGATGTTATTTATAACTTAAACGTACCCATAAGAAGTAGCTAATATTGTTTTTACTTGCTTTACATACAAGAAACCTGAGCCACTGTAGTTTTTAGTATTTGTGTTTGTGCTATAGCTTTGATGGGCAGCATTCTAGACAGCCTGGTTCTGAAGTTAGAGCATTTGATCTGCAAGGAATTTATGAACCATGCCCTCCCTCTCGAGTTAGGGCTCTGGATATTAGGTTATGTGAGCAACAGATCTGCCTTAGTTAGGGTGTCATTGCTGTGAACAGACACCATGACCAAGGCAATTCTTATAAGGACAACATTTAATTGGGGCTGGATTACAAGTTAGAGGTTAAGTCTGTTATCATGAAGGTGGGAACATGGCAGTGTCCAGGCAGGCATGGTGCAGAAAGAGCTAAGAGTTCTACTTCTTCATCTGAAGGCCAACAGGAAAAGACTGGCTTCCAGGCAGCTAGGTTGAGGGTATTAAAACCCACATCCACAGTGACATAATTCCTCCAAGAAGGCCACACCTCTAAATATTCCCTGGGCCAAGCATATTCAAACCACTACAAGAGCCATCAAAGCTTTGATGTATTTGAAGTCACATTGTTCATATGTCTTATGTTGCTGAATAATCCTCTGAATGAGAGTATTTTTACATTGTGATTTAGAGTAACAAAATAGCAAAATACTGTTTCGATTTACCAACTGGTGCAACTGTGCATAAAAACTGTAATTTGCTTCCATCTAACACCTCGTCTCTCTTCCCTCCAAGTAGAACAGAAAATAAACTAATAGCAGAGTCCTTCTATCCTGGAAATGAGGTCCCAGATTTTCCACTTTGATGAGACCTAGATAGTGCTGCTAACCAGCCCACATATTGCTCATGACTTTACAACAATATACAGCCAATTATTAGTGCCATGATCCTACCTGGTAAAAGTCTAGTAAGTAAACACTATTTATGAGTTTCCCTGATTGTACAATCTCAACCCATACTCTGGCTTACTTGTTTCTGTTAAAGAACTATGGCCATAATCACTTAGAAATGGCCTCCACACTTTTGTTTCTCTTTGTTCAGAATTCTTTACTTGAGATATTTAAATTGAAAACAACTAAATTTATTGGAATGAAATTCAATTCCAAAACAAACCTACTGTATTATATCTACAAATATTTACACATAAGCCTGTAACTTACTTGTAGTTGAAAATAAAAGGATAGAATATTAATCCTATAAACACATTAACAAAAAGACTAGTATTATCAGACTCATGAGAGATTAATATAAGATATATTCATAGACACAGAGACACACATACACACAGATACATAAAAGCAAGCTATCAGAATTTTACATTTGTATTCATCAAGTAAAATAGTTCAAAGGTTAAAGAAAACTGTTATTGAAAAGAAAAAACCATGATGGTGTTTAGAAAATCCACAAAGTCTACACAAACTATTAGAATAAGTAAATGATCTCAGCAAAGATCAATGGATGTATTGCCAACATAAAAGAATTAATTGTGCATGTGTATGTACCAAATAAATAGAAATTTAAAAATGAGACCATCAAAATCTACCAACCATTGTGAAGATGCAGATAACTTATTCATAAAAAATTGAAATATTATTGAGAAATCTATAAAAGACCCATAAAATGGAGCTATATAAACTGTTTATGTGTTAAAGACAACATGCTTAAATCTGTCAATTCTTACAAAATTGATCTTTGGCTTAAATGCTGTCCTGATTCCGTGCATATTGTTGTGTTTGTGTGTGCCTTTCTGTCTGCCTTCCTGCCTACCTCTGTGCTTGCTGGCTTGTCTGCCTGCTCCTCCATCCCCTCTCCTCCCTCCTTCCCTCCGTCATCCTCCACCCCCGTCATGTATTTGCGTGAGTGTAAAAACTAATAGCTGATATTAATGCTTATATAAAAAGGATGACCAAGATCAAACCTACAGAGCTTATGCCAGCACACTTTTGAGTAATTTCCTCTGCTTTAATAAAGTATAAATGACATAGAATTGTATTTATTAACATTAAAAATGTGTTCGATATAGTTTTATATTGTAGAACTTATAACCACCATAAAGTCTATGAGAACATCTATCACCCACACAGTTAGCCTTCCTTGCAGATGTAGTGACAACACTTAAAATCTATTCTCAGCAAATTTGTTGTATATAAGTGAATTTTAGCTTAAAGTAGTATTGTATAGTGATTTTCAGTACTTACTTAACCTGTAGCTGAGAGCTTTTATCCGTGTCCAACATCTCCCTCTTCATCAATCCACCACTTCCACTCCCTGGCACTCACCATCCCATCCCATTCCCCTAAGTTCTCATCTCTCTCTCTCTCTCTCTCTCTCTCTCTCTCTCTCTCTCTCTCTCTCTCTCTTTCACTCCCCCCTCTCTCATTCAATTTACAATTAAGTGGATCTTACAGTATATTTATATAAATCAAGATTATCAAAATTGGCAAACTTCCATCTTCAGGTATAAGACAGAAAAAGTACAGAAAAAGTAATGTGGAGGCCATTTGACCAGTGGCAGCCGTATGATGCTAGGTGTCTTAGGAAAGAGCCCATTGCTAAAAGTTCTTGGCTTTCTAATGGCAGGAAGGGGTCGCAAACTAGAATGGTAGACTCTCAGCAGAGGCTCCTTTATCTTCAACAATAGACAAGAGTATCTTAATAACATATTGTGCTTTTTTCCCTTTCCCTTGGGTTCATGGCTTTTTGTCTGCCTAAGGGAAGAAAATCGAACAAACGTGAAGAGCATTGAATTATTCTTCAGAGATTTTAAAACAAAAGTGCAATTTACAGATGAACCTGATCACACTAACAGGCTTTAAATATCCTGTTTATCCCAAGCTTTCAGACAATGGGGCTTTCATAGCTGCCGTGAGGTATGTGGAAATCGTCAGGAGTTATGCTGGCTGTTCACCCAGGAATGTTTTTTCTTAGATAGATAAAGATCATGTTAGTATTCACAGTGCCAGAAATGAGATAAAATTTCACTTCAAAACTTGAGCCGTGTTGATCTTCCTCCCCTCGTTTTATGTAGCCATTTATAGCAGTCAGGGTCAGCAAAAGTGATCTGCTCAAATTACCTCTTTGCTGTCCTGAGCACATGACTGTCCTGCAGCACCTTCAGGTGAACTGGTCACACAGACCAGGCACCACCGCACAAATGTACAGCTGTTTTCTTTTTTTAAAAGAAAATAAAGCCTTTATGTGAGTTCTTGCAAACAGTCATGCATTTTCAATAAATGCCATCTGACCTAAGGTGAGATTCCTGATTTGGAATATGGAACCCGTTGTGGGTTTTTTTTTTCTTTTTGACCTACTTCTATTTAATTTTTTTGTAGAGTTCATGGCAAAATGTTGCATTTCAAACAGCAAAATACATTCTCCTTTTGACCTCGCTCTTTCCTGCCTGTTACTATAATAACAACAACTCTGAGTTTTGAAAAGTACCATGTTTAGTCCTTGGCCTGCACTGACATTTGAACATTAAAATAAAAGCACCTCAGTTTGTGCATATGTATAAACTTTAACCCCATTTTGTTAAAACTTGTGCCAAGAAGACAATTTTCTGAAGAAGAAAAAATATCATACCAGTATCCCTCACATTGCATATTCAGTTTCTCCAAATTAAAGATGGAACAGAGTTTTCAGAAAAGGCTTTGCAAAGAAGTCCTTTCTGTGTCCACGTGATAAGAGAGTTCTTGGATTGTATGCTGTTTTCAGTCTCACAAAACAGCCTTGAAACCCAAAGCCTGGGGCAGGTATGAACTCCTGGAAGACTTTGGCATTGATATACCACACCTGTTCTAGCTTCTAGAAAAATAAACCACTTGAAGACAGAATTGACCATTAACAAAAAGAAAATATTCTTCCTCCTCCAGGCACTTTCTATCATTCCAACTAGAAATCAAGACACAATTTGATTCTTGGTATCTTACTCAGACACAAGCTTGTTTTGTTTTGCTTTTTTCCCCTGTGTTCCTGCAAGTTATTTTTAAAATTTGACACAGGATAAAATTCACCTTACATCTCCTACTGTCTTAGAATTATAAACGGAAAGTATTAACATGTTTCTATCATATTCAGCATTTTGATGTCCTGAGACAGAAGTACTGTGCATACCATCATGTGGGGCCCATGCAGATCCAAATCTCTCCCTCTTTTTTCAGAATACAGTATGACAAGTCAAAGAATGAAATGACAGAGTGATAAATAAATAAACCGTTTTTACTTCAGTGCTGCCGCCTACTATTGTCCACAGTGATCACTGGTGGTTACACAACACGTTTCCCTCTGACATCTCTTTGTGAGTGATACTAGTGGAACACTGAAGTAATTCACAAGCCACAGAACAGTTAATTTCAGTAGAATTTTTCATAGGCTATGATGTTAAATGTAACCATTCTCCAATAAATATTTGTTTCTCCATCCCAAGAGGGCAATCTTAGGAAGGAAATAAAGAGGCTGGGTGTGTAGTGTCCCAACATTCAACCTCAGGAGAAGAATCACTGTAAAACCGAAACAGCCTTTTTTGCACAGTGAGTTTTGTTAGGGTCCAGGAATAGCCATACAAACCACTTGGACACCAGTCTCAATCAGGTATTGATGGTTTATTGAATGCGTTCTCCAAGACTGATTAATCTGGGATACAGCCCAGAGCCGGGATCTAGAAGTGAGATCCTTGGCAGTCTTCAGAACAAGTCTGTGTATGGGGAAAATAAGGAACAGGTGCATTTGCAACATTTACAACATTTGCAACATAGAAGCTATCTACACAAAGATGCTGAGTCTGACCTTTAAGCTGACAGACTGGGTTTAAAGGCAAGGAGACAAGAGGGATCTCCACAGTCTGCAAGATTTCTTTCTTTCTTTCTTTCTTTTTTTTTTTTTTTTGGATACTTTATTTACATTTCCAATGTTTCCCCCTTTCTGGGTCTCCTCTTTGGAAACCCCCTATCCTGTCCCCCTCCCCGCCATTGTGAGGGAATTCCTCCTCCCACCTACTCGCCCACCCATCCCCATATTCCCACCTTGACATTCCCCTTTACTGGGGCCTCTAGCACCCTCAGGTCCAAGGGCCTCTCCTTTCTCCCTGATGGCCATCGAGGTCATCCTCTGCCACATATGTAGTCCGAACCATGGGTCAATAGAAGTGTATTCTTTGGTTGGTGGTTCGAACTCTAGGACGACCGGGGGGGGGGCG
>CM052704.1:59084704-59106492 GCA_028551405.1 Uromys caudimaculatus
GAGGTGGAATCTTAGACTTGTTTTGATTTGCATTTCCCTGATGACTAGGGATGTTGAGCATTTCTTTAGGTGCTTCTCAGCCCTGCGAATTTCCTCAGTTGAGAATTCTCAGTTTAGCTCTGTTCCTCATTTTTTGATGGGGTTATTTGGTTTTTTGGAGTCTAACTTCTTGAGTTCTTTGTATATATTGGATATTAGCCCTCTATCGGACATAGGATTGGTTAAGAGTTTTTCCCAATCTGTTGGTTGCCGTTTTGTCCTATTGACAGTGTCCTTTGCCTTACAGAAGCTTTGCAATTTCATGAGGTCCCATTTGTCTATTCTTGGTCTTAGAGCATAAGCCACTGGTATTCTGTTCAGGAACTTTTCTCCCATACCCAGGTGTTCGAGAGTTTTCCCCACTTTCTCGTCTATTAGATTCAGTGTAACTGGTTTTATGTGGAGGTCCTTGATCCACTTGGACTTGAGCTTTGTACAAGGAGATAGGAATGGATCGATTTGCATTCTTCTGCATGTAGACCGCCACTTGACCCAGCACCAACGACTTGGTTTTGTCAGGGCAAGAAACAATAGGCCAAGTTAAGGTTATAAGCTACAAAGTGAAGGCTGAGGGAATATGGCAGAGCTATTGTCAAGATTTAATATTTGACAAGTTCCAGCTCAGTCAGGGCAACGGAGCTGGACAGGATCCTGCAGGCTGGAAATAGAGAAGGGGGGCAGAGTGGGAAGTAGGGATAGAAAAGGGAAAGGGAGAATAAAAGAGGGAAGGGGAGGGAAAAGTTGGAATGTGGAGGCAAGGGAAGGGCAAAGGCAAAAGGAAAGGGATGAACGGCAGGGAAGGAAAGGAAGACGAGGGCCATCCTGTTGCTCTAAACCAGTCGGACTGAGGGACCATTGAGGAGTTCTGCCTGAAACATATCAGAGTTGAGAGCATCTTACAAAAGAGGAGGAGGAAGAGGAGAAAAGAAACATTAGAAAGTTCATAGCCCTTTAATACATCCATGGCTGAAAATTTATGTGATTATTATAAAAGCCATTCTCCTTAACTTTTATCTAATAGATATAGTTACATAATTTGGATGCATATGATATGGAAGCCAACTGCTAAGTCTTTGAATAGTAAAAAAGATGAAAAATGAATGTGTGTATTTAAAGAGCCATAGTGACTCATGGCACCTAAGACATTACTAGGTATACATACAAGGTATATTTACATACAAAGAGGTGGCAGAGGTTTTAGGGTCTCTCCATCATACAATTGATTTTCCCTTTCTGTCTCTCATCGTACTTGTAATGTTGTCCTATATTACTCAGTAGGAGTTATAGAGGCTAGTGACACCATCCCCGTTCCTTGCCCCTGTGTAGTAAACCATTTCACATCACCACTACATTCCACTGGAGTTATGTTCAGCAGAAAGACAATGTTCTTGCCTCATCGATGTATTTCTAGTGCTTGCTACTGAGCAGCGTAGTCAAGGGAACTGGAATGTTGGCATAACCTTTCTTCAAATCATCTGCCTCAGCCTGAAGACATCCTATGTGGCATTTTTGAAAGGCCAAATCAAAGCCAGAGGGTTAGCATACCACTTGGCAACACAGCAGCAGTCTATAGTGTTTTCAGTTGCACTTTCGTTTGTTTTATACAGAATTTAGTGTGGATTTTGCTTGCTTAATTTTGTTTCATATAATTCTGTCATAGACAAATGGTAACATATAAATCCTCAAAGAAACAGCCATGAAGAAAGTTACTGACTTAACCCAAGAGTTTGCTCTACTCATTAACCTGGTCTCTGTCATCGTTGAAATTGAAATCTCTAACTCTTTTTGGTTAACTAGTGTTTAGAATAGAGAGGGAATCTGAAAGGAGAGAGAAAACTCCTGCCAGTCTTGAGGATGAAAAGTCCAGTGTTTCTTTTGAACAGTAGGAGCCACGGCTGACTTCTAAGTGTTACTGGAGGAAGACTATGAAGACACATGGAATGCTTCCACGCGTCTAGGAGAGGGGAAGCTAATGCCATTGCTTCATAAACAAAGCAGCCGAATAACCAAATATTTTGATCCTTTGTCAGGAAAATATTTCTAGCTCTTATATCTAATTCCTTTTATTATATAGATTTATAAATTATGTATTTATACTTTATTGGTCAATATCTCAAGAAACCCTGTATGTTTAGGATAAAGTTCATTATTAATAATGAAATTATTGTAATTTTGTTTTCTTTTAAAATTTAACTTGATTATTACTATTTTTACCTAGTAATACAGATTAAAAATAAATAAATAAAAATAAGAACTAGGTTTGAGATTTTAGTCTTGATATTTTTTTATTTTCTTTGGGTAGTAGAATATAACATCACTTCAAATGTATACTTTAGAAATATTTTACATCTTAATTTATTTAATGATATAATGATATACAAAATTTAGTGTGGATTTTGCTTGCTTAATTTTGTTTTATATGATTCAGTCATAGACAAATGGTAACATATAAATCCTCAAAGACACAGCCATGAAGAAAGTTACTGACTTAACCTAAGAGTTTGCCCTACGCATTAACCTGATCTCTGTCATCGTTGAAATCGCAACCAGGCACAACATACTGAAAACTGGTGAACAAGAATTTCCATCTTGTCTCAGAATCTTCTTAGCTTCTTATGTAACAAATAATGTGGGAGATTTTGACTATAATTTCCTATATTAATTCCAGATATTAGACAATAATACTAACATTATTTTTCCAGATAAAAATACAAAGTTATAATATTGGGGTATTTTCATAATATAACAATAATATTTCCCATTAAAAGATATAGGAGGACTGCGTGCAGGACGATGCCTGAGGTAGGCAATGAGGTCTAAGTGGATCCTGCTGCAGTGAGGGGTGACATAGTGACTAGAACAGTGACAGAAGCTTAGAGAGAGGAAGAGCAGTATTCATAAGGCAACAACAACAAACCCACAAAAAGCAAACAAACAAAAAGCAGGAGAAGCAGTGTTGTGTCCAAAACATAACCCATAGAGAAGATCCAGATTCACTTTCCTACTTCTCTGATCCAAATGCTTCTGAGAACACACTCCAAAACCTATGCTTTGTGATGTGTTATGTTTGAACAACTGGAGCTAGTCAACTCAAAATGATTTGAAAGCTAATATCTATGTGCCATTCAGTTTGTTGTTAGAAAAACACCAACCCATCTATACACCCTTCAATCTACAGCAGTGACCTGTCTGCATGAAATGTTGCTGCAATAGGAGCATAGAAGCTGTGAGAGTAACTAACCACTATCTGACTGGATGTAAGGCTCATTCCATGAAATGGACCTCATGCCTAATATGGCTCAGGGAGTTAAGAACCTGATACTAGACAGGACATGGATCCAGGAGAAAGCCAATTACTGCTCTTCTATTAAAGGAACGTTCTGCTATACCCAGGCATCATTATGGTATTCAGCCCATATCAGAGAATTTTCCTCCTGCATGAGACGAGAACTAATACAAAGGCTCACAACTGAACACTGTACAGAGTGAGAGACCTTAGAACACACATTTCTAAATAAGATGTCACCATCAAAATGTCCCCTCCTTAGGGAACTACATGAAAGAAAAGGCAGAAATCATTTTCTATAACAGTGAGGATAGAAGCCATCAAGAACTCAGTGATTTGCAGACACAAGAGAACTGATATACACATGTTCTCACAGAGACTCTGACAGCATGCTCACTGACAGAGGAAGTGAGTATGACAACCCCCCATCTTTGAGAAGCTAACTTCAAATGACAAGCCCTTGCAACAGAAAAATGTAGCTTTCTCCAGTGGAATTATATCTGGTATATAAACCATGCTCACGGGCGGTCCAATGCCTAGCAGTAGATGGCCAACACCGAATGAACGTAACGGTACCACTGAAGATGTTTTATCTCATGTTTTGTTTGGGTATTTTTTTTTTACCTTAATTGACTTTGGCTTTTTTACTATGGTTTCCAATTTTGTGTTTTTATGAGTTTTGTGTATGTGTGCATCCATCTGTGTAAATGGGAGTGTGTTTCTCTTGTTCTTCCCACACATACCAAAACCTTATCTGTGATCTCTGTTTTACTATTGTTTGCTTGTTTTTGTACTGGCCTGCTTGTTTCTAAACAGAGAGAGAAAAAAGGCTTTGTGTTGGGCCATGAGGTGTGAAGAATCACAGAGGCCATGAGAGAGGGAAAAACATGATCAGAGCATATTGTATGGGAAAAATCCGCTCATTTTCAGTAGAATGAAAAACCCTCTGGGCATTGTACAAAATGCTGAATTTTAAACAGTCCTTCAAGGTGATCTCAGTGAACATAGAATTTAAAAGATCTAGACAGAATTTGGAAGGGACTTCTATATACAGTCAACATGGTCTAAAGTATGGTGGGAAGCCACTAGTCAACAAATGCCTCTGAAACAATTGTTTATTTTGTTCAAGGTTCACAAGGGCTGTCTCTCCTGCAAGCTTTTTACTTTCCTTCAAATTTTAGAGAATTTGTGAAGAGTTCTCTCACATAATCCTTCATTTTGTCTTTTTGAGACCTATGCCTCATAGCTGAGACACATGCATGAGTAACCATAGCTGCCTAAAGGGCTTTTTCAATAAGCAAATAACATATAAAACATGATAAAATTATATGTAGTCTGTGATAATTTTATTATATAGGAATTCTGGTACAGAATTTCTTGTAAGACAATAATATCATTTGAGTAAATACCCACAAATCCCTGCGCTTTAAGTAACCTGTCATTGGATTCTTGCACTATTAAGAGATTTTAGAGCCTTTTGATAATCAGAGCCTTGTCCCATGCAACAATTTCTTCCAAGATTGAAACATTCTATTATGCACAATGCTCCTTAGACAGGAAGATAAATAACTCAGAATAGCTTCAGGAAGTCCCTGAAACTGACCATAGTCACCACTCTCCATCCCTGCCAGAATAAATAATAAAAGCTGAAGGTATCTCTCAGATGGAAGAGAGCTGAGCTACAAAGAAGCCTGTGACAAGCAAAGTTGCAAGGAAGATTCTGAGCCTAGACCAGCTTCTGGGAAACAGAAAGCAGGTGAGTTGCCTAGAAGAACATCTGAGGTACCTGGAAGAACACTCTCGCACCTGTTGATCTGCCTGGAACCTGTTGATATGCTCCAGCTGTCATCTATGCAGGATGGGCTTTAATAATACAACTGTCTTTGAGTCATTTCTGTTCATATAAGTACCCTCTCACTCATATTCCTATAAGTAATTGAGATGAAACTCATTGGTTCATCAAGCTGGACTTTGATTATATCCATACTTTGGTCTGTTAAGGATTTCCTATCTGTAGGGAGTAGATATATGTGTGTGGTGCAGCTCTCCAGGAAAAGTTGTTACTCAACACCTTGAGAAAGGAGGATGATCATTAGAATGTGCCCAAGAAGAAACGCTAGTACCCCTCAGTAACTTCTTGCCATCATGAGTTGCCCTGTTTGGTCTTTCATGTGTTCCCTCCATCCTGTGCTGCCTTGACACAAACTCCAAAGCAAGGGTTTGACTCTCTGCACACTGAAACCTTTGAAACTGTGATCCAACATAAAACATTCCTCATTTTAGGTTGATTTATATTGGCTATCTTGCAAAGCTAACATACACAGGAAGAGTTCCTCTCCTAACCATCTACATATAACAATTGTTAATGAGAAAAATCTAATGAGATTTTTACTCACTATGTCAAATGCTGCTAAAACTCTGTGTCATAACTTAACATGACTATTCAGATATGTTCAAGAGCCTTTCTCCTGATAGAGTATTTTATTAATTTATTTGTTTTCTTAATCATTCCATTTGTTTACATCTCAAATGATAAGCCACTACCCGGTTACCCCCTCCACCAATCCCCCATCCCATGATATCCCACTTCCCGGTCACTCCTCCACCAACCCGTCCCACATTTGCCCTCCCCTCCCCCCTTTGCCTAGCCTTCTTTTGACTTGAACATTCTAGATAATCTTAACTAAAAAATATACCCAAGTTTTGAAATGATAGTAAGTTATGAACTGAAATAAAAGTAGACTCTCTTTGACACTCATGAACCTTGAACAAGCCTCAGTAATGAACTCCATTTGCCCATATTTTGTATTGCCCTCTTGCCCGCCACTCTATGCTGAATCAGCAAACCCTCCATATATCCAGGCCTGGATTTCTCAAGAAGCTTTAATGAGCTTAGTCACACTTAAGAGTGCTCAGTATAGTTCACCTTCCCATGATTTTCTTTGGAGAATAACTTGATTGTTTTGGAATTAGTCATGAACTATTTAGTTGCAAATTCCCAAAACTCATGCTCTTGGTGGATCTTTTGAAATTCAAGGCTGTCTAGGAAGAATTCAGTTCTACTCTAAGCTCAGAGGGTGATAGCTGAACACCCTAATTTTCTCAAGCTGGCCTCTCACTCCCATCTTGCAAGGATTAAAGAGGTCACAGTTAAAGCAGGGACTTTCCTTTTGTCACTTGTTGTTAGAATGAATTCAAATAATTCCATTATCATTCACCCCTTGAAGATGTCCAAGTTGTTATATTTACATCTTTTGTTCCTTCATGTCATAGTTTCAATCATGACAAATATATTAATATACTAATTATTGAATATGAGAGTTGTCAAACTGTATGCAAATGATCTAGGCTGCAAAATGGGAAGGCAAGCTGATGTGAGCTGGAAAGGGGACTCTATTTCCAGAAAACTTCCTTCAGGAGGAGCTCAGCGCTGCTGGGAGAGGGCCTGTTCATATGGAACTTCCAAAGAAATAAAGCCATAAGAACAAGAAGACATAGAGAGACCCAAAAGTAGGACCTGGTATAAGACACTGAATTTTCAGTGAGTGTCCTGATGTCTGTTGTCCAGATAGCAGAATAAGCCGAATTCTGGCCTTGACTTGCTTTGCAGGTTAAGTTTTGTGATTGTTGTTGTTAGGTTGTTTTGTTTTGTTTGTTTATTGTTTTCTGAGATTCTATGTTATGACCCATGCCTACAAAAGTCAATTATTTCTTTATTTTGCCTGTTGTCCTTTCAATGTCAAGCCAGTGCTTAATTTGTTTCTTCCAGTTTTCAAAATGCACAAGCAGAACTAGGGTTTTAGAACTCCTAGCTGAGCTTCCCTCTTCTGTGCCACATTTCACTGCTGCTTCTGACTTACCACCCCAAGATTAGAACATCACCTGCTGAGAGCCAAGAGTCTCTTTCTAGTGACTCATCTGGCTCAGCTTCTGTACAGTGTACACTCCTGCTCAATGCCATCTGTTGTTGGATTTTTTAATAACTTTATTAGTTCTTATTATGACACAGCCAGCCCCCTTGTAATCGAGACAGAGTTCTATTGATTTATTTAATCAACTTTAGCACAATTACTGGGCAATTATCCCTAAACTAATTTTTTTATGCTAGACTGGCTATTTCTCAGCTGCTCTCCCCAAGTTACTTGCCAACATTCATCCTCTTTGTGCTGCATTTGCTCCATCAGGGTATTTCCTGCCTCTCTGTCAGCTTGCACCCCCTGTCTTCTTTGCCTCATGGTCCATATCTTTGACTCCCAGCCTGGGAACTGAAGCCCCACCTACCTCTATTCTCCACAGTAATTGGCTGTCATGCATTTTTACGTAACCAGTCAGAGAACATTAGCTAGAAAAGTTTACACAATATTGTTTGGTATACCTAAGAATGTGCTTTCCTGGACTGCAACCAGTTGTTGGGAGCCAGTGTTTAACATTTGAACACATAGCAGCACCAGACCAACCCACAACAGACTTCTGTAATCCCTTTCCCTGCTATTTTGAGTTAAAAGAATGGGTTAATCACTTGCTCTTAGTCTACTTTTAAAAAATTTTTCATTATTGAACAAATATTTTTAAGTATCTGGTTTATCTTTTATGCTTTATTAAAATTTATTTTTGCTCATATACAAAATAAAGATTGTAGAAATTTTCAGATAACATATAATAATACAATATATATATTAATATTTAAATCAAAATTATTTCCTGATAAATATGTCATTTGTTTATATTAATACTGTTTAAAATCTTTTCCTCTACCTTTTGAGACATATTGCAATAATTGTTCTCTACCATTACCCTCCTGTTCCATAGCAGAGCAGACCTCTTATCTAACTGTAAGTTGACGTTTACTGACCAACCCCATACCTACCTCTACTCACTGCCCTAGTCTCCAGGAACCACCGCTTAACTTCTAAGGGATCAATGATTTTAATTCCTTAGATGGGAGA
Organism: Uromys caudimaculatus; assembly: GCA_028551405.1. Lineage (NCBI taxonomy): Eukaryota > Metazoa > Chordata > Mammalia > Rodentia > Muridae > Uromys > Uromys caudimaculatus. The sequence continues at coordinate 59,092,976 of CM052704.1, forward strand.
GATCTTGGGGTACTCGTTTTAGTGTACATAGCTCATTTCACTTAACGTGATGACATTCATGTTGTCACAAATGACAAGGTTTCAGCTTTCTGAGGTGGAGTAAATTCTATTGTGTGTACATATCATATTCTCATTTTCTATTAATCAGATTAAGACACCAAATTTATTCTTTTATAACCTGTTATATATGGTGCCATAATAATCATGGAAGTGTAGATGTTTCCTTAACCATATGGTTTCATTTTCTTTTAATATATAACAATAATAGGTTTATTGGATCATTGTATTTTTACTTCTAATTTTTTGAGAGTAATTGTATTGTTCTCCTGTCTCTTTCCATGGTTTTCACACCATTATGTATTGCTTTCACTACAGATTCACTTCCTGTGTTAAAGAATTATATAGTACTGAAGACCCTCATCTACTTGAAAGCTTTTCAATATATCCCTAGCCTGTGATTCTCAGACAAGCTACCATTTTTGCATCATTCTTCTGGGTGTGATGGTTTGAATATGCTTGGCCCAGGGAGTGGCTCTATTAGGAGATCTGGACTTGTTGGAGTTGATATGGCTTATTGGAGGAAGTGTGTCACTGTGGCGGAGGGTTTAGAAAGCCTCCTTCCAGCTGACTGAGAGTCAGTCTTCCCCTGACTAACTTTGGATTGAGATGTAGTACTCCTCACTATTTCTCCAGCACAATGCCTTCCTGGACACTGCTATTCTTCTCACCTTGATGATTATGGACTGAACCTCTGAAACTTTGAGCCAGCCTCAATTAAATGTTGTCTTTTCTAAGAGCTGGTCAATGGTGTCTCTTTACGGCAATGGAAACCCTAAGATACTGGGCTAAATTGTACTGACTTAGAATCACTTAGCATCCTCAACAGGTGTAAGATGGCAAGATTTTCTTCACCCTTCCCTCCATTTCTTACATTTTTTTCCTTATTTAAAGAGCCCTATCCTTGTCTCTCCTGGTAAACTCATACATTTAAGGAAACTTCTCTATCCTTTCTTTGCTGTTAAATCATGTAGCATCTTTGTTTTTTCAGATTCTACATTCTCTCATTACTCTTATGGAAGTTTTATGTTTATGTTTTATGATAATTTTTACACTATATCTTCCTGAATAAAAGCTTAGTTCTATGGTGGTGAAGACTACATTCCAACAAACTTTCCATTCCTAGACATTAGAGTAGCACTTCACATCTCACCAACAGAGTCACTCAACCATCTTATATCATAAAAGAATGTGCGTATAACACAGTATCATCCCATACCTGTACCCATATAGAGATGTAAATGTATATGTATATTGTTATAATTTTTCATTATCAACTTTATTTAATCCTCATTACATATAATTTATAATTTAAACTTCATCACAGATGTGCAAATATGGAGGTCAAAGAACTATATAGAATTCAGAATTATCAAGTGTACAGCACCTGTGGAAGATTCTTGTAATATATACCCTGGAGCTAAGATATTACATATATATATATATGTATATTATATATATATAATTTAAAAATTATTAAAGGACTGATTTTAGTAAATATTAGACTTAGTTCATTAGCCTTATAATCTTACATTTTATTATATGTATATTGATATTATGATCAAAATTAAACTTATCTTTAATTATAATGTAATAAACAATGTTTTCTATGTCAAACTTTATTTTATATATATATATATATATATATGTATGATATATCACTTGTCTAAAATTCTAAATTTTTGCACCACTAACTCATTATTTTTGACATTTGTATTGTCACTACTGAAATTTCTGAAATCCTTCTCTTAGTTAAGTAACCACATGCACAAAAATATATCAATTACATGCATGGCCTAAAACAACCCCCCTGCACTTCTGCACTTGGGCTGAGATCTGGAACATTACTGACACCATAGATGTCGCTCCCTCAGCCCTTCCTAACCACTAACATTTTTCTGTTTTCCAAAGATAACCACCACTATGACGTCTCATACCATAAGGTGGTTTTGAAATTTATGTGATTTTAAAATCATGGGCTGAAAATCATGAAGATGTACTGCTTAAATACCCCTTCCAGAAAGGTGCCTGCTGACCAGATGACCACAGATATGTAGTTAGCTGCCAGCCTCCAGCTGTGAGCTCTTCATGGCCTATCTTAGCCTTTGGGCCAAAGCCACCCTATTTTGGGAAATCCCTATTCAGTGACTAAGTCAAGTGGCAATGCCTTGAGGTCATGCTCTTCCTGGTGTGTTTTCTAAGCAGTTTATAAACAATTGGAGATAGAGGGCTGAGGCACTTGTGCTCTGAGCCATGTTGCACTATTACTATTATTTGCTACAGAGTTCCATTTGGCTGGCAGGAACCTGGTCATGCACCATCTATGCACCACATTCTGATAACTTCCCTTGCTTATTCCTGCTTTCTGTTTTGTTTTGTTTGTTTGTCTTTTGGTCTTTTTCTAGGTCTTATCCTCCCCCCCATAAACTACTGCTACATAGAGCTTATATCTTGTTGATTTTACTTTGTTCAATATAATTTTGGTGATATTTGTGTATCTGTTAATGGACATCTGGTTATTTCCACCTTGGACTGTAATGAGTAAAGATGCTTTGAACATAAGTATATAATTTTTGATACTTTTGTTTTTATTATTATAGACAAAATATTCCTATGTTCCTCAGATGGGCCTTGAGCTACTGCTATCAAGCAATGTGATTGTCTCAGCTTCATAAGTAGGTATGTCCCATTGTTCCTAGCTGTATAATACTTTTGGAGACAGAGGGTTTCAAATCTTTGCATAATGTTTTTGGGTCAAATAGAATTCCAGAAAGGAATGTTGAAGAGTTCTACTTGTTTCTTAGTCTCATTAACATTTTACACTTTTTTATTTGATTTTTAGGGATATAAAAAGATATTCTATGATGTACTTAATTTTAGTTTGTTGTTGCTGTTGCAGTTTTGTTCATTTTGTTTTGTCTTACTCGTTTGGAAAGTTTGGCTTTTTAAATATGTTTTGTGTCACTTTTCTATCTTGTCATAATTCTGTCTCTTACATGAATAGGTACTCTCGGTGTTTTCTAGTTTTAGGCGGAAAGCATGAATAGCTTCAACTAGAAATATTGTTAAATTTAAATTTTTTAATGCCATTTATCAGATGAAGAAACTCTTTTTATTCCCACAGTGACAAATATATCATGAATTATGTTTTGTCAAATGCTTCTACTGCATGTCTTCAAATAATCAGATCATTCTCCCCAGTCCTCTTAAGATGTTTTTTTTTTTATTTGTTTTGATTTTATAAGTGTCAAATACTCTTTATTGGTATTATACAAAATCCTCATTAAATGCCTTTCAGTAATAAAGGCAGCATTCCGTATCATAGGGAATTCTAATTAAGTTGGCAACCTGAGGAATAGGCAGTTGCCTTCTGATAGTTAACCATGACCTGTGCAGATCAGTGACAGAAGCTGAAACACAGACTTGGTTCTGAGTAATCAGTGAAAGTGACAACACCATCTTTGTGGAAAGTGGAACATTCCTAAGTCCAATCCTCTTTTTGAGAAAGGGAGAAGAGTGCAACTTGAGTTGTTATTTTAAAAATCATGTCAGTTTTACTTAAACCAGGACTGTCCAACAAAAACATTGTTAGTCAATCATAATCTGAATTCTGGTGTATGAATTAAATTACAGTGTACATTAAAATTATAAGACATTTTTGTAATAAATAAGGCAGTAGAATTATTTGTTAGTAGCCTTTTTTTTTGGTCCAATTTTTTATTTTCACATTGACTTGCAAATTCCTAAATACAATTCTTCACATAGATTCCATGCCTTTTGTCCTTTTTTGAGTATGAATGTTCCCAGATGGTTAAGGCTGGGGAGTTCTCATAAACAGATAGATTAAATATAAAATTCTACAGAGCATTTTCAAGTGCTTCTGACATCATAGATAGAATTCATATACAACACAAAATAAAGGAATTGAGAGAAAATTTTATAATAAGGCAAAACTTTTGCTCAACAACTAAATCCTGGCTCTTAGATTCATGTTTAAGTGTCTTATTTATTTATTATTTATTTACACTCCAGATTTTATTCACCCCCTCCAACCTTTGACTGTTTCACATTGCACACCTCCTCCTCAAGCCTCGGTCTACAGGTGGATGTCCCCACTCCCCACCCCCCACCCCACCTGACCTCTAAATTACCAGGGGCCTCCAGTCTCTTAAGTGTTAGGTGCATCATCTATGATTAAACACAGATCCAGCAGTCCTCTGCTGTATATGTGTTGGGGGCCTCATATCAGCTGGTATATGCTGCCTGGTTGATGTTCCAGTGTCTGAGACATAGGAAGAATAACAATATCAACCAACCAGACCCCCCAGAACTCCCAGGGACTAAACCACCAACCAAAGAGTACACATGGAGGGACCCATGGCTCCAGCAGCATATGTAGCAGAGGATGGCCTTGTAGGTATTAATGGGAGAATCTGCCCTTGGCTCTGTGAAGGTTCGATGCCCCAGTGTAGGGCAATGCCAAGGCGGGGAGGCGGGAGTGGGTGGTTGTGGGAACCCTTCATAGAAGCAGGGGGAGGGGAATAGGATAGAGGGGTTGGGGGGAATACAGGAAAGGGGATAACATTTGAGATGTAAATTTTTAAAAATCCAATAAAAATTTGAAAAAAAAATATATGCACTTTCTATATACATATATGCACTTTAGGCAGGCAAAACATAGATTTCCAGGTATGCTGCATGCCTCAATTCTGGTAATGTCTCCTATTTGGCGATCACCAGTGTCTTCTGTTGTGCTCAGATGATCCATGATATCCACAATGCCTCATTTGAGAACTGTCATTTTTTTTTTTTTTTTTACTTTCATTCTATGATGTAAAGCAAATCTTCAATAAAATCCACAGAGTGAGATGTGTCTCTGTCCCCACAAGGGAGGTTTTGAGAGACTGAAGAGATTGCTCAGAAGTTAAAAACCTTTCTCTCGCAAAGGAGCCAGAGGTCCATCCCCAGTATCCAGGAAGCTCACGATTTGCTGAAATTTCATTTCCATTGGATGTGATGTCATGTGGCTTACAAAGGTACTTGCATGTACATAGTGAGGATGAATTCATGCAGGTACACATAAGTACAGACTTTTTAAAAAGAGGAGAGCTTCAGAGGCTGGAAAGTTAGAACCAAGGTTAAGAGTACATGAGACTCTTCTAGAGGATTAAGGTTGTAATCTGAACACTAAAAGTGTTATTTTAGGGAACCTGTGTGATGTCACTTGTACATGCTGTAGTTTTTATTGTATTTCTTATAACTTTTGATGTATATTAATTTTTTGAACAGAAATAATGTGTCAATTTCATTGGAGCCTTGTCAGTATTTTACATAACTATCTATTGAATAAACTCAAGTTTTTTGAGATGCAGAGGTTTCACATAAAATAAAAATTATTCCTAATTCTAAGAAAGACATAACATTGAGCTGAGAAGTGAAGAGCATATTTTAAAATTTAACTAGTATTGATATGTTTCTAAAGAATAATACACACAAAGATATGATTTAATGCACTCATTATATATTTGTATAAACATCAAGTCAAAAAGAGTTAACTGTGGAGCATAGACTGAAGGAAAGGCCATCCAGAGACTGCCCCACCTGGGGATCCATCCCATATACAGTCCCAAAACCTGGATGCTATTGTGATGCCAGGAAGTGCTTTCTGACAGGAATCTGATATGGCTGTCTACTGAGAGGCTCTGCCAGAGCTTGACAAATACAAAGGTGGGTGCTCACAGCCAACCATTGGACTTAGTGCAGGGTCCCCGATGGAGGAGTTGGAGAAGAAGATTTGCAGCCTGTGGGTAGCGCAACAGTGTCAACAAGCCAGGCTGCCCAGGGCTCCTGGGGACTGGACCACCAACCAAAGAGTGCACATGGAAGGACCCATGGCTCTGGCCGCGTATGTGGCAAAGGATGGCCTTGTTGGACATCAGTGGGAGGAGTGGCCCCTGGGCCTGTGGTTGTTCGAGGCTCCAGGCCCAAGGGCCAAGGGGAATGCCAGGGTGGAAGGTAGGAGTGGGTGGGTGGGTAGGAGAGCACCCTCATAGAGGCAGGGGCAGAGGGAATGGGATAGAGGGTTTCCGGAGGGGAGACCTGGAAAGGGGATAACATTTGAAATGTAAATAAAGAAAATATCAAATAAAAGAAAAAGAAAGAAAGAAAGAAAGAGGCAAAACACAGAACGACTGAGGGATGAGTTCGTTTCCAAAAGCCAGGTGCTGAAAAGAAGACAGTAAAGAGATGTGGTTGCTAAAGCAGTTCAGAGACCAAATAAACAGAATAAAAAGATAGGGGGAAAAGCAAAGAAGCATCACTTTAAAAGATATACTAATACCCAGGTGTGGCAGTGCATACCTTTAGTCCCAGAGCTTGGAAGATAGAGGTAGATGGATCTCTGTGAGTTTCAGGCCAGCCTAGTCTACAGAATGAGCTCCAGGACACCCAGGACTACAACAAGAAACTCTGCTTGGAGAAGAAAGGAAGGAAGGAAGGAAGGAAGGAAGGAAGGAAGGAAGGAAGGAAGGAAGGAAGGAAGGAAGGAAGGAAGGAAGGAAGGAATGAAGGAAGGAGGAAAGAGAGAGAGAGAGAGAGAGAGAGAGAGAGAGAGAGAGAGAAAGAAAGAAAGAAAGAAAGAAAGAAAGAAAGAAAGAAAGAAAGAAAGAAAGAAAGAAAGGCACTACATGTTAAGATATACCACCAAGTATCACATTTGCTAAAATCAAAAACGTCATTCAGACTCTAAGTAAATAAATATACTTAAGTTCAGGCTCAGAAATGTACAGGTTCATCAAAGGAAGATATGGTCGTCGTCATCGTCATCGTCATCATCATCATCACCATCATCGTCACTATTAAAAGATTTAAAAGTTTTGTTATTGGGAATTTCCAAATTTTCATAGAAAAGTAGTTTGTTTATTTTTAGATTAGAGCATTAAGGCAAATCTTACGATCCATCCTCTCACCTTTCCACTCAAGAATTCCTTTTTGGAGATCAAAGAAAGAATAATGAGAGCACTTTTGGTCAAGCTGATCTGGACCAAATCCCTCTAGACAGCTACTATTGCAGACCTGAGGAACTTCGGCTTTGATGATGAAGGTGGGAGGAAAAGGGACAGACCAAGTGAGAGAGCTAAGTCTATCAAGACTGGTGTGGCTTGTCCCCACGAAAGTGTTTTCATGTATTTGGAGCTGCTGTTTAAACAGACGAATGCAAAAGTAACAAGCATTTGCAAGCTCAGTTTTGCTGTTTTGCAGACATTAAATGAAGCTATTAAATCTGCTAAAGGAGCTGTACATCCCATTTTCCACTTAAAGTGGAAAAGGAACACACCCATACCATGGTCTGCGATACACAAATCCACCTTGTCTTTATTCACCTTTCATCTATGGTCACTATATCAGTGATTTTTTTTGATGGCAGAAAAATAAAAGCTGTTGAGGAAGTTGTCCATGAAAACTTTTAAGGGATATTTTGTTATTTCATTTTTAATAATTTTATACAGAGAACATGTAATAGTGTAGTTCTTATTAATGTTTATATGTCTGAGCTACAGAGACCAGGAAGAAAATATAGAATATAACTCAATATAGTATATAGCATAGAAGGATACATTAAGACTCTTGTCTGCTAAAACATTTTTTTTCAGACAATAAAGCAACGTGCATTGTAATTTCTGCATGTGGAGAACCACTTTCCTTTTTGATCACTTTGTAGTGCTCTTTTATGCAAAGAAAACACACTTTGAAATAACTCATTTTTATAATTTAAGAATATTGAATCATAGTCTGAGAAGAAAAAGACCGAGTCTAAGGATGTGGGGGTAGGAACACAAGGACTTAGCAGGGCGAGTCGATGGAGTGTAATAATTAGAGTGAGCTGCTAATTAAAGGCTTCTGAGGACGAAGGGATAGAGAGACGCAGGCTGGTGACGGGTGTGGAGGCTCTCTGCAGTCACATGCTACAGCAAGGAAAGGAAGGGATGGAATTAGAGCTGACAGAGAGCTGCTGTTCCTAAGGAGCCGGACAAGCAATCACTGCTGGGTCCTGACCCTTCGTGCATTGTAGTGGCAAACATAAAGTGCCTGATAAAAATAAAGCTTACATTACAGATCACAGAACAGTTTTGGATATCACAGATTAATAATGACAAAAATATTTTTAAACCATATTCTCTTACCAGTTTTGATGGCTTATACCTGTAATCTCAGCTCTTGAAAGCCAAAGCAAGAAGATTTGAGGTTGAGGCCAAGTGAGGCTATGCACTGTGACACAGAGAAAACATTAATTAAAAAGTAACCTCACCACATTTTATCTTTTGGGGTTGTTTTAGCAATGATGGTGGAGTCCAGGCTTCTAAGCGCTTAACACATATTCTATAACTAAGTGACACCCTGACCCTCATTCATCTATATCCTACTCAAGACTACAATGCATGTGTTCCAAATGTTTCACTATGTCAGAAAACATTCAGCATACAAAGGAAGATACCCTCTAAATTTATATAGACATTAAATCAACTTACCATCAGAGCACCTCAAGAATTACACTGTTTATCTGTTTCAAGTCACTCATAGAACAGGACCTTGGAAATCTGTTGGAATGCTGAGAGATATTGTTGACTTATTTGGATAAATTCACAAAGAAAACTATATGTGTAGAATAAGAAATATTTAGGATATACAGTCAATTCTTTTTATATGTTCATCAAGTATGTACCAAGTGCATTTAATATGGAGAGAGTGCTCAGTTGTGTAGATTCAGCAGGAAAGTAAATTTACTAAAATCCCAGTCTTTAGGGAGCCTCACCTTGTGATCTTTAGGGATAATTCTGAACATTAGAGAAGATACCAATAAAAGAAATTAATTAGGGTCTGGGCAAAGTACTATAAGAAAAAGGAGGAAGCAGTAAGCATGAAACCCAGAAAGAGGAGCAGAATAGCTGAAGTTTAAAATGCATGAGCAATGAAGTTCAGTAACATGGAAAACAGGGATTGGGGTATGTGCCTTCATGACAGAACGGATGCTTAGCATCTTTGTGTTCTATCCTTAGCACCTAGAATGAAAATAGTATGAACAAAATAGAAGCAGATGTGTCTAAGAAATTAAATATAGTGATTTTAAGGAATTGGTAAAAAGAACAAAATTTGGCTGCCAACACAGGTGGTGACCTGACAGATCTGATAGTTATACAACTGATAATTTTATAATAGATGTGCTTAAGAGTTAGCTGGATTGATGGCCTGTAGAAGACTCTGAGAAATCAGAAGGTTGATCTGTAATTAGTGCTCCACAATTATAACATTGCTTAAGTGCAGAAAAACTCACAGGTAAAGGATTGCGTTTGAAAGATTTTGGTGGCACTATTTAGTTTCTCTGTGTGTAGTTAGAATTTGAGTCCAACAAAGAATGGAAGTCTAGCTATGCAAGAGCGCCATCACTGTCCATTGAGTCCTATTTATGCTTTGCTTTCTCCAAACATCATGTGCACTCTCATGGGTCTAGCCTCAGCAAAACACCAAGTGAGTCTGCCTCAGCAAAAGACCACCTGAGTCTGCATCACATAACGCAACCAGACACTTCCACTTAAAATGCAGAGTGATCAAACTTTAAACCCTATACACATAAACAACAAAATCAGACACAGTAGGTTTTAATTTATACACAGGTGGCTTTCTCCAAGTCCTGCCTCCATTCTTCTCCCGATTCTCAAGTTGACAGCCTCATTTTCTTTATTATTGTTACATATCAATATATTTATGTACTTATGTCCATGTGTATATATCTGAGTTTCGTCTCTAGAACCCACATAATGTTGAAAGGAGAGAATCAGCACCACAGAGCTTTCCTCTGACCTCCAAATCCATGACTGGCATGGGCTCTTTTGCTTGGTTTCTCTACACACAAACCCTTTGCATATGACCACGTAAAACAATAAGTAATTCTTACAAAGACACTTTCAGATAACACTAAACTGCGAAGCAGCTGTGGTTGTTATTTTTGGTTCTCCCATATTTTATTCTTATCATATTGTACTGGCCTCATCTTTCCTTAATTCCTCACTGCTGCAAGAACAGTAAAAATGGCTGCTTGCCTTGTAGAAATACCACCAAGTGCCAGTGATTCTAAAAATTCTTAAAACAATTACAGTGAAAAGAGATCATGTTTAAAAAGAGTTATTTATTTTACCCTTTTTTGAAAGTTGGTATGACCAATATTGTTCTTAAATCTGCATAAGTTCCCAGTATGTTGGCTAAAATGCTTTTAAAATTGCATGTTTACTCTTGTTCATAGGGGCAAATATGTAAAGAGCTCCATGGCTTTTAAATGCATGTAGGCCTAGAAACAGCTACAGACATTTAAATTTAAACTTAAACATTAGTGAATAGTTAATTTAAATTTAAGTTGTTTATCGCTTTGTGATGGTTTTTGCATTTTCCTAAATGAAAAGTCTACTAGTAAACGATCAGCAAAGTAGATCAAATCATGTTTATTTATTTAGAAATCAGTCTTAGTTTTTTTCAAGGTTGTTTTTTTGTTGGAATAATGGAACATGTATCAAATATAATTTGGATTTCTGTCAAGGAATAATTGCATTAAAAATCAGCAACTAGGTACTTTTGTACATGATAGTATTCTTACATTTAAAGTTAATGCTTCTTTTAGGATATATGTTTGGGACTCTAGGTTTATGCACAGAAAATACTCTGGATGCTAGAACAGAGGAACAAAATACAGCTATAATGAGGTAAGATAAGTGTTTTAAGTCTTACATCTTGAAGCATATCGTGAAGCTCCATTCAAATGGAAGTCAGTATGTGTGGTGCTAATAATGTTAATACTCATTATTCTTTAATAGCTGGTTCCCTATAAAAGAAAAGAATAATTAAATTACAACATTAAACTCAAAAAAGAATAAAGAAAATTAAATAGCCTAGGAATAAGCCCCTATTAGGATAATTAAGAAATCCTCTCTACTAAAAGTTTTCTCTATACTGAAATGTTTATCCAGAGGAATATGTGCTTGCTAAGAGTGAGGTAAAGAGCCTGGCAGATTACAGGTTCCCATGCTTTGTTAATTAGTCAACAAAGACTGGTTTTCACATTATTTATTTTCAATTTGTAATAAGCATGTTGTATTTCTGTCTCAAGTGGAGAGAGTATTTAATAATGAAAGGAAATCCTTTTTACATTCTCTGTATTTTTAACTTAATATTTTTCCTTTTTGTATTGGATATTTTATTTATTTACATTTCAAATGTTATCCCCAATCCCAGTTTCCCCTCCAGTAACATTGTCACGTAAATAAAATACTGATGTAATCTGATATTATTATGAGTGGGATTATAAATGTCTCCTCAAAAGCACATTTGCCAAGATCTGTCCCTGGTTAATAACACAAGTGGGAAGTAATAGAAATACTTTAGACAGTAGGGTTTCTTTTTTTTAAACATGTTTTAAATGTAGATGCTACTGGCACAGAAATTGTAATTAGTGACATTTAAACAAAATGTTATTGCATCATTCATATTCATATACAATATTCATATTAAGAAGTGACTGTTGGATCACTGGAAGCATTACTTTTAGCAGGATATTGAGATTCCAGCTTCTTCCTCTCTCACTTTCCTTCCTGGTTGCAAGGAGGTGAGCAGTTTTGCTATAACTCTAAAATCCAGAGCTGCAATCCATGAATGTAGATATCTAAATCTATGATCCAAGGAAAACATCTTTTTTAATAAAATATTTTATGATAAATCCACATATCTATGAATATGTAACTTTTTATAAAGCAGCCAGAAACGCACATCAGAAAAAGACAAACAAACAAACTCTTCATCAATTGTTATTAGGCAAACCGGATGGGTGCATGTAGAAGAATCCAAGTAGATCCATACTTAAACCCCTGCAAAAATCTCAAATTCAAATGGTTCAAATACTGTAACATAAAAACAGATGAAAACACTGAACCTGATAGAAAAGAAAGTAGGGAATAGCTTTGAATTCATTGGCCAGAGGAAGGAGAGGAAAATGGAGGAAGAGGAGGAGACAACAATAGTTTGCTTTTCATAAACTGACAGCTAAGCTGCCACTGCTGAAGGCAACACACATACAAGCCATTGAACATGGAGAGATCAAGCGGTACCTGCAGAGAAACTTTACCCCTATGGTCTGTGTCTTTGGTATAAGAAGGTACTCTGTAGGCTACCAAAAGAGTAATCTAAACACTAATCCATCCATAAACCCTATGATATACAGTACTGTCCTACTTACAGATTACACTAGGGTAATGATGGAACAGAGCTCATGGAAGTAACCAAAAATATGATTGACTTAAGACTCACCCATTCCCTGAGATGCAACCTATACTCAAAACTGCTTGGTTTACCAAGAACTACAGAATAGATATCCTGGTATTAAGGCAATAAAATGTTATCTACCATTCCTATCAGAACCTCTATTTTCCTTCTCAGGTAAAAAGTGTGTAGCCTTAATCACTGATGATACTGAGGATCCTTTAAAGTCTTTAAGATAGAGATGATTGGTCGGTAAATATGTCCTGTCTTTGATAACTCTGGCTTTGCCAGTTGTTCAGGCATAGTCACAAACAGCCTCTTTTTTATAGATGGTAATTTGTAAAATGAGATATGCAATCATCTTGCTTATGGTACTACATGAGATCATATCTGGCTCAATATAATCAGTATATTCAGAAATAAACTTTCTATAGATCAGAATTATGCATAGAGTTGTGTAATAAAATGCATGCTAGTTTTAAGTTATTGCTTGTTCTACTGAAATAATTTGAATACTCAGTTTTGTTTATTTATATAAATACATAAACTCTCAGCAACCGCAGATCATGAAATAAACAATTTTTAGTTAAGAATCAATATTGCTTCATAAAGAACAATCACGTTCAAGAAATATACTCATTTCATTAGTGTATGTAACACCTCTGAATGATGTATAAATTTATACTTGTCTTCTAAGAAGTTCCAAACTCAGAAATAATGACTATGTTCCTATGTTAAAAGAGGTATTTAAAATTTAAATCTTTGGGCCATAGCTATAGCTAATATTTCTCTGAGAACACTGTACATTTTATTATATAAAACAGACAATTGTGTCTATTCTTATTTAACATCATTTCAGTGAAGAAAAGTGATGGCACAGAGATGTTACTTAGTGACATTTAAATTAAACTTTATTGCATCATAGTTATCATATTTGTATTGGCCCTTGGTGGGAAGATGGATGGATGGATGGATGGATAGATGGATCGATGGATGAAGTGAAATCATATAGATGTGGATAGATATATTGATGGATAAGTGGAAGGATAGATAGATAGATAGATAGATAGATAGATAGATAGATAGATATAAAATGAGAGAAAGAGAGAGAGGGAGGGAGGGAGGGAGGGAGGGAGGGAGGGAGGGAGGGAGGGAGGGAG
>CM052704.1:59106592-59160657 GCA_028551405.1 Uromys caudimaculatus
ATTGTAGTTCTCAGTGGCATTGAACGCTTTTTTTTTTTTTTTTTTTTTTTTTTGGTTTTTAGAGACAGGGTTTCTCTGTATAGCCCTGGCTGTCCTGGAACTCACTCTGTAGACCAGGCTGGCTTCAAACTCAGAAATCCACCTGCCTCTGCCTCGGAAGTGCTGGGATTAAAGGTGTGCGCCACTACTGCCTGGCAGCATTGAACTCTTATATATTTCAAAGACAGTAGTACTTAGAGAAAGCCCATAGGCTCTGGGAAGTATCAGCCTTGTTTAGAATGTGAACTTTTTTTGCATCCTTGAGATGTGGCTTTAGCAAGTTATTTTTACTAAGTCTCAAGTTTTCTATCTTAAAGACAAAATAGTTTGAAGGATTATGGACTAATTTTTACATAAAAGTTAGATGTTTTGTCTGGCACAACTGTACATTTTCAGTGGTTTCTTTCTTGTTTGATCTTTATTATTATTATTATTATTATTATCTTGTGCTGTAATTATTGCGAGAACATCTCACATCCTAACTAAGAAAGGGCTGAGTCATTTTTAATGTTTATACTTAATTCCCACAGGAGTTATCTAGCAACAGTAGCTTTGTACTGTTAAAACACTTTATAATAAAAGCAGAGGAAATAACACTAAGATATTTTGAATTTTAGATGAACAGTAAGTGTATATTTTAGTATAATATACTCTTTGACTTAAACTGGTTGCTCTGTTCTAACACATGTTCCAACATGTCATGAAATTGTGTAGTACCCTTCTTTGTGAGAACTTGGAGCTAAATTGAGATCAGGAGTGATTTCAGAACATAATATCATGTTATATATAAATAAATGATAATTTTGTTTAAGATGCAATCAATAAAATCATAAATCAATTGAAAATACCATGTATGTCATGAAATCCAACTATGCTATTTTCTATGATTTGGGGAAACACAAAAAGTAAGACAGTTTAAAAAATACATTAGAGGCTAATAATCAAAGTTTTTCTAGAAACTACTAAAGAAACTGTCCCATGTACATATGATCAAAAGCTAAAGATATTTTTGAAGAATTAAAAGATAAAGATGCTCTAGGATACAGAGAAAATGTGACCTCTTTCTAGGATGAGTTCAGAGGGATACCAATATGAGTCTTTCTGGTTGAGGCAAAAAGATGTTTGACAAAAAGCAACATGAAAGTCTGTGAAAGAAGAGATCTCTGGTTAAGGTAAACACACAGACAAAGGCAGGATGCTCCAATACTAGAGCTGGCTCATAGTTACTTTTTGTATTAGTACAGAAAGTAAATGATGAAGGTACAGAATAAATATAATAGCACAAAGCATTTGTCTGTGATATTTTATACTGAATACTAATGGATATATAATATAAAAGCATATTTTGTGAGTCATGAAGAAAGCATGAGATAGAAGCATAAAAGGATGGGGGTTTTTGTATACAACTGAAGTAATTCTCAGCTTAAAACAGGTTGTCACAGAAATAAGTTGTTTCCTGTGTCTATAGCACAAGGAGCTTTGAACATGTGCAAAGGAAAGAGAAACAAAAGTAGTAAGAAACAAAGGATACCATTGTACAAAAATCAGTGAACACAGAAGAAGATAGAAGGAAGAAAACAGAAACAAATGATCTATAGAACAAATAGAAAACATTAACAAAACAGCCATAGCAAGCATAACTTCCAAGTACTTACTTTAAACACAAGTAAATACATCAACAAAATCAAAAACATAGCATACCTTAAAAAGTTATGAAACACAAAATCCAATAGGGTAAGCACTAAATAAATCAAGATATACATTTGACTTTAAAAGGCACATAGAAATAATAGAATGGACAAAAATAGTCCATGTGCTCTTAAACATTGAACCATCTGTCCACCTCTGACCCTCTTTTTTCTAAGGAAATATTTCAATTAAGAGAAATAGCTTTGCAAAAATGCCTTAATTTCAGCAATGAATAGAATGTTCAAGCAGCAATGCAACTTAATATTTAAAAAAATAGAGTAAATGAACCTAACAGATACATATAGAACACTTTATCAGACAGCAGCAAAATATACATTATCCTCAGTAAACATGGAATATTTACAGGAGAGATCACTTTTTAGGTCATAGAACTACTCCTGAGAAACTTTGACAAGATTAAAAGCACATATAAAAAATGAATAGAAATTAACCCCAAAAGTAAAGTGGAAATTTAAAAACAGATTATTGATTAATATATGAATGAAAGATGAAATACAAATGAATTGGATACTATCTTAGTAGAAATGGAAATGAAATCTGACAGTTCAATAGAAAGAGTGATATTATGAGGGGGCATTTACAAGAGTAAATTTTTACATTACAAAGAATAACTCTACAAAAACATTCAAAACATCAAAACTGTAGGAAAGAAGACAAATAATCAAAATTGAAAAAAAAAGAGACATTAGAACACATGCTGTAAAATTAAAAGAAATGAGACTCCTAGGAAAATTTATATGATGAAGATTTTAATGAACTAGGGGAATGAATAATCTTAGATGTATATACATTACTAAGTCTGATTCATAAAGAAACAAGATATGCAAATAGACTAAGAGATTGGATCCATTACCAGATAACCTCTCAGCCAAAGGAAGGCCCAAGACAAGATTTGTTTATGGAGGAGCAATACTAATAGTTTTCAAAATTTTATCAAAAGTTGAAAAAAGTATTCCTCCAAAACTCATTTTAGGAGACCACTATTGCCTTGATAATAAAAACAATTACAAGAAAAGAAAACTATAGACAAACATCCAAAATGAAGATGCGCAAAAATCCTCTACTACGTCCTACCAACTTGATTTTTCCATCATGCTAAAATGATCAGAGACACTGGCAAGTACAATTGGTTTTTTTCCTGGGCCCATTCTTTCCATTCCTATTCAACGTGGATTTAGAACTGCTTGACCTAAGTGAAAAAATATATCCAAATTTGAAAAGTAATAAATTTACCATTGCTCATAGTGAACATGAACTTTTATTAAGATTCTACTGGAAACTTTTAGAACTAAAAAGATACAGTCATGGGGTATAAAATATCATACTTCTTGTGCATGACACCGAATGTATGGGAAGGAAAAGTGAGGCCAAAGAAATGGAGACTAAATCAAACTAGGAAATGCTGGACAGAGAAGAAAACAATAAGCAGAGTTAAAAATCAAAAAGGAAGAATAGAAGAAGGAGGAGAAGGAGGAGGAAGAGGAGGAGAAGGAGGAGGATAGGAAAAGGAAGAGGAAGAGGAAGAGGAAGAGGAAGAGGAAGAAGCAGAAGCAGCAGCAGCAGCAGCAGTAGCAGCAACTATATATAGGATGAGAGAAAACATCTGCAACCCAACCAGGAATCTGATAAATGCCTGTTACCAATTAAAATGCAAGTTTGAGAAAGGAGGTGATACAAGGTTATTTTTTGAAACATCTTTGTAGATGGGATCTAGGAGAGGGAGAGCAGGGTTCTCAGTTCCAGCAGTAGCTTCCTTGGGAGATATAGTCTCAGAAAGTGGAGGAGCACAGGAACAGATACTTGCTGTACATAGCATGACAGAGAGATGGATCTAAAGAAAGGAGCACTTAAGTCTCCAGGAAAAGGGTGCTTCTGACGCTTCCAGCTTTCTGGGGGACTGGAAGGAAGTTTCGCACCATGTGTCTAGCATTAGCAACTCCAGGCATGGGAGTAGGTACTGGGTAGGACCATCTTGCGTCTTGCATCTTCTGGTTGCATTTCCCATGGAGGGCCTGTGAGCTCTAACAGGTACCTGTCAGGTTTTGGTCTGAAGAGATAGACTACATACCAGTATGGTCTGATTCCAGGGATAAAGGGTGGGACAGGAACTAGAGGGCCTGTGAAATAACAGTAACAGCACTTATGATTCATAAAGATCTAAAACTCAGTAATTTCTCCTTTCCATACAAAATATAGGCAAAGGATCTGACGATATTTCTCCAATGAAGATATACAATATGGCAAATGTCCTTTAAAAACAACTTCACTTATTATAGAGATAGTAAAATCAAATTCTGTATGGTGTTGGGGTAGAGATGTACTCTGTTCTGCTCTTCAAAGCATGAAGAGTTTCTGTGATGTTTTAGATATCTCCATTCAGTTACAACCTGCTAGAGAAGAGAGCTACCAAGTGAGACAGTGTGAAGAAGGAGAGATAGTAAAAGAAATGTTAATAAGGATGTTAAACCTTAGCTTTAATAAAAATGAGAGTGCTTGGGGAAAAAAGGAAAGCTCACCGGAAAGTAATGAGAGATGTCTCAAAGGAAAGTCTCAACTCATGGTCTTAAAAAACAATCAAACATGCCATTTGTGGGTTTTAAAGTTATTATCTTCTAAGGGTTGCTATGAAACCCAAATGCAATCACAGGGTTGTTCCCAAGATTGGGTAGGATTACAGTTGATAAGATGAGGCCCTAGGTCACAAGGGCTGTGGGGAAGCTAAAATGCTTTACTCCAGACCAAGTTTTAGGCTTATTTGTGAGATTTCTAAAAATATCTGGAAAGGGAGTAAAGTCATCTTTGAAGGTCTTATAGGCTTAGGCCTTAAGCAGGGTTCATTAGTATTTTAATGTTTTCTATAAAAAGAAATACTGTTTCAATTGCTGAAACTTTCAGAAAAATGTTAATTGTGCTGGAGTTCTTGAATCTCAACTCTTATGAGACTTCAAGCAGACTCCAGGTTGGAGGGGCTCCCTTCTCTCACCATAGTCATGTTTCCAGTAAGTGTGTTTAATCTCAAAACGCATACAGAGATGCTACCTCACACCCCTCAGGACAGATGCAAACTAAACAAAACCCTGAAGTCATTTTTGACAAGTGTGTACACTGCTGGAAGAAAATCAAAGAGATAAAGAAACTAAGAAATCAGCTCAGAGCCAGAGAACATCAAGAGTGGAACTGCAGTAGGTCTCACACTTTGAATTCACTTTATCCCAAACAGCTGAAAGCAGGTTTTCAAATAACTTCTGCCTGTTCACTCTCATATAAGAATCATTTACAATAGCCAAGAGAGAGAAACTAAAATCCATTAAGTAATGAATAGATGAAAAAGCTGTAGCTTCTGTTCACAATGAATTGTTCAGCTAAGAAAAAAAGAAACAAAGAAAGAGAGAGAGAGAGGGAGAGGGAGAAAAAGAGGGAGAGGGAGAGGGAGGAAGGAGAGGGAGAGGGAGAGAGAAATGATACCTTTTGTGATAGTATGTTAGACATTATCACAAATGAATTTTAAGATGATTATACTAATAGGTATAAGACAATAACAGAAGAATGTTTCATCCTATTTAAAGAGATTAGATGTGTTCATGGTGGCATGGCCTTAGATCATAACCTTATTTAGATGATATACTTAAAATAGACAAATTTGTGGAAGCATAAAGTCGCATTGTCAGTAGCTCAGAGGAGTAGGACATTGGAATTGCTTCTCAGTGACTATGTAGTTCCATGGTTCTAGATCTACAGTTAGCCACTGTAAGTGTTTTCTCACACTAAATTCTGGTGGGATATGAAATGAGGAGAGATGTTTGTTTTCTTCTCTTGGGTCATCAGACCATAACATTTACTTCACTTGTAAAATTAGCTGAATAGGCATACTGATTTCTGACTTTACCAGAGTCCCAACTTAAGCTACCTCTAAAGAAAATATGCAAAAGACTTCTTTCTCACATGTATTAGTCAGGGTTCTCTAGAGTCACAGAACTTATAGGTAGTCTCTATATAGTAAAGGAATTTGTTAATGACTTACAGTCTGTAGTCAAACTCCCCAACAATGGTCAGCAGCAATAGCTGTGAATGAAAACCTGAGGATCTCGTAGTCGCTTAGTCTCACAAGGCTCACAGAGGAAGAGGATTGAATCTTGCTCCTTCCAATGTCCTTATGTAGATCTCCAGCAGCAGGTGTGGCCCAGATTAGAGGTGTGCATACCACCACACCTGAAACTTGTGTCTTCCAGTCACACGATCTAGATCACAGGTGAGCCTTCTAATTCTGGATTGTAATTCACTCAAGATATAGTCAAGATGACAATCAGAAATAGCCACTACAATCCACCCCTTGTCAACTTGACACAAATAATGTTTCATATCCACATGAAACAATAACAAAGTCATAAATATGCTTAACATGATATAACTAGTCCTCATACAATCGCAAACACATTTATAAACTTACAATGGGGCAATGTCCCTTGGGAGCATTCCTTTAGTATCTCAACTTAAATACCAACTGATGTTAAAGAAATTGAAAGACAAATATGTTCTTAACAAAATACAACGGAAGCATTCATATTACTTTATAATCCTCATTTCTGCAACTGGTTAAGTGGTCTTAGCTGGTATTTATAACTACCCTCCTCTACTACCCATTCTGTATTTCCTCCACCCTCTGCAAGCACCTCAGCAGGTCTTGGCTCTTTTCCTGGAGGAGTGACCCACAACTTCATTCCTGATGGGTCTGCATCCTTTGTCATCCTGCTTGAATTAGGCTGTTGTAGTTTCCCATTGACTTTAATCACAGGACATGGTAGTACTAAGAGACACCCTAAGGGACCTCCTGCACTCCAGACATAATCCTTCTTACCTCCATTGTGGAGAGGCAATCCAATTTCCCCATGGCAATCTGGATCTATCACCCCTCCTAACACTGTTATTCCTTTCTTAGGCTGTTGGTTTAAGGGCATTAGAAGACCAAAATGACCAGGGGGAAATCTGACCTTCCAGTTCAATGAAATGTTTGTTGTAGCTCCTGGTAGGAGCACTCCCTCCTCTGGAACCAAAACTTCTAGGCCAGCAGAACCTAGAGTTGTGGGGACAGGAAGCAAAAATTTTCCTAGAGGGTCACAAGGAGTGATAGTGAGTGGAACTATTCCCTTTTCCACCCCTTGATCCTGGACCCATGGATCCTGGCTATGGGAGAAACTGTATCATATATTGGTTGCTGATTCAAAGCATATACTGCCTCCTGAAGAACTCTGCCCCAACCCTCCATGCTGCTGCCACTTAATTTGTGCTGTAACTGTGTCTTCAAAAGGCCATTCCACCTTTCTATCAGACCAGCTGCTTCAGGATGATGGGGAACATGGTAAGACCAGTGAATTCCATAATTGTGGGCCCACTGTCACACTTCTCTGGCTGTGAAATGAGTTCCTTGATCAGAAGCAATACTGGGTGGAATACCATGACGATGAATAAGGCATTCTGTAAGTGCACAGATGGTAGTTTTGGCAGAAGCATTACGTGCAGGAAAGGCAAATCCATAACCAGAATAAGTATCTACTCCAGTAAGAACAAAACGTTGTTCTTTCCATGGAGGAAGTGGTCCAATGTAGTCAACCTGCCACCAGGTTTCTGACTGGTCACCTTGAGGAATGCTGCCATATCTAGGGTTCAGTGTTGGTCTCTGCTGTTGGCAGATCTGGCATTCAGCAGCAGCTGTAGCCAGGTCATCCTTGGTGAGTGGAAGCCCATGTTGTTGAGCCCAAGCATAACCCATCTCAGCCACCATGGCTACTTTGTTCATGTGCCCACTGAGCAATGACAAGGATGGCTGAAGGAAGAGGCTGACTGTCCACAGAATGGGTCATCTTATCCACTTGATTATTGAACTCCTCCTCAGCTGAAGTCACCTTTTGGTGAGCATTTACATGGGACACAGATATTTTCACATCCTTTGCCCATTTAGAGAGATCTATCCACATACTTCTTCCCCAGATGTCTTTCTTACCAATTTTCTAATCGTGATCTTTCCAAGTCCCTGACCATCCAGCCAATCCATTGGCTACAGCCCATGAGTCAGTGAACAATCGTACATCAGGTCATTTCTTCTTCCAAACAAGCTGTAATACCATGTGTACTGCCCGAAGTTCTGCCTGCTGTGAAGATTTTCCTTCACTTGTATCTTTCAGGGTTGTCCCAGAAAGGGGTTGTAATGCTGCATCTGTCCCCTTCTGGGCAGTGCCTGCATAACGTGCAGAGCCATCAGTAAACCAGGTCCTAGTCTTCTCTTCTTCAGTCAGCCGATCATAGGGAACACCCCATGAGGTTATAGGCACATACTTGGCAGCAGATGGCATTGTTACAGGAGTAGAAACCACAGGCATTTGAGTAACTTCTTCATGTAACTTTCTTGTGCCTTCAGGACCTGCTTGGGCTCGATCATGGATGTATCACTTCCATTTGGTAATAGACTGCTGCTGTGCATGTCCTACTTTATGACTTGGAGGATCTGATAACACCCAGCTCACGATGGGCAGTTCAGGTCACATGGTAACTTGGTGTCCTATTGTCAAAGTTCAGTTTCCACTAAGGCCCAATAGCAGGGCAAGAGCTCTTTTTCAAAGGGAGAATAGTTGTCTGCAGATGATGGTAGAGATTTGCTCCAAAATCCCAAAGGTCTCTTCTGTGATTCACCTACAGGAGCCTGCCAGAGGCTCCAAAAAGCATCTCTATCTGCCACTGCCACCTCAAGTACCATCAGGTCTGCTGGATCATATGGTCCAAGTGACAGAGCAGCCTGCACAGCAGCCTGGACCTGTTGAAGAGACTTCTGTTCCAGACCCCACGCAAAGCTAGCAGCTTTCCGAGTCACTTGGTAAATGGGCCTGAGTAACACACCCAAGTGAGGAATATGTCTCGAGAATCCAAATAGACCCACTAAATGCTGTGCTTCTTTCTTGGTGGTGGGAGGGGCCAGGTGCAATAATTTATCTTTTACCTTAGAAGGAATATCTCTATATGCCCCATACCACTGGACTCCTAAGAATTTCACCGAGGTAGATGGTCCTTGAATTTTGGTTGGATTTATTTCCCATCCTCTGATACGCATATGCGTTACCAATGAGTCCAAAGTGGTTGCTACTTCCTGCTCACTTGGTCCAATCAGCATAATGTCATCAATATAGTGCACCAATGTGATATTTTGTGGAAGAGACAAATGATCAAGATCCCTTCTAACTAAGTTATGACACAGGGCAGGAGAGTTAATGTATCCTTGAGGTAAAACTGTAAAGGTATATACTGTTGGCCTTGCCAACTAAAAGCAAACTGCTTCTGGTAGTCCTTATGGACAGGTACTGAGAAGAAGGCATTTGTTAGATCAATAGCTGTATACCAGGTACCAGGAGATGTGTTAATTTGCTCAAGTAATGAAACTACATCTGGTACAGCAGCTGCAATCGGAGTTACTACCTGATTTAGTTTTCGATAGTCAACTGACATTATCCATGATCCATCTGTCTTCTGCACTGGCCAGATAGGAGAGTTAAAGGGAGATGTGGTGGGAACCACCACCCCTGCATCTCTCAAGTCCTTGATAGTGGCAGTAATTTCTGCAATTCCTCCAGGAATATGATACTATTTTTGATTCACTATTTTCTTTGGCAGAGGCAACTCTAATGGCTTTCATTTAGCCTTTCCAACCATAATAGTCCTCACTCCACATGTCAGAGAACCAATGTGAGAACTCTGCCAATTTCTAAGTATATCTATCCCAATTATACATTCTGGAACTGGGGAAATGATCACAGGATGTGTTCAGGGACCTACTGGACCTACTGTGAGTCGGACATCAGTCAAAACTCCATTAATCACCTGTCCTCCATAAGCCCCTACTTTATTATCTGGAGGGCCACAATGTTTCTTGGGATCTCCTGGGATCAATGTCAACTCAGAGCCAGTATCCAATAGACCCCTGAAAGTCTGATTATTTCCTTTCCCTTAGTGTACAGTTACCCTTGTCAAAGGCTGTAGGTCCCTCTGGGGAAGGACTGGAGACAGGCTAACAGCAAAACTTTTAAGTGTCTTATCAAGATCCTTCCTCAGGGGAACCTGGCCACCCCTTCATTCAAGGGGTTCTGGGTCTCCAAACTGGCTCAAGACTGGAAATCGATTCACTGGCCAAGACTGCCTTTTTCCGGGATCCAATGTAGCCTTCCTTTCATTTGTTTGAGAATTTTCCTGCTTATACAGATCAAACAGAGATACAGTAGGCTTCCTGGAAACACCATGACTGATTAGCCAGAACCAAAGGTCTGAACAAGTCATGCCATTATAAATTTCACTTCCCCTCTGCTGACCATCATGGTATATGTCACTATAAATGTTCTTTTGTCTACACTGTCCATTATAATAACTACAACCACCTTGTCTCTGGTGATTCAATGCTGCCACCTGGCCCTTGTTACCTCAAGGTCCAATTAAACCCATTGCATTTAATTCCTCTAATTGAGCAGCAGCATCTCCAACCCTAAGGTCTGGCACAAGGAAAAGGGCAAGAACAAAACTCTTCAAGTGTGCTGTGCCCCTCTCACCAGTTTGTGTCTTATAGGATTGGTGAAGGGCATATCTTCTGGGCCTTCTCATTGTGGAGAACTAGGTTTTATGCAACGTATCCACTCTAGCACTGCAATTTCCCTGAGCCTTAAAATCCCTTCATCAACACCAAACAAAGGGATATCAGGAATCTCCAACTCCTTTTCAGTAGGCCATCTTTTGATAAACGTTTCAGCCAACCATTCAAACAAACTTCTGACACCTTTTTTTACCTGTAGGAGCTTCCATATTAAA
This sequence comes from Uromys caudimaculatus, assembly GCA_028551405.1. Taxonomy (NCBI): domain Eukaryota; kingdom Metazoa; phylum Chordata; class Mammalia; order Rodentia; family Muridae; genus Uromys; species Uromys caudimaculatus. Next base: position 59,117,180 of record CM052704.1, read on the forward strand.
CCTTGAATCTCCACTCAGAGGACCCATGTCAATAAACTCAGGCTAATCTAGTTTTATCTTCCTTCCACCATTATCCCACACCCTTAAAATCCATTCCCACACATATTCTCCAGACTTCTGCTTGAATGAATTAGGAAACTCATTAAGCTCCTTAGTAGTGCAGCACACTTCCTCATGGACTACACTTTCTACCTCCCCTCTAGGGGCCTGTTTTGCCTTGAGTCTGGTTATAGGTCTAGAAGAAACTATTGGTGGGCCTTGAGAAACATCAATATTATCTTGTCTGGCATTTTCTTCAGCGAAAGTCACCGATGGCCCATCAGACTCTGAGGGATTAAGTTTCTCATGTGGAGAAGGCATTATTTCAAGGGATGAGGCTGAGGATACTACTTCCTCAGGTGGGGAAAACCATTAAGAATCTGAAAATTCAGAATTCTCAGCTTCAACAGGGTCTTCCCACACATCCCCATCCCAAGTTATAGGATCCCATTCTTTGCCAATTAATGCCCTTACTTTAACTGCTGACACCCTCTGAGGCTGAGACCTGAACTTTCCCTGCAGTTCAGCCAACCTTATAATGAGGGCTTCAGTCTGATTTTCTGCAACTTGAGCTCTATGGCTGCTGGAGAGAAGATTCTCTTCAAGGACACACTTAGCAACTTTTAGATTGGTCACTTGCATCCAGATCTGTTCAATTTTATCATACAGCTCCTTCTTTTCCTTCATCATCTTTTCCAGAGATACTAAGAGCAACCAGCCAACAAAGTTATTTTCAAATTTTTTTTCCCATATTGCAAAAATTTTGAGCACACAATCACCCAATTCATCAAGATGCTCAATGGCATTAGCTTCTTTAAGTTTAAAATATATTCCAACCATGGGTCTTCAATATCCTCCGAGCTCCCAGAAGAGAGAGCATCTGGAGAGGTTTCAGCAGTTGAAGGTGCTGGTGAATTATTAAACCAACTGCAGATTCTTAAAATATTCATCCTTATACTGCTTTCTGCTCCTCTAGAGCCACTCCCAGTACCAACTTCTGTATTAGTCAGGGTTCTCTAGAGTCACAGAACTTATAGGTAGTCTCTATATATAGTAAGGGAATTTGTTAATGACTTACAGTCTGTAGTCAAACTCCCCAACAATCGTGAGCAGTAGCTGTGAATGAAAACCCGAGGATCTAGCAGTCACTTAGTCCCACAATGCTCACAGGGGAAGAAGATTGAATCTTCCTCTTTCCAATGTCCTTACGTAGATCTCCAGCAGCGGATGTGGCCCAGATTAGAGGTGTGCATACCACCACACCTGAAACTTGTATCTTCCAGACTCAAGATCTAGATCACAGGTGAGCCTTCTAATCTGGATTGTAATTCACTCCAGATATAGTCAAGTTGAAAATCACAAATAGCCACTACACACACCTGTCAAGGAAGGACTTCAGTGAGGTCTATATTGGTTTATCTTGACCAAGATCTATCTGGTCCTCTTAGCCAATTTATTACTTACTTTTGTGAGTGGCCTAATATCGTTGTGACAAGAGCTCCTGTGTCAGAAGAATCTAGCAGCTTGCACCTATTTGAGCCAGTGAGAGATCTGAAATTCTTCTTCAGAAGAAAACCCAACTACACAGATAAATGATGGCTGGTTAAGATGCTTGCAGTACCTTGCTGGTCCCTGAACCTATGGGGATTAGGACACTACAGAAAACCCATAGCACTCTTTTCTTTTACAAAAAACATGGGAACTTAATGGTTACATTTTCCTTGTCCTGAACTTAAACATAAAACTATTCCACCATAGAATGGAGGCAATATGATTCCTCTTTACCCAAGGAAAGGGTAAGTTGGCCTTTTAGACCCTAAGCAGAAAAGGCAAGAGCGGGGTAAGACAACTTAAGGTTAATAGGATTCCTGAGGTAAAATTCCTCGTCTCAAAATTCCTTGAGATCAAACTGATTCATAAATATATTTTGCCTGACTAATAAATGCAGGTTTCCCTCATTTACTGCTTTTGTGATTTTTGGTCATACTTTGCTCTTAGAAATTTAAACTTTAGATATAATATTATAAATATTATATTAGGAACAAAGAACAAAAACCAGAATTAAGACCTGGATTGTGTCTAGTAAACTTTATATGACACTTGGGATTTTTTGCTTAATGCCTTTACTATCCCTTTCTTCCTTCTACACAGTCTCATCTGTATTATATCCTAGAATACGCCTTCTAGTGTTGGAGGATAGGAGACAATGGTTTTCATATACACAAAATGTGATGTTCACCAACTGGAAGAACTATAAACTAAGATTTACCAAAGAAAACACTCCATGTACATTCAAGATTGATTAAATCATCAATAATCATGGAGATTTGTAATGTTGAAAGTCTACAATTGAATTATTGATGTCTATCTTGGCTCTTTAGATAGCCAATTTATTCCTTACTCTGTGTGTGGCCTAATACTAAATGACAAGTGTTCCTGTTTCTGAAGAGTCCAGCAGCTTGCTGCAGGAAATGCACCTCAGTGAGCCACTGACAAACCTGAAGTTCAGATGGTTGCAGATACCCAATATTCTGGATCATCCTCTATTGAATATTCACTCTTATACTAGATCTATGCCAAGGAAACTATTTCGTTTGTGGAATAATCAATTTTTTGTATGCTAGCACTCAACACAGTCTTCTGCCATTTAGGGTCACCAGTATCTAAAAGTTCTTCCATTTAAATCCTCTGTTCCATTCCATATGACAAATGATAAACAAACAAACAAACATGCAAACAAACAAAAACTATTACTTATGACTAGCCCAAGAAACAGTTTCCCTTAACTCTCATTTTCCCTTGCTAGTTCAGTATGCCACTTAAGACTGGATGTCTTAGTCAGGGTTTCTATTCCTGCACAAACATCATGACCAAGATGCAAGTTGGGGAGGAAAGGGTTTATTGAGCTTACACTTCCAAGTTGCTGTTCAGGACTGGAACTCAAGCAGGTTAGGAAGCAGGAGCTGATGCAGAGGTCATGGAGGGATGTTTCTTACTGGCTTGCTTCCCTCTCCTGGCTTGCTTAGCTGGCTTTCTTATAGAGCCCAAGACTACCAGCCCCCAGATGGTACCACCCACAATGGGCCCTCCCCCCTTGATCACTAATTGAGAAAATGCCTTGCAGCTGGATCCCATGGAGGCATTTTCTCAACTGAAATTCCTTTCTCTGTGATAACTCCAGCTTGTGTCAAGTTGACACAAAACCAGCCAGTACACTGGAATTATGTACATCTGAAACCATCCTAAATATGGGCTCAAAAAAGCCCCTGCTTACAGAGAACATACAAGGTCAGTCTTCTGCCCTCTCTTGGTTAGTACTCAATGTGTGGTCCAATCTCAAACTATAACAAATGGGAAGCTATTCATCCTTAGTAGACATGTTCATATATTTAACTTTGGATGCAACTATCTTCTCCCTTTTCTGTGTACAGAATAAGTGATCCTGTCATATAGTAAAATATTTTGTCTTCTAATCTCTGCCAATCTATTTTTCTTAAACTGAGATTAACCTTGAAGTTACCCATAACAATTCTGTTAAAAACAAACAAACAAACAAACAAACAAACAAAAAACTATTTTTACTCCAATATCTTCACAAACAACCATTTCTAACTTATCTACACTACAGATAATTTAAGTACCAAAATATTCTTCAGGAAGCTAAAGCAATAAAACATTGACTCCTACAAGCACTACCTTCTCTGAAGGCTCCTGTTCTGTTCTTAATTCCTTTTTCCTGTTTCCCCTTCCTACTTACTGTAGTGAATGCACACACTGCATTTTCCTCCCAGAATTCCAACTCTCCAACATTTTTTATAGTATGTGATTTATGGTCAAGGGACAGTGTGTCAATTCAGATATCAGCCTCTCACCCAGAGACCACCACTTTTGCCTACTACTATAAGGAAGAAAACCTCCAAACTCAATTATACCCTAATTAAGGAGGAAGAAGACAAAGCCCACATTGATACCCACTAACATCTTCAAGTACTGTTCCTCATTCATTTCCCTATAAAGTCATTGCTGTGTTCTGCTTTTACACAAACAAAAGGCTGTGAATGTAAAAGAACTCAGTCCTTTCAGTTTCTACACAGAAAAAAGTTTCATGAAACATGAGAAGATACTGTACTTCTCACAATACCATTTGGGAGCCAGAGGGAGCTTGACCTTGAACACATCTTCCAGTTAACACATTACCAAAGTACCATTCTCCTACAAGAAAATGAGTGACCCATATAACAGAACCTGAGTTGCACATGCCCTATGTCACATAGCCTAATTTGCATAGCCCCTCTCCCTCACCTTTGTCATATAACACAGATTATGTATTAACTAAGTCAGCTTCCTTGTGTTTCAAATCCTACCACTTTCTTTAGAAAATTTTAAGACATCTTGCCTTGCCTTGTCTGGTGAGCTGAAGTTCTCCTTTAATGCTTTGGCGTTAATTAATTCTCTTAGGTGTAGGTCTATGGACTGAGCAACTCTTTATCTCAAGCACACATGTCTCTTCCTCTCACCCCCAAACCCAACTGTTGTGTAACAAAACTTTTTCCAGGGAGACAGCACACACACACACATCTACTTATCATACATACACATCACATAACAGATCAAAAGTTAGATACCAACAAAGTCCAACTAAATGAACCATGAATTTTATTGTGATTACAGGAAAGTGTGTGAGAAGTTACTTACAAGTATAAGAAATGACTCAAAGACAGCAGCATCACCAAAGTCCATACCTGCATGGGTGACAGCTCACTAAGTTGGGAATGTGGAGCACACAACATAGCCTGAAGGCAGCTCAACAGGTAGGAGGGTGACCTTTCTAGGTGCCTCAGTTGTTCTAAACCTTTTTCAGGCAGCTGGGCCTGGTTTCTGCTCCTTGCAAGCAGATGGTCTGGTCTCAGAATCTTCTTTGTATCGTTTGTTCTTCTGAGACATTTTGTAGCTTAGCATGTCTGGAGTCTTTTTCACATCCTGGCCTGTCTGAGAGTCTTTGCAGCTTGGCTTCTTTACTCTTGGAGGAAGGGGTCTAAGTAGGAAACCTGGTCAGACTCGGGGACTTCCTGAAGCTACTTTGAGTTGTTTACCTTCCTGCTTCAGGAGCATCCTTGAAGGATGGAATGTTTCAATCTCTGAGGAAACTGCTACACAACAGCAACCTTAACCTATCTCTAGCTAAATTTCAGTATATTCTATCCACTATCTTGTGGCTTTCTATAAATTATAAGATAGCCACTGGTGAGGTGGGGAGGAAATTATGTTTCTTTCTCTACTCCTGGCTTCATTTTACAAGCATTTTTAGATTCTGTGTCTTTTTGACTCCTTTTCCAGCTTTAGTAGACACATGTTAGCAGCATCCACCCCGCACCACACAAATTGACTTATTCCTGGCCATAGGAAGGATGCAAACTTATAAATTTAGTCATATAAATTGAGACTGTAGGAGCATATAGGTATAATAAAATCATATAGGGAAAACCATGTACAAGAAATTATCACATATACCAAACAGTAAATGATACCAATTCCCTCACCTGGAACCCATAAAGAGGGGGACATGTGACGGTTTATGATGGACCCACTGATGAGTGACCTGACCACTGGGTATGTGTGATACAGGGTTTTAAGTAGATAAGTCAAATCTGTTCCACAGATTTCAGCTCAACTTAGTCCTAACCACTGACACAATCTACCTGAGTTACTCTCTGCACATCTTCATGTTCTCCCAGCCAGACCTGTCATCCATGCATCTGATTAGTTATTCAGCTGTTCTCTGTGTTTCACCTCTTAAGCTGGATGAACTCTGCTGCGCTGCCCAAGTTGTGACCCAGCATCAGCCTGACTCACAGCACCAGCTTCTCCTGTCCACCTCTAGCATGGTTTCTTATCTTTCTCCCACGAGATTCTATTTGTATTTATACCTGCTTTCCCATCTCTAGACCGTCTTTACATTTTAGTTCTTTGCATCCACTATGTAGTCTATACACACATACACACACACACACACACACACACACTCAGAAGGGGGGCAGGGGAGTTTTAATATGGGTCTGTAATATATAATCTGAGAGTTAATTTTATCAATTGAATAAGAATAAAAGAGCATATGCTTGCATTTGACAGGGCTCTCATGGAAAGTGTGATGGTCTGGCAATGTGCCGACAGTGAAATCATTATATCTTGAGAGCATGCTATTATTCAAAAAATTCTGATATTGTAGAAAGATATGTGTTCATATGTTTCTGACATAGTATGGTCATAGCATATGACCATTATAAAAACTATAAACATTTATTAAGAGAATAAATACTACATTGTTAATCATTTGTTAAGATAGTATATCTTTGTGGTTGGTTGTCCCACCCCTTTTGTGTTTTTTTTTTATTGACATTGTATTTAATTACATTTGTCCCTTTCATTTCATCTCTCCCAATCATTCCATATATGCCTCACTACATTTGTCCAATTCTATGGCCTTTTTTTCCATTAGTTGTTATTGACCATGTACACATATTTGTTTATGTTATTGGCCACATATACGTATATTTGTATATGTGTTCTTTGATATAACCTGTCATGTCCATATAATGTTACCTGTTTGTGTGTTTCAGAGCTGACCCTTTGACACTGGACAATCAGTTGGTGTCCATCTAGGGAGGGATAGCTTTCTCATTCACAATTTACTCAGTTGCCTGTAGTTCTTTGGGAAGGATTGAGACTTCATGACCTTTGTCCTGTGCACTTCGGCATATTTGTTGGTGTCATTCTTGCTCAGCTCATGTATGAGCTGTTGTGTAGTGTTTATTTAACAGAAATTAAAAGAAAGACTTGAAGGTAATATATGAAAATTATTAATCCACTTTTGATCCAACTGCTTCTTTTTTTTCAGGCAAGTGGAAATTACCTCTATTTGGATTCATATTTCACATTCAATATGTTTTGGCTGTTTCTAAATGACCTGCAATGACTTCTTATTGTTGAACAATAAAATATGTATTACTGTAATACTTAAGGCTATCTGAAATCTTTCTGGTTGCTATATAAACACATTAGGCACTCTATGGTATTTGAATCCTCTAAAGATGGAATTATACAGTTACAAAATATGGCAAAGCTAGAACGTTCCTATTGCTTGTAAATAGATGTAAATAAAATTAATGATGACCCAAAATATTAGTGATACTTTCCATAATTTAGTCACATAATTTGATAAAATGAATGTTTTATATTCTTGCTTGTTCAACCTTTAGCATGGATTTGTTGGTTAAAAAAGAAGAAGAAAAAGCAGATGTTTAATATTTAGCCTGGATGGTCTTAATAGAATATTGAAGTATAATTAGCTGTTTAAGTTGCAGTAGCATAAACAACCAAGTTTTTCAAAAACAGTATTGAAAATGAAAATCCTATAAAATTTCAATTTCCTGCATGTGTCAAGTATATAAGCCATCAACGTGTCCACAAATTCAAAGGAATAAAAGCAAGACCATTTTGTGATTTATAGTGACAATAGTAATAACCTTAGTCTCCAAGAAACAACATTTCAAGGTAAGTACAATTGTCTGTGTGGCAAATATAAAGCACCTTCAAATAAAGTAAAGGAGAAGAAGCATTGGTCTTGCAATTTGACTTAATATTGAACCTTAGGCTTATTGAAAGCTAGTTTTATAAAGAAATGGATCAATGACAACAGAGTAAGCTATTCCAACAAGAAAGAGGATTTAGAAGGAGAAGAAAATGGTTTTCCTCCTAAAAATTGAGAAAGAGGACAATGATTGCTGAGAACAATTGCTATAAGATTAAAAAATTGTTTCTGATTTTATGTTGAATAATGTGTATCAGTGTGTTAAGAAAAGCAATTAATTACAGTATTATGAAATTCTTAGTGAACTTGAAAGGAATGGTCACTGAATGACTTTCCCATTAGATCAGAGTATGATTAAAGGCACAGTAAGTCTTTCTTCTTCTCCTTCCCTTCCCCCCCTCCTCTTCTCCTTCTCCTTCTCCTTCTCCTTCTCCTTCTCCTTCTCCTTCTCCTTCTCCTTCTCCTTCTCCTTCTCCTTTCTTCTTCTTCTCCTTCTTCTTCTTCTTCAACTTCTTCTTCTTCTTCTTCTTCTTCTTCTTCTTCTTCTTCTTCTTCTTCTTCTTCTTCTTCTTCTTCTTTTTCTTCTTTGGACAGTGTACATATTATCTTAATTTCCAAACTCAAATGTGCAGTAATTTGAATATTTGTTCTTCCTACCTCACAGACTACTTAATAGCATCATAAGATTATTTGTTTATCTAATACCTATATGCTTAGTTTATATTATTAATATTTTCTAAACACAGATAATTTAAATAAAATGATTTATGCTATAAAGGATAGTAGGCTGAAGTATTAGATATTAAGACTGCAAAAAAAAAAATCTCTACTGATTCCTTGCTAACCTGACTGCAGAACAAGGGAAAGCCAAAAACTCATTCCTCAATTAAATATAGTGATAGTGTTTATTCATGGCTACTGAAATAGTAGACCTGCCCAACATTAATGGGCATCAAGCAGTCTCTTCTTTACTTAAATTTCTGACTATATTTCAAAACAGTATATAGCCCCCTTGTAAACTTATCTGTTTACTAGTCCATTCACTGCATAAAACCAACCTGAAGTTGTATCATCTTCTGAGAGCCCTAAGATCCCCATCCTCCCTCCTCCTCTGTGAATCTCTCCTTGGACAAATGTGAACAAAGTTGTTAATTGGTCTCTAAGTTAAAAATTAGGACTCTAAATCCTCATCTTGTCTATAAATTCTATACCACGTTGTTATCCAGAGATATAAATACTTGAGATAAAGTTTTCTAAACAACAACAAAAAAATATATTTAAGAACTGCTTACCGCATTCCCTACATCCCCATCATCAGACGCAGGCATTGAGTTCGTATGCTATACAGTTCCAAGTCTGAAGATGTTATAATATATCCAGCATAGTGAATGAGTGCCCTTGCTTAAAGCAATAGTGTGACTAGAGGGTGATGGAGACATGAGTTTTTCCATCCTCCAGCCAGCTTTCTTCTTCCTGGAAGGGGATTATCTTCTAATAGACCATCCCTACTGTACTATCCCTGAATCTCTGTGCAATTTCTTTATTCTTGGACATAAAGCTTGAGCATACTAAGGAAATTCCCCTGAACTAGTATACGCTCTGATATCAACAGGACTAGTGTCACACCAAGAAGTGAATGATGTGCAACGGAAAGAAAGTGAGATTTCCCCCTACAAGCAGGGGACAAACCATTCACATTTATGTGAACTCCAGTGATCAGATTTATGTTTTAAAGTCTTCTAGTGGTAAAAGAAATTAAATTAGATTTCAGCAGGTTAAAACTCAGGTAGACCTTTGGCTTCCTTACAGTCCAGTTAACAGCAAGGTTGTAAACATAGACAAGTCAGAGCAATATGTTACTATAGGAAAAGAGGCACCTCCAACCACTAATCAGACTCTAATTAAACAAGCATATACCATGTAAACTAGCACTGTCCCTGAAGTCACAATCTTCCAACCAACTTCTACAAATATTCTCTTAGTTTAGTACAAGGGTCATAGATTCAGACAGAAGTCTGGAACTCAATTGTATCCAGATTACCAGGAAGTTTACACTATTGCCATAAATCAGTGATACTGAGGGCTTTTCCTGTATTGCCTTCTACAAAGCAAGCCAAGGATAAATACCAAACTAGATGCCAGTAATCCTTGTTGACATGAAAAGTGTGCCAGCCCTTCCTCTGGCATACTTCGAAAAAGAATAAATCATCATATCTATGTAGGGCATTGATCTGCACTGCCAGTTAACAGAATGGTTTCAGTTGGTGTTTTTTGGCTTTCGGAAAGTGTTTGACTCACAGACTCAAGCAATCAGATTATCATGGTTAAATCTTTCCTTACGAGAAGAGATAGTGATTATTTTGAATGTATCTATGTAAATATCCTTATAACATGTGATAAAATGGAGGACTTTACTGAGTGGTTTCTACTTTTATCAAGGATATGGTGAGAGTTTTGTGTTGGAATATGAGTAGAAGTCTGGAGGGAAAAGAGAAGTCTGGATGATTTCACTGAATTACTCTTTGAAGTTTTCGTTTGTGTGTTTAATATCTTTCATGAGCATCTCTAAATCTTAAAATGTTTCTATAAATCAGCTCTTTCTATAATCTTGCAAATTCATTCCTCCATTTTCTCAGTCCATAAACCTCTGAGGTCACCTTTGGCTGCACTCTTTCTATCACATTTCACATCTAATTTATCAACTTTCTCCCTCTCTGTGTTTCTCTGTCTGTCTGTCTCTATGTCTCTGAAGCCCCTCCCCCTCTACCTGCCTATTTGCATTTGGAAGTACATGGAGAGGCTTGCATTAATAATTGTTCTAAATAACCAGAGCCTTTACCTGAATGATTGAAATTTTGTCACTTGAATCTCTGCTCTTAAGGCTTCCTACAGGGATTTTGGTACACTGGGAATAGAAATCTTTTACAGCTTATAAAACATTATTTCAGGCTTTTGCCCAAAAATTGTCCATGTATTCAAAGTAAAATCCAACATCATCTACCATAACTCCTTCCCCCAAGATCTCCTTGATCTCACCTCTCACTTTGGTTCCTCTGTCTCACATATCTATAAAATCCTAGTTTCCTTTGTTTCTCAGATATGATAAAGATGTTCTAATATCCAGACCTTGGAGTTACTATTACAACAAAAAATATTTTTCCAGACATACACGTACTTGGCTCCCTTACTTTCCTTAGGATTGATACTGCCTAAGGATTTAATGGAACCACAAGTCAAACTGTAGCTTCATCAATTAAATGAACATTTATTGAAAGCTTACTATCTAGCATGCAAGTCCTATTTAAGCACTGGGGACAATTCTATCACTGATGAATGAGCAAGTAACTCTGTAGTAGGATATGAAATTCTTTGGAAATCTACACTGGGATGGTGTAGCCAGATGATATGAAAATTCTATTTTTAGTTTTTAAGGAAACTTCACACTAATTTTTCATAAAGGCCACACCAATTTACATTCTTAATGACAATGATATAAGATATTTAAAGCCACATGTTATGTTAATTTTGATAAAAATACTTGTAAGTCTATTTAAAACAATGTTTTTATTCCTTATATGTTTATATTATTGTAGTCATTATTTATTTATATTAATTATAACGTTATATTTGTTATATCTTAAATAATGCAATTTTAAGGCTAGTATGCCTAAGATGTCATATTTAATTACTATGATTTAATTACTATGAAAATTTATATATAGTAACTACTATGTATATATGCTTATAGGAATACATGTGTATATTTGCCCATGGTTCTTCATGCTTGTGTGTGTGTGTGTGTGTGTGTGTATGGATGACAGAAGTTAATGTTGTATGTCTTCCTCAATCACTATAGCCTTATTTTTTTAATACAGAGTCTCTTACTGAACCAGGAACTCACTGATACTTTTTTCATTAGATATTTTATTTATTTACATTTCAAATGTTATCCCATTTACATGTTTCCTTTCCACAAGCTCCCATCCCAAACCCCTCCCCTTGCTTCTATGAGGGTGCCCCACCCACCCACTCATGCCTCACCACCTGTCTTAGTCAGGGTTTCTATTCCTGCACAAACATCATGACCAAGAATCAAGTTGGGGAGGAAGGGATTTACTCAGCTTACACTTCCACTTCCACGTTGCTGTTCATCACCAAAGGAAGTGAGGACAGAAACTCAAGCAGGTCAGGAAGCAGGAGCTGATGCAGAGGCCATGGAGGGATGTTTCTTACTGGTTTGCTTCTCCTGGCTTGCTCAGCTTGCTCTCTTATAGACCCCAAGACTACCAGCCCAGGGATGGTACCACCCACAAGGGGCCCTCCCCCCTTGATCACTAATTGAGAAAATGCCTTACAGCTGGATCTCATGGAGGCAGTTTTCTCACCTGAAGCTCCTTCTCTGTGATAACTCAAGCTGTGTCAAGTTGAGACACAAAAACCAGTACACTGCCCTATCATTCCCCTACACAGGGGCATTGAGCCTTCACAGGACCAAGGGCCTCCCCTCCCATTGATGCCAGATAAGGGCATCCTCTGTTACATATGTAGCTGGAGCCATAGGTTCCTCCAATGTGTACTTTAGGGTTGGTGGTTTCACAAACCACCCATCTCAAAAATTCTAACCCAGAATTGTTCCTGTGTAAAGGAAATACAAGGACAAAGAATAGAGCAGAGATTGAAGGAACGTCCATCAATAGACTGCCCCACCTGGGGATCCATCCCATATGTAGCCATCAAATCCAGACACTATTGCTGATGCCAAAAAGTGCTTGCTGACAGGAGCCTGATTTGGCTCTCCCCTAAGAGGCTCTGACAGAGCCTGACCAATACAGATGCGGATGCTGGCAGCCAACAATCAGACTGAGCACAGGGGACCCAGAGGAGTTAGGGGAAGAACTGAAGGAGCGGCAGGGTTTTGCAAACCCATAGGAAGAACAACAATATCAACCACCCAGACCTCCACCCCACCCCCAGAGCTCCCAGGGACAAAACCATTGATACTTTTTAACTGGCTGGCCAGTGAGGCCCAGTTATCCTCCTCTTTTTACTTTCCACATACTGGATTACACTCAGGCACCCCTGCCTTTTACATAGGTGCAGATGATAGAACTTGGCTACTCCTGCTTCTTCAGTGAGCACCATACCATCTGAGCAGTTGTCCCGGCCCTTACTTATACTATCTCTTTTTAGACAACAGATTTTCTTTGAATTGAAGCAGGCTAATTTACTGGATAAGTACTTCATTAGTTTTCATAAAACATATTTATTCCATCTTGAAACTTAAGTGTTTCATGTCCACCAGATTTCATTTGATACAAATTTATTTACAATCAGCTTCAATTAAAATTAAATTATACAAACTTCTTTTAAAAGTATAATAGTATGTAAGCTAAATTGATTTAAAATTCAAATTTCTGAGTTCTGCTTAAAATGCAGGCATGCAAACTCATTTTGACAAGTCTGGCATGCTAGACTACACTGGCAGGCTAGGGTTGTTTAAATGACCTCAAAACAATAATTAACAAAATTTCAGATTTTTGTATTCAAGGAAATAACCCATTCCCTTACAGTTTGTGTTTACAAGATACCTGTACCAAATAACTCACTATTGATGACTTTTAATCTGTTTCTAAGATATGTTTAATAAAATGTGGTGACTAACTATAGATGAAGACTGAATAGTTAATTTATCCATCTAAGTACAATGATTTCTTTCATGTTGATGTGAAATCCTTGTGGACAATGACAGCTGTCTTGTGGTAACTTGGATTGGGGTTCTCCTAGTGGTGTTCGTGGCATGGGACACTATCTTCATGTCCATTCTTGGTCTTGTTCGTACCTGACCCCTTCTCTTGCCTTCTTAGTGTGAATTTACTTGTTTGAATCCACTCCACTTCAAGCTTGTATTTTTGAAAACCTACTTTAATAAGGGTTTTTTTTTTTTAAAGGCTTCAACCTCTTTTATAGCCCACTAATGAAAAGAAGGGGAGGAAACTGGCTAATAGGACTTGGGGGGGGGGGGTGGACTTGTTTAAAGGCATGAAGTGGAGACAATTCTAATCGTCATTGTCTATAGTGCAGTCCACTAGCAAAATACCAAACACGAATCAGCAGCAGCAGCTCTATCCAGAAGAAACTGTGAGAATTGGCCAATCAGCATGAATCCGCTTCTGTGAAGATTGGCCCATCAGCATGAGTCCGCTTCTGTGAGGATTGGCCCATCAGCATAAGTCCTCTTCTGTGAGGATTGGCCAATCAGCATGAGTCTGCTGAAGCAGCAAGAAGCAGCAGGAACTCCACCAGGAGTTCTTTGCTATTGAGCTATACATACACTCTTTCCAAACATCAAGGGTTCTCACAACTCTGCTCCAGCAAAACATCCCATGCCATTTCACTGGACAGCTTGCAGAAAAACACCAGAAGCAAAACTTCCTCTCACGTGTAAGACAGTGTCCAGAAGAACATCACATGACAGAGTTTGTAACAAAACCAGACATTCCCACTTAACAACTCTCTCCTTGTTTCTCTCCAGCATCTTTCAAATGGCAGGGATCCTTCTGTTGCTGCTGACTCTCCTCTAAGTTTTCTCATAATCAAATCATAAACTTTTTCTTGATGATCATTTTATAATTTTTTCAAAATTTACTTGGAAATCATAAGCAATGAAAACATGTGCCTCAAAGAGGACCACAGATTCAGGAAAACATAAATATGAATACAATTTGGTATTTTTAACGGATGAATTTCCTTACCATAGCTCCCATTGAAGGGAGGCCAAGGACACGTACTAATGTGTATGTATTGAAATCATCATATCGGATGTTGAGGGTTAAATTGGGGAGTCTGGGCACTCAGACCACTTTACCGTACTCTAGGCAGGACCCAACTTCTTCCCCTTTATACCATAAGTCACTTTTTCCTGGGATTTTTTGTACTCACTTCTCTGGATAGCTATGCATCTTCCCTTAACATAATTCCGTGTACCACTTGATAAATCCTGTTGTGAACCCTCTGCCATATTGTCTATGCACCTACTACCTAAAGCACAAAAACTGGTGCATTTGCCTTTTTATTCCTAGACTTAAGGAGTGTGATTTGTATTAAACAATTAAATAGACATGTAGGAAATGATCAAAATTCCACCGTGGGAGCAAATCATTACATCTATCATTTGATCTTAATTTTGCTGATGAGCAAGTACAATTTTAGCCTTCAGTTCAGTTCAGTTTAGAAAATTTCAGTACAATCGAATTCAGATTCACTGCAATTTAAAATGTTTACTCACTTAAGGCTTAATCCTCTCCATTTTGCTTTCTGTTAGTTAGTCCCAGTTGTATTTATTTTCAAATATGGTTCTCTCTCCTCTCCTTTTTATTTATCTTTGTCTCTGTTGCAATATCACTCTTGAAATAAGCTAGCCTCCACTCCTGCCTCTTCAAAGCCACCATCTGTTCATATTCAGAATAATTTTTCTGAATACTGACACAATCTCACCCCACCAAAATTTTACTTTTGTATAATAATTACACGGTTGTACTTTCTTACGTCCATCAGTATGTTTTGCATCATAATGTCATATGTCATTGGTATTGATGGTCTTTTCGTTTGTATGAGTACTGACTGACCTATGCCTCTTTTAATTGTGCCACTCAGTTCTTTGTGTTTTAAGATGATAAACTGAAGATGTGCCATGGCCTTCAACCTAAGTAGGCGGTGTAACTGTCTGTGCCCACTAAATAGAAAATTATCCTGCAGTGGACCATCTACTGAGCAGTAGGCAGCTTTCAGAAGTATTTGCCTTAACTCATCTAAGGAATTTTCTGCTACCGATTATTACATAGCAGCCATTCCCTTGTTATTTTGGAGGATGATTTATAGAGAAAGAATTCTGTTAAATTGTTGTTGACTAAAAGCCCAAAATGTCTTCCTCTGTTTTTAAAATTGTCTAAGTTCATTAATCATTATCTTCCTTTATCATGATCACCACGGAAACACTATTTCAGATATTGATTTTTTAAAAATTCCATGTCTGCTATCATTTTAGCAATAACTCTCTCTTCCTCTCTCCCCCTCTCTCTCACACACAGAGACAGAGAGACAAAGAGAAAGAAATACAGATGCCCTTACTGTTCGTGTAAATCAGAGTTTTTATTCTGAAAAAGATATCATGATTACTGATGGATGATAGTTGGTATATAACTGGGAAGTGTGGAGACTTGTTGGGTCCTATTGTATTTCATAGAGGTAATGTAAAATCTGAAAACTTAGTGATATCTGTTTTACTAACTGTCATATTTCAGAACTCAGAATATTTCCTGTTTGATTTTTCTTTTGAAGTATTGTGTGAGCTTACACTTTTCTTTTAGAATTACTCAAGTAAATAATTGCTTCCTCAAGGAATGTCAGTTCTGTAAAGGACTTCGCTCATCTTTGAATGCATGGCTTAGCCTTTGTACTTCTCACCCTCACAATGAGATGACAGAATCCATCCTTGTGTCCCATCCTGTCATATAATTACGTTCTTAATCCCTTCATAGAGACACTGACAGAGGCATTTATTTTCCTTTCAGACAGAGAGCATATCACCATCACCAGGTAAGATGCACAAAGATCAAATGTGAAGAGGCCTGGCTAACAGAGATTGTGTTGAAATACAAGTTTGTTCCATTAAAGGGATCAGCAAGGATTAATACCCATAGGACTTCTTTTTTTACAATCAGTTATGGGGCCACCATACAGACTTATATTTTCAACCTGCACCAGGAAATCTGTTATTAAGACCCCTTCTTACCTGTGGTCTACCCTGGAGTGAGTCTTAGGGAATATGAGTTCTTGATCCAGGTACTTCTTCCTGTGTGTTTAGGAATCATAAATACCATTGCTGACTTTTCTTATACTTGTCTTATACTTTTCAAGAAAACTCTGTGAGGATGTGGATTTGTGTGTGTGTGTGTGTGTGTGTGTGTGTGTGTGTGTGTGTGTGTGTGTGTGTGTGTGGTGTGAATAATACAGTGTAGACACTGAGATCACATTCAGAAATGAAAAATTAGAAAAATACCGGAAACTTTCTCTTATATTTGTTCAATTTCACTCATGATGCATACAAAATTTTAATTAAAATTAAGTAAAAGGATTTTCCAGGTTTGAGTACATAATAGAATTATGTACCCAAATTATAACTTTTGTAGTTTTTAAAGACATAGAAAATAGCTTTCTACTGCCAGTAAGGCCTCCATGCAACCTGAATTAAAATTTTACTGTTTGCAGCTTCCTTCAGGCCCACTGCCAGGTGTGACAGCTCCCCTTCCTCTGTCTAAGCTGTCTTTGTATTTGTGCTTCAGGGCATGCTTCGGCACTGAGAGTCAGATCAAGTTCTCTCCTGACCCTCTTGAAAAATCAGGTCATTTATAACGAGCTATTGCTGCCCTGAGAAAAAAAATTCTTTTTGGATCATTACTTACGGAATGTTCTGATCTTCAGCTCTCTGTGCATTACATTTTATACAGGTCTGGAATTCTGAAAGGTTAAATGGTCTATGTGGAAGAGAAGAAGAAATAAGCAGCACCTAGTTAACATGTTTATTTTAATTTGCGTATTCAATAAAAAACAAACACTGGAGAATTTACCATTCTGATTTTTGGAAAAAAGACATTAAATACTATGATCCAATATTCCATCTGTAAAGTTTTTTTCAGAATCTTTGACAATATTCTATGGCTTGTCACTTCAGAGGGAAAGAGCACAAAATACAAAATCCATTCTGTTTTCATCTCTCAAACTGAAAAAGAAGTTTCTAAGAAAATATGTGAAGTTAATACATGGATATCTTAAAACTTGAAAGTACAAAAGGAACTTTGAACAAATTCTAGTATTTTGTTTGAAGTACTTTCAAATGCAAAAGGAAAGGAATCCAGAAAATGTTCCTTAAAGTGAATGAAACTGTACCAGAAATCCTTGTGGTAATCCATGTTAGCCAGGCAGTGGTGGCACATGCCTTAAATCCCAGCATTTGGGAGGCAGAGGAAGGTGTATTTCTGAGTTCGAGGCCAGCCTGGTCTACAGAGTGAGTACCAGGACAGCCAGGGCTACACAGAGAAGCCCTGTCTCAAAGAAAAAAAAAAAAAAAAAAAGAAGGAGGGAAGGTCAAAGTCGAAATGTAACTGAGAATTTCTGAGACTGTAGAATATGAGAAAAACAGAATAGCTCTGAAATTGTGGTTGTTTTCTCCAAAACAAATGCTGGAAGAGAAATATTTGGTTTTGTTCATAGGCCAAAAGACTTAAATTTCCAAAATAAATTTTGCTGGATTAACCTCTAATTGTGAAACTCTGAGCTTTAGTTTTACAGAGGCAAGCTCTCAATTGCAGTGAGTTGATCTACTAGGTCTTCAGCAAGCAGTTCTCTAGTAGATCCTTTACTGGGCTCAGGGTGCATTTGCTTAGGACCTTCAGGACTGCAAGTGGAGTGTAACTGTTTGTGCAGTGTTTACAGGACTCATCTGTCAATAGAGTTCCAACTGCGTATGGCGAAACTCAACAGTGCAAATGAGTTGTTTGTAAAAAGCATATTCTATAAATTATACTTGTTGACAATTCTGTTCCCTGTCAGTTATTCATTTTTATGATCTTATAAAAATTCAACCCCTTGGATTTTACAGAAGTTTTAAATGAAACATGAAAATTTGATTCTAGTCACAAGAATCTGTGAAAGTTAAGCTAGGAAATATATTTAAAGTTAGTTATGAAGTTTTAAAATCCCAAATAAATTCCTGTCTCTAAACAACCCAGCTTTTGCTGACATTGAAGCCAATACAAGATCTATAAAAGAAAACTAATAGAAGCAGAATTACCATCTCTGATTTTTATAATTTTTATATCTAATTTTCCCTTAGTAATATTGAAAAAAACCTTAGGCAAAAACTTCCAATTTTTTTTCTGAAAAGAAAATTATTTTCTCAAATCTAAACTTTTCACATCACATACAGTTAGTATTATACATGTATACATTTATTTTGTACTATTCCCCATTTATTTTGTTCATTGGATTTCACCTGAAATATTTAAATAATATTTAAATAATAATGAGAAATTTTTAACTAGTACTCAACTTGACACATCATGGTGTTGTTAAAATTTTCTACAATTAAGTTCCATACGATGTCACAAATTGAGTGAATATCATAAAAGTTGTGTAAATTCATTAAACATTTACTGAATTCAACAAGGTTCTTTGTTGAATTCCCCAGGTGCAAATAGAAAAGGCATCACTCAAGAAGATTATGAAGTGTATAGTTGGAGCATTGTATCTGAAACACAAGCTAGAATACACTAATTGCCATCATAAAAGGTTTGAAGATGGTTGAGAGGATTAGAAAAGAGACATCTAAAGGATGTGAAATTTGAACAGGTGGTCTTCCAGGATAAGTACAATCTTGACATGATGTCTGGGAAGGAGAAAAGAGAACAAGGATTCCTGAAAACAGATGAAGCATTAATAATATCAGAAAAGAAGGAAATGATGGGGCTTGTTTGTAGCTGTGTATAACTGGAGTTTTCAGTATTCCTTTGTATGTGTAGAACAGAGGATGGCCTGAGATGTAAACCCATTTTGTGAATGACTTCAGTATATATCTTGGTATATATTCAAATAGATAATGTAATAGTCTTAAAGGGAATCCTCGTAAGTTTAACAGTACTGTATGGGTATAGATATTTACAGTGAGATTGACCAAAAAGGCTCACAAGCAAGAAAGACATGTGTGAGGATAATCACTGTAGTATAAATAGGACTGAAAACCATTGCAGGCTTTCTTGTGGTTGGAACATGACTGCTATTACAGAAACCATACCTGACTCTCTTTATTGTAAAATAAAAATTGCATATTAATTGCCAAAATTCCCTTATTATTTTTCACTTTGTTAGTTCTGCTAGACTTAAATATGTTTCATTGCTGTTTGTTCTGTGCCAGATCTGACACAGCTGTGGAAGAGATGGTGTGACATACTTCCCACCCCTGGAGCACAGCCAGCAAGACAGCAATGTGTCCAGTGATCCTCAGCAATATGGTGGCTCTGGCTTTCAGGACAGCCCTTAAGGCTATGGGAAAGACCTCTGAAAACATGAATTCAAGAATATATAAAACAGTGTAAGAACTGTTCCTTAAAGGATTTCTCAACTATGCAAAATATAAGGATACAATATAAATTGTATGCGGGGCTTCACAGACCTGAAAGAGCAGAGGCAGCTACACTAATAGTCACCTTAGTCAGAAAGATGTTAAAAGAGACATGATTTGTCAATAGAGGAAAAAACCTGGATCATGAAAGAGAAAGGAACAATTAAATATCAAGGCTCAGATAGATGGTTACATGAGTGGCGAAATGGTGATCTTCCCAGTCATCACCAGCTAAATTTGATCCAGATATTCTAGTCTCTAAAGGAGGTAGTTATTTATATGTGCAATCCAAATAAAGGATGGAGATGGACAAAATGTCTGGTATCAAGAAAAAAGATGATAAATTAATGGTATTCTTACTTTCTGGGATCACTTAATACTTTCCAATAATATATCTTGGACTTGCTAAGATATAACAGAAAAATCCAAAGATTAAAAGAACATATTGACGTAGCTAAGAGTTATAAAAATGAGATTCAATGCTGTTTTCATTGGCACAAATAAGAGCTTGCTAAACTGCAAACAAATTTATAAAAAGTATCATACTTAAAGCTAATATTCTCACCTAAAAATAGCCTCTAAGTCTAGACTTGGCAACCACAAGTGCTGTGTCCAGTGAACTGCATAGAACTTGTTATGTTTAAAAAAATGTATTTGCCGTCTGGTTCATTTGCCTCAAATGTGCTCTCTCTGTTTCAGTTTCTAAGAGTCAATGGGCTAGAGTCATAAAATGATGATTCATAAATGATCAAAAGGGAACCTGTGGTAAATGATTAAACTGATATGCAATTTCTAAGGAAGTAGCTTTTTCAAATAAAAGACTGCGCTTTGGTCTGCAAGAGAGAGATATTTTGATATCAGAAAACACCAGCAAGAGAGAGCTCTCTTAAGCATATCATAAAGCTGTCAGCTTGCATCCATCACTGACTCCAAGTCATTCCCAAACGTTTGTTTCTCAAGACCCTCTTGCAAGCTGAGGCAGGTACAACGCAGCTTTGTGGCTTTGTGTACTTTCATAAGACTTAGAATAAATATTACTAATATTAAAGCAGTTCTACCTTATATTATGATTATTCCCTTAAATATGCCATCAGACACATGCACATTCCTGGGCGTCACATCTCTCAAATCTGTAATAATCAAATCTACATCATAGTTGTTAATTACACATACTCAAGTTTTTTCATCCAAAATCACTTAATTACTATGACCTAAACTACCATCAATTACAAGATACTTGTAAGTATATCTTATTGTTTTAATAATTTAGGCATATGAAATTGCTGCAGGCTCTCTGTCTGTATCTCTCTGTTTAATGAGAGGATTTATTCTATTAGTTTTAAAGATAGTTTTCTTTCTTGACCCTTAATTGCATATGCTTTGAGACTATTTTACTTTCCAAAATCAACACATAAAGTGTGAAAATGAGAACAAATGATTGTTTACAAATACACAATTCTCTTCAGTTTCTTTGTATACAGAACACTATATTCCATTGTTATTCTTACACTGTTATTGAATAATATGCAATAGGCCTAGGCCTCCCCACATATATGTAGCAGATGTTCAGAATGGTCTTCATGTAGGTCCTGAACAGCTAGAGTGAAAGCTATCCCAAAAGCTGTCACCTACCATGGCATATGGTCTTCTAGTCTGGTTGCCTTGTCTGGCCTCAGTGGGAGAGGCTGAGCCTAGCTTCACAGAGTCTTGATATGCCAGTGTGGGGGGAGACCCACATATATGTAGCAGATGTTCAGAATGGTCTTCATGTAGGTCCTGAACAGCTGGAGTGAAAGCTATCCCAAAAGCTGTCACCTACCATGGCATATGGTCTTCTAGTCTGGTTGCCTTGTCTGGCCTCAGTGGGAGAGGCTGAGCCTACCTTCACAGAGTCTTGATATGCCAGTGTGGGTGGAGACACTCAGAGGAAATGAGGAAAGGGGATGAGGAGAAGGGTTGTAGAAGGGGGCGACCAGGAGAGAGTGTACATACGTGTGTGTGTGTGTGTGTGTGTGTGTGTGTGTGTGTGTGTGTGTGTGTATGTGTGTGTGTAGATCAGACACTCAAATTTTGATATTTCATTTGAGGAAGAGACAGCTATTGGGGAAATTGGGCAAGGTAGTCACTAATATTTTGTGCTAATGAAAAGTAAACACAACTCGAGGGTTTTCCATTTTTACAGATGTGTCACTTAACTAACTAAAACAGAGTATCTATTTCATACTGCTACTGTCCCTATAATAAAAGAACTAATATATTTGGCAGATTAGATTTTATAAGCTGGACATCTTTATACCATTCTCCTCTAAAGTAAACTCCCAAAAGTAAGATTCCTTGAGTATCCAAAGAGACAATTCCATGACTGTCACAGTCCATGTGGATGTCCAATGAAATATGCTTAGAAAATGTATATAATCTTCTGATACTTTACTTTTTTATTTAAAGAAAACGACCCTCTATTTTGTAAAAGCCCTAATTTAGGAAAATTTCCCTCAAAATTTATATATAATTTAAAAACGTATCTCATGCCTTTTCTTTTTTTAAAAAAATTATTTTTTCATATATATATGAAAAATATATATATGAAAAAATAAAAATTATATATATATATGGATATTTACTTTATTTACATTTCAAATGTTTCCCCCTTTCCAGGTCTCCCCTTTGGAAATCCCCTATCCCATCCCTCCTCCCCCTGCCTCTACGAGGGTGTTCCCCCACCCACCCACTCCCATCTTCCCTTCCTAGCATTCCCCTTCACTGGGGCATATAACACCCTCAGGCCCAAGGACCTCTCCTCCCACTGGTGTCCAACAAGGCCCTCCTCTGCCACATATGTGGCCAGCACCATGGATCTCTCCATGTGTATTCTTTGGTTGGTGGTCCAATCTCTGAGAGTTCCAGGGGGTCTGGCCAGTTGATACTGTTGCTCCTATAGGGGCTGAAAACCCCCTCAGCTCCTTCAGTCTCTTCTCCAACTCCTCCATCCGGGAACCCACACTCAATCCAAAGTTTGGCTGCGAGCATCTGCCTCTGTATTTGTCAGGCTCAGCTTATCATGCTTCCCTCAGCAAGCACTTCCCAGCATCCACAATAATGTCTGGGTTTGATGGCTATATCTGAGATGTATCTCCAGGTGGGGCAGTCTCTGAATAGCCTTTCCTTCAATCTCTGTTCCACACTTTGTCTCAGTATTTCCTCAAGAAAAAAGCAATTCTTAAATTCATTTGGAAAAACAAAAAAATTCAGGATAGCAAAAACTATTCTCAACAATAAAAGAACTTCTGGGGGAATCAGCAACCCTGACCTCAAGCTGTACTACAGAGCAATAGTGACAAAAACTGCATGGTATTGGTGCAGTGACAGGCAGATTAATGGAATAGAATTGAAGACCCAGAAATGAATCCACACACTTACGGTCACTTGATTTTAGACAAAGGAACTAAAACCATCCAGTGGAAAAAAGCATTTTCAACAAAGGTGCTGGCTCAAATGTTGGTCAATATGTAGAAGAATGCAAATTGATCCGTTCCTATCTCCCTGTACAAAACTCAAGTCAAGTGGATCAAGGACCTCCACATAAAACCAGATACAGTGAATCCAATAGAAGAGAAAGTGGGGGAAAATCTCGAATACATGGGCCTTTTCTTTAAAATAATTCATTTTCTCTTCATATTTTATGGTTTTTAAAAGTTTCTCATTCTCTGTGAATTTCTTTTCACTCTAATACATTTTAGTCAAAGAGTTTAAGCTCATTTAAAATTTTAAGTTTGTAAAAGAAGTATGGAAATTTCTCCTGTTTTGGAAAATGTTTAATGAGGAGAATGGAAGGAACTATGAGTGATAATGGGATGAAAGACTAAGGATCTCAAGCACAAGAGATGACTTGTCCAGACAGCTCACCATCCTGCCAGCCCTCATGCAGAAGAAGAGCACAAAGCACCACTTTATGGTACAGAGTGTGCTCAGCAGATGAATAAGGAGCACTGCTGCAATCCCCTCCATGACAGGGTCAACACCAAATCTCAGAACAGCCACAGATATCTATATCTTCTCTGATACCTTGTAACAGAATAGATATTTCTCATCTTTTCCACATTACATTTAAACTTACACTTTTCTTTTATAAAAATGTCACATCACATTTCATATACTAACATGGAAAGACAAAGTAAGGCCATGCTGGTCCTCTTAGCCAGTCACCAATGTTGACTTAAAAATACTTGTTTCTTTGGCTTCATCATAAACACAGTTTTTTGAAACTTGCCTAAATTCTGTATTTGTAAATGAGTCAAGTGTCAACTAGGTAATAGCAATAAAACTGTAAACAATGTAAGAAATGCAACTTAGTGGCATTTGCTCTCAGAACTGTAAAATTTCTTAAGACTCAAGGATTCTGCTATTTCACCAGTTGAAAAAGTCAGGCAACTTTTAGGCTGACTGCAAACGTGGACTCTCCAGTCAGTAATGGATTCCAGAGGTGAATTCAAGATCCAACTAGAAAGTCAACTACATCACTGAAGAGTAGCTACACTTTTGTTGTTTGAAATTATATTGTATCAATTTTTAAACTACTTTTTCACTGTGTAATGATTTTAACTTGGGGCTCGGGAACAACTGAAGAGGATGGTAAGCTCTTTCATATCATTGCATGGCTGTGGATGGCTGCACCGCCCACAGAAGTGTGATTACTTTTTAAATTTATTATACAAATCAATAACTTTTACTTAGATCCATATCATATGAATATAAATTCTTAAACTATCAATGCTCGTATTTTGAGAGAGTACTATGAATCTTCAAAGACTTAGTTGCCATTGATGATATTCTTTGGTGTTATGAATTCTTATTCTTAGTTCTCCAGATACACTTCTCTTCTTACAGCATAATTTTAAAAACAATTAACGCTTTCTTTCCATCTTCTCCTTAGTTCTTATAACATTATAGCTGTCCCATTCTGCAGGTTGATTTCTGTTCTTTTCCCGAGTAGATGCAAGTGCTACGAGTTACTCCAGCTTCCTGCAGTCATCCGTGCAGTTTTAGTTGCATAATTCCACCAGAATTCTTCCAGTGAAGCACATCTGAAAGGGTTTTGACTGGAGCAAGTTTATGCCTTGCTTCCCATACCTGCCTTCCAGATCTCATTGGGACCAACACAATTCCACAACTCTTAAATTCTACACACTGGTGAAACCAATACTAGAAAGGACACAATAGTCTGTCCACTGAAAGTGGAGTGTATAAACCCAGTTAGACCATGACTGTAACTGCTACAGAGTGCCTTCCCAGCAGTCTTGAGGCAGCTCTTTTCAATGAGTCAGTACAGGAATCTCAGAGTTGGTTATGTAAAGTAAATCTGACCTTCTAGTCCTTGAGTCTGCAGTGTGAGGGGTGTCTACAATGTTTTCTGAGACTGCTCGAAGGACCATTGTTTCCCTGTCTCTCAGATGGCTCCCTTTCATCCATGTTCAAATGCAGCTCCCTCCACAACCTTACATGCTTTGTTTTTCCCTTCTCCAACTGCAGGTTTTCTGTAGTTTTCTTTGACTTCTGAATTTTATTGTCATTCAAAGTATACGTGCCCAGTGATAAGAGTGCCAAAGTCTTAGTGATTTGTTGTTTAGTGATGTCTTCTGCAGAATACTCTAGACCACAACTTGGAAGTTGAGCATCCATAGAGCTGAGTACACAGACATAGAAGAGTCAAGATATTTGTCACAGTGTAACAGGAGTCACTGACCTCTATCATGATGCCTGGCAATATCCTCAGTTCCACCAGACACCCATTTGCTAGTGTTACTGTGAGTATGCACCAATATCAACAATATTTCTACACTTATGTGTTAAGAAGTTTTTTTGGTTTTTTTGTTTGTTTGTTTTGTTTTGTTTTTTGTTTACTTCTTTAAATCTCTGACCTTTTCCCATTACTCTGTGACAAAAACTTTTCCTATATTTTTTAACTGAATTATTATACTTCCATCACTCCTGATACTACTTTGTAGTGATTAATTTCTCATTGCTACAATGAAATCCTTATGGCTAATTACTCTAAAATGATCTATTTTAAGCTGGAGGTTCCAAAGCTCATATTCCATACAGCATTTAGCAAGCTCTGGTGCAGTTTTCTGTATATCATGATAGGACACACCAAGATAGAAAATTTGAGAGAGATACTATAGGAACTCAAGATGCTAGAATGAGGAAAAAGGGTCAGACATAGAAATTCCATCATATACCAGCTCTTACAAAGCTCCTACTAACTTTTCATATTGCCTTGTGTGGCTGAGAGTCACAAACCAGCCTACAATCCTTGACAGCTGCATTCAAATCGTATTAAACCATAGTGATCACAGTGTATACCACCTTTGTGTTTGCTCTTTACTTCTTAAGATTTTGAAATTTGTCAATGTGTTGTATTATTATTATCATCACTAACATTGAAGCGTTAGGGGTTGAAGATGCATTAAGTGATGTCAATACTATCATTTAAGTCAGTATCATAACATTTAGCTCTTTGACCTATTTAATTTTGTTAGGAAATCTGACTTTCTATGACTCTTCTGATTTATTGATGGACCACTAAGTTGTTCAGACTGCCACAATTTATTGGCATCATGTAAAAATATGTGTCATTGTTAAAATCAGATGATAGGTTTAGGTCTGAAATATATATCTAAATAGAAACTCTTAGCCATTTCATTTTCTTCTTGTTCATATTATAAGAAGTCAATATTACTATTGTTATTATTTGTGGTCTAGCATATTTAGCCCACATTAAATTTTCTGAAGCTAGGATAATTTCTCAATCAGTTTTGTATTTCCCTAGCACAAACCTGATAAAGCATATCATGAATTCTCTTAAATTTCATTTTTTAATTTCCAGGGTGCCAATATTTAGAACTCAGAGGATGTGGGTAATAGATGATGTTGATCAACTTTCTGTTACTGTAGCAAAACTAACATATGGAAATCCTTTTAAGGCAAGGCAGAAATGATTATGTTGACTTTCAATTCCTGAGGTTGTGACTCATTACAAATGCCACCATTGCTTTAGGCATAAAGGGAGATAGAATAGGATTACAGGGACATGTGTGTCATAGAAAGAGGCTACTTAACATATATATCCAAGGTTCAAACAGAGAACAAATATGCCAGATGTGAGAAAAAGTCTCAAGGGCAGGCTCCTAGGACCCAATCCTCTTAATTAGGTTCCAATTTCGAATTTTCATTACCGCCCAATAGCCCATCAAAATTATGAAATCATTGATGGATTATTGTATTGGAGGACAAAGGTCTTCTGATTCAGTGACTTCCTGAAAGGCCAAAAGCTTATAAGCCTTTAGCACATAGCCTTTGGGAGGGGAGAATCTAGATCCAAATCATGACATAAAGGACAAGTTATATCTATGTTTTTCCTAACATTTAAGTTAAAAATATCACATATTTTAATATAAATAATAGCTTAAAACCTTCATAACAGTATTATCTCTGTCTTTGTCTACCATAAAGTCACAGATCCATCTAGTCAAGCTACAGTTATGTCCAAATATTATTTTATACTTACTACTGCTATCAAAACTTACAGCAGTTATTTGATATTCTCTAAGTCTTTAAATTGTAATGCTTACTAAAGAAATATATAGATATGTGTATCATGATTTGAAATATACTTTACTGATGGGTACAATTGGTATATGCCTTTACTCCCAACAGTAGTGAGGCAGAGGCAGGAGGATTTCTATGATATTGAGGTCAATCTGGTCTACATATTGAATTCTAGGTTTCCCAATTATACACAGAGTAAGGCCTTGTCTCAAGAAACTCTACCCCCCAAAATACATATTTTACTAACTATACCTAAATAAACATGATTTTAAAAATTGTTTACATTTTTATAAGGTATCCTAATAGAAGATGACAGGATTATGGTAGAGCAAAAGTTAAGGGCTCTGTTAAATGTTAGTTTTTAATCCTTTGCTATTCTCTCTTCCCTCCTTGACAGTCTGCCCTTGAACTTCTTAATGTACTTTGGAATGGCAAAGCCTTAGAGGCAATGTGTTAATTGAATCTATGTCACTTTGCTGTTAGCCTATTGCCTGTTTTTTCTTAAGCCTTGATCTCCTTAAAGGGTCACACTTTTTAATATGTCAGTGGCACATTCATGTTGTCAAAAAAAGCCACAGCATGGCCCTCAAATATTAGCAGACACTGAGGGGAAAACATGAGGGAACTGGCAAGCCACACTCTTCTGCTTCCTCTGTAATAGCCCACTTAAGGACAGCTCCGGTTTTAATGTGTTTCAGAGCTTCATACTTTGAAAGATCTTCTTTTGTCTAAGTACTACAGCTTGAAATTATCATGCTTATGAACTCTTCAACAAATAAAGATATGTATGTGCTTCTCATTGTAGCCATGCCATTTTAAAGAATAGCTTAATCCTCCTCCAACAAACATACTTGCCCTTCTATCATGCCATTATGATTTTGATTTCTGATGTTTTAGGACTACTATAGTCCTTACATCCTATAATTTTAGCCAGAAGCAAGATCTAGGCAATAGTAGCAGCAGCTAAACAGTTTTCCAGCTCTCTTTTGTTGGCAAAGATTAAGCAGATAATCCAGTGAGTCTCAGTTTGTTTGTTAGTAAGAGTAAACCTCGTAAGCAGAGGCTTTCAGTCAATCCTGTCATTCTCACATTCTTGGAGACATTTAGGTATATAATTCCATTCCTATGGGCACTATTATTACTGTTTCTCTACTGTATATTTAAGTATTCTCCATATTACCTTTCCTTTGATGACACCTTGGAATTTACCTCAGTCTGGATTCTTCAAAGAAACCAAACCAATTCAAGCAGTCATATTTCCTGTAGTTGGCATGCTGGAAATCTAGAAAAGGTGCTGGTTCCATTTTACTGTGACCATGAATCTAAAAGTCGGAGACAAAACCAAACATCAAACCAAACAAAAACAAATAAAATAAAACAGCAACAAAACAGGAGACAATCGATATCTCAGGTAAGAGATAATCAGAAGGAGAGAGTGAATCCTTCCTTAGTGCATTCTGTAATCTTCAGCTATCTGAATCCCACATAAAGGAAGGTGAGCAATCTTAACTCAGGTTATTCATTCACTGTTAATCTCATCCAAAAAGACATTCAGATTTATATCCAATTTAATGCTACCGAGGTATCTTGACACTCAAGGCAACACATAAAAGTGTCCATTCATCCTTGAAGATCATTGTATATTCTTCAGGTCATGTTCACTCTTAGAATGAATTTTTAACTCCCTATGTCCTAGCTTCTTCAAAGAATCCCCAATATCTCTTCTTATTATGCATTGACTTTTCTATTTTTAAAACTCGGATTTGCTACTTTCTAGACCTTTCCTTACATAAATCCCACTGTTAAATCATCTATTGAGGGAAAACGAAAAATAATAGAACTCACTTCCCACTGAGGAACAGGTCGTTTCCTATTCTTCTTTCTTCCTTGGAGATTCATAATGTTTGATGTTTACTGTGACACTTTTGTCATAGTAAAGTGATAATCATTCACCAACTTTATTATTCCCCATTCATTTAGAATTATGAAGAACATGTTTCTTTTTTTATGAGTTCTTTAGTTTTTTAAATGTCCCAAATGCCTTTGCAATTTACTCATTCTATCTACAATTTCCTCTTTAGAGCCCCCATCAGTTTTTCTTGAACTTTTTTCATGCAGTATATTGTAATCATGGTTTTCCCTCCCTTGTCTTCTCTCACATACTCCAACCTATCCAGCCCACAACTTCTTTCTCTCTATGTCTTTAGAAAGTAAACACACTAATAAGTACACAAACCAGAATAAAACATATCACATCCATAAATTGAAAACAGCTGAGATTTCCATCAACAGATAAATAAATAGTAAATATGCGATACATTTATATTGTTGAAAATTACTTAGCAGTTAAAAAAAAAAAGCAAAGAAGAAGAAAGAAAGAAATCATGAAATTCTCAGTAAATGGATGGCACTATGAAAAAAATCATCCTTAGTGAGATAATTCAAACCCAAAAAGACAAATATGGTATGTATTCTTGTATATGTGGATGCTAGGTTTTAAGTCTTTGATAAACATGCTGCTATATATATAAATAATGTGAGATGCCATCTGTGATCGCTTAGGTCTTTTTAATAAATCCATTTATGCTTTCAGAGTCTCCATTGAGAAGTCAGTTATTATTTTGATAGGTTTGCCTTTATATGTTACTTGGTCTTTTGCCCTTGTACTTTTTAATATTGTTTTTTTTTTTTTTGTTCTGCACATTTAGTGTTTTTTTCTTATTACATGTTGTTTCCTGGTCTTATCTAGTGGTGTACTATATATTCTTTGTATCTTGGTAGATATCACCTTTTGGATGGGGATTTTTCTTCTATGAATTTATTGAAAATATTTTCTGTGCCTTTGACCTGGGTTTCTTCTCCTTTCTCTGTATCTTTCACTTATAGTTTTGGACTTTTCATAGTATCATAGATTTCTTGCATGTTTGTGCCAGAAGTTTTTGAGGCTTAAAATTTTCTTTGACTGGGGTTCTGGTTTCTACTACCTTGACTTCAATACCTTTACGATATCTGTATTCTTATTCTGTTGGCAAGGTTTACCTCTGAGGTTTTGGTTGACTTCCAAATTTTTATTTCAAGCTTTTTCTGAGGTTTGGTTTTGTTTAGTGATTTTATTTCTGTTATAAATTCTACTTTCATGTCTTGAATTGTTTTTATTATTTCATTGTTTGTGTTTTAACAGACATCAGTAAAAGATTTATTCATTCCTCTGTAAGGTCTTTGAACACATTCATAACAGCTATGTTGAAGGCCTTGACTTGTACTTCAGCTACATGCTATTTCCTGTGGTCTACTGTGGTAGTAAGGTTACTGGGTTAATTGGGAGTATGTTGTCTTCACTGTTAATGTAGGTGTTTTTGTGTTAGTGTGAAGGAATCTGGGGATTGAATTATTGAGGTTATTTTAGGAGTCAATATCTGGTTTTGTCTCTGGTAGATGTGTGTCTTGTTCCTTGGTTTCTTTTGCTTCTCTAGATCTTAGAAAAGTGTGGTATCTGTGGGCTACCTGTGAAGGAGTGGTTGTGCAAGTTGGTGGTTGATAGAGAAGGATAGAGGTGGCCTAGGAGAAAAGACTGCCAGAGGATTAAGAGAAGAGCTAGAAGTGGAATCCACAGGGAGTTGATAGTGTGTGGGAAGAGGAGATCTTGCAAGTAGTATGCACTAAGGCAAATAATTATGGAGGAGATCCAGGAAACAAAGAGCTAAGAGGACCCTGGTTCTGATCTAAGAGGTGGAGTCTCCAGAGGGTGGAGTTGAGATAGGAGGAGGGACTCCTGTAAGTAGTTTGTTGTTGGGCTGAGAATGGAGAGATTGTAAATGAGAACTGAAAGTAGAGTATGATTTGCCTACATGGGTCCTATCCCAGGTAGAGAGTATTTCTATGCATCTGTGACTCACAAAAAGAAATGGGAAGGGGATGGGACTGGATCCTCTGAGAGGTTCAGTTAAATCCACAGGGACCGGAGGTAGTGCTGGAGTACAGCCTAAACGAAGCAATCTGCTACATGAATGTAGATGAGAATGAAAAGATTGTGTAGTAGGACAGGGAGGAGAGAGTAAGTAAATTGTGTATATAAGTCGAGGTCCAATGTGGCTATTGTGGATCCCAGGTAAACTAAAGAGTCAATTAGGAACCAAATAAATTTTTAAAAAAAGATTAATTTCTGCAGATGGGATGGATCCCTAGGTGAGGCAGTCACTCGATGGCCTTTCTGTCTGTGCTCCATTTTTTTGTCCTTTTCCTTTAGACAGGAACAATTCTGGGTTAAAAATTTAGAGATGGGCAAGTGGCCCATCCCTCAAATGGAGGCAGTGCTTATCTACTGAAGGTAGTCTCTACAGGTTCTAGCTTCCATTTATTGGGTATTTCGGCTAATGTCATCCCCTTTGAGTCCTGGGAACCTCTCACTGGTGTACTGGCTCGTTGTGTGTGTCAACTTGACACAAGCTGGAATTATCACAGAGGAAGGAGCTTCAGTTGAGAAAATGCCTCCATGAGATCCAGGTGTAAGGCATTTTCTCAATTAGTGATCAAGGGGGAAGGGCCCCTTGGGGGTGGTGCCATCCCTCGACTGATAGTCTTGGTTTCTATAAGAAAGCAAGCCAGGAGAAGCAAGCCAGTAAGAAACATCACTCCATGGCCTCTGCATCAGCTCCTGATTCCTGACCTGCTTGAGTTCCAGTCCTGACTTCCTTTAGTGATGAACAGCAACATGGAAGTATAAGCTGAGTAGACCATTTCCTCCCCAACTTGCTTCTTGGTCACGATGTTTGTTCAGGAATAGAAACCGTGACTAAGATACCTGGCATCTGGGACTTTCTAGTGCCTACCCCCAGTTCCCCAACCCCCACTGCTACATATTTCTATTCATTTTCCTGACTCTCTGTATTTCTCCCCCTTCCTGTCTCCTCCCATATCTGATCCTGCCCCCCTTTTTCCCTCTTCCTCCTTTCTCCCTCCTATGTCCCTTCCTTCCTCTACCTCCTGTGATTATTTTGTTCCTCTTTCTATATAGGATTGAAGCATCCACACTTTGGTCTTCCTTCTTAAGCTTCAGATGGTCTGTGAGTTGTATTGTGGGTATTCTGAGCTTTTGGCCTAATATCCACTTGTCAGTGAGGATATACTATGTATGCTCTTTTGTGTCTGAGTTACCTCACTCAGGATGATATTTTCTAGTTCCATACATTTGCCTATAAATTTCATGAAGTCATTGTTTTTAATAGCCGAGGAGGTCTCCGTTGTTTAAGTGTACCACATTTTCTGAATCCATTCTTCCACTGAGGGACATTTAGGTTGTTTCCAGCTTCGGGCTATTGCAAATAAGGCTGCTATGAACATAGTGGAGCATGTGTCCTTGTTATTTGTTGGAGCATCTTTTGGGTATTTGCCCAGTAGTGGTATAGCTGGGTCTTCAGGTAGAACTGTTTCCAATTTTCTGAGGAGACTCTGCCAGCACCTGACTAATACAAATGTAGATACTCACAGACAACCATTGGACTGAGCCTAAGGATGCAAATGGAAGAATTAGGGGAAGGAATGAAGGAACTGAAGAGGATTGCAACCTCATAGAAAGAACAACTGTATCAACTAACCACACCCCTCAGAGCTCCTAGGGACTAAACCACAAACCAAAGAGTATTCATGAAGTGATCCATGGCTTCACTACATATGTAGCAGAGGACTGCCTTATCTGGCATCAGTGGAAGAGGAGGCTTTTTGTCCTGTGAAGGCTTGATGCCACAGCATAGGGGGATGCTAGAGGGGTTCGGTAGGAATAGGTGGGTGGGTGGAGGAGCAACCTCATTGAGGTAAAGCGGGGATGGGATGGGGAATTAGTAGAAGGTAGACTGGGAAGGGGGATGTCTTGTCAGGGTTTCTATTCCTGCACAAACATGACCAAGAAACAAGTTGGGGAGGAAAGGGTTTATTCAGCTTACACTTCCATGCTGCTGTTCATCACAAAAGGAAGTCAGGACTGGAACTCAAGCAGGTCAGGGATCAGGAGCTGATGCAGAGGCCATAGAGGAATGCTGCTTACTGGCTTGCTTCTCCTGGCTTGCTCAGCCTGCTTTCTTATAGACCCCAAGACTACCAGCCCACAGATGGTACCACTGACAAGGGGCCCTCCCCCCTTGATCACTAATTGAGAAAATGCCTTAGCTCTGGATCTCATGGAGGCATTTTTTCAACTGAAACTCCTTTCTCTGTGATAACTTCAGCTTGTGTCAAGTTGACACACAAAACTAAGCAGTACAGGGGAAAACATTTGAAATGCAAATAAATAAAATGACCAATAAAAACTATTATCCAAAAAGATATTAATTTCCTCATTTTCCATTATCTGTATTTTTACTAATAACATTTAGTTTATGTGTATTATTTTATGTATTTTGCAAGTATGTACATCTGTGCATCATGTATTTGCCTGAAAAGAGCATTGGATCCTCAGAAACTGGTGTCACAGATGGTCGCTAACCACTAAGTGAATGTTAAGAACCAAACCTGGGTTCTCTCTAAGAGCAGTAAGTGTTCTTAACTACTAAGACATCACTCTATCCCCATGAAAAGAAAGAGAGAGACAGACAGAGAGAGAGAATTGAGATTAGTATGATTCATGCTACTTTATCTGTTACATAGTGAATGGAAAGGCCGAGGATCTGCTGAAATTCCTTTAATGACATTGCTCCAAGGATCGCCCATGTGAACCGTGGACTACAGAAGCATGACATGCACAGAGGATTCTTTGTAATCTGCTAGAAAACTACATCAAAAATACTTCTAAAGAAGATGATAGCAGCGTGGCTGCAATCAAAGCAAGCTCAGTAACAGAAATTACACAGAGACCCATGGTTAAAGTCAGTCACAGGCTATTGGGAAATGAGAGGGAGATAGAGGACCTCTTCTGGAGAGGTACTTCTGCCTCAGTGCAGGGGAGTGTGAGGGACAGAAGTGGAATACTTGAGGAGAAACAGTGTATTTAAAATATGACGCCACTACCCATAAAGTCACTAAAAGGACTTCCCAAACATGGGCTGAACAGGATAACACTGATGGACATGCCAAAGTGGATGAGGAAAACACATAAGGCCTCAACCCTGCACAAAGAACTACAGGCAATTGAGGAAAGGTTGCCTTCCCAGGTAAAAGCTCACTAATTTGTTGTTCAGTGCCAAATGGACAGACTTGAATACCTACATACAAGTAACATTATATGAATTGAATACGTTATATATAGGAAGATATATATTCATAAATGCATGCAATAATAATTAGTAAAAAATTACACTGAAGGAGAAGAGGAAGGATATAGAAAACAGTTTGAAAGAAGAAAAGTTATAATTGTAATTCATAAATTAAAAAGACACAACTAGCAAAAACACTCTTAGTTAAAGTCCCATCAAACTGTCACTTAAAAAGGCGCCTGATGAATAATTTTCCATTGTTCATGGTAGATGTTCACGGAATCTAGATTTCTAAATCCTTAAATATACAATACAAAGTCATATGAATAACTTGAAGACATGGAGCAAGCTGTAAGGTATTTGCAAGTTTCTAAATGCAGAGCAGAAAGTATGGAGCCCATTCTTTTGATTAATTAGTTTCCAGTATTGCAATAAGAAGAATATCTTAAAGAAGAAAAGAAGGGTGATACTGAGTTCTTGCTCTCAGCATAATAGCAGGCTAAAAGGAAAGCTCTGACATTTACAGGTTTATTTTCATATAAGCTGCATATTCATTCACAGGCTGCCATGATCTCCTTAGAGATTACCAATTTCAACCTAGCTTTCAAGTTCCAAAGCAAACACTGAAGGTACTGGAAGTTAGTTCTGTCCCAAAGCAAGCAATGCAAGTGAACAGATAGTCCATGGCCAATCGTGAAATGAGGCCAATCAGCTACTTGATTTGTGTCAGAGTAGAATTGTAACATATATACTATAATAATAATACATGTATATATGTATATGTGATATATATATAATTATTATAACAAGTTATATCTCTTACCTTCATCTAAAAATATAGTGCTATGCAAATTACTACAATAAAAGTCTTCTTCACATGTTTCATAACAGCCCAGGTGTATTTGCAGAATCATAAATATTTAGAAGACAATTTTCAGACCATAACTAGCAGAGTAATAACAGCAGTGTCTACCCTAGGGCCTATGACTTGCCAGCCATGGGCTTTTGATAAGTATCACAATGCCAGACATAAAATTCTGTTCTGTGAAGCAGACCTCAAATTCAATCAGAAAGCTGTCACCCCATAACAGTTCTGCCATAGATACAACAGTGGGCACATTTTGCCTTGAAAGTCAATATTGTAGCATGCAGAAACAATCACTGCATAAGATCATTGATGCATTTTCTCTCCAGTAGGTTCAATAGTACCTTTTAGCAGTATAAAAAGATCTAGAAGGTAGGCAATTTCTAAGTTGGTTGAAATAATTTTCTGTATGTCCTGTAGCCAGTGTGTATTATGTCTTCACAAATGGAGTCTTTCCATGTATTAACAATAATATATTCATAATTTGGTCAAGGTATAGTCTAATATTTATAAGATTAATGGTATGCCACACTATGATATAGATAACTGCATCTATACTATTATATTAACATGTAATTATGCTATGGTACTGTGATGTGTTATTAACTTTGAAGAATCACTTATAGGACATTCATGCATTTCCATGCAGCCATTTTGGGTTGGAGCAATTTTCCTTGTTGTTCTTCACTCTGAATCACTGAGTGTGAGCACTGAGTGTGTAGAGGGGGTCAGACACTTTGTGAGGCTTGGGCAGCATATATGTGAGCATGGACATAGTGCCCCTCTGAATGGTCATGGAGAATGTGATGAGAACCATTAGCTAAGTAATCACAGACTGATTGAATTCAAGACTCCGACAGATTGAAAAGAGTTGTCTTCTGCATTAAAAAAGGAAAAGTTGACCTAAGCAAGAAGACTGTCTGGAGGGAAGTGTAAGTAGGAAAACATGTCACTCTGAAAAATTATATCTCCTGTTTTCACAGTTTTTATATAATGGTGAATTAAAAAATAGCCTGAACTACAGAAATGGTTGATATTAGGAAATATAGAAAATATAAATATAAATTGAATATTAAATGTTTTGAGTTTTAAAATCTGAAATACTTAACAATTTTTGCAGTAGTTTTTTAAATGACTTGAGATTATCAGTGTAGGATCTGAGCATCTTAAAGACTTTGTAACTGATCATCTCCAGCCTCATAGAAAAGCCTGGGGAATAGAAGAAAAATTAAGGTACATGTGTGAGGAAATAATACTTTCCTCTTGACTTTGCTCAGCATGAAGCAACTAGTATTATTTGAACACATGGTCAAGAAAACACAAATGGTTCAATTGAGGTCAGGAACCAATATCTGATTCAGGACTTAATGCACTGTAGACTCATTTCCAGAGTATTCATGGTGGATTCCAACAAAGTCTTCAAATCAGGACATCATGTTTGGCAACACACACACACACACACACACACACACACACACACACACACACACAAACACAAATATAGAGTGCCAAATTGTATGAAAGTAGAAAATATTATTATTGGGTACTGTATAACTGTCCCAGTCCCAGGGTCTTATGGTCCCTGGGACCATAAGAAAAACAAATAAACACCTCATGGTTTTAAGAATAAGTCAATGGCAGTAAAGTTACACATTTGTAATAAAACAATATGTACTTGCAAAATGTACAAAATACAATTCCTCCAAACTCTTATGGAAAATACCATTACTTGTCCAAAAAGGAAACTGAGTAAATTAACCCTCTCCAGATTATTCCTTGAAATGTCTATTAAGTTGCAGAGGCTGCTTTTAAAACACACTTAATGATTGTCTCATAGAAGGTATTATACTACATGTGAGTCAACTTTTATTATTCTAAAGTGTTATTTTCTCTAGAATTTTGAGGTGGAAAGGTTTACATATTATAGAAAAACATGTTTCAGAAGTTCTCAACTCACTGGAAAGGAATAAATATTGTGAAAACTTGTGTACATGAAGAATGTTTAAAGATTCAGAATTTGAGCTAAATCATTCTCTAATGGTAAGTTTTGATAAGATGTATTCAGTGCGCGCGTGCACACACACACACACACACACACACACATACACAATCACACATATACACCATGCATTCCTTGCTGCAGTGAGACTTTGAAACTTCTGTTTAGAAAGAGAATTCCTATGTCTCCCATTTATGACATTTTCTATCACAAGACTGGGTTTTTAGAAAACATTTTTTTAAATAAATAAATCAGCTATATACTTTCATCTATGGGTATAAATGTCAAAATCTATGATAAATTGTTTGAATTTGGGGGTTTTGACTTTTCCTATTAGGAGAAATTAAATATGTGTGCTTGACTAATGCTATTATTGAGACAAAGTGAAACTAACCCTTGCAAGCCTCAACTTCTATAATATGGAGTACAGTTGAGAGGTGTGGTACTTTGAAAATCATGACAGCATGGACATATAACACAGTACCCTTTCTTTACTTTTCCGTATCTCAATGATTTAAAAATGCAGACACTTCTTTTATCCATCACCAAGAAATGGAAATGCAGAAATCAATTTCACTGTTGTTGCTCTACTTATTATGATTTGAGACCAGAACTCATGTCCCATAGGTTGGCCTTGAAAACACTTTACAGAGGAGGAGGATCTTGAACTCCTGACCTCCTACCTCTACCTCCCAAGTGCTGAGACAGCAGGCATGCATCATGTGGCTGGCCTGTGTTGTTCTGGAATATTTGGCAAAGTTACAGTTCAAACAACACAAAGACAATTCTGTAAATGTCAGCCTCTATTTTTACCTGATGTTAGAATTCCATGGAATTTGGGCAGCTGTTACAGGTCACCCAGAGCTGTGACACTGAATCACAATTCTCCTGAAAACAGTGCACAAAGCACTTGGCTGGAGAAAAGTGTTTGTCTCCTCCGTGGTTGACCTTTGGAACCCTTGAACAAATTTGTTTCCAACTATTCAGAAATAGGGCTTTCATCCCAATAATCTTAAGTGAGGGATACACTGTATCCTTGTAGCTCTGAAAGATGACATGCATGACTGAGTGTAACAGTGTTTCAAAAGCTGGGCTAGTGTAGAAAAATAAATGCTGCCATTGATCATTTACAAATGCATTGAGATACACTTTCAACTTTGAGTTTCTAATATATGTGATATTTGAGGCTTTGTGTGAAAGCTATAAGATCAGGATTTCCCTGGAAGTCAGCCTCATTCATTTAAAAGTGTTAATTGAGATATATTCTGTTTTTATTTTTACTATTACTACATGCAATTTATTGTAATGGCTTAATAAAATGTTTGGTTTTGTCTCTATTTCCAAGTTCTGAGGCTCACAGACTTGACTCCCTAAATCTATAGATTTCCTAGGGGTTCTTAGCCACGTTTCTTTATTTATTAAGTGGAAGAGCATCTTCAGGCTACCTGTAAGCAATCGATAACTGAGGAGAGATAGTCCTCATTGTCATTGTCTTCAGCATTCTTACCTGAAATGTTTAGACCCTGTTCCTACTGGTTGCCATGTTCCCTGTGGTATGATCATCACTATGCATTGCATTCCACGTACCCTGAGCTTTTCTAGTGCAAATATAATCAGAAAATATTTTTTGTAAAATTGGACATTTAACTATGCTTCTACAGTCCCATATTCCAAACACTTTAGGATACATTACTGAAACCTTCCGTTATCAACTGATCTTCCACTTTGTTCCAACACCCTATTACATATATCAGGACATTAGTGCCCATGCAATTATCTTCTAAGGCATAAATAACATAGCTTATCATTGGCATTTTTCCAGCACTAGAATTATTTTCTTTACCTATGCTTTATAGGAATTTAAAAAATGTAACCATTTTGGAGCAGAGTCTATATAGCTCTGCTTCCAACTCTTGATGTGTCTGGAGAATATCATTGGTAGCAGCCAGCAGCTAGGAACCCAAAGGGTGCCATATTTGTCCACTTGTGTGTACTCTGTAAACCTAACATCTCCTAAATTCACTGCAGTGTCACTATGTCATACATAAAGAGCTCACTGCACAATGCTGTGGCAGACGACATTCATCTGCTCTCTCCAAACATAGACTTGTCTAAAGATCCAGTTTCAAAAACAAAATTGATTTGAAATTTAACTAGAGAAAACTGATGCTCATTCACATATTCTTAAACTGAAAGATTCTGTGTCTTAATGAGAGTATTTGAAAGAAAAAAATTCCCTTTCCACCATACACTTAAGTTGTTAAAGATGTCTGTGATCTTGTAACTGTTCTTGAAATTTGATATAAAAGCTGTACCATGTACCATGTGTCTTGAATCCACAGAAGAAATCTCAAGAAAGCTATAAGATGATAGAAAGAGATTTGAAAAATCCACAGAGAAAAGATATAAAGATTATCAATGCAGAGGTCCAGTACTGCATAGTGTGCAGAGAGTGAGAGACTTTGTAATTCTCTATCATATCCCTCCTCTCAGGGCTCAGGGAACTTAGAGGAAGAGGGGGAAGAAAGACCTTAAAGGTCACAGGGATTAGGGGCATGGTAGAAGGAAGCATGGCCTTCTACACGCAACAGGACTGACACACATATGAACTCATAGCCACTATGTCAGCATGCCAGGGTTTGTACAAGTCCAAGCCAAATTGGGTCAAAACCCTGAGGAAGAAAGTGGATAGAGCCAATCTTTATCTCAGAAGCTATTTACAATTCACAACTGCTTACAAATGAAAAATTAGTTTACCTAAAGGAGTATCACTGACTAATCAAGCCACACTTACAAGCAAGCCTCATGTCCAGCATTCAATAGCGAACTCAGAACAAACTCAATGGTATTTTTAGAGATTTCATTTGTTTATCTATTTGATTGATTGATTAATTGATTGTCTCATAATGTTTTGGTTTTGTCTAGGCTGGATTTTTGTTTTGTTTTGTTGTTAATTTGTTTTGTTTTATATTGTGCTCTTTTGCTTATACATTATAGTGTTTGATTTTGTATTTTTATGAGTTTTCTATGTCTCTGTGTACCTCCCTCTGTGTGTATGCACCTCTCTCTCTTTCTTTCTCTCTCTTTCTCTTCTCTCTCTCTCTCTGTGTGCACACATGCACGTGCACACTTCTCTTATTCTCTGTTTTATGTTTGTTTCTCTATTTGTTCATTTTGCTCTATTATGGTTTCTATTCCTTGCCTGTTTTCGAAATAGAGAAAGAAAGCATGGATTTGGGTGGATGAGGATGTGAGGAACAGCTGGGAGGAGATGAGGGAAGGGAAACTGGGATCAGAATATATTGTATTAAAAACTCTCTTTAAGTACAAAACATTGTCTCCTAAAAATCACTACTGATATTCCTCATTGGGAACAGTGTCACCACAGAGAGCCTAGATTTGGCAAGGCCAATGGGATCTGCATATGATGTGCAGACATGCATTATGGGCTAAGTTTTCTTTAAAAAACACCATCTCTAGGCTGCACATGAAAAAAAAGAAAAAAGGAATGGCAGTTGGTGATCTACAGTCTGGGATCTACTTGTGCTGAGCTAGGAAACTGGGAAGTAAAGCCAGAGTGCTCTCAGGAGAGATGACTGAAATAACCTTTGCAGGCTGTGTGTCTCAGCTAGAGGTTGGTCCAGAATTTAGGGCTTAGAATAACTTGGTGGGACCGTCAGAATGACTTTTCCCACATGGACCACCATA
Source organism: Uromys caudimaculatus (assembly GCA_028551405.1). Lineage (NCBI taxonomy): Eukaryota > Metazoa > Chordata > Mammalia > Rodentia > Muridae > Uromys > Uromys caudimaculatus. The sequence goes on from CM052704.1 coordinate 59,158,343, forward strand.
TCATACTTCTGACAGTCTTGCCACAGAGACAACAGGTCCCTGGGGACTAAACCCAAAAATATTGGCTTGAGATCACATCACAGACATGTGCATGGGTAACCAGGTCTCAGCAGGGTCATATTTCAAGAGACCTTCCATTCAGGGTTGCCTGTGAGATAGTTGGTAAAAATCAGATGGATGTCAGGATCATGGTAAATAGTCACTGAGAAGACTTCATCGTTTTATTCAAGGGAACATGTCATTGTAGTGTGACATTTCTAAGTACTGTTTAACACCATATGCTTCCCATTTGAATTTATGTGTCTTTTACTTTTTTTCTTGTAAAACAAGGCCTCTGTCTACATCAGTGAAAATTTTCTTGTTATACAAGGAATTAACAGGAAAAATAAATCAATATTCACCATTACATAACTAAATTAATCCAATGAAATTAGCCTGTTTTAGTATATGAACTATACTAAACATATTTAGTAGGAAGTGTAGTGTTTCGTCCATGGTGATACAGGAGCATGGATTTCAATTATACAAAATCTTTATCTGATTTTCTTAGTAGAAAAGAGAAAGGAATAAGTTAAGATACAACCCTATTTCTCACTTTCACTCACAACTTTGCTTTATGTGTAACCTGAATCCTAACAATCTGATCTTGAACTAGTTCTATAGTAGATTCTGAATATTCATAGAAATTTATTGCTCTGACAGGATCATTTATTGATCTTGGATACAGTGATTGTTGAGGCGTACATCATTGAAGATGGATTAGAAAATGTCTGGCAAATTTTACTGCATAAGTATCTTGTCACCCCACTGAAAGAATTGTCGCAGTGATTATGCTAGATTAGTTATTGCTACAGCTATTTTCTTCCTCCATCACTGGAGCAGATAATAATGTTTATTTGGTTGGTAATAATAAGGAGACATGGAGTTTTGTTTGTTTGGTTTGGTTTGGCTTTTAGAGGTAGAGTGTCTCTGTGTAACCCTGGTTGTCCTGGACCTCACTCTGTAGATCATGGTAGCCTGAAAATAAGAGATCCTCCTTCCTCTGCCTCCCAACTGATGGGATAAAAGGCATATGGCGCCTCACCTGGCAAGAAGATTTGAAAGAAAAGTTTGATCTGTTTGGAGGATGTGAATGTGTAAGTATACAACAAAAGGAACCACATGAGGAGTCAGTACCCTTGAGATTTTGAAATGTCTTAAACAGGGTGTAAGGCAGGAGTTGACAGGAAAATTGTACAAATCACTAGGTACGAATGCTTGCCTACTATTTTTGTGTCTCTAGCTTCAACACCAAGGACCATATAACCAGACGTGGTGAGCAAGTCAAAATCCCAGCAGTTGGGAAGCAGAGACAGGAAGATCAAAAACTTAAGATCATCCCCTGATTATGTGGTAAAAACAGGTTGGCCTGACTACTCGAGAATATGTCGTCATTGTCATTGTCTTCCTCATCTTTGTCGTCATCGTAGTCGTCATCGTCATTGTCGTAGTCGTCATTGCCATTGTCGTAGTCGTCGTCGTCATCATCATCATCATCATCATCATCATCATCATCATCATCATCATCATCCCAGTCGGTGGCTGTATTTCACAATAGTTGTTTCTTTAGGTTTGTAAAGAATTGTATAAAAATTTGGAAGAGTGGTCTGCAAAGGTACCTCAGCTGGTAAAGTGCTTCTCTGACCAAGGTTGGAAGATGCAGATATAAATATAAACATCTAAATGTAGGAAGCACTTTGACAACGTAGCCATTTAGCCAAACACTGAGTTCTTCCCTACAGCTCAGTCCCTTCATGGGTTTTGACCGTTTTCTCCTGGAGAGCAGAGCTTAGAACAAAGCAAGAGAACAATTGCTAAGCCCCACGAACAGTTTTGGTACTATTACTCTAGTGAGGATATCTTAACTGATTTCTCTACATCTTGCAACCAAAATGTGTGTGGTATCCTCAGCAACATGGTCTTATAATCTAGGTAAATTTCAATGACTTTTATTGTTTGGGATGCTGCTGGGGTATCTCCAACCAATAATTTCTAGGGAGGTAACCTGTGCATGGCTAAGGTTTTAATTTAAAAACCTACATCTTCTGGGAGCAGCAATATTCACTAATGTCTTCTAACAATAAAGGTCCAGAAAATCAGATTAATAAATTAATTTGTTGTTTTTTTTGTTTTTTTTGATACTTTATTTACATTTCCAATGTTTCTCCTTTTCTGGGTCTCCTCTTTGGAAACCCCATATCCCCTCCCCATCCCCGACTCTATGAAGGAATTCCACCTCCCACCCACCCACCCACCCATCCCCATATTCCCACCTT
>CM052704.1:59161157-59187348 GCA_028551405.1 Uromys caudimaculatus
ATCCAGTGAGTTTGAACAGAAGTGGTGGTTTTGCCTGTGCTCAAAGGTGTGTCAGCACTCCTGGGATTCCCTGATCTCTTGTGGAGCCTTGTAGCCCAGGCTGAGGTCCCCAGGCACAGGCTCCTGGTGGCCCAGGCAGAGGTCTCTACCCACAGGTGAAAACCGGAAGTTTCGGGGTTTTTCTGTCCCCAGGTTCTCAGGCCCTGGATCCCAGCAGATCCGGGCAGGTCTGGGTGAGAGATGTTGCTCCCCTTAACCCCACTCACAGCCTTTCCAAGCTCCTGGGAGGTCACCTCTCTCCGGCGCTCGTTGGCTAAGGACTCCTGGCGGCCCAGGCAGAGGTCTCGACCATTAGTTATGATTTAATTTTACTTTTTAAAATTTATTTACGTGTGTGTGTGTGTGTGTGTGTGTGTATGTGTGTGTGTGTGTCCCTTCATCTGGACACTTATAGATTTTAGCAGACAACATGCAGGAGTTGGTTTTGTCTATCATATGGATTCCTGAGATGGATAGAAAAGCTGCTTTACCTGCTGAGTCATCTCACCAGTACAATAGTTTTATGTTTGGCATTCCATCCTTTATCATGGATTGACAGTAGTTATTACAGTTGATGTATTTGATATGAAAGTGTATCACTGACAGACTGTATCAGAACTTTTGATTCTTCATTTCCTAAGCAGTATAGACAGCTAAGTGTATCCTTGTACCAAAGGATTGACATTCTTCTGTCATCTCCCACTGTCTCTAAGCCTATTGTTCTATGCTTCAGATTGTCTTTATACTTTGATCTACAGATAACTATGTTTCTTCATTTGCATATGCCTGTCTTTGGTGTTAAATTTGAACAAGCCATTTTTCTATATTTACAAATTTTTGTGTATATATATGTATTTATGTGTATGCTTTGTGTGTCTTTTGTGTGTCTATTATATGTTATATATAATTTCTGGAAATTCAATTTCTAGGAGCCTTCGTTGGCATTGTATAGCTATGTTCCTTTAATTTATTCATCCTCTTCAGGTTGGAGAAGATAGGTATATACTGGTATGGGTGAGAATGGAGCATCTATGCAAGCAATTCTGATAAGCCTAACTTGAGCTATATAGTACAGAATAATGTGTCTCCTTGCTGTAGAGATGGATTTGTGCTTCTTGTGATTGTTGATAGAATATACAGTCAAGGGGTATAACCTTCCCCCCACACACATACTGGCTATGAAAGTGCTGTGGGTCTCCCCTTCTCTTGGATCATCAGCAGATACAATCCATGAGGGCAGTGGGAGCAGAGATAGAACAGTAGGTTTGGAAGCCCTGTGAGTATGTACTGTGAATAAAACATACAGAGACCCACAGTCAGTAGGTAGATCAACTTTACTTAAGGTGAATGAAGGCTTATAAAGTTTGGGGGGACTGAGGGTAGGAACATCAAGGATAGGAGAGGGCACTGGCTCAGAGCTTAGGGTACCTGAAGTGCCTCATTAACATGAATTTTAGGAATCTCAGGTGCTGAATGAACAGGTGTTGTCAGGAGAGCAGAAATCGATCCTATAAACTAATTGAGGCTACATGGCATTCCTAAGGTAGAGGTGAGTGTAGGGCTCAGAATTCCCTGGACAAGGTCAGAGAAGGAGAAACTCTACTAGGAAAGGGAGTCCTCCATTATGCAATGAGCCCCAGAAAGTTTTCTTGTCAATCCTAGACTTTGACCTTAATTAGCAGAGTTTTTATTTGGTGTGGGGAGGCTTCCTACTTTTGGTCCATCATGTGCGTTTTCAGGTGGGTAAGGGAATCTACTATTAACTCTGGCAACTGTCAGTATGCTGCTGTATGGCCTTTATTGGGGTTATAAGACATATAACTGAGGCTCAGCTATCTTTCCACAAAGAACTTGCCTATTTAAAGTAGGAATTACAACAGAAAAGAGGACATATGGAAGCTATCTGCACGTTAGCCTCTGCCTTGGCAGAAAAAGTGGAAAAGAGGATATATGGAGGTGCTGGCTTGTCTCTTCTTACAGATGGCAGGATGTATGGGAAAGAGTGAAAATTACATCTCTGCTAATAAGCCCTTCTTCCCAGGATCCAAAGACCTGGGCTCATAGAAAGTATCAGACAGTGAAGAGGAGGAAAAAAAGTAGAAGCCATAGAAGCTAACTCCTAGTTCTGACTTTAATCTACCCAAAGGACAAATCCATAATTTGGGAAGAGAACTCCAGGTCTCCTTAAGAGGACTGTGGATTATGGAGGGCTCCATGGTGTAGTGTCTTCCATCCATGTCACTATAGTCACCATGCTCTTTAGAAGAAACAATAAAGTAAATGATGAGATCTTTTGTGCTGAAATGGACATTGCTAACATTTCTGCTTTAGTGTCCCCTTTGCCCTTAGGACAAGTTTGGAATGGGAAATGACAGGAATTCTTACTACTATCTATAACAAAGTATCCTTAAATAATGCTAAACCTTGAGTTTCTTATATATTTGTAAAATTATGTGGGATGAACAGTAAAGATAACAATTTAAATGAGGGCATCTGTGAATAGGATAGATTATTCTCAAGAGCTCTATGATTCTTAGATGATACTTTCAATGCCATAGAGGGACCAAGGCCAAAAAACTATATTTCCGTGACATAAACTGATGGTTGCATCAGTAAAACCAATAATCTTCTTGATTTATTAAGACAGAATCTATTAGAAAAAAAAAGATGTTTTAAAATCTGTGGTCTTGTGTCTCATCCAAGTGAGTAGATGTTTACTTACCCTGGAACTATGTACCATCTTTAGAAAGGTCAATATGAGCTATATAAGAAAGGTAGCCCAGAAAGCCAGTGGAAGCAAACCACCAAGGAACAGTCCTTCATAGTTTCTGCTTCAGGTTCTGCCTCGTGTTTCTGTGTTGGCTTCGCTCAGTGATGGACTGGGACTTTTAAGTCAAATGAATTTTCTTCCCCATTCTGGTTTTGATCAGCATTTTACCACAGTTAAAGAAAGCAAATGAGAACATATAGGATAACAGCTAAAAAAAAAAGTCCTTAAAATAAGGGCATGACAACCAGAAGAAGAACAGGAAAACATATGCTACACACACACATACACACACACACAAACACACACACATACACACACACACACACACACACACACACACACACACACACACACACACACTCAGAGTACTCATGTTGCTTAACGCATATATCAAGAAGTCATTCAGTCAGATGACTTACATGGGGTAAATATTTTGTTCCATCAAGAAAAGATTATGAATCAATACACATTTATTTTCTACAATAAAATAGACATATTTTCAAACTTCTATTTGTACAGTTATATACTACAAAGTGATAAAATACTGGTTGTACATATAAATGCATACATACATTCATACATGCATACATATAACAGTACATGGACTCAAAAATTACATTTAGGAATATGTATCTGCAAACAATAAAATCTGATGAAAAAAGAGTTCCTGAATTTTAAAAGAGCTCCTTGAGTGGGTTTGGAGGGAGGTAAGAGAATGAGAAAATGTTATAATTAAAATACAATCTCAAAAAGAAAACAAAAAAGAAAAATTTTAATATCTTTAAAGATATCCTTAATTACAATAAACAGAGATATGTATGTTTTGTACTTTAAAAAGTACTTAACCCAATCAAGGACATTGTGATATTGTAAGTCTTCATAATAGTTTTATTTCTGTTTATTTTTAAAAGATTGCAGTCTTAGCCGGGCAGTGGTGGCACACGCCTTTAATCCCAGCACTCGGGAGGCAGAGGCAGGCAGATTTCTGAGTTCGAGGCCAGCCTGGTCTACAGAGTGAGTTCCAGGACAGCCAGGGCTACACAGAGAAACCCTGTCTTGTAAAACCAAAAAAAAAAGAAAAAAGAAAAAAAAAAAAAAAAAGAGATTGCAGTCTTCCTGAGCTCTATATTCTAAATTGTCCTAACACAAATTCTTTCAGATTGGTTCCCTTCAGTGAATAAACGGATTAGAGACTGGAGACCAAAAAATGTAACAAAACTCTCAACCTTGCTTGCTTTTTAACTTACACTTTTTGAAAATCTTCCCATATGAAATCTTTTGAATATAAGAAAACACAAGAGATTGTAGCACCAAGGAAGAAAGAATAAACCATTTACAAACTTTATGGATGCACTAGATTTAAAAACTTTAATTCTGAATTCATTTCCATATTGTTTCTATAAAGTGTATGTCCTTGAGGTTCAGAATATCAAATAAATGTGAGCCACATATTATGTAATACTACCTTTTCCATTATATCTCAAAAAGTAAAAAGGCAGTTGTAACACAAGGAAAATGAGATCAACACATTTTATGATAATTACATATGAATGAAGGATTATTGTTCTGGACCAAAGTCTAGCAAGTCTACATGTTTTAGCCAAAAGTCACTTTATGGGGTCTGCTCCCGAGAGCCACTTATCCTGTCTGAATAAAAGCTTCCTGTTTAACCCTAATCTAGTTTATTCAAGTTATTCAAGAGTCTACTATTTATTAGCTCTAATCCATTTTTTCTCAACTCTTTTCACTTGTAGATTCCTGTTTAAATAGTGGATAACTCTTTATTAACATCATTTTGTTGTCTATTCATCTCACAAAAATTATCCTGGGAACACACCTGTAGGCCTCTTTGTGAGAGGTTTAAGTAAGGAATGAAAACCCACATTGAATGTGAGTGGTGTAATCCCAAGGACTCTGCTTCTAGATTAAATAAGAAGGAACGAAACAAAACGAGACAGCCAGTTTTACATCAGGCCAGCCATGCTTTCTTGACATCTTGGATGCACCTTTTCTTAAACCATGAGCCAAAATAAGTCCCTTTTCCCTTATGTTGCTTCATCTCAAAAATTTTGTCATTGAAAAAGACTAAAGTAGCCAATTCATGATGTTTCATGATTTAAATATCAGGTTTCTAGTTACTTATGTTCATAATTGTATTGCTCTTATAAATTTTGTTGTTATTGCTTCATGGACTTTGCTTTCAGCTATGAAACAATGTACTTTAAGTCTCTATACTAATCAATTTTGATCCTCCATTTTAAAATTGTCTCTCCTGTCTTCTCATATAGTTTATTTTAGCGAACACACACTCTATGTATCTCTGTGTCTGTTGCCTCACTTTTTCTCCTGTTTCTCTTGAAATTATGATATAGAAAATACAATTATGAGAGGAGCATACTATGCTATTAACACTAGGAGTAGAATTGATTACATATAAAGAAGCATAAAGAAATATTTGTTGTGACACAGGATAACCTAGAGTTCCATGGCTGATCCAGGTAAACTATTATTTTAAAGTAAATACATTTCTATTTAATCAAATGAAGAAACAGCTAAGTACTGTGTGTCATTACAATGTAGATCTACTTAAGATTTCTGCCTCAGATAAATTCTCACATGTTAAAGTTGAGAATAATACTGGAACTAAGACAGAAGAAAGAAAAGAGAACATTGGATGAATACCAGCATTCCCTTCTTTTACTTCTTAGTTAAACAATTTAAATAAAATTAAATTATCTTAGCCTAATTTTCCCTTTGGATATAATGTCTATAAAGTAGTTTTACAAAATATTCTACATATGTTATTATAGTGTATGTAATATAAATAGCAATCAATATTAGCTAAAAGCAAACTAATTCACTAAACTAATAATGCTATTAAAATGTTCCTCAGTTTTTAGATTAGAAATAAAATTTTAGTACAAAAAATATATACAATAAATTTACTCCATAAAATATTAATAAGCAGGCTGGGAAGAGAGTTCATTCAGTAAAGTACTTATTTGCAAGGATGAGGACCTAAGTTTTATGTCAAGAGTCTACTCAGAAAAAAAAAGTGTAATGACAACTTGCAATCCCAGAGCTGGAGGGGCAGAAAGAAATGAGACATGTCCCTGGAGTTCCCTCTCCAGAGAAGTTGACTAGCAAATTCCAGATAAGGGAAAACTCTGTCTCAAAAAACAAGGAATAAAGCTCCTAAGAAATGAAACCTAGAATTTTTCTCTGGCTTCCACCTACGTATATATTGTGCATACTTCACACACAATAATACCTACACACACTAAAAATGGTCATATACATTTCAGTAAACAAACAGTACTATTAACTACATGTCCTTTTTTAAAATTTAAGATTACAAAGCACAAGACAGAATAAATATAACACTTTGTATTGTTTGTATCACATCTTATATGCCTGGTAATTCTATGAGTTTCAATATCCAGGCAACTTGACACAAAAAGCAAACTCAACAGCAGCTGGCCTAGTCTCAGTATTAATCTTCTAGACTTCTTCTGAGCTCCCTATAATTATACTATTGCTGTACTATGTTGTTTTTCTGTCTTACTAGAAAGCTCCACAGGGTAGCTAATTTGCCTTCGGTATTCTTTTCTGAATCTAATCTAAATCTTAAAGTTTGTAAATTTATATGAATGCATAAAAGAAGATCCAAATACTTCCTGAAATAGAATATTTAAGTATGTCTTTTAATGCAGACATGAAACATATGCTCATCAAAACAGAATAGTTTTAATATTTCTCCTTTTGACTTCAAAACATCTTGTGAATGTTCAAACTAAATTGATTTAATTTCTGTTGCATATATCTATCTTTAGAAAAGTAACAATCATTTATATTTACAAAACCCATTTTTCCAATATGATGAAAAATCCATAATCCTTCAGAAAAGTGTATTGTTAGGGAGTGTTCAATAACAAAGTCCAAAAACAAAATAAATCTGAGCCTCTAAAAACATTAATTATTTGTTATCCAGTTTCAGTTGGTGCAAAATGAAAATTCTCAATTGCTCTGTGATAGCTATTTTATTTTGAAATATTGATGACTTTAATAGAGGTAAAACAAAGAAATAGACAATATGATGATTTCATTCTACTGGTTTGATACAAAAGAAAACTTGGGAACATTCAGAGTTATGTCATTTATTTTCTATTGTCACTGTAAGAAAGAAATATTGGTATTGAAATATAAAATGATGGATGTTTATTCTTATTTTACTGTGCTGGAAACGATGAGCAGGAAATGGACCAAATCAATGTCGTGATAATGCTGTTTTCCTTTCGGATGCTGGGAGATGCCTTTCTGTCCTTTTTCCAGCCACTAGTGTCACCAGGCTTCCTTAGCCCATGGACTATGTTTTATCCTACAAGCCATGTAGATTCTTCCAAGTTTTCTCGTGTCTTTACCACCACCTTGAATTCTTTGACTAATTCTCGCATCTCATTGGAAATATACTCAGGATTCAGTTGGACTCATACGGATAATTCACAATAACTTCTGCATTCCAAAATGCTTTACCTGACCACATCTGAAAAGTCCACTTTGCCAAGCCAAGGTCCCTGGTCACAGGCTCCTCAGGGGCGAAGAAGGGGACTCACAACACCTGTACTTGATTTTTACTTAAATACTTGGATTCATGAAGATGCAGTGTTTCTTCTTCTTGTTTTGTTTGTTTGGTTGGTTTTGAGGATAGAGTTTAGCTACACATTAAGATGCTAAAACTAATGCTTTGCGTCCTCCATAGTGTCCGCAGACAAAAAAATACTTCAGTATCCTATTCCTCAAGTCTGTCTTTAAAGTCCATCTAACACTGGCTCCTTAATCCAAGTTCACATCTGCCCTCTTGTGACTCAGCTCCCTGAACCCACTTTATTCACTGAAATTCCTTAACATTCTAAATGGAAGAGAATCCTTCTTGAATTGCAAGTAGGACCTAGACACACATAGGCCTCTTTCCCTCTTCCCATACTTGTTCTTGCTCTGAACATTCCCTTGCTCTCTCATGTTCATAGAACAAAGTTCAAAGTCCCAACTACTTTACAGTGTCTTTAAGGAGCATTGCCACCTCAATGGCCCTGCACCTCACTGCCCTTCCAAAGGACCTGCTACCTGACCTTCCCCCTGTCTGGAGCTTTGCCTGGTATGACTGTTCAGTCGATCTCTTTCAGCTCTCTGCTTGATTGATTATCCCCTGCTCGCTGATCACATTCTACATTTGCCAAGCTTACTCCGGAAATCTTTCTCTGATCTCTGGGATTATATAAAACACCATCGGACTATGCAGCACCCTGTGGTGTCATTGTTTTCTTCATTATTGTAACCACATCGGAACTTTATGTCTCACTCATGTGGTTATATGATTCATAATTCCCACTCACTAAGAAATAAGTCATGGAAGTGATAAGGATCAAGTCTAGTTTTCTCTTTCCCGTAGCAATGTATCTCAGACAGATTTGCTGGTCTGTTTTCTGCATAGTGTGATTGGATGAACAAGCTTTGTAACTAAGCAGGAGACAGTTCCCATATCAAAGAAAGTAAGTAGGAGAGAGTTCCTGTCTCTGATTTCTGACAAAGGTTTAAGTGACTAAAGAAGACAGATTGAAAGTATCTGTCACCTCACATTAACCTTGTCCTGCCACTGTAAGAAGACACGGGGTACTTCTGAGTCATTTGCAGCCCTTTTTCCTATAATGGTTACAGCTGCCCTTCTTCAGATAAATGTGTTAGACCTAATCAGGGAGAAGGCAGGCTGCTCCTAGGCTCTCTGTTTGGAGACATTGCAGACAAACTGGGTTTTCAGGCTGTTAACTCAAGGCTGAAAGGGTTTCCAGATTCAATTTAAGTTCCACACACCATGCATAATTCTCACTGAAACTGAAAAAAGAATGTCTAAAAGTCTGATTAAATATATGCAATCAGAGTTTTAGGAGGAAGTAGGTTCTATAAATATAGCTATTTATCAATTCTCTTATTTGTCTTTAAAACTGGACGTAGGAAAGTAGCATGTATTATATATTCCTCTATCATCCAAAGGCAAGCAATGACTGATGAACTTAGAAAGACTGAGCCAACTCCTGATATTTTAGGTTAAGGGTTTTTATATTTTTATTTGAAGTTCATTCTAAAAATTACAAAGTATATTTAGTAAAATACTGATATAATTTGCTGAGGAAACAAATTAAACATTAAGTTTGGCAAAGAGTCAGGGCTTTCATTATTTATTCTACACTGACCATGGCACTGCTTGATAGCTGCAGCCATAGTACCGCTTCTGGACAGGTTCGTCAGTACTGTTAGCATGACACCCTGTGGCTGGATATATCAATAGCAGAACTGTCATGTCATAATCCCCTCTGATCTTACAGGGAAAATGGTTCTTATTAAATCCAGTTTAAGTATAACTTACAGACAAAATCACTTTAGTAACTAGAGTGGGTGTAATAGGATTAATATTAGCAAATATTCGTGCTTAAGACAGGAGTTGGGAACTGTATCAAAGTACATCATAATATACAGCACCAATTTATAGCATGAGTTGGAAAGGATCTCTCCTCTAGAAAGAGCTCAGACCACCAATCAGCACCAAGTACATGGTCATCTCTACAGTTGTGCATGGAGCCCCCAGACTGTTCTGTGTCATTCTCAGAAGTCCTGGTAGCAGCTCTTCTTTATACTTATGAGAACTGCAGGTCAGTGAAGGTTAAGTTTTTCCTGCATCTTCTGGCTAATCAACTACTTGCAATAAACTCTGCCTTAAAGGCTTAGGCTTTAAAATATATTGCTTGATTTCCAGGACTCCTAATATAATGGTAGTATTTAATAATTATAAATTCAGACCTGAAATGTGGGATCATTTGAAATATTACCTCTGTTATTAAAAAGAGACAAGAAAATGTTTTGCTGCCAGGAAATGCAATGTTGCCTGACTAGCATTTCAACCCACTCTCATCTGTCTGTGTAAAAGCAATCTTATTGTCCTTCGGGACTGGTCCACACATACCTCCCTTGGATTCTGGTTCATTGTAAATACCTTTAAATTTCTGAACAGTCGATGAATTACCATCTGTGCAGCTCAGTGGATGTCACCGTGATGTCAAACTCTATCATATGCATACCTTTAATTTGCTTAAATGATTCTTGCCATTTAATTTCCACCTGTTCACATTTCCAGGTGCATGCTCATAATTAGCTGGTCTTGCTTGCTATATTCTGGGCTCAAAACAGCAGCCAGGGAAGAATAGGTATATAGGTAACTTTGTCCCAAATTATTCATTCAAGATAAATAAAATAATTATGACCAGGCATTTGCACAAGTTCTTAAGTTCAATTTATGTGTGTTTAACATAAAAACTGCTTTTGATCCAATTCCTTTATGGCTTAAATATATACTAGCATTTGAATATCATAAAAATGCAAAATTTTGTTACCCCTTTTATGCATGCTACTGATGGAGTATACATGTCATTAAATACATCATAAAATATTGAACTAGAGGAAAGAAAATACTCTCTTTTAAAAGTTACTCCCCAGACTCACATATCAGAGAGGTAAGAGAAACACGGGAGAGGTGGGGGAGTTTCTGAAATGTTGACTACAAGAAGTTCTCTAATTATGCTAAGTTCCCTGCACATCTTTTCCTTGTTATTTTCTTTTTACAGAAAGTACTTTAAATCCAACCCCTGGATTATGCCATGTAGATGTTAAGAGGCTTGAAAAGAAATTCAACTACTTGCTTTAACTTCAAATGTATTTCTCTTTAATCATACCTTGAACGAAACCCAAGTTCCTATCTAAAGGATTTCTACCTTGAAATATGTACCAGTTGGTACCTTCAGCTCTTACTGCCTTGTTGGACATTTTGTTGTCTCCTCAGTTCACAATAGTGTGAACTGTATCTGGGCTGTTTGTATTGAGAACAGAAACATGCATTAAGACATAGTCCACAGTTTGTAAGACCCAAGTTTTCAATTAGGAAATAATTTCTCATTAGGACCTTTATGTTGGCTCAACTATGCAAAGAACCCAACTATCCAATGTAATCTTCATGGGCAGTTCTTAATGAACGCCAAGTACAAAGCCTGTAGTGTCAGGTTAGGAGCCCACAAACAAACCTTCAACCTACAATTATGCACATGGCAAGTGCCTGTGACACAAGGAGGACCCTCACTAAAGAGAGCGCCATTAAAGAAGGGGAATTAACAAACAAAACAAAACACTTGATCACATTTGCTCCTGGGGAGCACTAGAACTCCATTAGGCTGGGATTTTACCCTGTTAGGATTGAGATGACTAGAGCTCCTCTTACTAGCCACTGACAGCTTATATTAAAGGTCCTTTATTGAATCCCAACTATTCCAAATGCTACAGCAGTGAAAGCCAAGTCCTCACTCTTAAAGTGAGGTTTGAAATATGGCTCTTAACCAGAGGCAAATTAATATCATTAACAAGTGGTAGTTTTCTGTAGCCTTATCTATAATATACTGACCTAGGCTCAACTGCCAACTGCTCATTGTAATTATTGGGATTTTATTGAGGTTAATTGCTTTTGCTTCATGTTTCCAAATTCCATAATTTCAGCTGTCTCTGTGATTCTCTGCACTGAATATTTATTTTGGATGACAGTGTTTGTTAAATATGACTCTACAAGGACCTAGAACTTTCTAGATTATTACATATGGGATTGCCTTAAGGACAAATTTGAAACAAACCCTTATTTATTTTTAGTTTGGTCTGTGTTGATGTAATCTAGGCAATTCTTTTTCTGCCTTTCTGATTTCTGAAACTATATTATTATCTGTTACAGGACATGGCATAATGGCATCCTCTGCATTTGAATGAGTATATCAAACATAATGGTGTTATTAAGATGTAATATCATGATATTATTACATAGCTCTTTAAATTTTTTGATTATATGATAATTTTATATATGCATATAATGTGGTTTGGTCAAAACCCTCCATCAAGCCCCCCTCCTCTTCTATTCTTTCTCCACCACTGCCACTTTCCCTTCCTGACTTCATGAGTTTTGTTTTTGTTTTTAACTCCCTAAGACCACTGAGGGCTGCCTTTATGGAAATGGGTGTAGGACCAACTACTGAAACACATGCGACCTCTTTAGGAACACATCGCTGATGAAGACTGACAGCTGCTATCAGCTGCCACTGGCTCTACCACTTGGAGTAAACCTTCAAGATTCCTTCTTCTGTTCATGTTGTCATGGCCTCTATAAATTAACGGGTACAAAGGCCCTGTCTTGCCTGTCACTACTCTTTCATTGTAGAAGTCTACTTCCTCTGGTTCTTACAGTCTTACTGTCAGTGATCCCTGAGCCTTGATGCAGGTGTTTGTTACAGATGTCCCACATAGAACTGTGTATGCCAGTCTTATTCTCATCACATTGCCTGACCAATTGTGAGTTTTTATATTAATTGCCATCTACTAAAAAAAAATATTTCCTCAGATGAGATTTGAACGATGATTATGCTATGGGAATAATGTTAAGCACTTGGTGACCCACTTGTTTCTATAATCATTTAGTAGAATGATGGCCTTAAGTTCTCCCCAGTGACTTCGGAAACCATAAGGTATTGGCCCAGCTAAACATACCAGGTACGAATTCCTTTCAAAACCAGGCATGAGTCTTGACTCCAATCAGAAAGTTCCCTTCATAACAATCATGCCACCACTGGCAAATCTGTCCATTGTGATGTGTTATTTTGTAGTTCACAGGGTTCACAGATTAGAAAGATTGAGATTACTTTTCTCCCCTAATAACATGAAGTCCTTTATCACGTAACTACCCACTAGGAAGACAGCTACATTGTTTGTACCAGCTTTATTTAAGCAGGTCCTATGATCCAAGCATGCAGTATGGTCATCAATAGGGCCTTACTATCAACTGCTGGTAGGTAAGCAAGAACAATAGAAATAACCTGAAAGGTCTGAGATCTCAGTAATCAACAACTTGAAAAGAGACAACAAAGAAAGCTTCAAGTCTGAAAAATGGCTTTCATCTAAATAAGTACTTGGCACAAGGGGTGCCTGAGGAACCCCCAAAGAATCCAAGATATTGCCCAAACTATAGGCTATTCTCCACAAACTGACAAGGCCCTATTGTTGAAGAGGACACCTAAACACATTGTTAAACATAGAGAAGTTAAGCTGGTGCCTACATAAAGACTTTGCCCATACTTTCTAGAATCTTTGGTACAGAAATGTACTTTGCATGCTGTCAAAGGAAAAATGTAAATACCAACCTACCCACAAATGCTTTGATCTACAATGATGTCCTGCCTACAACTATGCTAGTACAACCGTGGCACAAAACTTGTGGGACTAACAAACCAATATCTGATTTGACATAAGGCCCTCTTCACAAGATGGAATCCATGCCCAACATGGCTTGTGTGGTCAAGAATTTGAGACTAAATAGCCCAGGTACCTAGAGTTAAACTAAATACTACTGTTCTATTACTATAACATAGCAATAAAATGGCTCCTAATGGCATTCTACTATACTCACAGATCAGTGCCTTACTTATCTATCATCAGAAAAGCTGCCTCCTGCAGCAGCTGCAAATAAATACAGAGACCCATAGCCAGACATTAATCAGAGTGTTGAATCATGAAACACTCACCCCTAATGAGGATAACTCAATTAAATTCCTTCCGTCAGGCTCAGGGAACACCTCAGAAGAGGGGCTGGAAAGAATATAATAGCCAACAAGGATGAGTAACACCAAGGAAACATATGCCCTATAAATCAACAGGCTCAAAGCACATATGCATTCACAGAGACTGAGGAAGCATGCACAGAGTCTGCACCAGTCAGGGTCCTAGAACTGAAAGGAGAAAAAGATGTATACCCCATCCTCAATTCAGAAACTATCCCTAATTGATAACCACTTGCAAATGAAAATTTAGTTCCATCAAGGAAGTCTCTCTGGGAAAACAAACTACTCTTAAGAGTAAGTTACATGGCCAATACTAGATGGTTAATGGAAAACAAACTCAGTGGTAACTTTGGAGGCTCTTTGTCTTACAATGTCATGTCAGGGCTTTTAGAAAAAAATCTTAATTTTTAATTTTCGTTTTAATGTTTTCTCTCCTTTTACCTTACGGGTCCTTTGGGTGTAATTATGCCTTCTGGCTTAGTGGCTTTTTTTTAGATTCCTGTGTGAGGTTATAAGTAGGTCTTTGCTTCTTCTTCTTCTTCTTCTTCTTCTTCTTCTTCTTCTTCTTCTTCTTCTTCTTCTTCTTCTTCTTCTTCTTCTTCTTCTTCTTTTCGAGACAGGGTTTCTCTGTGTAGTCCTGGCTGTCCTGGAACTCACTCTGTAGACCAGGCTTGCCTCAGGCTCAGAAATCCGCCTGCCTCTGCCTCGCAAGTGCTGGGATTAAAGGCGTGCGCCACCACTGCCCGGTTAGGTCTTTGTTTCTTATGTGTCTGCTTGGACTTTTTTACTTCTGTGGTTTGTTTTATGCTGGTCCAGTGTGTTTGTTTTAGTAATATCATATCTCATTATATATCATATCACAATCTCTTAGAGGCGTGTTTGTTTTCTAATGTGAAACAGAAAGATGGTGGATCTGGGTAGGAGGTGATGTGCAGATGTCCTGGGTGTAGTAGCTGAAAGGGCAGTAATAATTGGGATATAATATTGAGGAAAAAAATCCCTTTTCAATGAAAGGATAAAAAGAAAAGAGGCACACCCTACCTCCCAGGCACTGAATATTTTTATTTCATAGCCTTTGTACCAAAACAGATATTGATAAACTATTTAAGGAAGGGTACCTCTACTTGAACTCCTTTTATGAGCATATATGTGTCTAGTTTAGGAAGCTTTTACAGTCTTAGGCTTTCATATAGCTTTCTCAATAATTTTGAAATGTCATTATGTATTACATATTTCAAATACTAATAAATACAATATAGATCAATTCTTTGAGTTTTTAATGTGACTTTACATGAAAACAATTATGTTTGAAATAAACTGATGCTTCTAATTTCTAGATATTCAAATTATACTAATTCAGAGAATAAGAAATTAAAAGAAGTGAATTTTTAAAATGAAATTGAGTACAAAATTATGTTATTTAAAGAAAATTTCTGTGTTGTGTACAAAACTCACAGTATCTTTTAAGCAAAATAAGTTATTCACTAAATAGGAGCCATCTTTCCTAGTGTTCCAGGTCTGTAATCCCAGATGCTAGGGAATCTGAGGTCTGAGCTTTGGAAATTAAAGGCTTTTATAGGCTATGGGGTGAGTTCATAATCAGTCTTGACCACATAAAAAGGGCTGGAGAGATGGATGGGTTCATAAGTAGTTCATCTAAGCACTTGCCGTGCAAGCGTGTGAATTTGAGTTCCAACACCCAGAACCACGCAATGCTAGACAAGTGGCATGTACTGTAGTCACAGGCTCACAGAACAAGAAGGAAGGCAAGGACAGAAGGATCCCTGGAAGTTCCAGGGACAACTATCCTGGTGGTGACTCAAGACCCTCTTCTGGACAAGAATGAAAATGAAAGCTGTACCCATGTCTGTTTTCCAGTCTTTATCCTAATGCTATGACATTACAGTGCCTGCACATGGCTTTAGTCATCTTTGCTAATAAAATCTTACAAAACATCAATTAGAGACTGAACTGATTGAAGCCTTACTTTTAAAACTAAAATTACAATTTCAAGATAAGTAATAAGCTGATCTGTTTTTACCGTTTGCAGATTTGACTTCTAAATATGTTTCTAAAGATAAAAATTATTGAAATTCCACAGAGTGAGGCAAATAGAGTAAAGCCAGGGGCCATGAAAGCAACTTATTCATGCTGTGAACATAAACCATTTATGCCACAACAGTAGTTCTTCTGAATGAATCTTTCTTTCAAAATGTATTGCTTTATATAAAACTAATTAGAAGAACCAATTATCGTGGTGAATTCCTTAATTGATTTTCATTCCTTATCTTTAACATATTAATCATATTCTGAGGCTTAGCATGTAGTGTTGGAGATCATCCTAGCAATCCAGGACTACCTGATTCAAAAGGAAAAGTTCACTGCTAAGTTTATGTATGCAAATTTGTCCTTCCTCTTTCCTTTCGCCCCTTCTCCCTTACTTTTCCCTTACTTCCCTGCCTGACTGCCTTTCATCTTCTCTTTTCTAGATTTGTTATTTATTTATGAGTGTATGTATGTATGTATGTATGTATGTATGTATGTACATACATAGGTACCCATGTATGCCATGGTACATTAGATTTTACAGTCCCTGGAATTGAAATTACATGTTGTTGTGAACTGCCTTACAGATGCTAAGAACTCTCATCCTCAAAGAGCAGCAAGTGCTCTTCACCATTGTCATTCTCTCTCTCTGTCTCTGTCTCTGTCTCTCTCTCTGTCTCTCTCTGTTTTGTTGCCAGCCAAGCAGGTATTTTGGTAGTTGTTTGGTTAATTGTGAATCTATCTTTCTTCTTTCTTTCTTTCTTTCTTTCTTTCTTTCTTTCTTTCTTTCTTTCTTTCTTTCTTTCTTTCTTTCTTTCTTTCGCTCCTTCATTCTTTCTCTCTTCTTGTTTTCATTATTTATTTATTTATTCATTCACTGATTGGTTTGATTTGTATATTTGCTTTTAGTATTTGTTCATTTTGAGGCATATTTCTCTATGACATTTAGGCTGGCCTTGAATTCTAAGCATTTAAGTCTGGCTTGAGAACTCTGATCCTCCTCCCTCCTTCTTCCAAGTGCTACAGTTATGGGAATATATCAACTCCTCACTCTAATTTTTTAAAAAATAAAGTTCAATAAACAAAACCTTAGCTATTTTAGATGTTTTCTATATTCCATCTGCAAGAGTCTTTGCAACTTTCATGGGTACAAAGCAATGAGCCTTAAGAAGGCAAGAAGGCAGATGAGTGCAACAGGACTCCCTCCATAGCCAGTGTTGGTTTAACTTGATGAGTTTGATTCTGAGTTGTTTATTTAAGGCATATTTAAACACAGCATGATCTGGTGAAATTTATTCTTGTGATGATTAACTCAATCGCATGTGCACAGCAAAGCATACATGAATCCCTTTGTGGAACATAGTAAGCTGAAAGTACAGATCAGTTATTACTACATTAAAACTATAAAGTACATATGACATATTACATATAAACAGGTTCTATAGACTGACTGAAAAAAACAAAACAAGTTTATGAGCAGGGTCTGGAGGGGGGTCAGTTACCAGAAAGTCTTAGTTCACAGGGGCCTGTGTAAAAAAGGTCACCAAGCTAGAAAACATGGCCACTCCAGCCTTCTGGTTGGAAAACAGATATTTAATTCCTTGAAGGAACAACCCGGTGTGCTTAACATTCTAGGTACCCCTAGAACATGCCTGTGAGCACAAAGACCTCTGTGTCTTCTGTAACATCTCCAACACCTGCAAATCATAAGTATAATAAAGGTTAAAACAAGACCCAATTAGTGGTACATGTTTAATGCTTCAGAATACCATATAAAATAAAATTAATTTAACTAGAAAGGGTATTCTAGAAATGGTTAGGTATGGTATGGAAAACTTCTGGAGTGCTTGATATTATCAGTTACTAAATAGATCTTATGCTCCTAAAAATTGGGCCCTCCTCAAGCTAGCTTGGGCAATTCAAAGAAAGGTATTTTATATGATGCCATTCAGACTGATGTTTGCACATAATTCTTCAATGATCCCAGAGGAGAGATGTGAGTGATACTGGCCAAGTGGAGGGTAGTGCCCCTAAAAATTGATCCTTCTCAAGGGAGTTTTGATACCTTAAAGAAAGGCTATTTTAGCTGGCCTTGATGGCATTCGAACTGCTGTTTGTATGCATCTCTTCACTGGTCCCACAGTGGAGATGTAAGTGATGTTTGCAAGATAGAGGACGATTTGTTTATTGCAAGTCCATCGCTATACAACCCTGTGCTTCATACTGATTTCTGGATACACGGAACTAGGGTTTGGGCATTTTGAGAAGAAACATGAATTGGTTGACTATGATTTGCCTAAACGTTTCTTGGAAGATTATGAGGGAATTAGGAGAAAGTCTTCTCAGAGAGACAAGTCAGTTAGGTAAATACTGTCATATCAGGAAGTGTTTGATTCTTCACTGCAAAAGGCTTAGACTCCCTCTGACCTCATGAGACTTCATCCTCCTTGTTTTGTGCTCTTCCTTAATTTACTAGTGGGGCACTTGAAATTCGTATTTTATAACATATTGATTGAACATAGCCCAATAACTACTACTTATAGATCTAATTTGTTATTTCAATCCACATATTTTCATCATAATTAGTATTTACAAAAATGAAGAAAGGAATGTATATTTCATGTGGAATTTTCATAGTATTTGAAAATATGTTTAATATGTTATTGGAACCAAAGTTTTCATATAATGTATTCTGTTACTGTTTCCCTTTCTCCAATTCCTCCTAGATCCTTCCTAGCCAGCCAACTCCCTGAATTCTTTCTCTTACTCTTGAGAAAATGAATGGGCAAACATAAAAGCAACCAACTCCACCCCTAAAAGAAACAGAAATATGCTTAAGTAATTAGTTTTAAGTTTAATAACTGATCAGAGGTACTCCTCTGAGACTAGATAATACTTTTTTCTGCACACCATCAGAGGGACCTTGGCTTTCACAATCACAGCCTTTCTGTCCATTTATTTATGTGTTTGTTCGTTCTTTATTCCCTTGCCCCAGTCAAGTTTTTAGAACCAAGCGGTACTGAAGACAGAATATATCCCCTAAAGCTCAAGCTGAAAGTCAGTATCATTAAAAAGTTATTCATTTAAGTGATAATTAGGTCACAAGAATTGTGCCTTTAAGCACAGATTATTCTGGATGAGGTAGGGTTCCATAGGGATGAATTCCTGATATTAAGGCTGCTTAGTCAAGGTTCTTGGTTTTACAGAGCCATTCCACCACATCATATAACATGACAGTCTCCATCAGATGTCACTCTCAGCATTTTTTGGCTGCCTATAGTTAGTTCTATCTGCAGGTTTCCACCCATAACCACATGCTTTGGAAACACTGGGTACCTCTGTTGCCTTCTGGCAGCAGTAGTTGGTCCAGAATATCCACAAATGGACTAGGAGTGCTCTACCTGCTGCCACTGACATCTTGACTATCCTATGGTGTGCCTCTGCTATTGCACCATGCTCCCACCCCCCCTTTTTAAACAAGAACAGTGTGCCAGCTATACTGGACTTCAAGGACACATTGTGTGATGATTATATGGATTTTCAACTTGATTTGATTGAGAAATGGTTAGAAAATCCATAAGATCTATTTCTGGATAAATCTTTGAGAGTTTGTAGAGATGACTGCCATGCATGTCAGTGAACTGAGTGGAAAAAGTCCATGACCACAGTAGAACCATCCTATGCTGAAAGCCCAGACTGAATGAAAAATCAACAGGGAAAAGTTCATCCACAAACAACTGTTTTGCCCAGATCCTGAAGTCCCACACAGACTACCAGTGACTGCCAGGAATCTAATTCATATGTAAAAGCAAAGAGTCTCTATTTAAGCTTGAGCTCAGACCCTTCAACCTTCCAGTACAGTGGAAAGTATGGGAAGTGCTGAGCTGGAAACAGCCTTGCCTTTTATTATGGTAGCAGGGTGAGGGACTTTCCAACAGCAATGACATGATTGGTTGACATCTGCTTGGTGCACTTCTATTGGCCAGTAATGACTTCAACTTGGTATGAACAATGATTGCTAGCTTAATCAATCTACTTTAGACATTACACACTTTTTCCTTAAGAACTGATTGGTTGTTGCTAGGAGTGGAAGGGCTATTTGCCCAGAGGAATTGTGATTGTTACCAGGGTGGTATGGCTCATGGAACAAGTTGGTCTTTTCCCAGTAGCTGAGTTCATTTGAAAGGCAAGTTAGTAAAATGGTGTCTTAATACAAAATGGAGTTCGTAATCTTAAGCTGCGCCCTTCAACACCAACAGTCTTTCTTGAGCAGGTATGGTTTACGCTACCCTGCCACTCATGGAGATGAGACCCTTTTACTTGAAACTTCAGATCTAGACTGCCAACAGTATCTTTCTAGGACATGGCCAGTCCTTCAGCTTCTCTTCTTCTGTGATCCACTTTCTTGGGCTGAGCTGTTGTTGAGTCTTTTGGATTTTTCAACATGTAGGTGGCCACGGTGGGACTATTTTGTACTTATGTGAGCCACATCAACAAAATTATTTTTTATAATTATTTACACATTTTATTGGACCTATTCCTTAGAAGAACTCTGTATGTACTTTTTTAAAACTTACTAAAAATCTATAGAAGTCCTCTTTCCAAAGATTACAGAGGACAGAGGCTACAACATGAAAGTGTGGGCATGAGGAGAAAGACCTAGCCACATAAAATTCATGATGCAGAGCTATCCATAGAGAGAGGAGAGAAAATGGTAAGAGTGAAATAAGACCAAGCTCTTAAGGATGTCAGTTTAGGGTAAAGAAGATAGAGAATTAATGAAACAAATGAAAGATCAGTGTAGAGAAATTCTAAATGAAGATGTTAGGTCTACTTGTGTCTCTACCATGGAATCCCCAGCCCTTCCATGTGAAAGAGGTTCCTGTGGCTTCTAAACACCTGGTTTATAGTATAGGATATTCACCCTTCATCTGAATGTTTAGGACTAGCATTCTTTCAGATTTTGAATCTTTGTTTTTCAAAATTAAATAATATAAGCATATACAAGGTAAAATGCTTAGAGGATAGGACCCAACTTTAAATGGAACCATTTATGTTTCATATATATTGTGTCCACATCACCTGAACATAATCATAAGATCCATCATGCCCCTGTGCTGTTATTTTGCCCACCATGCCTCCTCCCTACTGGCAGTCTGAGGAATTCACAGGACCACTTGATCCTCCCACTCCAGTGCCATCTATCCTGAAGCAATGCTCACCATCTTTATCTTGCTACCCTGCACTGCCAGACTGTGTACCCATGCAGGTCCCACACACAGTCTCTGATCCTGCCACATAAATTAATCTAGAGAACAAACTTATTCCAAGGCAACTCCAATTCCTAGATATACATTAGTATTAATAACTGCACCCAGTGGGGATGTCTTACATGATCTCCTTCATGAGGTGCTTGTACTGAGAAATAGTAGGCCAGCCAAGGAGTATCCCACAGGCCTCCCTCGTCTTGTGGTAATGGAACTGCCAAGAGGGATAAAACAGACTATGATTTCTTTTGAAGATGGCAGCCTAACGATGAGTGGCCAGAGGACAAAAGGATGACTGTGGGTTGTTGGAGAAGCTAATGGACTTATCCTAAATACTGGTCATGTGTGGCAGTTGCCACAAAGGGGGCCTGAAAAATGAACTCCCACAAGGTGACATGGAGTTAGGGTCATAATGGGCCTTTGGTTGGGGTTAGAACTAGGGAGGAATTATACAGGATCTGACCATAAACAGTCCTACAACTGGGAAAGACATGGCTTACCTAGGTCAAGACTGCCAGATATGCACACAAAGTTAGTTATACTGGATTAGGAATGAATAACAAAAACCTGATTAACAGCAAAAAGGGGATATATTTAACTGGTTCACATGTCATAGGAAAGGCCCACTTTGTGGAAAATGAAAAGGACCGTACCAGACTATGAACCATTACTGGTAGAGAACAGTAGCTCCTAATAGTATACGCATCACCTGTTCCCTGTTCCAAGGATAATTATGCTGCCCAGGACACAGTTGCCAGTGACTTAGATGTGTTCCCAGAGAGCAAGATCCAGCAATATGTATATTTCTTAGATTCAAGGAACAAAACAAAAACAAAACAAAACAAAAAACAAAACAAAAACCCAAAACAAAAGACAACAAAAACAAAAACCAACAAAGAAACAAAAACCCCTTCCATACTGCATTTTTACTAGTCTTGCTAGGAATGACCCTGACAAGGTCCATGGCCATCAACGCCTCTGCAATAGGAATCCAACAAGTTCACCATAGCCAGCTCTCTCTGCTCAGATCAAAAACACTTAACTATTGTTTAGGAAAGCATAACTCTTTCTAATGAAATGGATTCAGTAGCAGCAATGGTCCTCAAAACTCCTAGAGGATTAGACTTGATAATCAGAGAAAAGAAAGACAAGTATGTGGTTTTACATGATAAATGTTATTTTATACTAATAGTAAAAATTGCTAAAAAGTTATTTAAAAGGATCACGGCTAAAGGTACAAATGAGACCCAAAGGGATATAATGCAGATAATGCTCCAGGAGTATCAGCACATTCCTTCAAGATAGACTCATAAGGTACTAATGAAGGTGGAGAGGAAAGAATAAAGTAGATAAGGTAGAAAAGAACAAGATGCTGATTTATTAATTCATCTAGTGATTTACTTAAAGCACTGCTTACATGTCTATTTGTCAAGCATAGATTAACTTGCCACTTGGAAGAGAATGACCTGGAGAAATAGCTGAGACAATGGACTCTTGCGCTTAACAACTTTCAGAATATCACCTATGCTCTGTCAAATCTTGCTTGCTTGCCCACCCACCTTGCAGTTTTAGAGAATAAAATAAGAAAAATGAGAATACAAACAAGACTGGCCCAAAGCAACTGACATGAATGTCTTTCAGAAGCTGTCATGATTTTGATCCACAAGTGACATCTCCTCTCTTCCACTTTCATTGGTGGCAGAGTGCTTACTATAGAAAGATTTCCACAACAATTAAAACTCATCATGTAAGGTCAGATATGCAGTGTTCCCTTGTGTATCATGTTGGAGTTCATAATGTTTCAGATCTTGTAGCATTTTCAATTTTGGGATCTCAAGGCTGCGCTGCTCAACTTGTATTTTGTTTTAACAGACTGAGTGAATTATAATAGAAAGTCTGTAAAGTATAATGTTAAGGTAATTGGAAATGATTGAATGGTTTTCAATAATGGAATGGCATGTTCTGGCTAAACCTTAATTGGTTGTTTCGGCTTTTAACAACAATGAGAAAAGGATTGTGGAAAGACAAGCATAAAAATAATGGACGCACCCTCCTCGCTCTAAGAGCTAATGCTGGTATAAATTGAAACAGAGGGGATAGCTCAGGTGGAGAAAAGTGAATGGGTTAACACTGAATCTAGAAATGAGATTACAAGGATCTGCTGTTGTGTGGAATAGCAGAGACCTGAGGTCAAGATAATTATCAACTCATTTCTCCATAGAAGGTCTTGAGGCCAAACACTGTGACACATAGATAGAAGTCAACTCAACACTGAAATTGTCAATTATTTGTCAGCATATACTGTGTTTCAGATGTCTGCCAGTTATCAAAATATAAATGTCAAGTAACTATCATTATCATAGTGAATAGCATAATTAACTTTTTTATGTTCAGGACATTGATCTTGTATGTACACATAAGTAAGAAATACAATTACCTACAAATTTATGTCATCTAATGAAGCAGAAACAATTAAGGATTTCTTTTGATTTTTTGATCCAATTTGTTATTTTTTTACAATGAAGCAAATCTTCAATAAAAGATATCATATCTTCTGGATTTTTTACATTATCATTTATTTAAAAACATACTGTTATAAGTATTTAAATATCAGATCTAACAACTGAAATAACTCAGAACCCCTGGGAACAAACCACATAGGGGAACATAGGTTGATGTTAGTCAGGTAACAGCTATTTGCTTTCCCACAGTGAGTACTGAATAAGATGCACTTGTCACTCCTTTGTCAGTAGACCTCAAGTAGTAGACATCTGAATCTTCAACTGCTGCTGAGCCTTCACACCTTCAATGACCTTATATGACTACCATAAGTCACAAGGAGAGACAAAGTCAGGATGGGAGAAAACAGTGCAATGGACAAGGAAATGTTATGAAATATCATAAAATTTGTTTGGGGTTTGTGTATTTCAGATCATAATGTGTCCAGTAAGAAAGAAATTTAGTTTTCAGATACTATACTATGCTTGAGACATTCAACTAGTATGGAAAAATAATTCAATGAAATGATTTGTTTCTCTGGGATGACTGAAGAGAGAGAGAGGGTAGGTGGAATGACTTTGGAAGACCCTTAGAAATGATCACAGAAGTTTGACAGAAATAGGTAGAAAAGGAAGACATTGATGATGGCTGTTCTTGCTTGTCAACTTAATAGCTTCATTCGACTAAAATTCTAGCATCTGGGTACATCTCTGAGGGATTTTTCTTTACTAAATCATCATTTGCAGAAAGAAAGCCTACCTTTAACCAGTTTATTTGAGATGAGAAGATCCACTCTTCATCTGGACCATACCTTCTAGTGGCAGCCTATATTTAAAGGATATGGAAGAAGGAATATTTTACTCTCTTTCTTCTTGCTCACTGGAAATTGCATTCCTTCAGTGGCATTAGAGCCTTGTTCTTCAGGACTCCAGCATACACTGAAGACCATCTGCGTCCTGCAGCCTGATGAACTGAACTACTACTGGATTCTTAGATTTTTTTTATGGTAGAGCACTATTGTAGAACTAGCTGGCCACAGCTTGTAAATCACTCCAATAAGTCAAATATATGTATATGTATGTATATGTGTATGTGTATATGTTGTGTATAGTTATTTCATACAATTAATTTTACATAATTAATATAATGTCGACATTAATGTTTCAGTTCTGTTCCTCTAGAGAATCCTGACTAATGCAGATTTTGGTAGCAGAAGGGTTGTAGAGCAACAGAGAGTAAGATTGTTAAAATTCCCAGGCTATAGAAACCACTGTATCAAAGTTAGGCCTTCCATCATTTAGGAGCTGTTATATGCTACTAACTTATTTATGTGTTGCCGTTAGTTCTTTTAAAATGCCAGTTCCCTATTTTTAAGTTCTTAATTCTGTTTACTTTCTGATGAACTGAGTAAGGGTAACTTTTGAGCATACATGGTGTTTCTGGAGTTGGATGGGATTGACTTCTCTCATTTCTGTTGTTATTGTTAGGCTCTTTACTATTACTATCATCATTATCTCACCATCTTCTCTGTGTGTGATACTGAATTCTCATCAGTTTTGGTTTGGTTTATATCTGCAATCCATAGTTTATATAATGACACAGTACTTGCATTTTATTGCTGTTCTTTTTACCTCTAAGCCCTTCAAGTTTCTTGTTATCTATGTGCTAGCTGTTTACCATGGGTCTCTTCACTTGCCCCCTTCAGTCTTTCTCCATCCTCACTTGGTATGGGGCAGCTGGGTTTAGCGCTAGCTTCTGTACTGTTTGACATTAAGAGATGGGCAGCAAAGGACCAGATGGATGCTGCTCTGTTTTTCTTCTGGACGAATCCAGACTTGTGGGACACTGGCCTGTGAGCTCCTCAATCTTTAAGCCAAGCCTACCAAGTTGTTTCTGGCTATTGAAGAATTCATCCTCTTATACATGGCTCCTCTGAGTTCCTGAATTGCTTATAAACTCAAGGTAAAGGCTCTTATCTTTGGGATTTTTTTTTTCTGTTGTTTTTAGAAATTTTTTTTTGCATTTTCTTTTTTTTTTCTTTTTTCTTTTTTTATTTTATTTTTGATACTTTACATTTCCAATGTTTTGCCTTTTCTGGGACTCCTCTTTGGAAACCCCCTATCACCTCCCAATCCCAGCCTCTATGAGGGAATTCCACCTCCCACCCAACCATCCACCCATCCCCATATTCCTACCTTGACATTCCCCTTTACTGGGACCTCTAACACCCTCAGGCCAAAGGGCCTCCCCTCTCTCCCTGATGGCCAACGAGGCCATCCTCTGCCATATATGTGGTCCAAACCACGGGTCCATAGATGAGTATTCTTTGGTTGGTGGTCCAAACTCCAGGACGACTGGGGGGGGGTCAGGCCCATTGACGCTCTTGCTCCCTCCATGGGGCTGCAAACTCCCTCAGCTCCTTCAGACCTTTCTCCAACTTCTCCATCTGGGACCTCACTCTTAGTCCAGTGGTTACTGTAAACTGAAACTTGGGCATTCTGAACTTTTGGGCTAATATCTGCTTATCAGTGAGTACATACCATGTTCGTTCTTTTGTGACTGAGTTACCTCGCTCAGGATGATATTTTCAAGTTCCATCCATTTGCCTGCAAATTTCATTAAGTCATTGTTTTTAATAGCTGAGTAATACTCCTTTGTGTAGATGTACCACATTTTCTGTATCCATTCCTCTGATGAGGGACATCTGGGTTGTTTCCAGCTTCTAGCTATTATAAATATGGCTGCTATGAACACAGTGGAGCATGTGTCTTTATAACATGTTGGAGCATCTTCTGGGTATATGCCCAGGAGAGGTATAGCTGGGTCCTCAGGTAGTATTATGTCCATTTTCCTGAGGGTCCGCCAAACTGATTTCCAGA